>OY728127.1:418369334-419619334 GCA_963277665.1 Viscum album | reverse complement strand
TCCAAACCAACCTATCATTTTCATCAATATTTAAATCATAATTTTCTGAATAATTTTTAGATTTTAGAATTTTATTTTCAAATTGGAAAGTGTATTTTCCATAAGAAATTATGCAGTTCAATATTCAATTTATTTCAATATATTCTAAAATACATGATTTAATATTATATTGGGGATGTTCTCTATTAATACCACCAACCATATTTCATCATATGGTATATGATAATTTTGCCTACGGAATGTATAGACATTCTATACTTTAGTTCATCGAATATAAATAGTTATGGATGGACATGGTTTGTTGATATTATTGTATTATTCATTTAATGAATGAATTAGACCATGAATATGAAGTTAAGGGCCTTGTATAGCCCATATATGAATTTTTTGTCCAATGAGAAAAACTATCTTACATTCTAGTGGAGGCCATAACCATTTTTGTCGATGTCATGAAACAAGTTCCTAACCATATTTCTAGGTGTATCACCTAAGGCCTTAAATGTATATTTCAAAAGTCAAAAACATTTTTTCCATTCCTGTTAAATCAATTATTGATTCCTATGTGAATATTTACCATGTTTTTATATCCATATATTAGGTTCTAATAGATGCGATTAAATATATAAAATTATTTGATCTTCAATTATTCTTTTAATATTATTCATGTATTATTTATCTACCTATGTATACATACCCTTACATTGAACATTATATCATCTTTTTATTTGGATATTTCTCCCAATCATATCAAAAAATATATTATTGTCGATATAAATGTTCAAAATAGATTAAATAATTTTTTCCTCATTGAAAAAACTATGTTTATTTGATGTTTTAAAATGTAATTTGAAATTTTAGTATGGTATTGAGTTTCCAAGACCACTAAATTATTCTATCCCATGGGGCGTGATTTCATTTATACAGTTCCAATGTAATGAAACATCCAGTAGCTCTAGGATACTAGTTTTTGTGTCATTACACATCGTATCAGTGGAAAATTAGTAAAAACAATCATAATTATATTTAGAAAAAATATATTATGATTCATAACCCTGTGAAGGAATATGAAAATAATAATTAAGAATTCAAGATTATTATTTTGTGATTTTTTGTACATAAAATTTATTTTTATATTAGTTATTACAAAAAATTTAAAAATTTTCATTTTTATTTATAATCTAATCTATGTTATTATATTTATCGAAAGAAATTATCTAAATGGAATGAATGGATAATTTATCATTTCACATAATCAATGTAGGTATTTCCCTCATAGAAATGATAATGAAGTGGAAACTGATCCACATCATGAGCTAAAAATTCATAACTGTATTGGGGTTGAAAACTCGTGTTATGAGAAATAATATTTCAATTATATATGAGTCTACTAACCTGAAATGTATTGTAACAACAACATAACACATCATTTGTTAGAATCCACCATCTATTAATTAGTTTAAAAATCCATTTTGAACTTATAAATTGATAATATCCACATATAAGATAATTGTTTAATTGAAAAATAATGATGTTATAAGGATTTAATTTATATCTATATTCTCTTAGGTAATATAAATTAATGTTCAACATTGATATAGGAAACTAAAAATGGGATTGAAATATTAGGTATGGAAGGGAAATATTTTAATGAACATTTCATGGAAAAATATTTCCATCATGAAAAACCTGTAGATAATGTGAAATAATTATAATTTCAATGGAATAGATGTAAAATGATAGTTACCCAAAATAAATCATAAATAACTCCCTACATAGGATCACATAGGTGAACGATGGGCATGGAGATAAAGAGTAAATAATCAAATAGATTGATAAATATCTCTGATCATAATAAATTTAGTTATCTAGTGAATGTTAACCATAAAAAAATAAAAAACATATGGAAGTGTTAATGTTATCAATGATATCATAAAAAATGATGATTATAAGTCACCCTTTAACATCATGATCATTTTGTCCTAATGTTGAAAATTTTCCATGAGAATATATACTTATTTGTTTTTAGTAAAATATCCTCATTGGTCATGCCTTGAACAATTTCACCTTTTGTTCTTATTGAAGGAAGTGATGTTGAGTTTTATATTCCTGAAACATTATAAGATCATGTTATCCATAAATAGAATGATAGTTTATTCAAACGATATTTATCACAAAAAATGGTTAGATCAAGATATAGAATATTCATTAGTCAATATATAGTGAGTTAATACATTATTCTAACAAATGTCATCTAAAGATTAACTTAAACTTTTTATAAACTTATAACCTTATAAAAAATACGATATATAAAAATCCAAAATTTTAGAAATATGATCTCTAACTCATTTTAATCGGTATCCTTCATGTATCTTAAGGTATCTTTTTTTTTGGTAAAATTCCAAACATGTAGACACCTTCATATTTTATTCTTATGTTATGGTAATAACCTAAATTATAATACATACATATTTAAAGCATTCTTGTTTTTTTATTCAAAAACATATTGGACTTTTTCCATAAGCCCGAAAATGTATTGTACCTTATCCATGATATAATTACACGCATTTCAACAAATACATAATTATTATCATCAAATTAATCATATTCAAAATATTATCATCCATGATAAATAGAATTTTCTCCACATCTTGAACCCATTAAGGGTTAACTTCCCTTAATGAAAATATTACCATTACCAAAAAACAGTTTTTCAAGTCTTCATTGCTATTCAACATATCCATTTAAATCCTTATGAAAAAATATATACTAAAAAATATTATACATAATCGTTGAATTCTAAAACATATAGAATTCAATCATCCCACATTATTCTAAACCCATTACTTAGACATCATTATTTTTTTCATTCCTAGAATATGAAATGGGAATCATTAATTAAGGTTACTCAACCTTAATATAATAATGCTTTTATATTTAAGATAAAAAACACTAGAAAAACATAACATACCATTCACATGTCATTTAAAGTATCATTACCAGCAGTAGTATAACCAATGCTCATACTGAATTCATGATTTTAGTCATGATATTTCCACATAGATATCCATTTTCATAATTTCTATACTTACCCCTTCTATAACATTCATTGTTGAAAATGACCAATCTAGTTTTTCCTATTGACTATGACCAGAAGGAACATGTGAGAATGAATTATCATAGATGAGAATCACATAACCATGGGATATAAATTTTAATTTTTCAATCAATGAATCATTAGGTCTAATCCGATGTAATTTATAATTGTCACCAAAGTAATATTATTGCAACCTATATTTAGAATTATACTTAGGGACATCCCTACATGGAAATAACATTAAATTTGAGAAATAATTAATGTATTACACAAACAAATTCCAAAAAATGATATTTGTATAGTGGATTTCAAATCATGGAACAAATTCTTGTAATTTGGAAAAAGATATTAATTAGCACCGATAAAGATATTCCCCATTAGACTTAATACATTAAATTATTAATTATATCATGGGTAAAATAAAATAATTCCATTTTCAACATATATAAGAATCTTGAGATAGGAGATAAATAATAGTAGTTCATTAGAAATGAAAAATAATATAACCTGAACTATGAGAAAGTAGCACTAGCATAAAACATAGATTTTTTGCATACACATAACCATTGAAAATGAGTTAATATTATTCTTATCTCATTTCCAATACCACCATATCATACAAAGTCCATTACTGAACTGTTTTCACTCCTCAATCGATCCCTATATTAGTAAACCGGGTTTACATACCATTCCGTCCAAGTATTACTTAACCATTATCATTTCCTGTTCCATCCCTATATATTTCGTAAAACATGAATGTTTTCCCAATGAATTAGAGGGATATATAGGTCCCACCAATCTCATAATGGCATCATTCATAAATTCAACACAGAAACATAAATAATTCATCATTGAAAAACTCAAGGAATAAAATGGTTTTCTTTAAAATCATTTAAAATAATCCATGTCAAAAAGGATTTCATTATGAAAATTCTATAATAATCACCCTCAAAACATTGTAATAATAGGGATAGTATACTTGAAACATTACTCTATTAAATAATTCCATCATTGATGGAAAATTATTTTGATAGAACACATGAAATTAATTCCCGAGGAAAATATTTTTTGTTCTTCAAGATAATTTTCTTTCAATAAAGTATCATTCCATTTAAAAAAATAATTTCTTTTAAAATATCCTCCAAATATTATAATTGTTTCTTCATGGAAATAAGGTGTTAGGAAGTCATAATAATCCCATCATTCCGTATAAGTTCAAAAAAATTCGTTTTGTTCACATCCATGAAAAGTAAAAAAGCACATGGTATGAAAAAAGGAAACTGTATACTAGAATGGGTTACGAGTGTAATACAAGGATTATCATCCAAGTTATTCATCGGTGAGATGACTATCGAGTGTAAGGACATCATCCTAGGTAAAAGAGAGATATGTAATGATTATGACCGATGGGATTAACCATGGCATGTACATGTCAATAGTGGATCCAAGGAGAGTATAAAAGGAATATGGTAATGATATATAAGTGACCCAATACTTTTATACCAGTAATATAAATAATAGGAATGAATTGATATTCTAGGTAGGTCTCTACCTATATATGATGTATCAATGAATCAGAATGGGGTTCTTGAGTGCTCGTGGACTTCTCTGGTCGTAATCCAATGTGAGATCGAGTCAAACAATACTAATTTTATTATGAAGTCATGTAATATTTTATTTGGTTCACGAATTTCCATTTATTAGTTTGATAAGGTCATATATAATGAAACCCTTTAATGAAGTCATAATTATTCATTAAGTCCATTTGATTCAATCCTTGTAATTCCTTACGGTGATGAGGAAAAGTATCACACAACTTTTTTAATTCCATTCAAATCATATTCAATAATTATGGTTCATTACACTACCTTCCATTACTATAGTAAGGGGATATATGGACATGAAACATATTATTCATTTATATTTAATCCTTTCAAGTCATATACTTAATATACATGCCAATTTTTATTTCATATTTTATTATCAATTGAAACACTTAACTTTGGAGGGTTATAGGGTGATCATACATAGTAATTTCCATTATAAATTTCACATTATAAAGAAAACCATTTAATATAAAGATGATTACCCTTATAAGTGTCATGAATTGTTACAGTCGAACGGTGGCTCAAACATCTCAAATACTAAAAACCCAATTATGGAATAACATCCTACATGGGAGAGATGGTCTTGTGGGTATAACCACGAACAATCAATCATATATATGGAAATAGAATATCTATACAATTATAATGATTACAATCATGGAATTTAAATTCTGTAGACGACACCCGATGAAATTGGTGGTCCCCATATGACAATTCCTATATCAATGAACTTGAGGGATGAGTTATAGAAAACCCTCCAAAGGATTGAACAAATATCCTCCTACATAATTTTCCATTATTTTGGTTCGGGTCATAATAGATCAAATGGAAGGAGAAAAACAATCATACCCTGATAACAAGGTTGACATTAAGGGAGAATATAA
This sequence comes from Viscum album, assembly GCA_963277665.1. NCBI lineage: Eukaryota > Viridiplantae > Streptophyta > Magnoliopsida > Santalales > Viscaceae > Viscum > Viscum album. The sequence goes on along the minus strand of OY728127.1, from coordinate 419,613,749 downwards.
AAGATTAAACAGAATCGATTACTTAATATTATGCATCCAACATGTCGAATAGAATCTCGAATGCATCTCGAATGAATAATATCTTTTGATACCTACCTAAAATCTTTGAAATTCTGAAAAATGAGATCCATGGATGTAAATATCATTAGAACATTTATTAGGGAAGAAGAGGGATCAAATTTAATCATTAAGGGGAAAAAGAAAATTTTCATAAAAATGGGACTGTGCGTGGTTTCTCCACACAGTTTGATAAACTGTGCGAATACCAAATATGGTTACCAAGGAAGAAGTGTAAATTGCATGGATAGGATACACGACCATGCAAAGATCGCGTAAGATGGTTTTGTAGTAAAATATTCATCCTCACGGTCAGCCAAACATTGCTCCAACCATTCTCTAACCATGTGACATCTACAATTTTCCCTTAAAAATGTATTTTGAGCTATAAAAATACTCAGAACAACCCTATGAACTCTCATAACTAATTAGGTATACACATTATGTCAAAAGTAATGACATAGATCCAAATTTATAGGATCTATACATGAGATAAATATTGGATTCTTACATTCTTCCCCCTTTAATGAACTCATCCTTGAGTAAAACATACAAAGGTGTAAAAATTATTTCTAAGAATAACTCTAGCCAATGGGAATGTACGTTGGCTTCCTTCTCCTCTTTCTAATCATGTACTTATCTGTGCATCCATAGAACCTGTACCAGAGGGACATACCAGCCTCAGAATTACTTCATTCATTATTCAATGATGTGAACTAGATATTCCTCAAATGTTGCATCAACATATACCTTTACTTCCTTAGGGTCAATGGTATGAGACAGTTTTCATTGATATTGGAAAATTAGTGAAACAAGAAAAATTTTAGGAATGGAGTGTTACAATGACGGTAATAGAAATCGATAGGGTACAATCTTAAATATTTCTAGGATCTTAAACGGCGCTCTATAATGAGGTGAAAACATTACCTAATTTTGTAACTCTCTATGCCCAATCTTGGGTGATACCCAAAAGAAATCAGGATCCATGACCCCAAACTATAGAGGAATTCAACGAAGAACAATAATATATTTATTCCTAAACTGAGTAGTATTCATACGATTTCTAATCAGGTGAACCTTTTTTGAAGTCTCCAGAATGAGATGAGGACCTTGTAGGGCTGCCTTGGCTTTGTCTAGCCAGTATATGGGTGAAAAACATGACCTTGCACATAAGTTCTCATAAAGATACATCTTAATTTTTTCATAGATGTTTTTATTATTTGTGAAAATGATGATAACAATATTATTCTCCCATTAACCACCAAAATCAAGGACACATTATTGTACAATATCCTTTAAAACATGTATTATAAGTTCATATTTTCCAACGGTATGTGGATGAAATGTTATGCATAGAACCACCTATGTTATAATAGAATTCTTCAATCCATAGCAGAACCATGACCTGAAACAAGTGTCCCTATCTGAAATGATAGTATGTGGAACCATGTGTAGTAGTATAATCTCACAAGAATATAGTTATCCCTTCTCATAAACTAAGAATGGATCCAGAATAGTAATGAATTGTGATACATTCGTCCGTCGGTCAATGAAAACCCATATAATGACCGTACTTCAAGGATTTCATGGAAAACAAACTATAATATACCTAAATACGTATTCCAATTTCTATTCCATTACTGGATGTTGTTGTATCAAACTTGCATGCATCTGGTGATACACATTCACCCACTGACTTGTGGAACACGTAGTGATAGATATTGAAATATGAAATTTCATCCTTGGACACCAATACTAGCATCACGTATCTCAATAAATATTGGTGATGCCTAGATGAACTACACAATATGTAGTGTGGGACTATTTCATCAACTCCTTTGTCATATCTATTGGAAACTAGATCTGTCCACATAGTCATATGGAATCATCTCTGTCCACACAACAATCTAGAGGTGGGTTACCTCCTAATATACTCTAAATGTGTTCCAAGACTTCGGGATATGAAAACAATATAATATTTACCATCCCAAGGAGGGGATAAGAAACTATCAATGTTGAGTGGTAATAATTCCTATAAATATCATGATACTCTTGGTGTGATATAGAGAAGAAGTCCAATAACACTCATTCATCAATGGTTTCCCATACTGCTGGTGATTGAGTTTTCCAACTCAGTGAATCTATGACTACATTTCCCTTCGTAGGTGTTTAGGTAATATCAAAATCAAAGTATTGTATATATTTGAACTATATAGACTATCTGAGGTTCATGTCACACTAAAAGAATTAATATTTTAGGAATATAAGTATTGTGTACATCAAAAAGCACTCACCCAACAAATAATGCCAAAAAAAATAATGTATGGACAACATTTCCTATATCAAGGTCTTGCTTTATTTAATTTCTAACATGAGGCCTCAATTGCTTAGATCTACACGCATAGAATTTGTCCTCATACATCAACACTACTCATATTATGATGGCTAATGCAATACATAAGATTGAATAACCGTTTACTGGTTTTTGATGAACTGTAATTGGTGTCAATCTTTGGTTCCCTTTTAGATAGTAAAAGGATTTCTCAAATTCGTCTGACCATGTTAACATGACACCCTTTACTGTAAGACCAGTAAGAGGTTACGAAAGGAATGATATGTCTTATATGAAACCCATGTAATATCCATCCATCCTTATTAAATTATATATATATCCCACATGTTCTTGGGTTTCTCCTAGAAAACTACATCACTAAACATTTCTAGGTAAATAGATATGACTGGTTATGAGATATTATCACCCATGAAGTGAACATTGTCATTATCGATGTGTAACTTATCATGCATCGCATAATGATGATGCACTATCAGTGTACCATGAATTATCCCAACATGTTTTTATGGTTTCTACGAGTGTGAGAATACACCAAGAAGATATCCACAAAGACCATAAAAAAAGTGTTATAATACGGTTGTAAAAACCTATTCATCTGATCCATGAAAATTGTAGGCAAGTCCGTATGATTGAAAAAATAACGAGGTACTCATACAGACCATACTAGCTATGAAAAGCTATATGAGTTATATCTTATTGTCTGAACTGCACCTAATGATAGATCGATCTCCGGTCTATCATAGAGAAGACATTAGCTGCACAAAGATAGTTGAATAGATCACCAATTCAATGAAGTGGATAATAGTCCTTAATATTATGTTGGTTCAACCATCATTTATTCATTTATATATGTAAGGTTTTATCCTCCTAATTGGAAAAAAAGAACGAGTGAACCCTATAAAGTTGTATTGTGACTTATAAAGCCTTTCTCTTCTATATTCATTTACTTCTGCTTGAGCTCTTTATTCTATATTGGTTCCTTCCTATATAGAGTAATCGACATTGGAGGTACTCCCCAAGAAAGATGATTATTTAATCTACCTCTCTCTCAAGAGGTAAGAAAAAAATCACTAGGAAAGAAATAATTGAAAGGATCCACTACTGGAGGGAAATTAAATATAAATATACCATGATCATCTGTGAAGTTATTTGAAATTCGGCCAGTCACTCCACCTATAGAAAGATACTTTGATACCACTTTGTGACATATCAACCCCAGATGAAAAATTATGGGTTTCCCAAGCCCGGTGGTACACATGGCCTAACACACATCTCCTCGAACACTAGAGGCATCTAACAAGCAGTGAGGGCCTGTAGTGTGTTTGTGGGGATACTATTACCTCATTACCACTATGTCGTGAAACAGATGAATGTAAACATAGATAAAAAAATAAATATAAGTAAATAAAATGGAAAATAGAAAATAGATACAACAAGAAAAATAATTGAAATAACTAAAATAACAATCAACAAATGATGATATGTCAGGTCATTATAAAATTTTTAATCATAGATTCCTGATAACATGCATAACATGTTCCACATAGGTATAATATAAATCAATGACTATCCAAAGAATCCCAAGTTCTGATATAGTCATCTACTATCATGATCTATAGTAAACAGAAATTAATTTAGTGTTCGAAGCTATAAAAATATATATTTTAACACTAGAAACCATGAAATCAACATTGGGTACCAAATGAAACTCAGTGAGGGTGTGACATAAATCTCAGTGGGCCACCACAAATGGTGTCTACAACATCTGGCCAGTTTAACAGAAATTTATTGGTGTGAAAAAATTCATATATAATGTAATGTAGTAAAATGTAATTAAATACCCCAGTTATTTCTTCAACCCCCTATGGTGTCTGAACATGTAAAAAATTTATTAATTGATTATTACTAGATTATAAATAAGTCACATCTTCTAAATTGAAATTTTTTTATGTTATAACAAGGAAAAATGTAATGATATTTAACAAAAAATTCCTAAGATAATAATCATGGAGAAGTAGACCAAATGGGTCACCAAATGATTAAGAACTATAGACAGGCATGAGATATGATTGTAATACAAGGTGCATAGCTTAAGGAATTCAATAATGAGATGCCTACAAATTCTAAGGAGTTCATCCAAGGTAAAATAAGGCAATGAAATTATTGGGCCTGATGAGATTTAACCATGGAATCAACTTTTCAATACTCGATCCAAGGAGTGTATCCAATGAATAATATAATGATATTTATGGGATACTATGGTTTCATACTGGGAATACAATGAATATGGAATGATATGGATCTAGGGGGATCTCAACCAAAGCCATCTGGATCATTGATTCAGAATGGGGTACCAGATTTCTCATGGAATTCTCCAATAATTGTCAAATCCTAGATTATGATAGGCCATTACTATATGATTATGATTTCAGTTAAAATTTCAGTTGGTTCAATCTTGGACATTTATTAGTGTGATAAGGTCATGTATCATAAAAACCATTAATGAAGTCATTATTATTCATTAAGTCCATTTCGTTCAACTGTTTCCTTTCAATATAGTGATAAGGACAAGTAGCATGAAACTATGATTAATTCCAATCCAATAATATTAAATAATTAATGTTTATTATGTTACATTCAATAAATTTGGTATGGGGTACTATGAACCTGAATCATATTATTTATTCAAATATAATCTTGTCAAGTCATATACATAATATACATGCCAATTTCCATTTCACATTTAATTATTAAATGAAAAAAATACATTCGGAGGGTATAGTGGTGAAAGTAAATGATAATGCCCATTTTGAAATTAAAAATATAAATCAAGCCATTTGATGAAGAAAATAATACCCTTAAAGGGTCATGAAAATTCACACACGAATGGTGGATCAAACATATAAAATACTAAAAACCAATGTATAAAATAACATCCAATATGGGATGGATAAGGTTTTTGGTGTAACCACCAAAACTAAATAACATATGTGTGATGATTATATCCATATAGTTATAATGATTATAATCATGGAATATTAATTCTATTAATGGAACCTAATGAAATCAATGGGCTCTACATTACAATTCTAAAATCAATGAACACGAGGGATGAGTTATAGACCACTTAACCTAGGATAGTATAACTCTCATCCTTTGGTATTGGTTTTTTTAGATCACATCAGATTAGAAGTATAAAACATAGAGAAAAACTCATAACCTAATAAATAGGTCAAGAAAAAGATTAAAAAAAATAGAATAAATAGACTCGAGTCCTTACTGTTTCACATCAAACATGATGACCAAATCATAAAAGGATCAGAGATGATGGAGATATCTTCATTCCCACCTAAGGTATTCAAAATGATATAAAATGAGATCCTTTTATGTAAATACCATTGAAAATTGTTTTAGGGAAGACGGAGGATATAATTAGATCAAAAAGTGAAAAATGAAATTTGCTTTGAAAAATTGCACGCGCGCGATTTGAAAAATGGTTTGCAAACCATGCAAGGTTACATGGGAAATTTCAAGGATAGGCTACACAACAATGTGAAAACCATGCGAGATTGTTCTATTTGAAAATTTCCATCTTTTTGTTATCCATACCGTGAATAAAATGTGCATTAACCAGACGTCATGCCCATTTTACCACAAAAGATGTGTTTTGGGGTCCAAATATTCCCTAAACACCTCAGATATACTTTCTAACTCATTAGGAATCCACAATAGGTCAATAGAAAATATTTACAACTAAATTTAAAGGATAAGTAATTGGGTGTAAACTAGGGTTATGAAACAATTAACATTCATAATTCATATAACATTTTGTTTAAATACAATTTTTTTTGATTTAACGGGATTTTCATAATTATAATAAAAAAATGTTTACTCTATTATATTAAACAACATTAGGTTAAAAATAATACTTATAATAATTCAATTCATCCAATCATTTGAATATTAATTTCATTTAATATCTAATTATTGAATAGATAACTGATGTTCTTCTATATGATATAAACAATTTTGGTTCCATCATACTTGATAATTTTTGGACATGATAATATCATAACAGTTATTTGCCATTGTTGAAGAAAAGTAAAAAATAATTTTTTGACATATATAAAAATAATATTTTTCATATAATTTTTGTGGAATCTAAAACATACCTAATAATCTACAATTAATGTATGGGTAATCTAGAACACCCAAAGATGTTGGTGTGAATCTAGGTGTTCTAATATTTGATATGATTACCCAATATTTTTCTTTGGGACCTTGAAATATTTTTAGAAAGAAATGAATTCAACCAATCCTTTATCTAATTTATCTGTATAAATAATGAAATGAAATTAATTAATGAAAATAAGAGGTACTGTAGATTTTCCTCAGGGTTTACCAACACTAGGTTGCATCCAATGTTCATTAAATAATCATTGTAATGGTGTAAAAAATCCACAATATATAATATTATATTGGAAACAATATTTATTAACAGTCACTAATCACCAGGCTTCATATGCTATAAAATATTTAAAGAAAACATCATTGTTATCCTTTGGATACTCAATCTAGAATAGTTTTGGGAAAACACAATACATCTAATATATGCCTCTATACATCATCATTTCAGTAATACTCTTTAGGATATCAATATAGAGAATTATTTTATCGACTATATTTAGTGATCAACTAGTCCCCGCGTTTTTATCTGTGTAATATATATCCGAAGTTCAAAATTTTATTAAATAAGTAATTCCCATTGAAACATCCAATTTATCTGAAAGATATAGAAAATATTTTTTTAGAAGTTTTGAGCAGTAAAAGTTGAATTATAAACACACAACATGGATAAACTACTTTATAATTATAGTAAAAAACATATTCACTTATTGATCATTAATGATAATAATGAAAAAACTATATAAATAATATTATGAAAAATATTAACAATCTAAAAATCTAAACATCTTTATAATATGAGTTTGTAATTTTTTTTCAAATATAAATTAATCCAGTTATATTATCTTCCTTATTCTTCATCTACAATATTTTTCATGACAATAATTATTATCATAATTGATAATAATTATAATACAATTTATTTAAATTAATTCATATTTTTAATAAGCTTAGGATTATTTTATCATTGATCTCATATCAAAACAATATGGTTGACTATATAATTCATTTACATTAATAGATGACATAAAATATATTAATTAAGAGATGTCTAAATTCCATATATAATTTCAGCTAATTCACTATAAATTATGGTCTTGAATTGAATATTGAAATATAGTAAAACCATTATTACATATATATATAAATAAAATATTATATTTCCAGTATATTGCTGGAAATATATTTTATTACAAAAAATTAACTCTTATAATTTCATTTGATAAATGTCTCATGATTTTAACAAATCCCATTACAATATTACACCTCAAGGACACAATTATTGGTTTATTATTTAACTACCAAATGAGTAATGGTGTGGAAAAAACACCATGGAATGCTAACATTTTTTATTTTAAAATAAAAAATATATAATAAACACCACACTATAATATTTTTCCTAATAATAATTAATAATATGAACTCATAAATCATATTTCATGATTGATAAAGGTGTTACAATAATATCATTCCATTAATAAGGATAATTAAAATAACAAACATAGATCAAATCCCTTATCACATCTCAATATGTTTTATCCTGACAAGGGAAACATAGAATTCCCTATCATACTGAAAATCCAAAGAATTTTCCACAGAAAGGAGTTACATTTCATAGTTTTACAAAACATGGATTCATATGCTTTTGAAAAGTATTATTTTACTCAAATTATATATTACTTATATATTGATTTATGTTCCATTTTACCAAAATCATTAATTCAAATAAAAATAAATAAAACATCAAAATATATTATGTAAGAAACATGATTCCATATTTATTTACCTCGTCATAATATATATATATATATATTGTATGCTTTATTAATGAAAATGAATAAGTTACCTTGTATATACTTTTCCAAATTTCAATATCATTACAAAATAAAAAAGATTATATATATGTGGATATTGATTTACAGTACAACATTTTAGTTCCCCATCAAGAGTAAAAACATTACATATATAAGGATGTTGTTTTTATACATTTGAATTTTCAATATATATATATCAACTCATAAACCATTCATATAAATGAAAATCTTATATTTGAGAGAATAATATCAAATTCTATACAATTATGAAATAAAACATAACACCCTAATGAAATAAAACTCCTATAAATCATCCAACAATGAGAAATTTGATATCCATTTGCATCAATCAAATCAATCCATAAATCAACATCTTTTTTATTTTCAACAAAACTAACATAAATCTTTTTATTTTTTCAAATAAAATGGATGATTTAATTAAAATCTAATCTCACTCAATTTTGTATACAATTTTTTAAATTAGTTGAAATATTAAATTTTAGTCAATAATGATTATATCAAAATTATATAATCATATGATTTCAACTCATTATAATTAAAATAAAATTAAATAAATATTACAGAATAAAATTTATACCTAATATATAATCAATTATCAAATTATTCATTATAACTAAAAATCAACATTATCGTATAGAATTTTATCCATTATGAAATATTTTATTAATGAATAATTTAGATAATAATTTATGAAATTAAATTCTAAAACAATATTAATCCAGTGTAAACTCATCATAAGGTAAATAAATTAATACATACACATATAATTAGTATTACCTCACCATCCCTTGTGATAACTACTCATAAATGTCTTATAATGAGTTAATAAACAATGAGAAATTCATTTTAGTATATCTAATATGCATGATTATAGAAGTAATGAACATGGATAATACAAAAAATGAATTGATAACATAAATTATTATTGAAATTTAGTTTGAGTATTCCATAACCTTATTATAGATGTCTTAGATCTCTTTAAATATGAAAATGATTCAAATGAATTCCTAGTAATGAGAATCATAAAATATTTTTACTACTAATAAAATTATTTTCTGTCACTATCAATGGAATTGTAATAAGTGAAAAACCTAAAAAACATCCTATATATTCTCAACCAGCCTTAACATATCTTCTATTTTGTAATATCATTCATCTCTATCATAAATTTATATTTTTATTTTATCCATAATGTCATAATATGTTAAAATCATTCAAAATTATATCTATAATTCTCCTTGATGTAAATGGATAGATATGTCTTTTAAATAATTATATAAAATGGATAATTTCATCACATGTTATGTATAAAGAAATGATTTTTATAAGGGAAATATTTATAGTATTCCATTTTTATTTTGGAATTTAATTCTCTACTCACCATATCATTCATCATAACATGAATTTATTTTGAAAATGTCACTCCAACATGTAAAAATAGATACATTTTCAGCTCATTAAATCTAATATCAATTACATGTCATAACATGGTATCATTAATATCACACATTAATAAATTAATATAAATTATCTTATCTCAAATCATTCAAATGGAATGTGATTTAATATAGTAGATTCCTGGTATAAAATTTTTCATGTATTTTAACCAAAATTCATTAATCTGATAACACAATAATGATTTATGATACAATGATATTTTTACCATCATCATAAAAAATTATCTAAATATCTATAAATAAAAATAAATCATCCAATATACTAAATATCATCCATAACATATAAAATTATGGCGTATTTAATATTTAAATTCATCATCAAATTAACTAAATAATTTATATTTTTCAAATTCCCGCAGACATTAACTTTTGTTCCCCCTTAAGACAATATTGTTATCCGAAGACAATGAAAACATAATTTGGATGATGGAATGATATAACTTTTCATTACCAAAATTAAAATATAATAATAAAACATATCAATAGAAGAAAAATCATTCAATTAAGATTGATCCATTATCCCATCATTGTGAATCAAATTAATAATTCCTCTTCTATTTTAATTTTATAATTTAATTTTCTTTTATTCATCATAATATTTATATACCTTACTAGAAATTATTTCATTTGTCATAGAAGAACCATTTTATTAGAATTATGTCTTATTATAATTTTTTTAAATTCTATTCAATGGATTTAATGGTTTCAATATCTACAATTTATAAAAACAGACCATTCTTGAGGACATTGAAAAATACTATATTGATGTTGTTGGTTTATTATTATTCTTATTAATTTATAATTATTTTTAATAAAAGTATTAAATAATAAATATGTTACATTATTTACGTATCATAATTCAAATAGTATTCCTCAAACTATGAGATTTTAAAATTAAATCACCCACCACAACACTTTTTCTAATTATTTTACTCGATTAACATGTTGAAATACATGGAAATGATACAAAAAAAATTTTATCATCATTTTGTTAATATCATAATAATTATTATTATTTTATGGGTTTTAATATAAATTATTAGAGAATAAAAACCACTATGAATAATTTCAAAAAATAATGATAAACAATTTGGCATTATTCATTAATCATTTTGTGTTTTGACCTAATATGGATCATACAAACAAATAATTATCTCTATAATCATTATTTAAATAATACATATTATTTTACAAATAAAATATGATTATAATTTTCAAATCCAAAATATATATATAAGTTATTTCATAGATTAAAATAATTATCTTGTCGGTGTTATGAAATTGTTATAGATTTAAAATAAATGATACCACTAGTAGTCTTAATAATTTATTATAAATTATATAAATTTGAAATGATTTAAAAATATCTTCAGAATCATTCACATCCATTGTATCTATAAATTATAACAAATATTATGAAATAGAACAATTTTACATAGAATACATCTACACAAATAGATATTAAATATTTTATAATCATGTATGGCTTGTGTAACATGAAATTATTTTATTATATATTTTTGTATATATAATTATTTTGGATTTATTTCTTGATTTACATTAAACACCAAAGTAAAATCAATTATGAAGGGTTAGTCATCAAAAATAATATTTGTTAAATTTTACATTTATCTGTCAATCATTGAAATTATTATTGTAAATAGATAAAACAATAATATTAAAACCATGTGAAAAGTAATAACAATACCATCAACACAAAAATTCAAAATAGTAGACCTATATCAGATGAATATATTACATCCTATATATATAGGATTCTATGTCAATCATGAAATAAAATTTAATAAAAAATTATCTATTGTTTTAAAAATAAGGGTCTAACAATATAAATTTTAATGAATATTTTAGTTTATGATTTTCATTAAAAATTTTAAACCATTCCGTAACAAATTTCAGAATTTCATATTATGTACATTTTCTACTAAGACAACTTCTTGAATATAAATCCATATTTTATCTTATTAACTTTTTTATATTTTATGATGAGTTTACAATCATTATGATTTACTATGATATTCTTCCAATAAATATTCATATATTTTGAAAAAAATAAAAAATGTTGAATTATCTAATAAAATCTCCATAACAGATATTAGAATAATGAAAAATCAATACCGTAGAAATAAAAAATAAAAATACACAAAAATATTCACCTGTTTTGACTAGAAAAATTTACAATATAAATAATACATTTTGAAATATGAAAATTATAAATTATGGAATAAATTAATTTTAAACCCATTACAAAGGATTTTAAAACCATGATGGCTTCTATAAGTACATAAGAATTCAAGAAACCATATCATTTTAAATTTATATCATTAACCATTAAATTATTATAAGCATTATTAGCAATATAAAATAAAAATATCTCCCCAAACCCATAAGAAAGTATAAAATAGGTATCCTGGAGAAAAATAGTTATTACCTATGTTCACTCATGTTTGTTCTTGTTTATAATAAGTAAATACTAGTAAATCAAATGAGAGTATTTGGATATTTTATTTTTTTTTCATTTTTCATCCGCAAAAATAAATTATTACTTATGTCAGTAGAGAGGTATATCTAGAGATCATAAAACATTGAACTCTTCTTGGATAACATGTAATAATAAAAAATTCAGAAATAATATATAGTCAATAAGTAGTCATAATAATTCACTTACAACCATTAATACTTTACAAATCTAATCTAAACCCATAAGTAATTGAAAATTAAATTTTAACATTAAAATTAAGGGAAATATCCATTTTATGAAAATACAAAAAATTAAAATTCTAAAAAAAGAATATAAATATGATTTTATTTATATAACCTAGAAAAAATAAGGAATAATCATTATAATGAATAATTTTTATTATTGTGAGAAATGGTGATCATGGAGTGAACAATAAATCCAATTTATTTATAGTTTAATAAAAACAATCAAATGTGGCCTATAAAAACATATTAAAAATAATCTTTTTTAGTCGTTTTATGGAATGAAAAAAATTAGATAAAATGAATTTTAAAATTCAATGATGCATATATGGTGAAAATCATGATAAAAATTTATACATTGACATATAAGAAGAGGAGTTTAAATGAAAATCTAAACGCAATGATTAAATGGGAAATCACATACCTCAAGACCCATGCGACACTTATTTATTCTACATTATTAAATAATAATAGTAAATTTATTATATATTTTTATAAGTGTAATTTTTATTTTTGTTACATTAATTTAATTTATTATATTTTCTCATTTAGTTACTAAATCGGAAAAGATGAATTCACATGTTTCGTGTTTTTTGGTCATTAATTTAAATAATGATTTTTTTTCGGTTCACCATGGCCAATAGTTATTTGTTTTCAAATATTATTCATGTAATATTAATTATTTATATAAATTTAATATACATTTAAAGACATCTATATTCGATGTCCTTTGAAATTGAAATACATCATACTATATACATGGTACACCACATATATACATGGGGGATGTTTTTATTTCATTACTAGGTTGAATATAAATTTCTAGAAAAACATTAATTTTATATAGTCATAATTTTTTTTAATCTAATATAAATTCATTAATTATATCATTATATCAGTCCATTGGATATTGAAATGGAAATTTCAAATTAATCATTTCATGGAGGGGGTAGTCTGCATATACACAATATATATTAAAGATTTAAATAAGATGAGAGTGTTAGAGGTGAGAAATGTATTATAATTAATAAATAATAGTTATTTTTTAAACATAATAAATTTTGAATTTATCCATCATTTTTAGCAGCAATATGGGGAAATGTTGACAAACAAATGGCATCACATCTTGGAGTTGTAGATCACATATATTTATATAAGATTTTTTCTTTTAATACATGATTGAAATGTGGTAGAATATTATAAGATTTACATTTTTATGGTGATCCATCAAACCTATTTTAGGTTTCATTTTACTATTTTTTAGAATTAATTTTATTGTGTGTTTTATTAGATCCATTCAAGAGTGTGTTGGTGACATTGGATGGTTTTTGGGTTTTACATTGTTGGTGAATGATTTTCACAAACAATGTGTCGTCCCTCGAATAAAGTGCGTCCCAGAAAAAGAAGAATTTCATGTGTAGGGAATTTTTTGTTGAAACAGTATCCACTTAGAGACCCCTGAGTGTGTTCTAAGGCTAGATAGATATCTACCTCTTCAAAATAATGTTATAGTGGAAGGAACATCTCATATTTGGTATGTGATTTCATCAATGATTGGTTTCATCTCCCTCTCATATTACTCTCCCTTTGGAGAGGAATGTTTTTCCTTAATTTTACATGATTTAGATCTATCTGATGATGGAAATAACTTCATTGTATTTTAGTAATAGTTTTCAATCCTAAATCTCCAATAGAATGGTTATTTCGACCATTATAAAAATTATTTCCAGTTATGGTTTGATGAGTGTTAACCATCAATCAATGGTTAGTTAGTCTATCTTCATTTACCCATAGTCTTGATTTAAATTTTGTGTATGTAATTTACAATTTTTTCCCATATTTAAATGTTTAATTTTTTATTTTATTAACAAATTTATTCCGTAGAGATTTTAAAACCCTTCACAGGTCCTTTTGGATGCATTAGGGAATATGGGATCGAAATTAATGGAAACCCATGGGGTGTGCAAATATATTGGAAATAAATATTTATGATTTGTAAAAAGAATACTAATGGGTAAATGTAACTAAAAAAGATTTGTGATTCATCTTTAAATTAAAGTATATAATTCATCATTTGGATTATCCTTGAATGGATAAGGAGTTGAGAGATAAACGATGAAAATGGATTTCAAATGTGTTATGAATGAAAAACCAAAATATGTTATTTTTCTGTTGTTGATAAATGAATTGTTGGATAGAAAATGTAGATCAAAAAATCCATGTTTTCCTAATCTATTTCTCTTGAACCACATGTTTTTCATGTGAAAATATGATATATGTGATTGATCAGTGATTTGGGTGTCATGGAATGTTATTCCAAATACCCATGGGGGATTCACACTACTCCTTAAGGCCCCCAAGGTTTTCATTTGAAATTAAAATTTAATGTCTAATGAAATCCAATGAAATAATGATATGAGGAATTCAATATGCGTATGATTTTGACTCCAACATGATCTGAATCAAGTATAATTGGTCTAGTTACAACCATGATACCATCAGACTATGTTTATAACAAAATAATAATTTATTATAAAACCTATTTTATTTCTCAGAAATTCATTATTTTTTACAAAGTTCCATTAATTATTATAAACAATATATTTCATTAGATGCCTATGGTGGGGCCCTACTATGTTGTACTCACACACTATTCATCTTTCACATTTGGAACCGAAATAGACATAATGTCCAAAAAAGATGATAAGGGAAAGAGACCTATGTGAGATTGAATAATATAAATTTAGGATGGATAATTAATGGGGGAATGATACATGACGTCGGAACCCTAGTGGGAGATGTCAATATGACTTTATATTTTTTTTCTCCCCACATGTTATGGCCTGGTATATTTACTATTTCTTATGGTCAATTTCTGTGTTATGAGATTGTCATGTGATGTTGTTCTATTTTTACAATGCTATTATCATAGTTCTTGTTTTTTACCATTTGGAAATAATTTATTACTGTACTTTATCATGATGCTATGAAAAAGAGGACATTGTCTCCCCATGTTACATATTTTACCCTAACTGCAAGTCATAATCCCCTATCATATGGGTTGGTGCACCTAACAACATGTGATGAACTATCATAGGACTCCAACATGTGGAACTCAGGTTAGAAATTTAGAAATTAGTATGAAAGGTTTTTTTCTTTTGTTTCAATTGTGATACTATTGAGAAAAGGTATACATAAGGCTAGGATAGGTAAATTTATGTCCATGAATCCATGCATTGGATTAGATAACCCTTGTGTGAGAGAAAACCCAATTACCCAAGGCATGATTGTTTTTCTTCAAGTTTTCTATTACAATTAAACCATATTTCACCTTGGTTGATGCCATTATTGATTGATGATTTAGATTTTCGATATTTTATTCTTGAACCAATATGGCATGGGCATTGAGTATACAGGTATCATTCTTGGAACTCTAGATTTTATGCGACATGCATAATTTTAGGAACACATTGAAAATAATGTTTTCAGTGAGTTATTGAACTGAAATATACTTTTCAGCATGTGAGTATTTATAATAATGAAATGATTCCTAATAAGAAATTTATACCATTAAATGACCTTCTAAATGTTAATATGAAATGGTTAAAATGGGATTATAATGTAAAACATTTATATATAATTTTTTTTACCATATGACTGTCATTACCTAGGTGCGGGATTGGTTGAGGCTAGACATGGTTCCATGGTTTTGACCATGTGGATGGGTATGGTGGATAAATTATTATGAAAATACATTAATAAATCTTCTAAGAATATATTAAGGATGTGTTAATGGACATAATATAGTTTTTGATAATTGTAGATACATGCATGCAGAAAATACTATTATTGATAAGATGATAGGATGAAATGTTTGTGGATGTTCATCCATTAGTTGGACACGAGGCCCCTATTGTTCTGGGAGTTGGAGCAGAAGAGGAGCCCTGTGAGATGAAAAACTATTTTATATATTTTATAGATAGTTTGTCAAGGTAGGATATGATTAATATATATAACATGATATGGGAAATACTGCTTCATTACCCTATGACCTATACTAGTGAGGGTGGACCTAATATAAATGGGTTCTATATCATTTCTATCTAGATGATCCCTGACCATTTATATACTCTTATATGAAAAGATAATCATGTTTTTAATTTATATTTTATATGTTGAATCAATGTGTTGTTTGAAAATTTAGGTTTATTATTAGAAGGTAGTGTGAATGGTATAAGAAGTCATCTAGGATATGTTCATGGGACACTTTTACCATTATATGATAATCCAATAGTGAGAGGCATGGTTAATTAAGTTGATCAAAGGGAGTATGTACATGATGAACTATATTGGACAATTTACCGATTTTCATAATTTTATCTCTGCAATTCTAGGGAATGTAGATACTATGGTAATATTATTTTTTGATGGACTTCAATATTAGATGACATCCTAGGAATGTGTCTTTCTTGTGATGATGATTGCAGAGTTGGGAAATCTTGCTTTATTTTTTAAGGGATTCCTAAAGAATGATTCCAGTATATTATAATTGGGTTTTGTGGGAATATATATATTATTTATTTAAAGGGTATTAAGAATCACTATGAAAATGTAAAACACTTATGAGGAATGAAATGTGGACATGTGGCAGATTTTTTACTCAAGAAAGGTATTGAATGTACGACCATTAGTATGGTTGGTCGGGTCACTTTCATATCCAAATTATTTGACCACCAGTACAGGGAAAATTTTGTGTAAATATGAGGATTCTATATCGATTCTATATAAACCCCTAATTGATGTGTGGTTATTGGGAAGTTAAGTTGAATAAGAGTAATGTAAAGGGGTCTTCTACCCTATATTGGTTTGGTAGTTGGAGTTCTAACAACCATGGAATTGGAGGCAGTGGAGGTGGTACATCAAAGATAGAGAACCCATATCAGAAATGTAGTATTGACAAAGGGACTCATAATTTATCATAGGGAAGATGGAAAATTCAATTTTATGTTGTTATGGAAACTCCAATATACAACAATGGGTGGACCATCGAATGAAAGAGGTACTATTTTAGTTACCTATATTATAGATAGTTATTTATTTGATATGATATCATCTCATGATTTTATTTATACAAAACTTGTGAAGTGTTTTATTCTAATAGTATAGTTTTTGAGTGGGTAATGATGATCTAGAGACCATTGGGAGTATGGTCGGGGGACATCTTTCTATCCCAGGGTTGTTTGTGGAGTTCATTAAGTATCATTTTCATTTGGATCTTTACATACATTACATGTCTTATTTTGAAATGATTTTTGGTGTATAGTGGTTGGAATCATACTGATCCACCATCATTTTTATCATACGAGAGTAATATTATCATCTTTATAGGTTAACAATTATACTCATAATTGATTGTAGAAAATATTGTCAGGCTGTGTAAGTCCATTTCATCATCAACTAGTGGAGCTCACTACCTAGATTTTATTTCTTTTCCTAGATGAAAGTAGTGTGTTGAACAATATATTTTCCCCCATATTGGACCAGATTTATGATGTGTTTCATAATGACTTCTCAGGAAAACCACATGATAGAGATGTTGAGTTTACAATTTAGATAATGGTTAGAGGAAAACCAGTTTCCATTCCAATGTACGGAATTTCACTTATAATGCTTCCAGAGTTTAAGTATCATATATAATTGTTGATATGTGAGGGGTTTATATATATGAGTACGTCTCCTTTGGGTTTTTATATTTTATTGTAGTAAGTATGATGTGATATTACATTTATATGATGATTATTCTAATTTTAACTTTATTATAGTGATGAAGCAATATCTTCTTCCATATATCAATCATCTATTTGACTAGTTTAGATGATATTGAGTTTTATTCTTGATTGACATGTGGTCTGGGTATCATCAGTTTGGAGGTAGACTTTCTAATATACAGTGGACAACTTTCAGTAGGATTTATGGCCTATACGAGTTTGTTGTGATTCCATTCTATCTTAATAATTATCTATCCATGTTTATGTGTTCGGTGACCAAAATATTTTTCACATACGTGGATTAGTTATTGGTTGTTTTGTTGATGACATCATGGTGTTCTTTAAGACTTTGGATTACCATTCAAAGCATCTTTATATCATTCTATGTTTATTCAATTTTATTAGATTTTAGGCCATGCTATCAAGGTACAAATTATGTAACAACATTTTATATTTCATGAGTCACATATTCAATGAAGAAGGTGATTTGGTGGCCTGAGAAGATTTTAAAGTATTTGTTTTGAATCATTCCCCATTTTTACCCATTGATTATTCTATAGTCAGGTGCTCTTCTAGATTTTGTATACTGTCACATTGGTTGAATCTTTAGTGATGGTACAAATTTTGGAGTCAGATGTTTTTATTTATCCTTTTGAGTAGGGGAGATAAGTGTTCTTTTCAGTTCTTATGTGAACCGATTGAATGATGTATTTGGTTTAATAATTTAATAATGATATGGGTATGTTCATCCTTATAGTGTTGATTTTGATATATCATTGATATTTTCAATTTATTTTACTAAAATAACAAAATCGTTAGAAGATAATTTTTTATATAATTTTGTAAATATTTTATCCTTAATAAAATATTAATCTAGGGAAATAATCTCAATAAGAACTTATTAATATAAGATTCAATATTTCATGAAACGTTTTTTATATATGGTTACATTAATTTAGGGAGTTCATGTATAAAAATTAACAAGTAATTTATCCATGGAATTTTATGTTCAGCACACACAACATCAATTTAAATAATATTAACTGCGAAAGAAATATCAATCAATTAACATCACAAAATATT
Source organism: Viscum album (assembly GCA_963277665.1). Lineage (NCBI taxonomy): Eukaryota > Viridiplantae > Streptophyta > Magnoliopsida > Santalales > Viscaceae > Viscum > Viscum album. The sequence goes on along the minus strand of OY728127.1, from coordinate 419,594,290 downwards.
TAAGCACACCAATGATATATTAAATCATTCATTGATATATTTATTAATATGGATTAATATTTCTATGGTTATGAGTTAATACAATAAGTTAATTATTGAGACAATACAAGAGACGTGTTCGAAACACACACATGAAATAGTTTAGAGTGATTAAAATGGAAATTTGATTAAATGATAACGAGAAATAGAAGACCGATTTTCATATTGAATTAAACAATTTTAAGAATATTAATGCCAATAAATATAGTGTCCATTATAATTATATATTATGATGAAGAAACATAAATTAATCATTTGTTGAAATGGAAACAAACTTACATGGTTACAATTTAATAGAAGAATAAAAAACATGATAGTAAAAGTGGAGGAGTGGTCTCTTTTGTTGAAACATGATTAAGTAAAGTCCTCCTATGACTGTGGGAAGGATATAGTAATTCCCAATACCCCAATTAAGTGGTAAAATTCCGGCATATTCCATTGAGAATATGGAAATGTATTTATAGACTAAGGTAGTGGACTGTTTTCCATCCAAAATTTCCCATCAACTTGGATCGACCATTTCAACCATTAGATAGACGTTACTAGAGATATCATTTTCTTAAATGTTCTAAATATGGATCTGTTCAATTCACTCTCCAAATATGGAATCCATTGGACTTTATTATTTAGAGTTATGGATATTTTTTCAAACCATGAGCTACTTCCCAATTATATTTTGAGTTTTTTCGTGGACTAAATGTGAATGAATTAATGGCTAGGATGATGAAATAAAATCTAAAACATTTATTATATTTGGTTTTAATTATATATCATTAATTTCACACAAGATAATATCGACTCATATTTTCTATTTTATTTGGAGAATATTCCTGAAATTTCTTATTATTTTAATTCCCATTCAAAATTTTGGGTTGAACATCAATTAATCTATTGGTCCCATTGTTGTGGATTTGGGGCAAGAAATTTTTATCTACTATGAGATAGAAATTTAAAAACATATTCTGTAATTCCAAAAATTTGGGATTCTGGAATTATCCAAAAACATCTTTTATTATGGATAATATAGATTACCAAATAAATTTGACGAGACTCCTTGTTTGATCAATATATCCTTTTAGATGAAAAAATTATCCAATGATGTAGGTGATGGATTTATAGTAAATTGAATAAGGAAACCACAAAAACATGAATAATTTATATTTTTTAATTAGGGTGATAGATATAATTAAAATAGTACATTTAAACGAATTTGGGATAATACAAATATTTCTCTAATATTCTATTTCATATTAAATCAGGAATATTTTACAACAATTATCAACATTTAATAGAAAATTAAAAAATAGTGTAGAAAAAATTTTATTAATAAATGGACTATGTTAAATCTCTAAAACGTATTTTTTTTCATGACCTCTTGTCCAAAAATTTGAAATACATATGAAAATCATTTTTACTCACTAATAATTATTAAAATTGTATTTTCTCTAATCAGTTGGTTCTTGACATGTTCACTCATCTAAAATGAATTCCACAAAAAATTTATTACGACATTAATTATCCAATGAAATCATTTTCATGCCCAAAATTCGAAATAAAAAAAGTTTTACATCAGGAATCACAACTCACAATATGATAAATGTTTACATATTGATGGTCACACATTCACCATCCAAATGTGAATATCATAGAGTTTGTAAGAGCTATGGGCTTCCATTACTTATTATAAAGTGCAAAAGAACCATGATTTATTTTTAGAGTTTTTAATATCGATATGGGTCAATAGTAATATCATTATCAAAAGTTATAAATACAGGGTTAAAGCAACTACATGATAAAATCACCACATTGTTTTTGAAATAAGACATATTGGTTTGCTCAAACAGATAATTAAAAGAGAAATAATGTGTGAAATAATTCCAGAGAAATGAAATTGAATGTGGAAAAAAATATGAAATATATACATAAAAACATCTCACAATAACCCATTAATATATAATGAAAGTGTTCATTTTTATTATTTCATCCTAAATATGTTTTGAAAAATGAATTTTAAAAAATGTCATTGTATTGTCCAAATACATTATTGATATTCTCAAGACAATAATTTTAACAGTAATAATGACATCCATTGATGAATAAGAGTGATTTTTGACCCACCCAAAATGAAACCCATTCTTTTGTTCATTTTTATATTTTTCCCCTTTTTTGACCCCTTTTCCATAATTTTTGAATAAAATAAAAACAACATTTAATCATTTTCAAAAACCAGTTAATAAAAACCTCTCCACTAAACATAAATTTATTCTTTACCTCAATAATATGAAGACACATTTAAAATCAAATAAATGGTACCAAAAATGAAATAAATTCCTCCATAATTAAATTTAAATTTATTGTGAAATGAAATTCCATGTAGATGTCTGGTGGGGTATAATTCTTTAGATGAAATGATTATATCATAATATGGATTCAATATGATCAAAAGGTCTTTAAAATGGATGATCAATGTAATTATAGGAATGATCATACAAAAAACATTCCCAAACAGACATGGATGAATAGGGTCATGATGAATTAGGATTTCCTTGATTATGGATCTTGGGAAATCTATTGTTTTTATTTGGGAATTGTGAAGGTTTACTTGGATAGTAGAAGTCATGATAATAAGGGGGTGGATTTCCCCTATTATGTTTAGGAATAAAATGATAATATTGTTGGAAGTTAACAACACCTTGAATATATTGTAATTATTTTGGATTTTGAGTAAGAAATTGGGTTGAATGAGATATAGTATTACCATACCTCACGGATGAGATATAGGTTGAAGAGATTGGATCATAGTAGGGTTGGTTGAAGTTTCTTTTGAACTGGGATAATTGTTGACCGTAGAAGCTTGAGTGATTATATGATGCATTGGGCTCCATTGGACCAGATAAATATGATTTCACATCCTAATGATAAGGAAATGTGTATGTTAGTAGAGATAATAATATAAAGATTCTAATTTTTTTGATAAGTTTCTGGAATATATATTGTGTAGATTATGAGGTTGGGGATTTGGAAACAATCACTAGTTTTGATGTAGAACCTGTAATTTCACTCATGCATATAGTCATCTTCTTAGTCTATATGGAATGATTCTAATAGACATGTTCATCTTGATCATGTGATTGAGAATTGAATTTTTTTTCATCTTTACAACCACTTTTCTTTTGAGATCTCATAAAGTTACATGAATTTTGACAAAAAGAGAACCACCACCATCAGTGAGAGTTCTCTCAATAGCCATCAAACACTTATAAAAGTACTATATCATGAGTTTTCAAGGGATTTGGGGGTGTAATACAGTAACCAAAATGTTTTTGAACCTAGAAAAATACCCCTTAAGTGATTCATTAGGAAATTTATGGATACCACATATTTCTATTCAGATATAATTAGTTCATGAATGATTGAATAATTTAAAAAAAGATTCTTCATGTAAATCCGTGAGATTATCAAAACATGAGGGAGGTAGTAGATCCATAACATGGGGGAGTAAAATATGGAAAAAATTAATTCTAGAATATTTAAGTGTTATAAAAAATTCTTCCCATGATTCACAATAGAGAAAACCAAATATTTCAGGTTGAGCGAGGGTGAGGATCCTTACTAGCCATCCGATGGAAATAAGTTTGAAGATGAATGAAATATGATTTGATTTTGAAATGAGCCTCAATATTAGGATATTTAACAATAGGGGGTTGGTAATTAATATAAAGATAAATTTATTATTTAAAGGTATTTTCCCATGGATTATAAATATTGATAACAAATATATGTGAAATGAATGGTTCTTCATTGATTTGATTTTCCCTAATGTTTTTTTCATAGTCTCTGAAGAGTTACCTTGATTTCCAGGTCAAAAAACTGAAGGATTGTTAGTCATGCTACATAGAATTCAATGTTTCCGAAATAGGAATTGGTAGTATTGGTTTTAATTGTTTTTATTTACCTTCATGATTTTATTGTAAGGGAAAAAAATTTGCGGGATTTTGTTTAAATTTTTTTGGGTTTATTTAAATTTTATCTATTTTAAAAAAACAGTCCACAACAGGTTACACCATCCTAGAAAGAGTATCATTTGAAGAATGAAATATCTTCCCCAATTGATTATGGAATGTTATAGTTATATTTTAAAATATATATAGTGTAAGTCTTCTAAAATCATCAGTAATTTTATATGGTTTTTATGTAATTTTTTTATTAGTCTTTTGTGTGGGGTATGGGGTCTGTTTACAGAGATTCAACAAAATGAATGATCTATAGATTTAGTTTAACATATTAACATTAATTTGTGTTATCTCATATATAGTTATTTCATATTGTGATGTCCTTAGGATTTTATATATATTTCCTTAAATTAATACCCACTTCACATGAAGTTTTTTATCATAATTATCAAATTCATTATATTTAATCTAATATTCCACTAGGGTAATGATCTTAGTCAATTATCATTAATTAAAGGTTAAATATTTCATAAACCCATGAGTTTATGTGGTTCCAATAAATCACATAATCCAAATTGAATAAAAAACATGTTGTTAATCAATTGAATTTAATTTTCAACAAAATCAATATGAATAAAAAGAATATTTTTCCTGGAAAAGAACTAAATAACATAACCCCCCAAAATTTAATATCATATTAATGGTAAATTTAATCATACATTGAAATTTTTAGCAATATTGATAAATATTTTAATATTGTAATGTTAGTATAAGAAGAAAATGAATGAGAGAAGAAATGAGTGGTGAACATTACACACACATGAAATAGTTTAGAGAGTTAAAAACACCCATTTGATAGAATTAGAAAGAGATATAAGGAAATTATTTTCAACATGATTTAAAAAATTATAATAAAATTAATTTTACATGACATAGGGTGGAATTAAATTAAGTATTATGATGAAGAAACATGCATTAATATTTAATTTAAATAATAAAACCTTAATGATTACAATTGAAAAAAGTGTAAAAAATATTAAAAAAATGATGGAGATGTATCTCTTATTGAAACTATAATAAAAAATTACCCCCATTACCTTGTAAGGTATATATTAGTTAAAATATCGTTCTTATGTGATGAAATACCAACGTCTTCCAAATATAAGAGGGATATTTATTTATATCCCAATTTGGTGGATAATTTAACTCCTAAATTTTACCCTCAAGATGGATCGGCCATTTGACACTTTATAAATTAAAAAATGATGTTATTAGATTAAATGATTTATTTATGTATGTGGAATGTTTACCATCCAAATTAGTAATCTATTGGATTTTTGTAACTAATGTAATCACTATTTTCTCAAACCGTGTGATGTATTACATTTATTAGTATTGTTTATCCATGGTCTTATTGTAAAATAATTTTTCTCTATGAAGATGACTAAAAATATCATCGATTTATTTTACATCTATGGGATGATATATATTGTATTTCATACCAAAAAATATTTTGTCAATGGGAATATTGAATTTGGATAATATTCAAGAATTTTGGGATGTTTTTAATTATGTTAATGAATTTTGGCAGGATGTCAAATATTGTTTGGGCTCCATTTTTGATGATTTTGGTCTTCAAGTATTCATACAAAAATGGTCTATATATTTTAGAACACTATATGGAATTTCATGGAAAGAAATATACTTTAGTAATATCATAAATTCAATCATTACAACTGATCAAGTTTTCATCATAGAATCAATTGGCCTCATTCTATGGTAAATATTTCCCATTAAATAGCTGGATTAGCCAAATATATATTTGATTTATTTTACTGAAATTGACATTGGTTCCCTAAACAAATAAAAAAAACTTTATATGTAGGGTGTGACTTATAATTAAAATAATAAAATGAATTGAATTTAGATCAATTCAAATAATGATAAACTTTTTATTTATTATTAAAATATTGGAATATCATATCAATTATTCAAATATAATATAAAATCACTATTAGTTTTTGAAAAAAAATAGGAATAATTTAATGACATATGTTATCATTGGAGTAACATATGATTTATTTTGATATTTGAAACATTCTTTCATTGGTGGGTTCTGATCATATATTTATCCCATACTTTTCCTATTTAGTGGAATGAAATTAATCCTTACCAAAAAGTGGATAAAGTATAAATTGTATCGATAATGTTACAATTATTTCTACGAGTTGTGGAAAAATTTGACAACCACACCAAATTTGATCTACGTAAGTCAGATGAGGAGAATACCATTTACTGTGATGTGATTAGGATCAATCATGGAGGAGTGTTAATGTTTGTAGATAGAGTTTTGGTAAAAGTGTCATAGAATTTGGGGGAACATAAACAAAATTACCTTTCACATGATCCTGAGATGGTTGTAGTGGTTTATTCCATTAGGTGTTGCAAACATTACCTATTAGTTGAATTTTTTTACTATGTATACTGATAATAATAACATATAATAAATCATCTCATAGTTTAATTTTAACCCCATGTTTTGGATATGGGTAGTGTATATGTAGTTGTTGGATTTCGATTTATCTTATACACCAGGTAATGGATACAATTTTTTGATTTTTTTAGAACGAAAACATAGAATCATGTAGTTTTGGAGTGAATCAAATTGTGGAAGGTAAAGACACTTGTGTTTGAGATAAAAATTGATGTTCAAGAGGGAAAACAGAATATAACCCATATATTATTTTTTGTGGAGTCTAAACCACTGAGCATGATGAAAGAGAGGATGCGTGACAATATGAAGTGTTTAACATTTAAGGAATAAATTAACGGTGGTTAGATACCTTCTGATTGGAATATGTATAAGGAATAGATCATGTATATTTATAACTATGTTGTAGTACCTCCATATATGAGAGAAGATTTTATGCATGAGTTTTACACCTCACTGTGGGTGGTTCATCTCTATTTAAAAAAATATATTATGACCAACATCTATAATAATCGTGGATGGTTATGAAAAGGTAGATTGTACATTTAAAGACATGATGATAAAAATATTATTAGGTGAAGGACAATAATCAATGAACTAATTGCTTTTTATATTCCTTAAGAATTCTTTATAGGAAGTGGGAAGGTATTACCATGGACTTTTTGGTAGGCCTTCTATGGTTGCCTCTGAAGAATGGTGTGATACGGGTTACTATGGATCATTTGACCAAGGAAGCACATTTATAATTACATGGGAGTATATTACCACTTATTAGTTGGATGATATATATGATTGGGGGATAGTCCATTTTCATGGGGATACATGGATAATAGTTTTATATTGTGATTCATGCTTAAATTCTTGCTTTAAGGAAGTCATAAAAATGGTTTTTAGTACCTAGTTGTTTCAATGTAGGACATTCTACCAACTTAATGATGGGAAAATAGAGCACACTGACCATATACTATATATCTACATGGGATAATTCATCCTTGATTTTGGGGGGTCTTGGGAGAACCATGTTTCCCTCACTGAGTTCTCCTAAAAAATATTTATCAGGAAACTATTTAGATAGTACCATGTTAGGAAGTTTATGGTAAGCCATGTGGAAAACATCTATGTTTTATAGAGGTGGGTGAATTTGTGTTTTTTTAATGATTTTCGTAAGGATATATCTGAGAATGTTCGGCTAATTCAGAAGCATATGTCTATGTCATAGAGTATGAGGAATCCATTTTCAAACCAATATAATTGACACATTCAGTATACAGTGGGTGATCATGCGTTCCATCAGGTCTCAGTGAGATGGGGTAACTATATAATTTAAATTAATTCATGTGGAATGTGGGTTAGGAGGATAAAAATTCATATCAATGGAATGTTTTCACAGGATTATATTTCTATGAATGATATTTTCCACATTTCAGAGCCTCTAAAGTATCACCACAACCCTTCTAAGGAAATCAATATTGATGAGGATAATCTTGACGGAGATGTGTCCTTTGAGGAGAATATTTTTTTTTTGTGATTCTTCTTTTCATAAAAATTATACAATTGTTTATAATGTTATGTATAATAGAAATTTTTATTAGTAAATATGGGGGAGGTAAGAAGTTATGTGGGATCAATGTCCATATTCATTAAATATTTTTTTATTCTTACATCAGTTGGATATTTTCTATGGTGCATTGAGGTGAGTATTCATGTTTTTGGAGGGTTTTTGTGTAATTATTGTCTAAGGAATGGTTTCCATAAATATTTTTCCACACCACAGATTCCATTCATCAATGATAGAGGGGAATTCCAATGCTGGAACATAGTTTTTAAAACTATGTGAAAACTCAGAGAAACTCAGCACCCTAGATAGAAGGAGAACATGATGATGGTGAACATTTTAAAAAACCCTACGTACGTTCCATGGAAACCATTCATATTGAAATTAAACACCCATAATTTTTATAGTAAACTCATAAACCTATGTGTAATTATATAGAATCACAATATCATAATATAATATGATTTTCCTATATTTTGGATGTTTTATAGAGAATTAAAAGGTTCCTGGAATGTATACCTTTGATAATAAAATATTGTGTTGAGGTATCAAATCCCCTTTGGTGAGTGATTTCTTCCTCTCTATTTTTCCTCTCTCTCAAGTCACCCTCTCACATTAAAGATGAATGATTTTTTCTCCAATGTCAAATGTTTAGATCTTGGTTTTCAGGGATACTTTTTCTATGGATCTTTGTCCTAAGATTTCAACCTATATATCCACTACCAATGTTATTTCCACCATTATGTGTGGAATTGAGTGTTCTCATTTGGATAGTCGTCATCAATGATCATGAGGTATTTGGTCTAACTATTAATTCTCATAGTATTGATTACAATTTTTTGTACCTTATTGTGAAATTTCATTCCCACATTAGTAAATTTAAATTTAAATAGAATTAAAAAACTTATTCCCTTATTAATGTGAAACTATTTAGAGATTATATTGAATCAGTTGGGGAATATGAGTTCAAGATTGAAGAAAAGTCATGTGTTGTTTCAATACACATGAAATGTTGATTTATGAATTGAAAAATTAGAATAATGGTTTAATGTAATAAAACAAAATCCATGATGTATATTGGATAATTGGATTTAATATGTAAATTTTCTTATCCTTAAATGGTTAATGAGTTATGAGATAAATGATTAAAATTAACAGAAAATGATTTATGAATGTAGGACCATGATATAATAATTTTTATTTGAATGATCAATGTGTTTTTGAATAAGGAAATCATCTCCAATTACCCATTTTGTTCAAAACTATTTCATTAGTACGCCAATCTGGGTATGTGATATTATGATATATGTGAGGGATCAAAGAGTTATAGGATAGATTCTGATGCCCCGTGTAGGCATAGGGTTCTAGAATACTTCTCTACACCACCAATTTATGAATGTAAAATTGAATCTAAATATAAAATGAAAGCCTATGAAAGAATTATTTGTGAGATTCTTGTGATGTAGTGTTTAGACCGAGACACAAGCTGAAACTTTTATGATTGTTTAGGTGTCACATTGAACCTAGTGGGCCAATTTAGATAGTTTTAAAATAATTGAATGTGGTAAACATTTATGTTGTTAATTTTTACATATTATTTATAATTTTGTATACAATATTATATAATTTATATTGGTTTAGATTATATTTATTATGGCCTACTGTGTTATACACACACCCATCTCATGTTTCTTTATTAATACCTGAATACTGTTCATGTTTTTAAGAAAAATATTAGGGTGAGAGATATATATTAGATGTATGATTTGGGATTCAAGACATATCATTAATAAGGGTACTAGACAAGATGACGGGACCAAATATGGACTTTTAGTTTTTATTTATTTCGAATTTTCATTATACACATTAAAATTATTATGGAATGACATATTTAATAATTTAGTTTCTATTGAATTTCCTTCTTAGGGTATTATCATATGATGTTATCCATTATAGATTATAGTATTATCCAAGTTAATTTTAATTTACACTTGGTTATTATTAGTATGTTTCTATTATTTCACTTATTTAATAAAAGGTTATAGTCTTTCAACATAACATATTAGAACATCAATGATATTATAAATTCTATAGTGTATAGGGTGGTGTGCCGGAGGTCATGTGGTGAGATATCTCACACACCATCATGGGTTTACTCGGTCTTGAATTTACAAAAATAGTTTTCCTATCATTGTAATTAAATATATGAGTATTGAAGAGAAAAATTATCTTTTTATTGTAGTTTGAAACAAAAAAAATCATGGTAGACATTATAAAAAACAAGAAATAATTTGGTTACTACTTATACCTACTTCTTTGATATCTTCGACTAGCTTACACATTTTCCCTTTTAATAATAATATTTTTGTTGATTCCAAAACGTATATTATGTGTATACAATATTTTTGGAATGATTATTATAAATTATGATTCAATTATAGTCATTAATGTGTGTGGTAAATAATGGAGACAATGATGAATTTTACATGTGAAGGGGTGGAAATAGAATAAATATTAATAATTTTATAATATTTTAGATGTGATTTCATTGGAATGAGACACCAAGTTAACCAAATTTAGAATATTTTATTGTTTGAGGAAACCATACACCCAACTAATAATATTCGAATAGGTTTTTATATCATTATTTGTATCTAATAGCTTAATGACATGTTATCCCCTTTTTATCTTTAAGAATGTAAAATTATTTTACCATGGTTACTATTCATTTTAACTAAAAATGGAATTAAACTCATTAAAAAATCCTAAATATTTAAATCCAAATATGGAATTAATTTTATAAAATTAATATAAATATGTGATATAAAATAATATATATAAATGAATAAAACACCAAAAATGATTATAAAAACATTTATGGGATAAAAAATTTATTTCTAGGCTGAAGACTCTTGAGTAGGGGTGATTCAAATAAATTAAAATATAATTATAAGAAAAAATAAGAATCATTGAAATTAAAAAAATTCCAGAACCAAGTGAAAAAAAAATCCAAATAACAAAATCCTATAATCCACTACTAGAAAATCCACCTATACACATAGTTTAAAATTGTGGGTATAGGATATACCCATAGTTTTCAAAATTGTGGCCTATTAAGGAATCAATAAATCTCAGAGCAATACCCATTGTTCGAAAAATTATATACCAATAGTTATGAGCAATGAAAATATGTGTTTTGGAAAATTTCAACTATGTCAATAACCCAATACCCCAGTTTTGAAACAGTAGATATAGGATTTAAAAATCTGTACCTGCATGATTCAAACCCGCCTCTTCCCAGCTGATACGACTAACCACTGAACCACATACTATTATGCATAAATAAATATATATTTAATCTTATAAATTTCTATAAGTCATTAAATTATAGGGATACCCTAGGTAATGGTTTTCAAGTGGAAGTTGTTTTGTTCTCACAGAAATTGTTTTCCCAGCTCTTACGCAAGAAATATATATCAATAGTCCTCGAAAACCATTGGTATAGGTCAACCCCATACACATGACTTTTGAGAATCATGTGTATTGGATTTTAACCAAAATCATTACCCATAGTTTTGGGAAAACTATGGGTTTAGGTCTTCATCCAAACTTTATATCTAGGGTTTTTGGAAATCTGTGGGTATTTGTATAACCTATACCAATAGTTTTTTAGCACTGTGGGTATAGGTCTTTATCGAACCATATTCCCAAATTTTCAGAAAAATCTTTGTAATAGGTTCTAATCCAATCCCTATTCCCATGCTTTGTGAAAGGAATGTGTATAGTGTCGAACTATACCCATAATTTGATTAAAAAAACATGGGTATATGATTATTATACAGTAGTGAAATGATTTAATTATAATAAAATATTACATAAATTTACAAGGGAAAAGGCTAAGTATCATAATTAAAAATTTTATTTCTAAATGATTATTATTCTTGATAATAAAATTAATGATTGATATAAATTATTTAACAATTTTTAAAATAAATCTAAAAATTGATGGTTTCAAAAAATATAAATTATTTTTAAAAAATGAGTTTTCCCAAATAACTAAAAAATTTAAAATTTCCAAAAAATGTCCCAAAAATTCATTGTATGAAAATTTCAATATTTAAAATCCAAAAAATATTTTCCTTTATTGCAAAAAATTTCCAAAATTAAAGTACAATATTTTTAATTTTTACACAAAATATATGTAAATTTCTTTTTTAAAAAAACTGTTTTCTAAAATAATGTAAATTTATTCTAATACATTGTCTTTTAATAATAATTAGATAATTTTTCATTTATATTATTATATATATTATTAATAATATTAATCAAATTAATTAATAAAAAGTGATTAATTAATTTTTTTTTGATAAACATACATTACACAATTAAAAAAAGATTCCTAAAATATCTCTTTTAAGAATAAATAATTAATATCCTACTTATAAAAAATTGACAACCAATGTATGAATGAATTTAAATATATTTTTATTTAAAATAAATAATGAAACCTAATAATATGAATAAAATAAATTTAGGTTTTGAATGAATAGAATAATATATAAGGAAAAATCATATTTACAAAAAAATATCTCATTAAAATTTTATGTCTTCTTATCTTTATATGATTTAAATATTATTATTAAAAATTGAGTAGATATTTCCTATGAATTAAAAATAAGTTTTTTAGAAAAATATTTCAAAATATTTTCCAATATATGGTTATCCTTATTCATAACAATCAGAACAATGGTTATGTTTTGACAACAATATTTTGATAATATTGTTTTAGTTTGAAAAAAAAACTAGTGATGCAGGTTCTACATTCTATCTAACATGTCATTCATATATTGTAATATAAAATCAAATCATAGAGTGATATGATGAATTGATGTTATTATTCCTCATGAATCATATTTTTTTAAGGATTTCAATAGATATAAAATCAATATGGTATTCAATTGACCAATACCAAGCTTAAATAAATTTTTAAATCTTCAGAAAAGTAAAAATTGATATGTTATTTCTCATTAAAATCAAAATGATGAAAATTCTTGAGGAATAACTACCCATTACATTCACAATTACATATCATAGATATATATCTTATGTGCAGAAAATGAGGGGTTGTTTTGTAGATTTTAAGATAATATAAACATGTTACTATTCATGAATTAAATATTTTATTTATTATAAAAAATGAATCATATTTTTCTGTTTTAAATTTTTAAAAGTTCTTTTTTAAACAATAATGTTTTTCTGAATAAATTATATTCATAAAAAAAAGCTAAATTATATTTGAAAAATTAGTTGTAAATAAAATCATTTTATTATAAATATATAATATTTTAAATAAGTTAATTTTCATAGTTTATAATTTTAATTTATTAAGTTATTATATTTAAAGGATAATAATGCTGATATTTTTACATTTGTTGGAATATATAAAAATAATAATTAAATTATTAAATAATATGTAATGATATTATGAAAATATAACGTTCTAAATAACATTTTTAACAAAATATATTGTAAATATATTTCTTATTTTGAATAAAAATTAAATTCATAAGATTTAGAAATAATATTTGAAAAAGAATTAAACTCATTATTGTTTCAATTATGTGAAAATGTTATTAGATGGAATTTTTTGGGTCTATTAAAAATGTAGAAATTTTAGTAGTGAAAATATTGTTTAAAAACAACTATTTCTCCAATTTCATCCTCATGATATAAACATCATATAATATTTAATAGATGTTTTTTTTCAAAAAATAACTATTTAATAAACTAAAATAACTCATTTATTAATATTAATTTTTATGTTAGAACCTATGTTTGATATATCTTAACTCCCCTTTTATTCTATTTTACCAACAAATCATTATTGGTGTTTTTCCTTCAATTATATAAAAACATGATGCCTTTTGTATTTTTGATTTTCTGAATGAAGCAAAAACTATTTTATTCATTATTGTAGAAACAAATATCATGGGTATCAACAAAATTGATAATATTTATCTACAGTGAGTATAAAATCATTTTCATGTGTTAAAATACATGTTCTCTAAAAACAATTATGGTTCTATTATGTGTACATATATTAAAATTAATTTCTACCAATTAAATGAATTTAATAAAATAATATATATTTCATATTTTTATTTAGTATAAATTATAGATTGTAATAATTCAAATTTATTTTTTGTCACGACCCACCTTCACCAAGACGAGGGAAGGGAGAGCAGATTGCATGACCCTTCCTTATTCAAGTTGAAGGAGAGATAATGACCCCCGGGACCTACCTTTAATAGGTCCCGGAGTGGAAACTAGCACCAAGGGTATAAAATAACACACTAGATGGAAGGAATTACCCTTTTTCTTTAATAGGATTGCGAGATAAGATAGTAAATCCCACAACACCAAAACTGAAAGTACATGTAAATCCCAAAAAAACCATTCTCATATGCATGTTCCAAAAGTAAATGATACAAAAGTACAAGGAGACTACAAAGTTAATGTACCAATGAAAGAAAAACAGCAACTGCAACTATCCCAATGTATTAGCTAGTACGGCCCCGCAAGATCTTGAAAGTCCTCCTAGAAACCTGAAAGCAGTTTTATATAAGTAGGGTGAGAATACAAGTATACTCAGTAGGAAAATCCTAAGGATCTCGTGCACAAGTGGGCAGGCATTCTAATTCCCTGTGAGAGACGAAATAACCAAAGCACCTAGTAAGGGAAACTAACCACCCAAGCCTCACCAAGGCACACTCCCCAAATAACGCAAGTCACGTATTATATAGTAATCACACATTGAATTTTGGGTACCCCGTGCCACTTTCCCACTGGTTATTGAAGACATCATACACATCGAACCAATCCTGCCATTCTCACCACATACCCACTGCCACACCCCACCTGTACACACCTGTGCCACAACTATGCATCCTGCCCACAACACCTGGTCCACAAAAATTATCATGCCCGCAGACACCTGGGCCATAACAACCACATGAAACCATACCCACAAACACCTATGCCAGAGCAACCACTGCCACACCCGAAGACACCAAGGCCAGAAAGCTACTATCTCGCCCGAAGACACCTGGGCCTCATCCTGAAGATACATGGGAAACATCCTTCCAGAATACACCTGGGCCAACACCCACACTACCCTACCCAATGATTCTTGGGCTAATAATCGACTTCAGGGCATCACAGTCTGCCCAAAGAGACCTTGGCTATTCGGGAAAGGGAGCAGAAAAAGAGCTACAAACCAGCCACTCATAAGAGTGTTTGGAAAACACCCTCCCCCATGGAATGGGGGTGTTCAGAACTAAGTGACCAACTTGGGTGGGGCATGAATAAGAAACGTAATAACTAATATATATATATGTTGGTAACAAGAATTCTTCCCAACATAGGGTTTCCAAGGCCATCCTAAGCACAAACACAGTCGTCACTATTTAAAGAAAGCACACTACGCACAGCCGAGTCACAACACGTTCCCAAAACAAATTCCCCATTTTACCCATTATTTTATTCAGGTTCAAGTGATCACATTTAAGTAAATTCATGCACTACTGGGAAAATAACAGGTATAACCACAAGCTAGGAAAAGAGAAACAGCCAAACAACAATTTAAGCATTCACACCCTGTTTTCTTGTGAAGTCAAAACAACAAAGCGATAAGTGAGATCCCTAAATGTATTGGATCTAATCCAAGCCTCGAGATACAACCCCACACCATAAAAGAAGTCAAAGTGAGATCCCTCCAAGTATTGGAACCAATTCAGGCTTCATGATACAGTCCCACATCCCCAAAACCATTAACAAAGGATATGCCAACAGTAGATGATTCCACCCCAATCTGTATCACCAACAGAGCAACCACATAGTTTCAAACTCACAACCAAGAAGATCCCATCCTCACCCACATCACCCAATATGAAATCAAACAAAACGACACACCTACTACCAAAATAGATTGGGGAAACATCAAAGTTCAAGAACATCATTCATTATTTTCTTCTTTCGGTTGGTTAGTCGGGGTGACCACACATGGATTTATGTTTACTGGTTATCCATTTAATCCACCGTGTTTACGTGATTAACCAATTTCCAAGCTAAAATCATTTAATCATCACAGAATGGAAGGGTTCATATGTGCTCATTGAATGCCCACCATCGACCATGATTCTCAGTGAGCATAGCCCAACAGTTCACAACATAAGCATCATGGAAGAGAAGAAAAACAAAACAACAACACATCATTCACACCCCTTCCCTTAATTCTGTAAATTCTATTTGTTATATTCATTATGGTTTGTTTTCAACCACTCCCACATAAAAAATAGCGTACCCACCCTGTATGATACACAGAAAGGAGAGACTTTGGAAAATCACTACCTGGTTGATCAAGGATCAAAGTTTTTCTCCACGTGGCAAGAACATGGGATGTGAAGCTTGTAGGGGAGGAATTATGTGGAGTCCATGAGGTGAAAATAGCTCTATAAGAGGCGCACCACAAGACACGGGAAGAGAGTAAATCCAAGAGAACTATGAAGAAGAATGAAATCCTTTTGAAATGAAAATGAAGACACTCTAGTGGGAGATATATAGATGAGATACTACTCTTATTGGATATGGAATTTTGAACGCCTGGGAAGTCGGATCGCAGTTCCCTACATGGGTGGGTAGTTACACATGATGATATTAAGGTATTATTTGATACTCCCAATCAGGGAGGTTTCTCTGTATTTCATGGAATTAATTACGGGCTTTAAATGGCTTTAAAAAGGGTAAATGAATTAAATTACTTCAAAAAAAAATTACATTGCAGGAGCGAGACTTGAAAAAGAAAATAGTGGGCTGGGTGAGGACACGGTTCCACCATCATGGTGTCACCCCTTACAGTTCCATCTTTACCAGTGCCAATATTTTGTTGGAGGCTTATTTCGGAAAATTAATGGCCAGGGGGGTCTGGGCCATTACATCAGATACCTCTCATACTATTTTCGCCATCGAGAATTAATACCCTACTTGAAGAAAGAAGAGGGGTCCGAACATCCACCTTGAATGATACCTCTCATGAGTAGACCTGAAAAATAACAATCATACCGCTACGCTCCCTCGTGCAACCATGAAAAACAAAATATTAAACTGCCCGGTCATGTGGTGATAGGTTTCACTTCATCCATGTTAAGATATTATCCTCATTGGATGGAACTGACTCGCCCGTACAAGATTAAGTGCATCCACTCTAATTCATCTTAACTAGGGATTATCTCCTCCCCTCTCCACATTTTAGGACACTTCACACACATCCATAGTAAAGGAAAATAGCAAATTCCATAATTTACAAGGTAATGGGTTCCATCATCAAAGTATAAACAGGACAAAAAACACTCAAAATAGCTCTGGGTACTGGGTTCTCATCTGCGTCTCTCGTTCCCAGGTACTTTCCTCAATCCCACCATGTCTCCACAACACATGAACCAAATAAATGGTTCATCCACGAAACACCTTTTCTCCACATCTTTCGAACATCACTTGCCACTCCAAGAATGTTGCATCATCTCCGATATCTAGCTCTCCCCATTCAAGGATGTTTGAATCATCGTGAAGATACCGACGGAGCTGGGACACATGGAAGACATCGTGCACCCTTTGTAGATGTGGTGGAAATTCCAGCTAATAAGCCAACCCTCCGACCCGCTGCAGCACTTCAAACGGTCCGAAAAACCTGAGGGAAAGCTTACTCCCTATGTCGAACCTCTATTGCCCACGCCAGGGGGAGACCTTCAGGAATACGTGGTCCCCGATCCCGAAATCCAAGGGCATCCTCATATTATCGGCATATGAATTATTTCGGTCCTGGGCCGCCTTCATCCTCTCTCGTATAAGCTTCACCTTCTCTATCATGCTCTGCACCACTTTTGGGACAAGAACACCTACTTCCCCAACCTCGGTCCAGCACACGGGTGAGCGACAAGACCTCCTGTACAAGGCTTCGAATTAAGCCATCCTAATGGTAGAGTGATAGCTATTATTATAGGACAACTCCACAAAAGTCATGTGTCGCACCCAAGTTCCATCGAAGTCCAGGATACATGCCTGTAGCATATCTTCTATTTTATGGATGGTGCGCTCTGCCTGCACATCTATCTAGAGGTGGAAATTAGTGCTAAGACGTAGCTGGGTATGAAAAGCATGCTGCAATCCTCTCTAGAGTCGTGAGGTGAACCGTGCATCCCTATCTAATACAATGGACCTTGTAACTCCATGTAACCGCACCACCTCATCAACACACCTCCATGTTAAGGCATCCACTTCACCAGACTCCTTTATGGTCGTAATGTGGGCCGATTTCGTCAACCGGTCCACCACTACCCAAATAGAGTCTCAACCTCCTTGAACATTGGGTATCCCTGTGACTAAATCCATCAACATGTCATCCCTCTTCCACTCGGGGAAATCTAATGGTTGGAAAAAACCTCCAGGAACATGGTGTTCAACCTTCACCTGCTGACACACTAGGAATTTGGCCACGAACTCTGCCACCGCCCTGTTTACCAAGGGCCACCAGAACATTCTCCTCAGACCCTATTACATGTAGGAAACTCTTGGGTGTACCTCTAGGGGTGAGTTGTGTAACTCACTGTGATCCTTCTCGTGCATCGCCTCTGGAGAAAATAGCTTCCCTCAAAAAAGCACCTGATTCTCACCATCCTCCGTCCACCCTTCCGGAGAATCACCTTGGTTAACCTGGTCATGAATCACTTTACACTCTGAGTCTCCCATAGGGACTCATCTACCTTCCGCAATAGAGAATACCTCACTATCATTTGATACAGGAAAAATCAACCACCTTTCATCCTTGCATCCAGGTGCATGGAAGCCAACTCCTCCATTGCCTTCCAAGTATCTGATGACTCTCGAACTACATTCTTCTGCGACATCCTACTCAAGGGATCAGCCCAACATTTCCCTTTCCTGAGGTGTAGGAAATATCGAATTCGTAGACTTGAAGGAACTCCATCCACCTCTTCTACTATAAGTTTAGTTCCCACTTGGAGAAGATATACATCAAGCTCTTGTGATCTGTGATGACCATGAAGCGCTCCCTGACGAGGCAATGCTGCCAAAACATTAGTGTGAACAAGACCGCCGCAAGATCCAGATCATGGGTGGCATAGTTACGCTCATTGGGACATAACTTCCTGGATCCATAGGTAATCACCACTTCCCGCTTCATCAACACACATCTGAGGCCTTTCCTAGAAGAATCACAGAACACCTCATACACCGCAACATATTTTGGAAACCATATCAATGGGGAACTTACCAACTTATCCTTCAAATAGCTGAATGTTGTCTCACACTGCCCATTCCACAAACAAACTTGGTCTTTCTTGGTCAAAGCCGTCAAAGGTGCTGAAACTTGGGAGAAGTTTTGTATGAATCTTCGGTAGTAACCTGCCAGCCCAAAGAAACTACGAACCTCTTCCACGTTCTTGGGTGATTCCCAAGAGACAAATGCCTCGACCTTTGATGGGTCCATTTCTATCCTCTTCTCAGACACCACGTGCCCTAGGAAGATCACTTCTCGCGTCCAGAACTTGCACTTGGGGAACTTCACAAAGAGTTGGTGCTGTCGGAGGACCCCTAAAACTGTTCTCAGGTGGTCAGCGTGATCCTCCTTTGATCTTGAGTAGATCAGGATGTCTTCAATGAACATGACGACGAACCGATCCACATATTCCCGGAAGACAGAGTTCATGATCCCCATGAATACAGGTAGAGTGTAATTAACGCCAAACATTATGAACACAAACTTGAAGTGCCCATATATACTCTTGAAGGCAGTCTTCAAGATGTAACTCTCCTTTACCCTCAGTTGGTGATATCCTGACCACAGGTCAATCATGGAGAACCGCCCAACCCCCTTCAATTGGTCAAATTTGTCTTCATCCCTCAGGAGAGGGTAGTGATTCTTGACCATTACCTGATTCAGTCCCTTATAGTCTATGCACAGCCTGAGACCACCATCCTCCATCATTGCGAATAATATTGGAGCACCCCAGGACGATGCACTTGGTAAAACCAAACCCTTCTTCATCAGATCGTCAATCTGAATCCGCAACTCCCGTAACTCAGAAGGACAAATCTGGTAGGGGGCCAACGAAATCAGACGGGCACCAGGTTGCAAGTCAATCCTGAGATCAACATCATGTTGATGGGGGTAGATTTGTCCCCTCATTAAGGAAGACATCCATAAAATCACTAACGACCCCTAGAACTTCCACAATCTATGCATCCGACGACTCCACTGACATCTCAATTAACAAGGAAAGGAGGGGTTCCTCACGCCTACTTCTCTTCTGGCCACCCTGATTGCTGATAAAAGATACACGTCGGCTGCCCAAGTCTGTAAACATGACCCTTCCTTGGAAGCAGTCAATGACGGCACATACAGAGAACAACCAGTCAATGCCTAGGATGACAACGTATGGATATATCTGCAATATTAGAAGATCCCTGACTTACTCATGTGTCCCTATAATCAGTCTACACCAACAGAGAACATAAAACAAGTCGGTCTGACTTCCGACTAGTGTGCCCAGCACCAGGGGCACTGGAAGTCTCTCAGATTCTAATTCGAGGGCATGGGCCAAAATAGGTGGAAAAAAGGAGTGTGAAGCACTTGTATCGAACAAGTAATAAGAAAGGGTACTAAACAAGCAGATCGTACCTCGAACGACATCTAGCTCTACTCGAACTATTTCCTCTACAGAATGAAACTACCCACACCCAAATCCTCTTCATTTTGGCTGTAGGACACCTCCCCGACCACATCCGAGTCGAGGTCCCTAAGGAGCACCCTGAGGACTGCCTCCTCTTTCAAAGCCTGCCCTCAGAGGAGCACGAGCCCGCTGTCCCTGCTGCTGCTGAGGTGGATGCTGAGCCTGCCCACCACCACCGTAATGCACTCTATCGGGGCATTGATTCCAAAGGTGCCAATGACTTCCGTACATGAAGCATCTCATCCATGGGCCAGAAAGTAATGGGCGAGGTCCCGGAGATCGGAACTGAAACTGTTGAGTCATTCTCCCTGCTGGTCGGATCCTAGAGGGCCCTGATGCTGGAGGCCTACTGATGACGGCCTTCCCCTTCGATGAGAACAACTGGATTCCCTCTAGTGATACACCTCCCAACGTGTGCATCCTCTCCACCAATTCAGCCTTCTTCTGAACCTCCATGTACGTCGGTAGGGTGAAGGGAGTTACAACATACTAAAGAGAAGGTCAAAGCACCTCCTTCAAATGTCTCGCTCGAGACTCCTCATCCGGAAAGAGGTCTGGAGAAAAGCGGATGAGATCCTTGAACTTGATCCCCAACTCTCTTACTAACATGTTCCCCTACTGTGGGGAGAGTAGCTCATACCTCTTCTCAGCCTTCATCATGAAAGAGCAGAATTCCATCTGAAACTCCATCTCGAAATCAGCCCACGTCACCTCATCCTCCCTCTTCTCCCCAAGGTAAAGTGTTCACCACTGACGCGCCACTCCCCACATCTGGCTCACAGCCAAAGGAACCCAATATTCCAACGGATCCCGGATCAAGCCGATAGTTATCACCAGCTCCTCTAGGAAGCTATCTGTCTCCACGTCAGAGATGCTGCCCTCATACATCACGAGGGTCTGCCGCTGAAAGGCATGAAGTGTCTTCTGCCACTGATCGTCTTCCTCTTCTCAGTCCGTCCTCTACCGATCGGCCAAGTCAACCTCCTGGGCCTCGATCACCCACACCACTTGTGGTCGTCTCCCAAGCGCCATAGCTTCAATGTAAACAAGGAATACCTAAGACTGAGTAGTGTAGAATATTGTTCTTAAATAATTCTTATACTTCTTATTCATTCTAAATTCCCAAAAAACCCATGAAACATAAGAACATAAGTCATTATGATGCATGTACATTCCCTAGGGTCTCTACCCTGCAATCAGTGCAGCCTCACTTGGTCGTTTGGTAGGCGTAGAGTATATGCATCAGATCTCGGGGGGGGGGGGGCTAAAATCCCTTGTCATGGCAATTCTTCCTTGACCTAATTCACACACCAAGATCAACCAATACTATTTCCCTACCATCCCATGCAATCCTCACTGTTCCTAACTCCAGACTCTATCCTATCTCTCAACCTCCTCTTGGATACCGTTCTGTCATAGTGAGGGGTGACACCGTGATGGTGGCACCGTAAGGGTGGCACCATGACAGTTGCACCATATGGGGTGACATTGTGACAGTGGCATCATGTCCTCACCCAGCCCTCCGTTTTCTTTTTCCTGTCCCGCCCATGCAATGTAAATTTTTTTGACATAAATTAAATCTTTTTCCCTTTTTAAATACATTTAAAGCCCATAATTAATTCCTAAAAATCCCAAGAAACCTCCCTGATGGAGGTTTCAAATAAAACCTTGTTATCATCATGTGTAACTTCCCACCTGCATAGGAAACCGTAATCCGACTTTCCAGGCGTTCAAAATTCCATTTCCCGTAATAGTATGATCTCCACTTTATATCTCCCGCTATAGTTTTTTCTCTTTCTTCTCAGCTGGATTTCATTCTTCTTCCTAGTGCACCTGGAGATTCTCACTTCCCATGTCTTGTGGTGTGCCTTTTCTGGAGCGTTTTTCACCTCTTGGCATCCATAGAATTCCTCCCCTGCAATCCTCGCATCCCCTTTTCTTGGAGCGTGGAGAAAAAAATCGATCATTGATCAATCCGGTAGGGATTTTTTCTTCATATATCCTTTCTTTGTATCATGCGGGGTGGGTATACTACTTTTTATGTGGGAGTGGGTGAAACCAAACCTTAATGAAGATAAAAAACGGACTTTAAATAATGAAGCGAAGTGGTGTGAATAGTGTGATGTTATTCTGTTTTTTTCTCTTCCTTGATGCTTATGTTGTGAACTGTTGGGATATGCTCACTGAAAATCATAGTCGTTGGTGGCCTTTCCTTGCACACTAATGATCCCTTGCCTTCTATGATGATTAAATGGTTGTAACATGGAGGTTTGATAATCACGTAAACTCGGTGGATTAAATAGATACCCAATAAACATAAAGCCCTATGTGGTCATCCTGAATAACCAACATAAAGTAGAAAATAATGAATGATGTGCTTGAACCTAGAAGTTTCCCAACTCTATTTTGGTATTAGGTGTATTTTTATGTTTGATTTTCTATGTGGGTATGTGGGCGAGGATGGGATCATCTTGGTTGTGAGTCTGAAACTGTGTGGTTGCTCTGCTTTTGATAAAAATTGGGGTGGAATCCTCTACTGTTGGAGTATAGTTGGTTCATGGTTTTGGGGACGTGGGGCTGTATATTGAAGCCTGCTTTGGTTCCAGTACATTGAGGGATCTCACTTCTCCCTTTGTTGTTCTGACTTCACAATATAACCAAGTGTGAATGCTTAAATTACTGTTTGGTAGTTTCTCTATTATTGGCTTGTGGTTATTTCTGTTAGTTTCCCAGTAGTGAAGGACATTACTTAAATGGGATCACATGAAAATAAAAAAATAATAATGGGTTAAACGAGGAATTGGTTTTGGGAACGAGTTGTGACTCGACTGTGAGTAGTGTGCTTTCTATGAATATTGACGAGTGTGTTTGTGCTTAGGTTGGCCTTGGAAACCCTAAGTTTGGATGAGTGCATGTTACCAAAATTTATATATTTTAGTTCTTACATTTCTTATTCGTGCCCTACCCAAGTTGATCACTTAGTGACGATCACCCCCAGTCCATGGGGGTGGGTGTTTTTCCCAACAATCCTTTGAGTGGCTGGTTATTAGATCGTTTTCTGCTCCCTTTCCCGAATAGCCGAAGAATCTTCGAGCAGGCTGTGATGGCATGAAGTTCATTATTAGCCCAAGAATCTTCAGGAAGGGTAGTGTGGTGGTTGACCAAGGTTTTTGTGGGAAGGTTGTTTCCCATGTATCTTCAGGATGAGGTCCAGGTGTTTTCAGGCGTGACAGTAGATTTCTATCGAAGGTGACGTCGGGCATGGAAGTTTTTTTCTGGCCTAGGTGTTTTTGGGCATGGTTACGTGTGGTTGTTATGGCATAGGTGTTTGCGGGCGGGATAGTTGTTGTGGCCTAGGTGTTTACGGGCAGGATTCATGGTTGTGGCCAAGGTGTGTGTGGGCGGGGTGTGGCAGTGGGACTGCGGTGAGAATGGCGGGATTGGTATGATGTGTAAGATGTCTTTAATAACTAGTATGAAAGTGGCGCGGGGTACCCAAATATCGATGTGTTATTACTATACTTTACTTGACTTCCGTTATTTGGGGAGTGTGCCTTGGTGAGGCTTGGGTGGTTAGTTTCCCTTACTCGGGGCTTTGGTTATCACTTCTCTCACAGGGCATTAGAATGCCTCCCCACTTTTTCATGAGAGCCTTCGGTTTTCCCTACTGAGTATACTTGTATTCTCACACTACGTATATAAAACTTCTTTTAGGTTTCTAGAAGGACTTCAGGGATCGTACGGGGCCGTACTAACACGAACGTTGGGATAGTTGAATCTACTATTTTTAATTCTTCGGTACTTTACCTTTGTAGTCTCCTTTTACTTTTCTATCATTTAGTTTTGGAACATGCATCTGGGAATAGATTTTTTGGGCTTTACTTATACATTCAGTTTTGGTTTTGTGGGATTTACTTGTACTGCTTTCAGGTTTCCAGGAGGACTTCAGGGATCGTGCGGGGCCATACTAGCTTGGTTGTTAGGATAGTTGCAGTTGCTGTTTTTCTTTCATTGGTACGTTACCATTGTAGTCTCCTTGTACGTTTGTATTATTTAC
Organism: Viscum album; assembly: GCA_963277665.1. Taxonomy (NCBI): domain Eukaryota; kingdom Viridiplantae; phylum Streptophyta; class Magnoliopsida; order Santalales; family Viscaceae; genus Viscum; species Viscum album. Next base: position 419,569,389 of record OY728127.1, on the reverse strand, counting down.
TTTTGTGACATGAATCTGGGATTTGTTTTTTGGGCATTACTTGTACTTTCAGTTTTGGTGTTGTGGGATTTACTATATTATCTCCTGCTCTTATTAAAGAAAAATGGTAATACCTTCCATCTTTTGTGTGATTAAATAACCTTGGTGATAGTTGCCACAGTGGCACCGTAAGGGGTGACACCGTGATGGTGGAAAAATGTCTCACCCAGCCCTCCATTTTCTTTTTCCAGTCCCACTCCTGCAATGTAATTTTTTTATGTAAATTAATTCTTTTACCCATTATAAAGCTATTTAATTCCCATAAGTAGGTCCTAAAATTTCCGAGAAAGCTCCCTGATGGGGGGGTATCAAATAACACCTTAATATCATTATGTGTAACTGCCGAAATGCATAGGAAACTGTGATCCGACTTTCCAGGCGTTCAAAATTCCATATCCTGTAATAATAGGATCTCCTCTATATATCTCCCGCTAGAGTTTCTTCTTTTTCTTCTTGGCAGGATTTCTTTCTTCTTCCTGGTGCACATGGAGTTCTTATCTTCGTCTGGCTTATGGTTCACCTCTTCTGGAGCTTTCTTCACCTCTTGGAGCCATGGAATTACTCCCTTGCAAGCCGCGCATCCCCTGTTCTTGGCGCCTATAGAAAAAACATCAATCGTTGATCAACTGGTTAGGGATTTTCCTTCGTCCCTCTTTTATGTGTATCATGTGGGGTGGGTATGATGTTGTTTCTATGGGAGTGGGTGAAACCAAACCATAATAAAGATAATAAACAGCCATTAAATAATGAAGGGAAGGGGTGTGAACAATGTGCTGCTATTATGTTTTTCTTCTCTTCCTTGAGGCTTATGTTGTGAACTGTTGGGCTATGCTCACTAAGAATTATGGTCGTTGGTGGAGTTTCCTTACACACTAATGAACACTTTCTTTCTATGATAATTAAATGACTGCAACTTGTAAATTGGTTAATCACATAGACTCGGTTGATTAAATGGATACACAGTAATAATAATTCCTAGTGTGGTCACTCGGGCTAACCAACAGAAAGAAAAAAATAATGAATGTTGTGCTTGAACCTGGAAGTTTCCCTACTCTATTTTGGTAGTAGTTTTGTTGTTTTGTTTGATTACCTATGGGGTAATGTGGGTGAGGATGGGATCCTCTTGGTTGTGAGTCTGAAACTGTGTGGTTGCTCTGCTTGTGATACAAATTGGGGTGGAATCCTCTAATGTTGTCATATCGTTGGTTTAGGATTTTGGGGATATGGGGTTGTATCATGAAGCCTGATTTGGGTCTAATACTTGGAGGGATCTCACTTTGACTTATTGTATGGTGTGGGGTTGTATCTTGAGGCCTGGATTGGTTCCAGTACTCTGAGGGATCTCAATTATCCCTTGGTTGTTGTGACTTCACAAGAGAACCATGTGTGAATGCTTAAATTGATCTTTGGATGTTTCTCTTTTCCTGGTATGTGGTTATGCATGTTAGTTCCCCAGTAGTGCAAGAAATTAATTAAATGGGATCACCTGAACATTAATACAATAATGGGATAAACGAGGAATTAGTTTTGGGAATGAGTTCTGACACGGCTGTGAGTAGTTTGCATTCTATGAATATTGAAGAGTTTGTTTGTTCTTAGGTTGGACTTGGAAACCCTAGGTTGGGATGAGTGATTGTTACCAACATATATTTATTGTTGTTATTATGTTTCTTATTCATGCCCCACCCAAGTCGGGAACTTAGTTCTGAACACCCCCCATTCCATGGGGAGGGTGTTTTTCCCAACACTCCTATGAGTGTCTGGTTATTAGCTCCTTTTCTGCTCTCCTTCCCAAATAGCCCACGACTCATCAGGAATTCTGTGATAGCCTGGAGTCCACTATTTGCCCAAGAATCTTCGGGCTGGGTAGTTTGGTGGTTGGCCCAGGTGTTTGCGGGCAGGTTGATTCCCAAGTATTTTCGGGTTGAGGCCCAGTTGTCTTCGGATGTGACAGTAGCTTTCTATCCCAGTGTCATCAGGCATGGAAGTGGTTGTTCTGACCTAGGTGTTTTCAAGCATGGTTATGTGTGGTTGGTATGGCCCAGAGTTCTATGGGAGGGATAGTTGTTGTGGCCAGGTATTGCGGGCGGGATGTGTGGCTGTGGCCCAGGTGTGTGCGTGTAGGGTGTGGAAGTGGGACTGCGGTGAGAATGGCGGGATCGGTTCTATGCTTAGTATGTCTTAAATAACAAGTGGGAAAGTGGCGCAGGGTACCCAAACATCGATGTCATATTACAATATATTACTTGACTTGTGTTATTTGGGGACTCTGCATTGGTGAGGTTTGGGTTGTTAGTTTCCCTTACTAGGTGCTTGGGTTATTTCTTCTCTCACAGGGCATTATAATGCCTCCCCACTTGTGCACGAGAGCCTTAGGTTTTTTCTACTGAGTATACTTGTATGCTCACCCTACCTATATAAAACTACTTTTAGGTTTCTAGGAGGACATCAGGTATCATGTGGGTCCGTACTAGCTCGTACGTTGGGACAGTTGCAGATTTTGTTTTTCATTCCTTGGTAGTTTACCTTTGTAGTTTCCTTGTACTTTTGTATCATGTACTTTTGGAACAAGCATCTGGGAATGGTTTGTTGTGCTTTACTTGTACTTTCATTTTTGGTGTTTTGGGATTTACTATCTTATCTACCAATCCTATTCAATAAAAAGGGTAATTCCTTCCATCTAGTGTGTGATTTTATACCCTTGGTGATAGTTTCCACTCCAGGACCTATTGAAGGCGGGTCTCAGGGGTCATTATCTATCCTTTAACATTAAGAAGGGTCTGGCAATCTGGTGTTCTATCCCTCATCATGGTGAAGGTGGGTCGTTACAATTTTGGGTCATAAAAATTAGTTAAAAACATATTTTTTTTATCATGGTAATCATTAAAATGAGGTAAAAGAATTAAATCAAAAATAAATACCTAAATATATCAAAAAAAATCATCTTTAAATGGTTGTATGATTGATTTCATGACCATTACATATCATATCCCCAAAAATTATAAATTTTATATCAAAATTCCATGAATTATGGATTCCTATTAATAATAATATTTTAATGTTTTAAAAAATTTCAACCAATTCTCCTATAATAATATAAATTCATCTTCACATATTTAAACTCTCACAAATTCTACTAATAAACAATCTATGAAAAAAATTGATCATAAACCTCATAAACACATCATAGAGGTCAATTTATCATCATAAATCCAATAAAAATGGAATTATAAATTATCAATGGTATTGTTATTGAAAAATTTCATTGAGAACAAACTTCTATATACTCAATCTGACAAAAAGACAAGTCAAGAAAATGCTTAATAGATTGTGGTGTTTGTCCAAAAATATAATCCTTGATAGAAAAATGTTATTCATAATGTTTTCAGATAATGATTATATAATATAACCTACATTTCATAGTTTATGATATCAACAAAAAGGATTAGATAGTCAATCAAAACCACCACACATCAACTCATCTTTTGTTCTGAACAAATAAAAAATCTAAAAGAAATGAAGAAATAATATTTATTATTGTTCAAAAAAGTCTTATATCCATGATAGAACACAAAAAAATTATTTCATTTAAGAGATGAAAATGATTATAATCGATGAGTCATGTTCTCTCTATATTAGTTATTAGAAATTTTTTTTACCAACACCCACATTATATAAAATTATAATCCATTATTCAAATCCGGTCCACTAAACCTCCTAATAAGGTTCTCTGTCTGATTAAAAGGTTCACACCAATATCAATATTTATTTAGTCAACTATACATTAACATATGTAACAACAGATATAGTGTAGAAAAAGAAGATGAATCAAATAATTAATCATTAGTAGAAAAATATGTGATTGTTACAATATGTATCCACCAAACAATTTAATGGTATTAATGTGTTCCCTTTACCCGTGTAATTGTATCATGTGAATATCATCTACGATAACTCTATATTATGACTGAAGATTCAACATAGGCTCCTCAGTCATAAAAAGCTCCATCCAAACAAACAATATCCACTAAACAATACCAAGTGTATGTTTCTTCTAATGATAAAAAATTAGAAAAAATTATATATAACATAACAGTAAGAAAACTATTGTATGATATGGTAGATAAATTTATTCTGATCATCATCATATGGAAATATTTTTCTGATGAATGTATCAAAAAGTTGAAAAAACCAAAAAAAATACCCCACATGGAAATTGATTCTGAATTTTCTTCCATTGGATTTTTTTCATTCGCAAAAGATATTCCCATACTAATGATATAATATCCCTCCACTATATACAATAAATTAAGACCCACTGAGGAATAATTTTTCATAATAATTTCATTTACTATTACCTTTTTATCATATATACTAGATTTTTCTACCCAGTTACCTTTTGTTGATTAATGATTTTACCCTACTAAATGCATTGTTTAAAGAGATACAAAATGTTAATGTGTTTGATTATTTCTTGAAATACACGGTTGTGTGAATATGGAATGATATTTATAATATAATATAATTATATTCTTCTATCAAATTCAATTCTAGGATTTTTCTATAAGTGAAACAACAATATAAACTCTCTCTGCAAGTCAATTAAAGAATAATACTCTTATTCTACTATTGATAACTTAACAACTACTTCTTGATAAGATGTCCAACTAAATGATTTTAAAAAAATGTTATAATAATTTTCTAGGATTCCATGTTTAAATTAAAATTCAAATCTATAATACCTTTCGACTAGATATCATCACTAATACATAAATATTCATTCTTTGACAAATTGAAGTACTGTAAGATACATTTCATTTTTTTAAATGTTTTAAATTATTTTATATAAGATAATATTAAAATACACCAAAAAAATAAATATAATTTTATGTATTAACAAATTAATAAATAAATATTCCAACAAAAAAATTACAAATAACCGTCCCCGTGTCATAATACATTCAAACAATATATGGCTTCTGGGTTTTACTATGTTTTATGTTTCAATTTATTGGACTTGAGAGATGTTTCTGAATAGAAACACTAAATCATTCAATAACTTTCCAAACATATTCCATAAAATATAAAATCCAACAAAACACCTTTTTATCCCTCATAATTTTCATCCCATTATTTTTATATCACTCATGAGATTCAACATTTCAAATATTCTTGATTACATCTTATTATTATCCTCACAACATTTAGATTATTTACAAACAATCAGTATAACAATGACATAATAAAAAATTAGGAGATATTTTTAAAATTCATATATACTTTTTTAATAAAATTCATCAATCTCAAATTGAATAAAAAATTATTTAAACATTAAATTTTAAAACATCTTAATCCATAGTAATAAAAATTTCTATAATCCATGAAGGCATCATTTCAATATACAAACTAAATCCACTATCTAATGACCATAATAATAGTTGGACTAAACAAAGACAATTTAATCCACAATGTCACTATAATGTAATATCATATTTGCAATCAAATTCTATAAATGTATTTCATTGGTCAAAATACTTCTTTGCATTTGCCTAAATGGTTGTGTCTTTAAAGATTCATGAAAACATTTTAGAATAGTAAATTCAATCTTTTTAATCCAAGCCTTTCACTTTAACCCTTTCATTACATCTTTTACATCAATAGTATTACCCATTAAAATGAAACCCCTAATTTTTATACTGAATTTTTTTTTTCATTACATCAGCCAACTCTTATGTACTATGATGATTTAATAAACTCATATAATATTTCATCAATGAATCAAACTATTTTGAGTCACTAGGAGTAAATACATTTTTTAGCTATTCAATTACAAAATTTTCAATAAAATAAGTAATTTCATGTAATCTAAAAAAATTAATTTTTCTAATATTAGTCGATCTAATCAACACAACCACTTTTTTATCCATGAATACGTCTCTATCTCGTACCCTCTATTATTGAAAAGGTTTTAATGATCATTACATATTTGGTACATTTATGTCTGAACATTCATCATATAACAATTATCGATCTAAAAAAATCTTTTCATTATAATTTATATGAATTATAGCCTCTAATGTTTCTTAAAAATATTCTATATTCATTATTTTTTTATAAATTATTTCTAATCACCCTAAATATCAATAACTCATTTACCCTCTACATATTTGTTTACTAAATTATGATTTATAAACATAATTTAATAATTGAAAAAAACTTGTAATCTCCTTATAATTTATATCGTTCCATCATCCCATTTGTGATAACTAAATGTATCCTCAACTTTTCTAATATAAAAATCATATAATTGATTTTCCTTGAACTAAAATATATCTTCTTCATTGAATTGAACATATATGACACTTCCAAATATCATGGGATGGGTCTTCAAATGGTATCTTATATATCTAATGATCCACTTGGAATTCATGTCCTACATATATTGTGGGATTTATTATCAATATTAAAGAAACAATATTGGAGGTTTCTAACTGAAATTCTATTGGGAATTACAAAAATGAATACAATTATTTTGGGTTATATTATTTAGTGTTTAATTAATTCCCTAAAAAATACATTTATGTTTTTCCCTGTAATATTTTTCTCATTCATGGATCCCTTATTTTTATAGAGGTTACAAAAAAATTGTTCCATTCCCTAAAAATTAATTTCCATAGGCATTTGAATACTCATTCACTCTCTTTCACTTTCGTCGCATTCCACTAAATAAAATCATGAATCAAATTCGATTCATTAATTATGAAGAAACACATGCCTTATGAGTATCAAAATTAATGAAGATCAAGATGTATAATATTCCTTAATGAGAATGAATTATGGATCATCACAAAACATTATAATTAAAACATTTCAATTTTTGACTTAATGTATTCATTCCTCCCATTTTAATGAAAACACTCTATTTTTAAAAACATACAATAATATCATCACATAATTTGTATTTTATCATATTTTAGTATCTCGTCACTATTTTAAAATTAATATTTTTACCATTTTAGTGGAAAAATAACAGTTCCACTTTTAGGACCATTTGATGTGGATTTAAATATTATTTTCACTTCACCACTCAATCAGGTATGATACATGGTTCCATTATATACATTGTGAGAAATGACCATTAAATGATTAATAATATCTCAATATCCATAGGAATATTTTTTTACATAAATTTTATCATCATGTAAGCCTACTAATATTATGGTCTTTGATAGATCATTATTGTATCTTTCATATTACATTTTTCATATATATCTACTCATTATACAAATTTTGGAATCAAATTTTCCAACTGTATGTATAGATTCATACTCATATTGATTTATTTTTCACATGTATCATTGTGAATAATATGATTTTCACCCCCACTAGACATATTATATAAAATAATCTTATGACTCATTGGAATATCAGTCTAATGGAATGATATTTCTCGATATTTAGTTCGAAAATATATCCACTCTAAATATGGGAATTGTTTTCCAAAAATTGTATAATCTTCCTAATTCCTTCAATAATATTTTATCATTAACTTTTAAAATAAAACCAATATACAATACCAAAAAATGATAACATATATCAACTTCTTCACTGAGAATTATCCTCACATTATATCCTCTTTTGACGGTATGTTTAATGTTTTAACTGTTATCATCCAAATATACATAGGTATTTTCTAGACAAATATTGAAAACAATTTGACTTAAAATCACAATCCAATTTAATGTTTTAAAATTCTTCCAATAAAATAAATATCATCCTAGAAGATATTCTCATCACTTTCACAATATTCTACAAACACGCTATAAGTGAGGAAGAAAGAATAAAATACCAAATATCATCTCGGATTATAACTTTAATAGACTCATTCTTGCCTCAGATCATGTTCATTTCATCCATAGTTTTATAATTATTCCTTCAATAAAAAAACATAAATCATCAAATCTTCATAATATGAGTAAATTTTAAATAGCTATTATATTCTAATAAAATGCATCAATCACTTTCATAACCAATTAATTAGTTTGATATGTATTAATATTGTACACTAAAATCCATGTAGGTGACGATGTATATATTTCGATATCATTCTTATATAACCAACCACATTTATATTCATCTATTTTCTCTTGAAATTTTCTTGATAAAACAACTTGAAGATAATTTTACATAACAATAACATCAAGATGTAATTTCAAAAAGGGGAATTTTATTATATAAATCTTATCAACATAATATTTTCCTTCTTCTAATTTTATACATTAATAAATAGTAATAAAAAAAAATAAAATAAAATATGGGTAAAAATTAAACAAATCATTTTAATTGATGTATAAAAATTTGTTCCAATATATGAACACCATTGGACACCACTTTTTGAAAATAAATAACCTATTGAAAATGAAAATATATATACCAAACCTCACATATTGACTTAGAGAATTAAAACATACTAGAATGTTATAATTTTCTGAACACATCAGCACTTCACATGATAATATCTTCTAAATTGAAATTTTAAAATAGTGTCTCTAATAATTTAAACATCCTGATATATGTATAATAGAACTAGTACAATATATTTTAACCTAATCACTATAAAAATAACAAATAATTTTACTCAACACAAAATAATGGAATGAAATGTAAAAATATGATTTTTAATGGTCTTAAAAAATCCTATTTCCATGGGTGAACACATAAAATTTCATTTATTTTGGTAAATAAAATATATTTAATTCTATCACATACTTTCATTCCATATTTGGTCTAAAAATATAATGTTTTAAACAATAATTGTTTCTATAGTTTTCATCTATGCTTTAGAGCGGGGCTAGAACACCAATTTACAGTGGACAATGTTCAATAAACTAGTTTTCGTTGATCTAAATGCATAGAGTTAAAATATCTATTATAATTTGAAATAATTGAATCCTATACTAAAACCCAATGAATCATCCAACAACAGATCAATGAAAATATTTAGTATCTAAAAAATCATTTTCACAGTTCGACATTAAAATACCAATGAGTCTCCATTTCTAATTTATGGTTAAAACATGAATAAAAACTATGAAAGATTAATATTGTGATCTTTTAAAATTATCAATTCACTATCATAGAAACCCAATTTTAGATAAATATGAATCCAGAATAAAACAATACTTAGAGCCATTCCATATGAATTTTTCATGAGATGAAAAAAAATTCTCCTTGAAACTCTATAACATCAATGTAGAAAAATATATATTATGTTTTACTCTTTAAATATCTCCATCAATATCCATCTTGAAATACATGTTCTAGTGAGTTTGATGAAACTTCTAAAAAACAAAACATTATCCCTTGGGGTAATGTATGATCTCATAATCACACCATAAAATATATATATTTTATTTTTCTTCTACCCCATTCAAATAAATTATAATATTGATAATAAAAATCTATAATATAATTTCTATGTAAATTTTTTATAATTTACATTACTAAATATTTATAAAATTTATTTTTAATGGTAATTATATTTTTTATTTTTTAATAATTATATAATTTATTTTGAATTATTTTCTCCATAAATTCATTTAGTTTTTTTAATATAATCTAAATTCGTATCTCTTTTAATGAAATGTTTTTGTGGATCATTTATTCATAATGGGGTTCATGATTTCTCATGGAATTCTGTGATAAGTGTCTAAATCATGCTCATGATAGGCCATTCCTATAATATTATGAAGTCATCTAATATTTCATTTGGTTCAATCCTATCCTTTTATTGGTTTGATAATTTTATGCAGCATAACACCCTTTAATGAAGTCATAATTTTTCAATAAGTCTATTTTGTTCAAGAGTTTCCTTTCAATAGAGTGACAAGGCAATGTAGCATGAAACGTTGATTAATTCCAATCCAATAATATTAAATAATTAATGTTCATTATGCTACCTTCCATTAATTTGGTAAGGGATTCTATGAAAATGAATCATATTATTCATTAAAATTTAATCTTGTCATGTCATATACATAATATACTTGCCAATTTCCATTTCACATTTATTTATTAATTAAAAACATACATTAGGAGGGTATAGTGGTGAAAATGCATGGTAATTTACATAATGAAATTCAAAATATAAATCAGGCCATTTCATATAGAAAAGAATACACTTAAAGGATCTTGAAAAGCCACACACGAATAGTGGATAAAACATATAAAATACTACAAACCAAAATATGGCATAACAACCTACATGGGATGAATGGTGTTTTTTGTGTAAAAACCAAAACTAAATCACATATATGGATTGATTATATCCATATACATATAGTGATTATAATCATGGCATATTAATTCTATTAATGGCACCAAATCAAATCAGTGGGCTCTACATGAAAATTCCAAATTCAATGAACATGAGGGATGAGTTATAGACCACCCAGCCTAGGCTTGTATAACTCTCAAACATTGGTATTGGTCGTTTTTTTGATCATATAAGAGTACATCTATAAAACATAGAAAAAAACTCATATCCTGATAAATAGATCGAGAGGAATATTAAATAATAAAGGCATAAATAGACTCAAGTACATATCTTTGCACATCAAACATGATGAAAAAGCACAAAAGGATCACAGATGAATGTGATATCTTGATTACTAACTAAGGTATTAAAAAATTTAAAAAATTATATCCTTGTATGTAAATACCATTTCAGATTTTTTTAAGGAATATGAAGGATATACATTAATCATTAAGGGAAAAAAGTAAATTTTCGTAGAAAAATGCTATGTTCGCGATTTGAAAAACTGTGTGCAAACCATGCATGGTTATAGGGAAAATTTCTAGGATAGACTACACAACTTTGTGCAAACCATGCGAGATGGTTCTATTTGAAAATATCCATCTTATTTTTATCAAAAACATGCACCAAATGTGCGTTAACTATACGACATGTCCATATTCTTACAGAAGATGTGTTTTGAGGTCCGAATATTTCCCGAAAACCACAAATAACCTTTTTATCTCATTAGAAATCCGCATGAGGTCAATAGTAAATTTTTATACCAAAATGTAAAGGATAAATACTTGGGTGAAAACCAGGGTTCTGACAAAATTTCCTTTCATTATTCATATAACATTTTTTTAAAGACAATATATTTTTATCTATATGAAATTTTATACTTATCATAAAAAACATGTTCACTCTATTATATTTAAAAACATAATGTTGAAAATAATACATATAATCCTTAAATTCATCCAATCATTTGAGTTTTAATTACTTTAATATCTAATTATTGAATGGATAACTGATGTAATTCTATATTATATAAATCAATTTTGTTTAATTTATTCTAGATAATTTTTGGACTTGATAATATCGTAATAGATATTCAAGATTGTTTAAGAAAAATTGAAAACTAATTTTTAGAAGTAGATAAAAATATTATTTTTGAAATAATTATGGTGGAATCCAAAACATAACAAAATAATCTAAAATGATTTTTGGAGTAATCTAGAACACCCAAAGACGTTGGTGTGAATATAGGTGTATTAATATTGGATACGATTACTCAATCTCCTTCCTTGGTAACTTGAAATATTATTAGAATGAAATTAATTAAACCAACCCTCTCTCTAATTTATCCATATAAATAATAAAATGAAATTACTAAATGTAAAGAAGGGGTACAATTGATTTCTCTCAAGGTTTACCAACATTAGGTTACATCCAACGGTCAGTAAATCATCATTGTAATTGGGTAAAAAATCCAATATATATAATATTATATTGGACACAATATTTTGGTATAGTTACTAATCACTAGGCTTCACATCCTATAAAAAATTTAAGGAAAACATCATTGTTATCCATTGGTTACTCAATGTAGAATCATTTTGGGAAAACACAATACATCCAATAGGTGCCTCCATACATCATCATTTCAGTAATACTCTTTAGGTTATCATTATAGAGAATTATTTGATCGACACTTTTATGTGATCGGTTGGTCACCACATTTTTATCTGTTTAATATATATTGGAAAAACAGTTTTTTATTATATAATTAATTCCCATTGGAACATCCAATTTCACTGAAAGATATAGAAATTATTTTTTTAGATGATTTGAGATGTTTAAATTGAATTATAAACACACAACATGAATAAACTAATTAATAATTATAGTAAAAAAATATTCACTTCCAGATCAATAATGATAATAAGGAAAAAACTATATAAATAATATTATGCATAGTATTAACAATCTAAAAAAATTACCCTCTTTATATTCATAGGTTGTAATTTTTATTCAAATATAAATTAATCCAATGATATTATCTTTTTTATTCTTCATCTATAATTTTTTCACAACAATATTTATCATCAAAATTGATGATAATTCTAATCTTATTTATTTAAATTAATTCATATATTTAATAAGATCCAGGATTATTTCATCCTTCATCTCATATCAAAACAATATGGTTCACTACATAATTCATTTACATTAATAGAAATCTTAAAATATATCATTTAAAAAATGACTAAATTCCAAATATAATTCAAACCAAATCACTATAAATTTTGTTATGGAATTTAATTTTTAAATCTAGTAAAACCATGATTACTTGTATATTTAAAATATTATATTTCCAATATATAGTAGAAAATTAATTTTATTTCCTAAAATTAACTCTTATAATTTCAGTTGTTTAATGTCTCGTGATTTTAAGAATCCCCGATAGAATATTATACTTCAAGGGAATAATTATTTTTTTCTTATTTAACTAAAAAATGTGTAATAGTGTGGTACAAAACACCATGGCATGTTAATTTTATTTATTTTAAAACAGATAAAAATATAACAAAAACAACACTATAGATTTTTCGTAATAATAAGTAATAATATGAACTGATAAATCATATTTTGTGATTGTGAATGGTGTTACAATATTACTAGTCCATTTAGAAGGATACATAAATAACAAACATAGTTCAAATCGATCATCATATCGCAATTTGTTTTATACCTCCTAGGGAAACATAAAATTCCCTATCATACTAGAAATCCAAAGAATTTTCTATAGAATGAATTTACATATCATTGTGTTACAAAACATGGATTTATATGATTTCCAAATTTATTACATTACTAAAATTATATATTAAATATATATTGATTTATGTTCTATTTTCCCAAAATCATTCATTCACATAAAAATAAATAAAACATCTAAATATATTATATAGGAAACCTGATTTTGTATTTATTAACCTCATCATAATATATATATATATATATATTTTATGGTTTATTTATGAAAATTAATAAATAATGTTGTATATAATTTTCCAAATTTCCATAAAATTACAAAATAAAAAAAAACACATATATATATGGATATTGATTTACACTACGACCTTTTAGATCCCCTTCATGAGTTAAAACATTACATACATAATGATGTTGTTTCTGTACATTTGAATTTTCATAATATATATATCATCTCAAAAACCATTCAAATCAATTAAAATCATATATATGAGAGAACTATATAAAATTATATACTATGATGAAATAAAAAATAACATCTTAGTGAAATAAAACCCATATAAATCATTCAACAATGAGAAATTTGATATCCATTTGCATCAAACAAATCAATCCATAAATCAAAATCATGTTTATTTTTAACAAAAACCATATAAATCTCTTCATTTGGTCAACTAAAATAGATAATTTTCATAAAAATATAATCTCATTCAATTTTTAATTCAAATGCATAAATTAGTTTAAATATTCAATTTTAGTCATTAATTATTATATCAGAAATATATAATCATATACTTTCAATTCATTATAAATAACATAACATAAAATAATTACAACTCAATAAATTTATACCTAAATTTTTTACAATTAATAAATTATTCTTCAGAACAGAAATTCCAAATTATCATATAGAATATTCTATATTATGAAATATGTTATTAATGAATCATTTTGAGAGTAATTTATGAAATTGATTTCTAAAATAGTATATAACCAGTAAAAATTCATCCTAATGTAAAATAATTAATACATATACATATTAATTATATTAATTCTCCATCCCTCGTGATAACAACTCACTTATGGCTTATAATAAGTTAATAATCAATGAAAATTTCATTTTAGTATCTCTAATATGTAGGATGGTAGAAGTAATGAACATGGATATTACTAAAAAACGAATAGAAAAGATAAATTATATTAGAAATTTAGTTTGAGTCTTCCATAAACTTGTTAAATATATCTTAGATATATCTATAAATTAAAATTATTCAAATACATTCCTAGTAATGAAAATCATAAAATATTTTTACTAATAATAAAATCTTATTGTGTCACTATCAATTGCATTGTAATAAGTGCATAACATAAAAAACATCCTACATATTCTCAACTAGACTGAACATATCTTCTATTTTTTAATTTCATTCATATCTATCATAAATTGATATTTTTATTTTAACCATAATGTCATAATATGTTAACATTATCCAAAAATATATCTATAATTCTCCTCGATCTAAGTGGATAAATATGACTTTTAAATAATTATATCGAATGGATTATTTCATCACATGTTATGTATAATTCCATGATTTTCATTAAGGGAAATTTTTATAGTATTCCATTTTTATATTGGTGTTTCATTCTCTACACACAATATCATTCATCATAACATGAAATGTATTTTGAAAATGACACTCCAACATGAAAAAATAGATACATTTTCAACTGATTAAATCTAATCTCAATTACATGTGTTAATATGGTATCATTAATATCACCCAATAATAAATTAATATAAATTATCTTATCTCAAATCATTAGAAAGGAATTTCATTTAATATTTTAGATTCCTGCTATAAATTTATTCATGGATTTAAATCAAAATACATCAATCTGATAACACAATAATGGTTTATGATACAATGATATTTTTACCATCATAATAATAAATTATCTAAACTTATATAAATTAAAATAAATGATACAATATACTAAAAATCATCCATAGAATATACCTTTATATCGTATCTAATTTTTTAACTTATCATGAAATTAACTAAATAATTTTATATTTTTCAAATTCCTACAAACATTAACTTTTTTCCCCCTTAAGACAAATTTTGACATTCGATCACAAAAAAAACATAATTCTAAAGATGGAATGATATTATTTTTCATTAAAAAAATTACAATGTTATAATAAAACATATTAAAATCAGAAAAACAATTCAATTAAGATTGATCCAGTATCCCACCATTGTGACTCTAATTAACAATTACACTTTTATTTCTATTTTACCATTTAATATTATTTTATTCATTCTAAATTTGGATATACCTTACTAGAAATTATTTCATTTTTCCCACAAGAACAATTTGATTATATTTATGTATTATTTGAATTTTTTTAATTCTATTCAACAGATTTAATGGATTTAATATCTACAATTTATTAAAACACACCAATCTTGAGGACATTCAAAAATACTAGCTCTATGTTGTTGGTTTATTATTAATCTTATTAATATATAATTATGTTAAATAAAAAGTATTAAATAAAAAATAAATTACATTATTTACGTTTCATTATTCAAATAGTACTCCCCAAACCAATAGATTTTAAAATTAAATCACCCACCACAACAGGTTTTCAAATTATTTTACTCGATTCACATGTTGAAATACAAGGAAAAAATGAAAAAAAATATTCTCAATCATTTTGTTAATTTCATTATTCTAATTTTTTTAAGGGTTGTAATATAAATTAATATATAATAAAAACCACTAGGCATTTTTTCAAAAAATTATGAGAAATAT
This sequence comes from Viscum album, assembly GCA_963277665.1. Classification (NCBI taxonomy): domain Eukaryota; kingdom Viridiplantae; phylum Streptophyta; class Magnoliopsida; order Santalales; family Viscaceae; genus Viscum; species Viscum album. The sequence goes on along the minus strand of OY728127.1, from coordinate 419,553,455 downwards.
TTTCGTATTATTCATCAAATTTTTGGGTTTTTACCTAATATAGATCAAAAAACCAAATACTTATCTCAATAATAAGTGTTTAAATAATACACATTGTTTTACAGAAAAATATGATTATAATTTTCAAATACAATATATATATATATATATTTGATATTTCATAGATTAAAATAATTTTCTTATTGGTGTTATGAAATTATTATAGATTTAAAATATATGATACCACTATTAGTCTTCAAAAATTATTCTAAATTATATACTTTTTAAATGATTTAAATCTACCTTAAAAATCATTCATATACTTTGTATCTCTCAATAAATAACAAATATTAATCAATAGAACAATTTTTAATAGAATACCTCTACACAAATAGAAATTAAATATTTTATAATCATGCATGGCTTGTGCAACAAGAAATTATTTTATTATATATTTCTGAATATTTAATTATTTTTTACTGATATCTTGATTCACATTAAACAAAACAATAATATGAATTATGAATGATTAATAATCTAAAATAATAATTTTGAATTTTTCTTTTATTACTCAACCATAGAAATTATTATTGTAAATATGTAAAACAATATTATTAAAACCAAGTGAAATGTCATAATAATTCCATCAACACAGAAATTCAAAATCGTAGACCTAGATCTAATAAAAAAAATCACATCCTTTACATATAGGACTCTATGTCATTCATGAAAAAAAATTAATAAAAAATTAACAATTGGTTTAATAATAAGGGTCTAACATTATAAATATTATAGAATCTTTTAGTTAACAATTTTTATTAAATTTGTAAAAAAAAATTTATAACAAATTTGAGAATTGGATATAATGTACATTTTTCACTAAGATAACTTCTTGAATATAAATCCAAATTTTATCTTAGTAGTTTTTTTTTATTTTATAATGATTTTAAAAACATTATGAATTACCATGTTATTGTTCATATATATATACATATTTTTTTTAAAAAATATAAAATGTGGAATTATCCAAAAAAATTTCCATAATGGATATTAGAACAATGGAAAACCATGAGCGTAGAAAAAAAAGAAAAACAAACAAAAATATTCATGTGTTTTCACATGAAAAATTTAAAATACAAATAAAACATTTTGATATAAGAAAATAATAGATTCTTTGAATAAATACATTTTAAACCCATTGTAAGGAATTATAAAACCATGATGTATTCTTTATGAACCTGAGAGTTCAAGAAACAATATCATTGAAAATTTATATCTTTAACCATTAAATTATTATAAGCATTAATATCAATCTAAATTAAAAATATCTCCCCAAACACATTATAATGTACAAAATTGGTATCCTAGAGAACAATAGTTATATCATATGTTCACTCATGTTTTTTCTTTTTTATAATAATTAAATCTTAGTTAATCTAATGTGAGTCATTTCCTATATTATTTTTTTTATCTTTTTTCATCTTCCAAAAAAATTATTACATATGTCCATAGAGAGGTATATTTGGAGAATATGAAACATTGAACTCGTCTTGAATAACATGTAATAATCAAAAATTCAGAAATAATATTTAGTCAATAAGTAGTCATAAGAATTCACTTCAACCATTAATCCATTAAAAATCTAATCAAAACCTATAAGTAATACAAAATTCAATTTTAACATTAAGATTAAGAGAAATATCCATTTTATGAAAAGTCTGAAAAATTAAAAATAAAAAAATAATGTAGCACCCCAAGATTCAACGGTATGCTTCTCTTTGAATAATACAGTAGTGTGTGTATAGCGACCCAGACGTTTCTTACATTACTATTACATCATTTCAAAGATAAACAACATAATAGTATTAAACATAGAGGATCCAATGGTTTAGTGTCTTGGGAAAACTGAGACCTCACATATCAAATACAACATCAAGAATAAACATTTATTTAATTTCATCTTCTCTAGCTTCTTATTGGCACTTGTCCTCTCCTTAGTAAATTTAGCCACCTGATTATATACATCAAAAGGGGTGAGTTAGAATCCCAGTAAAATGATATATAAGAACAATAAATCATGGGGTGAGCATCATCATCACATAGTTAAAATATCATTATCACGAGAGGATCATAAATAAAAGACTTGAAATGTAGCAATGCATAAAAATGAAACATCATGTCTTATGGTTATCTACCACACATACTTGTGAACCAAGCTAGCATCTTGTTCACACATCATTTAACCTTTACTCACGGTACTCATAACCTTACCAAATTCATTGGAGTGCTATATAATTTCGGGCGCACCAGTCACATTGAAACATTCATATTGTGATACATAATTCCGGGCGCACCCATCACATCATAACATTATCATCATCATGATTTCCACATAAAAAAACATATAAAAAAATGTTCATAACTAAAAAAAGGAATTGAATGGGTTTCATCTCATAATAACACATTCATATGCTTTGGGTTCCCAAAAGAAAGAGGGAACCACATACATGATACAAGAAACATCAACCATGAATGAGAGGTACAGGTTGAGTTCTTAAAAGAAGAGTTCCTTTGGAACACATTTGGATAGACATAAACATAATTATAAAACATGTATCTCCCAAAACAAAATGACAATGAAGAAAAAATTATATTTAAGGAGTGACCATATCAAAAAATGGAGTGAAAGAGGTAAAACCTGAAGAAGGAATGTTGGGTTCGAGAATTTCCCATTACCTTGTACCCGAATGCATATTTCCAATTAATGTCCAGTATAATGCCATTATATTCATTAATTGTAAATCCAGAACCATTTTTACATTAATAGGGTTCATTCTGGATTCATTATGTCATATTATGTTCCTTTGTATGACTTATAGATTTTAAAAATATTGTTCGGTGACGATCGTTTGTATGGTTTTTCTTGGATGGTTCACTTGTATTCATAAATTGATGTTTGGTTAGAACATGAGTAAACATCCAGAACTGATATTACACGTCATTAATGATGTTACTGGAGTTTAAATGATCTTATAATGAATTATATTATATCCATGTGGATGATTCTTTAGATAATAATTATATTATGGTTATTTGGGTCAATTTGGGCGGTTTTTGGATCACAACGAACTTGTTTTAACTTATCACTTAGTAATATGGCCATAGGTTATTTCCTGAACCTTAAATAGAAAATAATACATATAAAATATTTTGTTTCAACCATAATAATGGTTTCATGACCAGATCTGAAGGTAAAAATGGAAGACGAAAGCGTGTCGTTTTTGAAGGTGATAAATTAACACCTCAAGAACAATGTTATCTTTAATAAAATAAATGTAATAGGGAAAGGGGGTTGGATGATATAATATCCCATTAAGAATCATAAAATTAAATTATATTTATGATACTATAGTTAAAATGAAAATTGGATGATGATAGATGGGGAGAGATCAGGAAATGAACTTGAACATTAAAGGAAATTAATGGAGAAGAGGGAGGGAAATTACCTATTGAATCCCTCTCTTGGGAACCTCCTTAAGGGCCTAGTCGTGGTCTTTTTAGGATACAATTAGCTCTTGGACGTGGGGAATGGTCCAGGAAATGTGTTTGGGTAGTTTTTAGATAAGGAATGGAGGTTGAGAGGTGTGAGGAAATAAGGTTGTGAAGGGTGGCTTTTATAGTGGAGGGGAGAGGGGTTTCCTTAATATAAAATGTATTAGTTTATTAATTTTCCATAAGACAAGTAATAGTGAGTCTTGAATGAAAAAGAATAGTAATTGTATCATTTTATCCTGAATCAAGTGGGCTAACATCAGTAGAGAATCATCGATGACTCATTTAATCCATTATTTAGCATTTATTGTAAATTATCGGATTATTCTATTCAACCAAAATTCAAGTATCTCAGAAAAATCCCAAAAATTTACCCCAAACATTTTTTGACGTGTAGAATCCAAAAAAGGATTCCATTTTTCAAAAATAATTTTCTAAATATTTTTAATTTAATTTTAAATCAAAATCAGTTTACTTAAAAAAACCGTTTTTAAGATTAAAACTGATTTTATAGTGCTTTCAAAAACTACGTAGGATCTTATAAAATTAACTAAAAACTGCAATAAATTGATTCAATAATTTATGAATACATTTTTGGGAAATAATTATTCTTTTAAATTAAATAATTAATTATAATTATTTATTTATGACTTAAAAATACCAAAACGTTTACAAAGGTCAAATTGCCACTTTCTATGATGTCTAAATTTTATTTAATTATTCATAGGTAATGTTACTCTTATGTTGGATGATTTAATATTCATAAAGTTCATATTAATATTCATAAGGTTGTGTTACTATTCATAAGGGTAGGTCACTATTCACCGAAAATTATTTTGGTTTCATTAGACTCCAAAAATCATCTGGAACACAACCGTGTCTGTCGGATTTTAGAAATTCAAAATATAGAAATGAAAAACTTATGTTTATAGGTCAATTATCACTTAGTAGTACATTACATTGTGTTTTTATGTAATTTAATAACATAAATATAATAAGGGAATTTCCATTTACAAACTTTGGGTCATTACATTCTTCCACACATAAAAAATTTTGCCCCTGAAATTTCGCTTTACAAAAACATGTGAGGGTGTTTCTCTTTCATTGACTCTTATCGTTCCCAAGATGATTACTCAAACTTATAGTTCATCCACAACACATTGAAAAGATGGGTTGTCTTGTTTCATATAACTTTATCTCTCTGATCTAGAATCATTACTGGCTTCTCCACAAAGGATAGATCATCTTCCAGCTACACTACCTCTGAGTTTGTTATATGTGAGGGGTATGGTATGTACTTCCTAAGTAGTGATACATGAAGCACATCATGAAATTGAGCTATATTATGTGGAAGTGTAAGACGATAGGCCACAGCTCTTATGCGGTCAAGGATATCAAAGGGGCCAATATACCTTGGGCTTAAATTCCCTTTCTTCACGAATCGCATGACTCTCTTCCATGGAGATATTCGAAGGAAGACATTATCTCCAACATCGAACTCCAAGTCCCTTCGACGGTTGTCAGCATATATCTTTTTCCGAAATTGAGTAGCTCTGATGTGTTTCTGGATGACTTGAACCCTCTTTGTCATCTCTTGAACAAGATCGTGTCCAAGTAGCTTTCTTTATCCAACTTCATCCCAACAAGTTGGAGTTCTACATCGCTTTCCATCCAGAGCTTCATATGGAGCCATCTGAATACTCGAGTAGAACCTATTGTTGTATGAGAACTCAACCAATTGGAGATGCTGATCCCAACCACCTTTTAATTCAAGAGAGCATTCTCTTAGCATATCTTTGAGCGTATAAATAGTCGTTTCAAACTGGCCATCGGTTTGGGGGTGATAGGTCGTGCTAAAATTTAATTCAGTAGTCAAAGTATGTTGAAGGCTCCTCCAGAATTTAGATGTAAACCATGGATCATAGTCAGAGAAAATTGAGAGTGGAACACCATGCTGTCTCACCACTTCCTTCACATATATCGTTGCAAGTTTTTCAAGCGAGAGGTCTTCCCGAATAGAAATAAAATGGGAAGTCTTGGTGAGTCGGTAAACCATAACCCATATCACTTTATTTCCCTTTAACGTCTTCGGGAGACCCGTGAAAAATTCTATAGTAACATGTTCCCATTTCCACATGGGTATAGGCAATGGATGCATCATACCTTTAGAATTTTGTCGCTCAACATTTACGTGCTGACATACCATGCACCTTGATATATTTTCTGCAATCTCCTTATTCATGTTATCCCACCAAAGGTGTTCTCGGAGATCACGGTACATCTTGGTACTCCCAGGATGGATAGAGAAAGTTGAGGTATGTGCATTATCCAAAAGATCCTTCTTTCTCCTGGGTGATTAAGGCACACAAAGCCACGTTCCAAACCGAATCACAACCTCATCATCGATATGGAACACTTACAGCATCCCTTCTATTACTGCATTCACCCTCTTTTTTATCTCAACATCATCCCTTTGCATTCCTTAATCTTCTCCTGGATGGATGGTTACACAATCATTTGGGGAAGGTTGGATGTATCCCATTCCCTTTTGATTTCCAAATCCATTCTTTGCATACCCATGAAGATGGTGTCTTTCTCAATACATAACATCGATAGAGTTGGGGGGTCTTTTCTACTTAGATAATCAGCTACCTTGTTCACCTTCCCAGGATGATAGTGAATAGAGAAATTGTTATCCTTGATTAGCTCTAACCATCTCATTTGACGCATGTTGAGCTCATTTTGTGTGAATATATACTTTAGGCTCTTGGGGTCAGTGTATATGTCAAATTTCTTGCCATAAAGGTAGTGCCTCTAGATTTTCAAGGCAAAAATCACGGCTTCCAGCTCTAGATCATGCATCGGGTAGTTCTTCTCATGGATCTTCATCTTTCGTGAGGCGTAGGATATCACATTATCATTTTTCATGAGTACAAAACCCAAGCCTTTATTTGAAGCATCATTTTATGTCACAAAACATTCTCCACTTTTCAGTAGTGTGAGTAAAAGTGCAGTGATCAACCTTCTCTTTAGCTCCTTAAATCTTTCCTCACATTTTTCTTACCAGACATAATTTACCCCATTCCATGTTAACTTAGTAAGAGGGATTGACAATCGTGAGATGTTTCTCACAAAAATTCGGTAGTACCCACCTAACCCATGAAAACTACAGATTTCTATGACACTAGAGGGACTGGTCCATTCCTCAGTCGCCATTGTCTTTGATGGATCCATAGAAATTCAGTCACTTGTGATTACATGTCCCATGAACGTGACTTGCTTCATCCAAAAGTCACAATTTCTGAACATGGCATACAACTTATCCATTATCAATTTCGCCAACACAAGTCTTATATGTTTTTCATGTTCCTCCATTCTCTTGGAGTAGATGAGAATATAATCGATAAAAACTTCCACAATTTTGTCAAGGTTATGTCTAGGCACTCTATTCATCAAATCCATGAAGATTGTAGGGGATTTAGTAAGTCTGAAGGGCATCACCAAAAACTCATAGTGACCATACCCTGTATGGAAGGAAGTATTCTGAATATCTTCCTTTTTCACCTTTACCAGATGATATCTAGAATGAATATCCACCTTTGAGAAGTATTGAGCTCATCGTAACTAATCGAACAAGTCATCAATCCTTGGGAGAGGATACTTTTTATTTACGGCGATCTTGTAGATTTCCCGATAATCGATACACAGCCGCATTGTTCCAACCTTATTCTTTAAAAAGAGCACTGGAACACCCCAAGGTGATGCACTAGGTCATATGAACCATTTATCAAGATTCTCTTGCAGCTGCTTCTTTAACTCCTCGAGTTCAATAGGATCCATCATATAGGGACACATCGAGATAGGAGTAGCTCCAGGTATGAGTTCAATTGAGAACACTACCTCACGATCTGAGGGAATTCCAGGGAACTCTTTGGGAAATACATAATTGTATTCCCTCACGATGGGAATTTCCTCCAGGTTGGGACTTTCCTTTTACTCAACCATTTGGGAGAGGTGTGCTTCTTCATAGGGAATCGACACCCACACAATTGATGTATTTTTAAAAAGAGATTCATGATCTTCCTTGCATTTGTAGTGGAGCATGGGATGGTTTAGAATATAAAAATTTATTTCCTTTTCTCGACAGTTGATATGTGCTCTATATAACGATAGCAAATCCATTCCCATTATAGCCATGAATTCCACCAAGGAAAGTGTTACGTGATTATCCTGAAGAATCTTCCCACATATTCCAATAGGAGAAGATTCAAACGCTTGGGTTTCAATGATTTCACAACTTGGTGTTTTTACAAATATCTCCACTTCAAGGTTTTAGGGATTCGATTCTATATTTCTAGAAAAGTTACAAGATATAAAGGAATGCGTAGAACCAGAATCAAATAAGACATTTTCCATTATTGGGTGAATAGGAATTGTACCATGTACGACTTAATTATCATGCTCTACCAATGCATTAGTGATGGAATAATCCTTCCCTTGTTAATTTGGATTTGGTTGTTGCTGACGTTGATTACCCTCGAGATCTCAAGGTTTAGTACACTAGTTTTCATAGTTCCCTAGCTCCTTACCATTGTAGCATTGAACCCTGTGTGGTTATCTCTTTTCATCAGCTACATTCTCCTTCCTTTTCATGTATTTTTGACACTCTTTATCATGGTGTCCTTCTTTTCCACACTTGAAGCATTTCCCCATCCCATTGAGGCAGTTCCCATGGTTCAACATCCCACATTTTTGGCATGTGGGTTGTTGAGTTTTCTTCCCACCTTTATCATTAGATCCACTAGCTTGAAACTCTATCTTTCGTTTCTTATCCCAGTAGCCATGTGACTATTCTCCAAACTCAATCTTCACTTTGAGAGCACACTGAACAACTTCTTCATAACTCCCAATGTCTTGAATTGCGAGAGCCATTTGAAGGTGTGGGTTTAATAGACTAAAGAATCTATCAATTTTTCTATCATTGTTGATAACAAAACCGGAAGCATACCTTTCAATCCTTGTGAAATTAGCTTCATAGGTTATGACATATTCTCCTTCTTTTTGCTTGATCAATATGAATTCTATCTCCATATTTGTGAGAATATTTCTTGGGAAATACTTGTTAAGAAACATTATCTTAATGTCTTCCCATTACATCTATTCAATTTCCTCCCTTGGCTTGTTTTTCTTAATCAAAGCCCACCATTTATCAGATTTTCCATCTAGCCGATAAATGGATAGAGTCACCTTCTACTTTTTTATAATAGTGATGCACAGAAATGATCTTCTCCATGGAGTTGACCCATTGTTCCACAACTAGAGGATCAGAAGATCCACAAAACGTCGGTGGTCATTTCCGCATAAAACACTCAATATCCAGTTTATCCCTCTTTGGTGAAGGATGGTGTTCCCTATTATTATGTTTATAATTCATAACCTGAGATAATTGGTTAAGAATCGATGTGATTTTTTGAACTCCACCTCTCAAGTCAGTGGGGACATCATTCGAGCCATCATTGCAATGGCCCTTGCATGAGTTGTTGGCCTGATTTCTCCAGGTTCCCACTATTTTCTAAAATAGAGAAGGTTAGAAAAAAACATAAGTAAAAAAGTCATGAATAACTTATTCATTTAAACAATTTATACCGAGAACGTAACATATGATATCCCTAGGTAAATATTCTTGTGTGCATATTGGTACTTAGTCTCATGTTATAGGTTTCCTCTAGGGTTCAATAATCCTAATTCCCAAATTAACTAAACCATTCCTCTGATATCAACTATAGCGACCCAACATTTTTTTACATTACTATTACATCATTTCAAAGATAAACAACATAATAGTATTACACATAGAGGATCCAAAGGTGTAGTGTATTGGGAAAACTAGGACCACACATAACAAATACAACATCAAGAATAAACAGTTTTTGAATTTCTTCTTCTATAGCTTCTTATTGGAACTTGTCCTCCCCTTAGTACATGTAGCCACCTGAGGATATACATCAAATGGGGTGATCTAGAAGCCTAGTATGAGGATATACAAGAACAATATATCATGGGGTGAGCATAATCATAACATAGGCAAAAGATCAAGAACATGAGGAGCATAAATAAAATACTTGAACTGTGGCAATGCATAAAAATGAAACATCGCGTCATAGTGGTTATCCACCACACATACTTGTGAACCATGATATAATCTTGTTCACACATCATTTCACATTTAATCATGAGATTGATCACTTTACCAAATTCATTGGAGCGCTGTATAATTCTGGGCACACCCATCACATTGAAACACTCATATTGTGCTATATAATTCCGGGTGCACCCGTCACATCATAACATTATCATCATCATGATTTTAACATATAACACCTATCAAAAAATGTACATAACTAACCCATGGAATGGAATGGGTTTCATCTCATAATAACACATTAATAGCTTTGGGTTCCAAAAATAAATAGGGATCAACATACATGATATAAGAACCATCAACCATGAATGAGAGGTACAAGTTGAGTTCTTAAAATAAAAGATCATTTGGAATACATTTTGATTGAAATAAAAATCATTAGAAAACATTTATATCCCAGAAAATGAAATACATGGATTAAAAAATTATCTTTAAGGAGTGAACATATTAAAAATGGTGTGAAATAGGTAAAACCTGAAGAATGAAAGTTGGGTTTGAGAATTTCCCATTACCTTGTACCCGAATGCTTCCATCACTTTAATGTCATGTTTAATGAAATTATATTAATTAATTATAAATCCATAACCAATTATACTTTAATAGGGTTCATTATGGTTTCATTATGTCATATTATGTTACCTTGGATGACTTATAGAGTTTAGAAACATTGTTCGAGGATGTTCGTTTTTATGGTTTTTCTTGGGTGGTTCTGTTGTATTCTAAAATTGATGTTTGGGTAAAACATGAGTAAAAATTAAGAAATGATATTACATTTAATTAATGATATTAAATGATTTTGATTATTTTACAATGAATTATATTATATCCATGTGGATGAATAATTAAATAATAATTAAATGATGGTTATTTGGGTCAATTTGGGTGGTTTTTTTGTCACAACTAACATGTTTTAACTTATCACTTAGTAATATGGATGTAGGTTATTTAGAGAACATTAAATAGAACATAATACATATAACATATTCTGGTTCAACAATGAAAATGGTTTCATGACCAGATCTGAAGGTATAAATTAAAGATGAAAGCATTACGTTCTTGAAGGTGATAAATTAACACCTCACGAACAACGTTATCTTTAATAAAATAAAAGGAATAGGGAAAGGGGGTTGGATGATATAATATACAGTTAGAATCATAAAATTACAGTAAATTTATGATACTTGAGTTACAATAAAATTTGTATGATGATAGGTGTGAAGAGATCAAAAAATAAAGTAGAACTTGAAATGAAATTAAAGGAGAAGAGGGAGGGAAATTACCTGTTGAATCCTTCTCTTGAGAACCTCCTTAAGGGCCTAAGAATGTCCTTTTGATGTCACCAGCAGCTCTTGGATGTGGGGGATGGGCTAGGGAAGGTGTTTGGGCAGAGTTTAGAGAAGGATTGGAGCTTGGGAGGTGTGCAGAAATGAGGTTGTGAAGGGTGGCTTTTATAGTGGAGGGGAGAGGAGTTTCCTTAATATAAAATTAAATAGTTTATTAATTTCCCCTAAGAAAATGAATAGTGAGTCTTGAATGATCAATAATAGTAATTTTATCATTTTATACCCAACCATGTGGGCTTACATCAGTAGAGAATCATCAATGAGTCAATAAATCCATTATTTAGCATTTATTATAAATTATCGGATTCTACTATTCATCAAAAATTCAATTATCTCTGAAAAATCCCAAAAACATACCCCAACCATTTTTCGATGTGTAGAATCTAAAAATGGATAACATTTTTCAAAAATAATTTTCTAAATATTATTAATTTAATATTTAATTAAAATCATAATATACATAAAAAACAGTTTTTAAGATTAAAACTGATTTTATACTGCTTTCAAATATTACTTAGTGTCTTATAAAATTATCTAAAAACTATAAGACATTGATTAAATAATTTATGAATAAAATTTAGGGAAATAAATTTTATTTTAAATTAATTAATAAATTATAATTAATTATTTATGACTTACAAAATCTCAAAAAGTATACTAAGTTCAAATTGTGACTTTCTAAGATGTCTAAATTTTATTTAATTGTTTATAGGTAATGTTACACTTATGTTGGATGATTTACTATTCATAATGGTCATATTACTATTCATAAGGGTATGTTACTATTCATAAGGGTATTCACTATTCACCTAAAATTATTTTTGTTTCATTAGACTCTAAAAATCATCTTGAACACAACCGTGTTTGTCGGATTTTCGAAATTTCAACCACAAAGGTGACAAACTTATGTTTAAAGGTAACTTATCACTTATTAGTTCATTATGTTGTGCTTTCATGATATTTTATGGAATAAATATAATAAGGGAATTTCCATTAAAAAACTTTGGGTCGTTACAGTGTGTTGTACGCAACTTCGAGTTCTAACACACCCCACAACTAATCAAACAAGCCGTTATGAATAGTAATACTCACTTTTTGAAATTTTATAAATTTTATCATTCCAAATGGACTTCATTTTTGGATTCAAAATATCGAAAATATTTTAGGGTGAATTTTTGTGAAATTTCATAAAACGTTCAATTTATGATGAATAGTGAAAAACACTAAGTTATAGTTAAAAATCGAATTATTATTTATTTTATTTAAATTTATTTTAGGACAAATTAGATAAATAATACCTATATAAGTTCGATATAATTAATTGGAATCAATTCATAAAAATTTTAGATATATAAAAATTTTATTGAACTTTTCACCGTATTTAACCCATCTCCTAGTAGAATTTGCAAATTCTAATAAAACGTAATTTTACCGCATCTGTGAGTGAAATTTCAAAAATCTGAGACACACAGTAAATATCAAGGAGTAAAATGTGGTTCAATAAGAGAAAAATAATTTTTTGTGAATAGTAATTTTTTACTTTTATTTACCACGGTTAAAAGTAAATAGGGTAATTAAGGGTAAAAATGATAATAATATTACCCTAACACATGTCCAATTTCTATTGGACAAGTGTATCTCGACCAAAAAAAACTTTAGGAATAAAATATTATCAGTTAGGGCCACATGGATTAGATTAGGACATTTATTATTATTTAAATCAAAGAAGAGTTAAAAGATTTAAAATCAATGTTTAAAAAGTAAAACATTTTGAATATAGGGTTATAAATAAGATTAATTTGACTATAAATATTCATTAAAAATATAAAAAGATTTCATAAATAATGGTATTTTATTTATAATTTTTATTCATTTAATGATTTAATTTATTTATGACACAATGATGATGCAGTAATTACCGTATTAATGAATGATTAAATAATTGATATTATAAATACCCAAATAAATATAATTTAATACTTTTTATGAATTACATTAATTTTATCGGTTAATATGAAATATTAGGATGTGTTATATGAATTTTCAATGAAGTATTAATGTTGTTATGAATTTTGTAACACCCCGAGATTTTAGGAGATATATAATTTTTAATTTCTTTGATCTTTTATTATACACTACACCAAGATTAGATTGTACTATATGCAACACCGCATTAGCTTGCAGTATATTTATCACTATTCTTGGCTTGCATTACACGCAATCACGATCTCCCTCGATAGCGTGTGTAGTACGCAATAATGGGTTTCACTAAACAACATCATATTGGTATAATATTATTATGGAATAGACCTTATGAATATTATTAACTACAATTATAATTTTATAACATTATTTTTCATCTTACACATTTTCTAGAATATGGTATGAGATCAAAATAAATTTTTCGTGTAAAATATGTAATTTAAAAAAATTGCAGTTTTCCCGCATTTTGATGGCGCACCCACCATAAATCTTGTTGTTGACATGTCTATAAGATCAATTTGAAAAAATAAAATTCTTCTTTGGAATCAGGATATAAAAATCTATTTTGGATAAAATTTTCATATTATTCTGATAACTTTCATATTTAAATGAATAGTAAAGACACACTATATTTTAATTAAAAACAACTTTCTTTCATCGCAATAATTTATATGGTTAGATTATATTTTTAATTGGTTTTAAAGTTTAATTAGAATATAATTTTACCATTTAATCCAATGTTTTTCATTGGAATTAATTTCACTTTGAAATTGGATATAAACAAGTATCAATCTTTTGATAGTTTTTGTTTCTTAAAAACAAGATATTTGTTTTGATAACGAGAATTAATTTTAAAATTAATTAATGTCACTTCAATGTTTTGGATATGGAAAAATAGACATCAAATTCTGAATTAGGAATATGAAATAATGCTTAGGCTTAATTTTTGGTATTTTTCTGAAAAACTTCAATTTTCGATGAATAGTGAAACCACTTAGTGGTAGTTAAAAAATTGACTTTTTAATTTCAATGAAATTTTACCACTTCAGTGAATTGAATTTGAAAAATCCGAGAGACACGGTTAATATCAAGGACTAAAATGTGGTTCAATGAGATGATAATAATTTTTGGTGAATAGTAACTTTTTACTTTTATTTACCACAGGTAAAAGTTAATAGGGTAATTAAGGGTAAAAATGATATTAATATTAACCCAAAATTGTCCTAATTATATTTTATAATTTCTATTCAACCAAAAACAACCTTAGTAATAAACTTTGACCATTTAGTCCCACATTGATTAGATTAGGACATTTAATATTATTTTATTTACAGAATAGTTAAAATAGTTAAAATCAACATTTAATAACTAAAGCATTTTTAATATAGGGTTATACATAAGATAAATTAGACTATAAATATTCATTATAATTATAAAACGATTGCCCACATAATGGTATTTTATTTATAATTTTTAGACATTAAATAATTTAATTTATTTATGCCACAAAGATGATGCAGTAATTATCTCATTAATGAAATATTGACATAATTGATGTTATAAATATTAAAATAAATGTAATTTGAGACTTTTTATTAATTCCACTAATTTTATAGGTCAATATGACATGTTATTATTTATTTAATTATCTTTTATCGAACAAATCATTCTGTTATGAGTTTCGGAAAAATCAATTACAAAATAGTGTCAAAATTGACATAAAATATTTTTTAAAACAAATATGATATTATTAATTGTTATTTTATTCCTAAAAATCTAAGGATCGGCCAAATGACTTAGATAATGTTATATATATTAAAAAAAACAACTTGGCATTCGTTTGGTTTGTTATAGTAGGATTATTAACCTTATAGTGTAAGAAAATAATAAGACAAGGTAAAAGTAAAATTATTTAACTTAATGTTAAATATAAAGGGTAACGATAAAATAGAAACCTAAACTTGTCTAAATTCTATTGTATGAGAGGATTTAGAACCATCCCCACCTTAGCTTCGAAATAAATCAATTTAAAGCTATTAAAAACCGAATATTACTTTATAAAAAAATAATATTTTAACTTTTCCTATGGTGACCCTCTCCTCCCCTAAAAAAGGGAACCTCCTAGCTCTCTTCCACACACCACATTGAGCCTTCAATCTCGGAAAAAACCTTCCAATTTCTCTTCTCCACTTCCCTAGAAACATCCTAGAGGTCCTGGCCATCTTTATAGACCATCTTTAGTGCCCTATGAGGAGGTTAAGAAGAGGCGCTTCAAAGAAGAGGTAATGTCCGTTAACAATTCGTTCAACTTTATTTCTTCTTCTACTTCTCCTTGTTTAGTTGTTTCATTGTGAAGTTATAAAATATGTATCACTCATATACTGATATGTAATTATAAGTATGAAACAACCATATTTCACCATTTATCCATGCTACGAAAAAGGAAATCACCGCGTGTGCGTACATACAAAATTCCGTCTCCACGCCTTGGTGTAATCTCTTTTCGACCACCACCTTACTTGGATGGGTATAATGGTGTAAATAAATAACTATAAATTATTATTGCAAAGTTATATTGATTCTGAAATATTATAAATACACTTCAATACAATTCCAGGATCATGGGAATGATATCATCGCTCGTGCGTACGTACGGACTACCGTCTCCACGACGTGATGAGATTCATTCTCCATGTTAGCCATTCATGAATGATTATAAAGTATATATAATAAGTAATCATGAAATATATGACATAATAATAAAACTGTATTTATGTATATATAAATTTATTTCATCTACTTAATTCCATTCAATTAAATAAGGAAACAAAAACAGTGTTCATGCGTACGTACGACCTACCGTCTCCATGAACAGTGTATTTGATTCCATTTATCAATCTATCATATATATATGAATATGATGAATATATATTACATATAAATCATTTTTTTACATTCTGGAATTAGTAAATCATGATATAAGTAATAATATCAAGAACAACAAGTCCAAACATGTACGATAAATAAAACGATTTTACCCAAAACGTTGTTTTAACATGGAACTTACAAATGAATGGTTAATATAAAGTCATAAGTGAACCATATATGATATCATAACAATGAATATGATTTGGTAATAATTCAATGACATTATTTAAATCATTATATAGGAGGTTCAGATACGTACGAAGCATATCAGATCTAAGGTAATGGATAACTATTATAATCTCGTTCTAATCCGATATTTTTTATTCGTAAGTATTTACCGGGGTTATTGTTATCATCCATGTCCATGTTTAATAAAAATGGTTTCATGTATTTTTAAAGTCCCTTTTACCCATTTTGACTTTTACTACATGGTATGTAAGGAATCTTTCTTTTTTTACCATACGAGGTACTTTTTGACTTTTCTTACAAAAGATCGAGGAGAGTGTTTTTTTATCTTATACGGCATGAACAGATTTTTACGGTTTAATAACGCCTTATTTTCATGAAACATCCTCTACAATATTTCATGAATATTTTCAACAAAATCCTTTTATTTTAAAATTCCATGGCATTTTGTGAAACTAAAATGATTTTGAAGAAGAAATGATATTTTCCTCAAGAATTCATTTCAAGTGTTTTATCAAAAATACTTTCCATATAAATTGACATTATTTAATATGTTTATGTTTCAAGTATAATGTCTCCATTATTAACATGGTTTGATTCTTATTATGATGAAATGATATCCATGTTTTTATATATGGATTATATTATGATGGCATGATGTTTAAGAATCCCATTCTATTACATGGGTTATGTTATGATGTATGATTTATGATTTTGTGTCCCATGAAAGAATGATTTCATTATGAGATGGGTGGGACCTATATCTCCCTCAAATGCATTGGCTAATGATTTATATATCATGAGATAGACATGGATGGATCGGTAAGTTAATTTAGTTCCATAATACAGGACTGGAACGGGGAGTGAACTTGATTCCAAAAGGGACTTTATCCAGTAAGATGGTCTTGGCAGCAATGCCTTGGCTACTATGGAGATAATATCATGTGCTTGATGTTTTTCCACAACTAAAAGTTTTATTTACAAGCTATTTTATCATGATTTATGTTCTATTTTGATCTATGCTTTACGTACTGCCATGTTTTATGTCATTGCAGAAGATTTCAATGTTTAAACATTATGTACATGTTTTTATGTTCAAATGTATATGAATTGTTTGATTTTATCCATAAATACCCTTACTAAGCATTTGAGCTCACCCTTTTATGTTTTCTTTTCCCCAGGATATAAAGAAAGGTTTTAGGTAAGAAAAAAAGGGTGAAGATCTTTATGGGAGATGTTGAAGATCTTTCACCATGATTAGAAGATTACGTTCCATGTTTCCAAAGACACTAAACTATTATGGTCCTTGTGTGTCTGTTTTTGTTATGTACTAAGTATTCCGCAAAAGTAATGTAATTTCCATGTACGTCAAGCTTTGGGTCTCTATAGTTGGTATCCGAGAAAAGGTTTAGTTAACCTTTGGAAACTAGGATGCCAAAACTTTAGTGAAATCTGTAGAGATTTTTCTAAGGTTTGTCTAGGGATGTCCCTAAGGTTAAGGATACGTATAGGTTATAGTCATCGAATTGTGCTAACGATCTAAGAATTAAACCTAAGATGTTAGATATTGAAGGTACTCCCCCTTTATTATGTTGTTTTCCCTAGCATGGTATTTGCCTCTCACACTATTATTTTTGGGTTTTAGACGATGGATGGAACACAAAGGAACCATGTTGATCAATGTAATGGACAATGAAATGATTTTCCTCCTGACCAAACCAATGTTATAGGAGATGGAGTGCAAAATCTTATTTCTATACTTACACAAGCTATGAATCATTCTAGACATCAAAATCAATAGAGAAATGAGCAACATTTTGTTGAATCCTTCACGAGACATCATCCACCTTCATTCAGTGAGTCTTCTGATCCCTTAGTGGCTGAACAATGGATCAGTACAACTGAAAAGATATTTTCAT
This sequence comes from Viscum album, assembly GCA_963277665.1. NCBI lineage: Eukaryota > Viridiplantae > Streptophyta > Magnoliopsida > Santalales > Viscaceae > Viscum > Viscum album. Next base: position 419,535,363 of record OY728127.1, on the reverse strand, counting down.
TTCTACAATGTTCTAAGAATGATAAATTCTTCTTAGAAGAATATCATTTGGAAGGTGATGCTGATAAATGGTGGAATCTTATCAAGAATACGAGGCAAAGAGATGAAATTGAGTCCATGGAATGGGACAAGTTCACGAACTTGTTTTTCAGTAAGTATTTACCTCGTATTCTTATAAATAAAATGGAAAAGGAGTTTCTTGAGCTTAAGCAGAAGGATGATGAATATGTTGGTATATAAGAAGAAAATTTTACAAGACTTCCATGGTATGCATCTGGCTTTATCATTAAACCTGAAAGTAATGTTGATCGATTTTTCATTGGCTTAAAACCAAGTCTTCGAAGGCCATTAGCTATAGGAGACTTCAGAAGCTATGAATAAATTGTGTGTTGTGCTATCAAGGTAGAACTGGAAGATGGTGTAACATATCTATCTCATGGTTTTGACAAGAAAAGAAAGATGGAGTTCAAGGAGAAATCTCAGAACAATGGTGAAAAAAAGATGAATGATTATTTATGCTCAAAGTGTGGAAAGAAGCATGGTGGAGATTTCCTAAAAGGTACTAGAAAATGTTTTAAGTGTGGAAAAGAAGTTCATCGAGCTGTTGATTGTCGAACTAATGGTAAACAGTTTTCTAATGATGTGAACAGAGAAATGACTACAGGGAACTCTCCAACAACACTTCAATGCTTCAAGTGCAAGGATATGGGGCATTATTCTAATAAATGCCCTAATCCACGTGTTAATGATGATCAACATGAGAAACCTCTTAAGAAAAGGGATAATGTGATGTCTCATGCGATCCCTATTTGTGATGTTGAGTATGAAAATGATGTTTTGCAATGATTAATTGTTTATGTAATGGGATTTCAAAATAGAATCATGGAATCTCATTTATGGTATTGTGGAATTTTGGAATATCTATGTATTGGTTTTCAATAATTATATGGTACTAGTAACCATGAGAAAGTGATGGAAATATTTTTGTAAAGTAGATGAAATGCACATAATGAAGGGATAAAGAGAAAATAATATGATAGTAACCACGAGCTCATGACTAAAATAAGGACAATGTGATATCATGGTTTGAGTATATAAAAATTTTGGGATTTTGGTATGTGGAAAGAGTTAACTTTTGAAAGAATTCATGTTTTCACTAATTTTAAATAGGTTTTCATTTTTTCAAGATAATACATGATTATGGTTTTCACATGATTGGAATGTGATCAACAAGATATATCGGGGATAAATGATGGTATTCACACGCTCAGTAGATGAAATTTCTAGTAATTTTTTTCTTTATACTATAATCTTGGACAGAAGTATTTTGTATAAGTCTAATGATTTGAAATAGATAATGTTGAACATAAGTAAGTTTATGGCTAGAACTGTTTTCGATATTATCGATGGAATGTCATAATGATTTAATTTTAGAAAAAGACAACCTGTAGGATGGGCGACAACCCATCGCGTTGGACAAGGCTCTGGGAATCGAACCCACAACCAAAGTGCGACTAGACTTTATCACATACCACTGGCCTACAAGATGTTCCTGGTTAGTATACATTAGTTTTATTTTATTACGCGGTATGATATATGAAGTATAAGTTCATTTTTGAAATCGTATATGATTAATCTCACCATAGATGGTCTTATGTATATTTGATAACTTTTGCTAACCTTTGGTTTGAAATTGATGGAATGACCCGTCATTCTATCATATAATCTGTTAAAACATCACGAATAAAAAATTCAACTTCATTTCATTAATAGATGAAGTGTAAATTGTTCAAAGCACAAACAACAGTAACATTGTACCGAAATCAAGCAAGTATTGCTTCTAATTCAAATTTTTCAACTTTAGGTAAATGATATTGAAAACCAAAAATGTTGACCTAGTGCTCTTATATATGATGAATCATATGGTACCTTAGATCATCACAAATTTATGGCTTTTTGATTGATGGATTTTTCATATCCATGTTCTCTACCACACTCCATCAGGACTTGATGGTTAGATTTTTCTTCCATATCCATATTTTCACCTATGTTCTCCTATATGGAAACCCTGTTATGAGTTAATTTTGTTAATCGTTACATTGCATACTTTATTTTTTAAAATTATGTTTTAGTATTCCTTTTTTACGATGTGGGTTTCTATGAATAGTAAATGATTTATAACCCCGACGAATTTCAAGGACAAAATTCATTTTAAGGGGGGTAGAATGTAACACCCTGAGATTTTATGAGATATATTATTTTTAATTTCTATGATCTTCTATTATACAATACACCGATATTAGCTTGTACTATAAGAAACACCGCATTAGCTTTCAGTATATGCAACAATATTCTTGGCTTGCATTACATGCAATCACGACCTACCTCGATAGCGTGTGTAGTATGCAATACTAGGATTAACTAAACAACAATATATTGTTATAATATTATTTTGGATTAACCATTATGAATATTATTAACTACATTTTGAATATTATAACATTATTATTCATCTTACACATTTTCTAGAATATGGTATGAGAGCAAAATAAATTTTTTGTGTAAAATATGTATTTTTAAAAAATTGCAGCTTTTGCGCCTTTTGATGGCGCACCCACCATAAATATTGTTTTTTACATGTCTATAATTTAAATTTGAAAAAATAAAATTCTTCTTTGGAATCAGGATAAAAAAATTTACTTTTTATTCATTTTTCATATTATTATGATAACTTTCATATTTTAAGGAGTAGTAAAAATACGCTATATTTTAATTAAAAACAACTTTTTTTCATCACAATAATTTATATGGATATATTTTCTTTTTAATTGGTTTTAAAGTGTAATTATAATATATTTTATCAATTTAATCCAATGTTGTTAATTGGAATTAATTTCACTTTGCAATTGGATATAAACAAGTATCAATCTTTTAGTAGTTTTTGTTTCTTAAAAACAAGATATTTGTTATGATAACGGTAATTAGTTTTGAAATTAATTAATTCCACTTATATGTTATGAATTTGGAAAAATAGGATTCAATTTTCAATTCTGAATATCAAATAATGCAAAGGAGAATTTTTGGTATTTTTCTGAAAAACTTCAATTTTTGATGAATAGTGAAACCACTAAGTGGTAGTTAAAAAAACTGACTTTTTCATTTATATAAAATTTAACCACTTCACTTAATTGAATTTCAAAAATCCAAGGCACAAGGTTAATATCAAAGACTAAAATTTGGTTCAATGAGAAGAAAATAATTTTAGGTGAATAGTAACTTTTTACTTTTGTTTACCACGGTTAAAAGTAAATGGGGTAATTAAGGGTAAAAATGATATTAATATTGGCCGAAAACATTTCCAAATTCTATTGGATAAGTGTAATTCGACCAAAAACAACCTTAGGAAGAAAATTGACCATTTAGTCCCACTTGGATTAGATTAGGACATTTAATATTATTTTATTTAAAGAATAGTGAAAATAGTGAAAATCAATGATTAATATCTAAAACATTTTTAATATAGGGTAATACATAAAATAAATTCGACTATAAATATTCTTTAGAAATCTAAAAATATTTCCTACATAATGTTATTTTATTTAAAATTTTTAGACATAAAATATTGTAATTTATTTATGACACAATGATGATGCAGTAAATATCTCATTAATGAAATATTGACATAATTGATGTTATAAATACTCAAATAAATGTAATTTTAGACTTTTTATGAATTAAACTAATTTTATAGATTAATATGATATGTTATTATTTATTTAATGTACTTTTTTCGAAATAATCATTATTTTATGATTTTCACAAAAATCAATTACCAAAAAGTGTCAAAATTGACATAAAATATTTTTAAAAAAATATTATATTATTATTTGTTATCTTATTCTTAAAAATCTAAGGATCAGACAAATGTCTTAGATAATTTTATATATAAAAATTATAAACAATTTGGTGTTCTTTTTTCTTGTCATAGTAATTTTATTAACCATATAGTGTAAGAAAACAAGAAGACATGGTAAAAGTAAAGTTATTTATCTTAAAGTTAAATCAAAATGATAATGTTAAAATATAAACCTAAACTTTTCTAAATTCTATTGTATGAAAATATTTCGACCCATCCCCACCTTATCCTATAAATAAATCAATTTTGGGCTATTGAAAACCGACTATGACTTTATAACAAAATAATATTTAAAGTTTTCCTAAGGTGTCTCTCTCCTCCCTTGTAAAAGGGCACCTACTCCCTCTCTTACACACACCACTTTGAGACTTCATGCTCTGCCAAGACCTATCAATTTCTCTTCTCAACTTCCCTATAAACATCATAGAGGTCCTGGTATTCTTCAAAGACCATCTTTAGTGCCCTAAGAGGAGGTTAACAAGAGGCGCTTCAAAGAAGAGGTAATGTACGTTACCGATTTTTTAAACTTTATTTCTTACTATACTTCTTATTATTTAGTTGTTTCATTGTTAAGTTGTAACATATGTATCACTTATATACTGATATGTTATTATAAGTATTAAACAACCCTATTTCACCATCTATCCATCCTACGGAAAACAAAATCACCGCTCATGCGTACGTACGGAATACCGTCTCCACGACGTGGTGTAATCTTATTTCGACCGCCACCTTACATGGATGGGTATAATGGTGTAAATAAATAACTATATATAATTATTTCAAACTAAAATTGATTCTTAAATATTTTACATACACTTCAATACAATTCCACGATCATTGGAATGATATCATTGCTCGTGCGTACGTACGGACTACCGTCTCCACAACGCGATGAGATTAATTCTCCATGTTCACCATTCATTAATGATTATAAAGTATATATAACAAGTAATCATGAAATATATGATATAATAATGATACTGGTTATATATATATATATATGTTATCTACTTAATTCCATTCAATTCAATAAGGAAACGAAAACAGCGTTCATGCGTACGTACGACATACCGTCTTCATGAACAGTGTATTTCATTCCATTTATTTTTATATAATATATATATTTACATTATGAATATATATTACATATAAATCATTTTTTACATTCTGGAATTAAGTAAATCAGGATATAAGTAATAATTTCAAGAACAACAAGTCCAAACATGTATGATAAATAAAACGATTTTACCCCAAACGCTTCTTTAACATGGAACTTACAAAAGAACGGGTAATATAATGTCATAACAGAACCATATATTATATCATAATAGTGAATATGATTCTTTAATAAGTCAATGAAATTATTTAAATCATTATACAGGAGGTTCGGATACGTACGAAGCATATCAGACCTAAGGTAATTGATTACTATTCAAATCTCATTCTTATGCGAGATTGTTTATTCATAAGTATTTACTGTGGTTATTGTTATCAACAATGTCCATGTTTCTTAAAAATGGTTTCATGTATGTTTAAAGTCATTTTTACCCATTTTTGACTTTTACTACATATTATGTATATAATCTTTTTTTTGTTTATCATACGAGGTACTTTTTGACTTTTCCAACAAAAGTACGAGGATAATGTTTTTTTAACGTATACCACATGAACAGATTTTTATGGTTTCATAAAGCCTTATTTTCATGAAGCTTCATCTAAAATATTTCATGAATATTTTAAAAAAATATCCTTTTATTTTAAAATTCCATGGCATTTTGTGAAAAGAAAATGATTTTGAAGAAGAAAGGATATTTTCCTCAATAATTCATTTCAAGTGTTTTATCAAAAATATTTTCCATCTAAAATGACATTATTTAATATGTTTATGTTTCAATTATAAAGTCTCCATTATTTACATGGTATTATTATTCTTATGATTAAATGATATCCATTTTTTATATATTTATTATGTTATAATTGCATGATGTTTAAGAATCACATTCTTTTACATGGGTTATGCTATGATGTATGATTTATGATTTTGTGGCACACAAATGAATGATTTCATTATGAGATGGGTGGGTCCTATATCTCCCTCCAATTCATTGGGTAATGATTTATATCTCGTGATATAGACATGGATGGAACAGTAAGTTAATCCGGTTCAGTAATACATGACTGGAACTCAGAGTGAACTCGATTCAGAAAGGGACTTTGTCCACTAATATGGTCTTGGAAGCAATGCCTTGGATACTATGGAAATAATATCATGTTTATGATGTTTTTAAACAATTACAAGTTTTACTTTCTAGATATTTTATCATGATTGATGTTCTATTTTGATTTAATCCTTACGTACTTCAATGTTTTATGTCATTGCATAAGATTTCAATTTTTAAATATTATGTACATTTTTTTATGTTCAAATGTATATGGTTTGTTTTATTTTCTCCATGGTTACCCTTATTGAGAATTTGAGCTCATCCTTTTATGTTTTCTTTTCCCTAGGATATAAAGAAAGGTTTTAGTTAAGAAAAAAAGCAGGGATGATCTTTATGGGAGATGTTGAAGATCTTTCACCACGTTTAGAAGATTATGTTCAATGTTTCCAAAGACACTAAACTATTACGATCCTTGTGTGTAAGTTTTTCTTATGTACTATTAATTCCGCAAAGTAATGTAATTTTCATGTACGTCAAGCTTTGGGTCTCTATAAATTTATCAAAAACAAAATACCCAATAGTGTCAAAATTGACAAAAATGAATTTTTAAAACAAATATTATATTATTAATTGATATTCTATTTTTAAAAATATAAGGTTCAGCCAAAGGACATATATCCTGATAGGTGTTTTATTAATGGACCACTTGTTGTTATATTGGAATTTTATATTAACTTTATTAACCATATAATATATTTATACAAAGAGACATGGTAAATATCAAACTAATTAACTATGAGTTAAAACTAATAGATAAGGTTAATAAAGTGACCCAAACCTATATAAAACCTATTTATTTAGTGGATTTCGACCCATCCCCACCTTATCCTTGAGATAATTCAATTTGGAGACATTATAAACTGAATATGAATTTATTATAAAATAATAATTTGAGTATTTCCTAAGGGGCCCCTCAACTCTCTTATAAAAGGGCACCCTCCCTTCTCTCTAATTCAATCCTTCAGAGCCTTTTGGATCTGACAATATCTACCCAGATATTCTATCAAATTTCCTCACTTAAAACTAGAGGCATTATTTTGATCATAAATCCATCCTAAGGAGCCCTTTTGATCAAATCAAAAGGAAGAACCCGAAGAAGAGGTAATGTTTTCACCACCCTCTTTCAAGTTCCTTTCTTTTTTCCACCTCTTCTTTCTTTGTTATTTCCATTTGAAATAATAAATACAGTATTTTATATATACTATGATGTTATTATAAATATGGTATAACCATATTCTGTATTCTATCCATCCTTTGAATGACATTTCACCATACGTGGGTACGTACGGCTTACTGTCTCCACGTCGTCGTGTAATTGTTATTCAATACATTATTATTTGGATGGGTCTAATAATGAATTGTATTGAATGTAATTAATAAATAAAACATGAACATGATTCTTTGTATATGATTCACCATCCAATTATATATTATTTTAATATCAAAAGAATTATATTTTCGCTCGTGCGTAAGTATGGACTACCGTCTCCACGAACGTGATGTGATTCATTCCCCATCGTATCCATTCAAGACTAATTTTCATTTGATGATTAAAAATAATTTTTAAGGACTTGATATAATTCAAGATATTAATAAGATACAAACTATGGATAACAAACATGGCTTAGGTAACAAATCATATAAAAGAAAACGAGTAAGTGAACACCAGAAAAGACGATAATACTAAAATATTATTAACAAAGTAATAATAAAAGATCATATATGATATAATATTTATGTATATGCTTAATGTATAAATTAATAACAATGATTTAACTATTATACAGGAGGTTAACCTCACTCGACCAAGGAAAAGTACAAGGTAAGGGTTAATTTCACAATCTCTTTATTATCCGAGGTAGTTGTTAAGCAAGTATCTACTGGGACATATTTACTATCCTTGTCCGTGTTTCATAAAATAGTTTTCAAAGGGATTATTTTAAGGGAATTTTTAATAAAACAGCATTTTATGTGTTTTAATGATTTATTCTTCTAAACCAGTCTCATTAATGTCTTTGTTTTCAAAATGGTTTTATGGATTTATTTAAATGGACATAAATGATTTATAATGTTAATTACATTTAAAAGTTTCAATGTATTATGTCACACATTGATTTAAGTTTTTTTTAAATGTCTTCCTTTCTAAATTTTGTGACTCATAAATGATTTCATGAAAAATGGACATTTCTATCAATGATTTTTACAAATCATTTTCATCTATGCTAAAATCCTTTAATGTATTTTAAACATGTTATAAGTTGATTTATTATGATATAAAACTTCCTTATTGTATTGATGGTTTTGTGATATGTTTGACTTTAGATGTGTTATTTTTATACCATTCATGGTTTATGGAGAAAGTATTGGCATTTTGTATGATATTTTTAATACTAATGTTTATTTTATGTTTTAACCTTTTCATATGAAAAATAAATTGGACATAGTAAGTGACGAGTGGAGCCCGCTATAGCTCCTTGATGCATCGTTATGTCTCATGAGAAAAACTAGTTACTTGTCACAAGGCCATGAAAAAATAGTATTTTTAGTCTTGGAACCAGCCTTGACTATGTGGTTATGATAGTCTGGCATTATGCATTCCATCATTACGAAAGTGGTTATTGATACTGCATGTGGTTATTTGACTAGTATAATATCCATGTGAATAAGTAAATGGCAGTATTTCATTTTATTTCTTCTATATTATGCTGAAGTTCAAGTTTAAAAGGATTTTGTTTTAGTTATACAATTCCTTAAATTTTTAATCTTATTTATGAAAGTTTCCACTATATTGTTATCCTTACATAGAATCTGAGATCACCCATTTCTATGATTTATTTTTCCCAGGATGCAAAAAAAGTATTTTATGACTGACCTGCAGGGTTAGTCTGAGGGGATATGAGTGTGGACTATGGAAACTATGTTTTGTAGTTTTTCACATTATGATGTAATGTTAGTCTTATGAATGTGTCTAGTTTTTACAAGGTTACTAAACTAGTCGGTCTTCCGAGACATGATATTTTGTGATAATGCCGATGTTATGTAATAATACACCGACTCTGGGTAACTAGGGTCGGGGCATTATAGTTGGTATCAAAGAATGTTTAGTAAAAAACTTGGAAGCTAGATTTAGATAAACTCTGATTAGAGCACATAGCCCTAAGATAGACTTTGATGATTTGTGTAGAAGAACTTCCTAGAATTTTTGTATTGTATATATTTTGTGAGATTTCTGAGCAATACAACCATGTCTGGATACGAGCAGGTAGAGGCAGCTCTGGCACAGATGTACATAGGGGTAAACCCCGGAAACACAGCTTTGAGATAGACTCGAATGAGAACTGGGCACGACAACATGCCTTGCTGCACTCTTGGTTGCGACACTCCCGATGGATTTGTTTAAGATAATTCTCATTTTCATTAGAAACCATTTTGAAGGGATTCTGAGTTTATACATCCTCAAATATAACATATATATGATTATGGATTATATCCATAAACTATTCAATTTATGTAAAGTGTTTTACAAGTTTGGATTTGTGTATTGTGATTCATAAAATAATCTAGTGTATGCCATTGTATAGAAATGGAACCCACTAAAAATAATGTGAACTCCAGTAATACGTATGATCCAAAGAGTATGAAGGATCATATCTTTCAAAGTATTAAGACAACATTTAGAAGAGAAATTGTCACCCATGTATTCTCAACATATGAAGAAATAGTATGTTGTGTTAATAAGATAAGTAAATAATTCTCTATTTCCTATGGCTTTGATGGGATGTAAGAGAAGAAAAGGATGAAAGCGAGAAAGATGGAGTAAGGGAAGAGGAAAAAAGAAGAATTTTCCCATATGTGAAAACTATGGAAGAAACACCCTAAAAATTTCCTAAATGTAATGAGAGTTTGATATAAGTGTGATGAAAAAGGACACAAAGTATGTGACTACAAGGGTACGAAAAGGGTTTCAAATATACAATGTGTCATCTGTAAGGAGTTGGGACACAACGAGAAACGATGTCCAAATCATCAGAGTATTCCCAAAATGATGTTATTGGTTAATAATAAAGTTATGATACTACCTTAGATGATTAAGAAAGACTACTGTTCTTATGTTTTAATTATAGGATTATTTCGTTTGAGTTTTGTATCCACAATATACTAGTTATATGAATTATGGAGGCAAATAAGAATTTTACTGCAGTACTATTTTATTGAGAATTTGAGATTATATGGTTCTAAGAAAAGTGAATTAATAGTGAGCTACACTTTTGGTAAAATACATGGTTGAAGGAAAGTTAATCCTTAATATGTTCTTGATAATGAGGTAGTGATTTTGGAATAAGAGATGGTTGATTTGAATAAATTATATTGGATATTCTTGACTACCTTGAAACTGATTATTAATTTTTCATCGTTGGAGTTTGCAAAATTTTTGGATAGAAAGAGTATATCTTGTATTTTATAAAGAATAACGGAACATGAATGTAATCAATATGGTTTTATGGTAATTCAGGATGTGACCATGTTTCAACATAACGAAGGTGTTCACATGTTATTACATGGAAAAAAGGATCTTCATTGTTTTAACTTCCTTATAAATTTTGGTCTATTAGTTTGGATAGTAGTATATTTGATAAGTCTAAAGGTTGGAATGGATTAATTTTGAAAGGTTATTTTTGGATTTTTTTTAAAAGGACAACACACAGACTGTGTGACAACCCGTCGCATTATACAATGCTATGGGAATCAAACCCACAACCATACGTGCAAGTTGGATTAATCGCCTACCACTGGACTACGTGAAGTTCTTGGATGGTATAATGTAGTTTATTTTTTTTAAAGGGTCTCATATGTGAATTATAAATTCATTATATTCATAACCCTAAACGATTATGATAAATATAGTATTTTTGAGTTATATTTTGTTTTGGAGTGAAACATGAGTTTGGGGTAGAAATTTATTAACGGATAAAACTCTAATTATAAATTAAGTATATGTAATTATGATCTTATCCAATATCATAAATAAATTCCTCATCATTAATAAAAGGAACTTAGAACAAAAACTGTTTCCTATTCGGTACCATAGATCATCACAAATTTATGGGTTTGTGACTATTGGCCTTTTCAAATCTATGTTCTCCACCACTCCCCATCAGAAAATGATGGTTAGATTTCTCTTACATGTCCATGTTTTCCTAAATGGAACCCTAGTATGTGTTATTTTGTGTAACCTTCATACTTACCACTCTTTATATTAAACAGATGCCATATTAATCTATTTTTCGATGTCGGATTTCAACTAAGATATTTTGAAATGTCATCCCCAAGTTTCCAATACCGAGCATAAATTATGAGGACGCAATTTATTGAATGAGGGGACAGTGTAACACCCAAAGATTCCACAGTACACTTCTATTTGAATAATACAGTAGTGTGATGTATGCATCTTCGATTCCTAATACACACCACAACCAATCAAACTAGCCGTTATGAATAGTAATATCAACTTTTTGAAATTTTAAAAATTTTATCATTCAAAAGGGACTTCATTTTTGGATTCAGAATATCAATATTAGCTTAGGGTGAATGTTTGGTATTTTTCTAAAAACATTCAATTTTTTAAGAATACTGAAAAACAATGAGTTATTGTTTAAAACTGGATTTTTATTTGAATAATTATTTATTTTATTTAAATTTATTTTAGGTCAAAATAGATACATAATTCCTATATAATTTCAATGTAATTCAGTGGAGTTAGTTTATAATAATTTTTGTATATAAATGTTTTTTTGAACTTTTCACCGTCTTCTACCCATCTCCAATGAGAATTTTAAAATTCTAATAAATCATAATTGTATCGCTTCTGTGAGTTGAAATTGAAAAAATCCGAGGGACACAGTTAATATCATGGAGTAAAATGTGGTTCAATAAGATAAAAATAATTTTTGGTGAATAATAACTTTTTTACTTATATTTTCCACTGTTAAAAGTAAATAGGGTAATTATGGTTAAAATGATATTAATATTACCCTAAAACATGTCAAAATTCAATTTAACAAGTGTATTTCAACCAAAAACAACCTTTGGATAAAAATATTATCATTTAGGTCCACATGGATTAGATTAGGGCATTTATTATTATTTAATTAAAAGAAGAGTTAAAAGAGATAAAATCAATGTTTAATAACTATAACATTTTTAATATTGGGTTATACATATTATAAATTCTGTTATAAATATTCATTAGAAAGATAAAAATCTTTCCTACATAATATTCCTTTATTTATAATTTTTATACATTAAATAATCTAATTTATTAATGACACAATGATGATGAAGTAATTACCTTATTAATTAATGTTTAAGATATTTGATACTATAAATACCCAAATAAATGTAATTTGAGACTTTTTATTAATTACAATAATTTTATATGTTAATTTTACATATTAGAAATTTTTATATGAATTTTCATGGAATTAATAATTCTGTTATGAATTTCTCAAAAATAAAATACCCAATAGTGTCACAATTAACATAAAAGTGTTTTTAAAACAAATATTATATTAGTAATTGATATTATATTCATAAAAATCTAAGGATCATCTAAAAGACTTATATAATTATAGGTGTATCATTAATGGACCACATGGGGGTCTAATAGAAGTTTATTGTATGTTTATTAACCATATAATATAAAAATACAAAGAGACATGGTAAATGTCAAACTAATTAACGAAGAGTTAAAACTAAAAGATAAGGTAAATTAAGTGTCCCAAACATGTATAAAACCTATTGGATGAGTGTATTTCGACCCATATCCACCTTCTCCTCGAAATAATTTAATTTGGATCCATTATAAACTGAAAATAAATTTATTATAAAATAATATTTTATGTTTTTTCAGAAGGTGCCCCTCAGCCCTATTATCAAATGGAACTCCACCTTCTCTCTAATTAACACCTTCAAATAATTTTGTATCAGCCAACCCCTACCAATATATTCTCTCCAAATCCCTAAAATAATTCTAAAGGTGTTATTTTTATCATAAATCCAACCTATGGAGCCCTTTTGATCAAATGAAAAGGAAGAACCCGATGAAGAGGTAATGTTGTCACCACACTCTTTCTGGTTCATTTCTTCTTCCAGTCTTCTTTATTTGTTATTGCCATTCAAAAATAATATCTCCAGTATCTTTAGTAAAATTTGATGTTATTATAAATATGGTACAACCATATTCATTATTTTATACATCCTTAGAATTACATGTCACCATACATGCATACGTACGACTTACCGTCTCCACATCGTGGTGTAATTGTTATTCAATACATTATTATTTGGATGGGTATATTAATGAAGTTTAATTGTTTTAAATAATAAATATAACTTGATAATTATTATGTATATATGATAAACCATCCAATTATATATTATTTTAATATCAAAAGAATTATATGTTTGCTCGTGCGTACGTACGGACTACCGTCTTCACGAACGCGATGAGATTCGTTCCCTATTGTATCCATTAAAGACTAATTTTCATTTGATGATTAAAAATAATGTTTATGGACTTGATATAATTCTTGATATGAAGAATATATAACCTATTGATAACAAACACAGCTTATGTAACAAAACATATAAAAGAAAACAAGTAAGTGAACACCTGAAAAGACGATAATACTAAAATATTATAAACAAAGTAACATTATAATAACATATACGATATCATGTTTATGTATATGATTATTGAATAATTTAATAACAATTATTTGACTAATATACTGGAGGTTAACCTACCCTCGATGAAGGAAAAGTACAAAGTAATATTTAATTTCACTATCTTTTTACTATCCGAGGTTGTTTTTACGTAAGTATCTACTGATAAATTTTTAATATCCATGTCCATGTTTCATAAAACAGTTTTCAAAGGGATTCTTTTAAGGTACGTTTTACTAAAATATAAATTTAAATGTTTTAAAGATTTATTCTTCTAAACCATTCTCATTAATGTCCTTGTTTTCAAAATGGTTTTAAGGATTTATTTAAATGGACATGAATGATTTAGAATGATAATTACTTTCAAATGTTTCAAAGTGATATGGAACACATTGATTAAAAAATTTATTTAAATTCCTTCATTTCTAAATTTTGTGGCTGATAAACGTTTTCATAAAAATGGGATATTTCTCTCTATGATTTTTACAAATCATTTTCATATATGTCAAAATCCTTTAATGGATTTTAATCTTGTTTTATGTTGATTTATTACGATACAAATCTTCCGTATTGTATTGATGGTTTTCTGATATGTTTGAATTTGGATTAGTAATTTTTATACCATTCATGGTTTATGTAGAAATTATTGACACTTCGCATGCTAGTTTTAGTACAAATGTTTATGGTATGTTTAAACCTGTTCATATGAAGAATTCATTGTACTTAGTAAGTGACAGGTGGAGCCCGCTATAGCTCCTTGATGCATCTGTAGGTCTCATGAGACAATCTAGTGTCTTGGCACAAGGCCTTGACATAATATTCTTTGTAGTCTTGGAACAAGGCATTGACTATGTGGTTATGATAGTCTGTCATTGTGCATTCCATCCTTATGAAAGTGGTTATTGATATTGCATTTGATTATTCGACTAGTATAATATCCATGTGAATAAGTATATGGAATTATTTCATTTTATTTCGGCCATATTATTCTAAAGATAATGTTTAAAATGATTCTATTTTAGTTATACGTTTCTTTAAATGTTTAATCTTATTTGTGAAAGTTTCCACTATATTTTTATCCTTACTGAGCATCTGAACTCACCCCTTTCTATGTTTTCTACTTCCTAGGATGCAAAGATTTATTTTATGACTGAACTGCAGGGATCATATGAGGGGATATTAGTGTGGACTATGGACACTATGTGGTTGTAGTTCTTCACTTTATGATGTAATGTAAGACTTATGAATGTATCTAGTGTTTCGAAGGATACTAAACAAGTCGTTCATTTAAGACTTGATCTTTTATGATCATGCAAATGTTATGTAATAATGCACCGACTCTGGGAAACTGGGGTCGAGGCATTACAAATAATATAAATATTATTTTATTTATATAAACTAGAAAAAATATGTAACATTCATTATAATAAAAAATATTTATGATGGTGATAAATGGTGATCATGGGGTGAATAATAAATCAAATTTATTTATAGTTTAATAAAAAGAATCCAAAGTGACCTCTACGGAACATATTAAATATAAACTTTTTTAATCATAGTTTGGAATGAAAAAAAGTAGTTACAATGAACTTTAAAATTCATTGTTGTTTATATGGTGAAAATCATGAAATAAAATTATACATTGACATATAGGAAGATGAGTTGATATGAAAACAAAAATGCAAGGATTAAATGATGAATCATGTACCTCAAGTCCCATGTCACCCTCATTTCTTCTACATTATTAAATAATAATATTACATTAATTATATATTTTTATATGTGAATATTTAATTACTGTTACTTTAATTTAATTTATTAACTTTTTTTATTTAGTTACTAAATTTGAAAAGATGAAGTGACATGTGTGGTGGTTTTTGGTCATTAATTTAATTAACGAACCTTTTTGGGTACACCTTGGCCAATGGTTCTTGGTTTTCAATTATTATGCAAGTAATATTAATTATTTATATAAAACTAATATATCTTTAAAGACATTTTTGTTTGGTGTCCTATGAAAATGAAATAAACCATACCATATACATGGTACACCACACATATACATGGGTGATGTTTTTATTTCTGTACTAGGATGAATATAAATTTCTAGAAAAACATTAATTTTATATAATCATAAATATTTTTAATGTATTATGTATTCATTAATTCCGTCATTAGGTCAATCCATGTGATATCGTAAAGAAAATTTCAATTTAATCACTTCATGGAGGTGGTAGTCCACATATACACAATATATATTATAGATTTCCATTAGATGGGAGTGTTATAGGTGCGAAATATATTAGAAATAATAATTAATAGTTATTTATTTAATATAATATATTTTTAATTTACCCATCATTTTTAAGAGCATAATGGGGAAATGTTGACAAAGAAATGGAAACACATATTTGATTTGTAGACTATAGTTATTTATAAAAGATATTTCCATTTAATACATGATCGAAATGTGGTTGAATATTATAAGATTGACACTTTTATGGGGCTCAATCAAACCTATTTTAGGTGTCCTTTTACTATTTTTAACCTTAATTTTATTATGTCTTTTATTAGAACCATTCAAGAGAGTTGTGGTGACTTTGGAGGGTTTTTGGGTTTTACATTGTTGGTGAATGATTTTCACAAACAATACACCATCCCCCGGAAAAAAGTGCATCCCAGAAGAAGAAGAATTTCATGTGTGTTGAACTTTTTGTTATACCATTATCCATATAGAGACTCTTGAGTGTGTTACAAGGCTACATAGATATCTACCTCTTCAAAAGAAAGATCCAGTTGAAGGAACAACTCCCCTTTCGTATATGATTTCATCTTTGATTGGTTTCATCTCTCTCCCATCTTACTCTCCCTCTGGAGATGAATTTTTTTTCCTCAATTTAACATTATTTAGATATATCTGACGATGTAAAATATGTTATTGTATTTTAGTTATATTTTTCAATCCTTCATATCCTCTAGCATGGTGATTTTGACCATTATAAAAATTATTTTTGGATATGGTTTGTTGAGTGTTCACCGACGATCAATGGATAATTAGTTTTTCTTCATTTACCCATAGTCTTGATATAAATTTTATGTAAGTAATTTTCAATTTTTTCCCATATTTTAAATTTTATTTTAAATTTTATTAATAAATTAATTCCCTTAGGATTTTGAAATGCTTCATAGGTTATTTTTGATGCCTGAGAGAATATGGGACCAAAATTGATGGAATCCATGGGGTGTGCAAATACACATGAAATAATTATTTATGAATTGTATAAAAATATAAATGGGTAAATGTAACTGAACTAGATATGTGATTCATATATAAATAAATTTATATAAGGGGCCATTTGGATTAACCTTGAATGGTTAATGATTTGAGAGACAAATGATGAAAATGGATTTCAAATGTGTTATGAATATAAACTAAAATATGTGAATTTTTCTGTTCTTTATAAATGAATTGTGGGATAGAAAATGTAGCTCCAAAAATCCAAGTGTTTATAAACTAATTCTCTTGGCCAACAAGGTGTTCACGTGAAAACATGATATATGTGATTGATCATTGATTTTTGTGACATGGAACGCTATTCCAAGTATCCCTGGTGGTTTCACATAACTCTCTCAGTCCCCAATGTTTTCATTTGAAATTAAATTTAAATGTGGAATTAAATCCCATGAAATAATGATATGTAGAATACAAAATGTCTATTATTTTGAGTCAAACATGATCTGAATCAGGTATAATTGCTCCGATTACCACCTTCAACCTAGGGGACTATGTTAATAACAAAAGAATAATTAATCATAAAACCTATTTTGTTTGTCATCAATTCCTTACTGTTTATAAAATTTTCTAAATTATTATAAAATATATATTTCCTTAGATGCATTTGGTGGTTCCCTATTAGGTTGTACTCACACTCTATTTGGGTAGCCCAATTAGAACAGAAATAGACATCATGTCCAAAAATAAATTATAAGGGAAAGAGATCTATGATATATGGAATAATATAAATTTCGGATGGTGAATTAATGAGGAAACCATACATGATGTTGGAACCCTATTGGGAGATGTCTATATGCCTTTATTTTTTTGTCTCCACACATGTTATGGACTGAAATATTTAGTATTTCTTATGGTCAATTTCCATGTTATGATATATTCATGTTATGTTGTTATATTTTTATAATGGTATTATCATAGATCATGTTTTTTTAACATTTGGAAATAATTCATTACATTAAATTGTCATGCTACAATGAAAAAGAGGTTATAGTTTCCTCATGTTACATATTTTACCCTCACTGCTCATCATATACCCCTATCATATTGGTTGGTGAACCTGACAACATGTTGTAATATAATTTAGAACTCTGATATGTGGAACTCGGGTTAGAAATTTTGAATGTGTTATGAAATATATTTTTTCCTTTTTCTCAATTTTATTACTATTCAGAAAAGGTATACATGAGTTGATGATAGGTAGATCCATTTCCACGATCCAATGGATTGGAGTAGATAACCCTTGTGTGAGAGACAACCCAATTACCCAAGGTGTGATTGTTTTTCTTCGACTTTTCTATTACAATTGAAGCATATTTCACCCTGGTTGATGCCATTATTGGGCGATGCTTAAGATTTTTGATATTTTATTCATGAAATGATATGGCATGGGCATTGAGTATATATGAATCGTTATTCAAACTCTAGATTTTATGTGACATGTATAATTTTAGGAACACACCGAAAAGAAGTTATGGGTGAGTTATTGAACTAAAAAATACTTTTTAGTATATGAGTATTTATAATAATTAAATGCTTCCTAAAAAGAAATTTATACTATTAAATTATGGTCTATGTCTTAATATGAAATGGTTAAAATGAGTTTATAATGTAAATCATTTATATATATTTGTGTTTACCATATAAAAGTCATTACCTAGGAGAGGTATTGGTTGAGGCTAGACATGGATTCATGGTTTTGACCATGTGGAGGGGTATGGTGGATGAATTATTATGAAAATAAATTAATCAATAATATAAGAATATGTTAATGATCTGTTAAAGGTCTTAATATATGTGTTTATAATTATAGATAAATGCATGCAGAAAATATTACTATTGATAAGATGATTGGATGACATGTTTGTGGAAGTTCTTCTGGTCGCTGGACATGAGGCCCCTATAGTTCTTGGTGTTGGAGCAGAAGAAGAGCACTATGAGATGAGAAAATGTTTTATAGATTTTATGGAGTGTTTCAAAAGATAGGATATGAAGAATATATATAACATGATGTGGGATATACTGTTTCATTACCTAATGACCTATACTGGTGAGGGTGGACTTAATACAGATGGGTTCAAGATTATTTCTATCTAGATGATCCCTATACATTTATATACTCATATTGAAAATATATTCATGATTGAAAAGTATATTTTATGTGTTGAATCAACGTGTAGATTGGAAATTTAATCTCACAATTAGAAGATTGTGGGAATGGTTTCAGAAGTCATCTTGGATAGGTTAAGTGGACACCATTACTATTATATGATAATCTAACAATGGGAGGAATGGTTTATGATATTGATCAAAGGGAGTATATACATGATGGACTATACTATTCAATTTAACTATTTTCATAATTTTTTCTCCGCAATTTTGTTGAATGAAGATACTGTGGTAATATTATTTTTGGATGGACTTCAATATTAGATGAAATTCGAGGAATGTATCTTTTTTGTGATGAAGATTGCAGAGTTGGAAAATATGGATTTATTTTATATGGGAATCCTAAAGGAGGCTTCCAGTGGAGGATAATTGGTTTTTGTGGGACAAATAGGCGTTATTTCTTCCATGGGTTGTAAGAATCACTATGATAATTTAAAACACATAATAGGGAAAAAATGTGGACATGTGACAGATGTTTTACTCAAGGAAGGAATTGAATGTACGACTATTAGTATGGTTGGTTGGGTCAATTACATATTCAATTTTGTTGACCACCTGTATAGGGAAAATATTGTGTAAATATGTGGAATCTATATCGATTCTATAAGAACCCCCAATTTATGTGTTGTAATGGGGGATCTAATCTGAATTAGAGTAATGTAAAGGGGTCTTCTACCCCTTATTGGTTAATTTGTTTGAGTTCTAACAACCATGGAATTAGAGGCGGTGGAGGTGGTACATCATGAAAAGAGAACCCATATCACAAATCATTTATTGAGAAATGGACTCATAATTTATCATAGGGAATAGGGAAAAGACAATTTTATGTTGTTTTGACAACTCATGAATACAACAAAGATTAGACCATCAAATGAAAGAGGTACTATTTTTGATACCTATATTTTAGATAGTGCATTATTTGATATGATATCATCTCATTATTTTATTTTTACAAAACTTTTGAATTTTTTTATTCTAATAGTATAGTTTTTGAGGGGGGTTATGATGATTCACACACCATATAAAGTATGGTTGGGGGACATATTACTATATCAGTGTTGTTCATGGAGTTCGTAAAGTATCATTTAATTTGGATCTTTAAATATATGACATGTATTATTTTTGCATGATTTTTGGTGTCTAGTGGTTGGTATCATACTGATATTCCATACTTATTATCATACGAGAGTAATATTTTCATCATTATAGGTTAACAAATATACTCATTATTGATTGTTGAAAATCTAGCCAGGTTGTGTAGGTCCATTTCATCATCAACTGGAAGAGCACACTTGCTAGATTTTATTTATTTTCTTAGTTGAATGTAGTGTGTTGCAAAATATATTTTCGCCCATATTGGACCAGATTTATGATTTGTTTCATAATTACTTCTCAAGAATGCCACATGACATAGATGTTGAGTTCACAGTTTAGATAATGGTTAGAGGCAAACCAGTTTCCATTCCAATATATGGAATTTCACTTATAATGCCTCTAGATTTTATGTTTGATATAGAATTGTTGATATTTGAGGGGTTTATATATATTATTATGTCTTCTATGGGTTTGTATATTTTATTCTAGTATGTATTATGTGATATTACATTAATCTGATGATTATTATAATTATAACTTTATTATAGTGATGAACGAATATCTTCAAAAATATATAAATGATATATTTGACTAGTTTAGATGATACTGAGTTTTATTCCTTGTTGACAAGAGGGCTGGGTATCATTAGATGGGAGTTATACTTTCTAATATACAATATCAATATTTCAAAAAGAGGTATGGCCTATACGAGTTTGTTGTGACCTCATTCTGGCTGAATAATGTTCTATCTATGTTTATTTGTATGATGACCAAAATATTTAACACATACATGGATTAGTTATTGGTTGTTTTTTGGATGGAATAATGGGGTTCTATAAGACATAGGATGAGCATTCCAAACATCTTTATATAATTCTATGTTTATTTAGTGTTTTTAGACTATAGGGAAAGCTATTTATGTAACAATTTTGTAACCACATTTTACATTTATTGAGTCACATATGCTCTAGGTAATGTGATTCAGTGGTCCAAGAGGATGTGAACGTTGTGGTTTTGAATCATTCCCCATTTTCACCCATTGATTTTTCAATAGTCAAGGGTTGTGCTAGATTCTGTATAGTGGCACTTTGTTTGAATCCTTAGTGATGGTACAAATTTTGTAGTCAATTGTTTTTATTTATCCTTTTTAGGAGGGAAAATGAGGGTTATTTTCAGTTCTTATGTGAAATGATTGAATGATGTCTTTGGAATAATAATTTATTAGTAATATGGGTAAGTTCCTCACTATGGTGTTAATATTGACATATCCTTGAGATTTTCAAAATATTTCATTAAATTAACAAAATCATCAGAAGATAATTTTTGATATAAATTAATAATTAGTTAATCTTTAATAAATGCTTTATCTAGAGTACTAATCTCAATAAGAACTTAATAATGGAAGATTAAATATTTCATGAATCGTTGTGTACATATGGTTACAGAAATATCGGGAGTTCATGAATCCAAATAGACATGTAATTTATCCATGGAATTTTATGTTCAGCATGCACATTATTAATTTAAAGAATATCAATTTTGAAAAAGATCTCAATCAATTAACATAACAAAATATTTACCTACACCAATGATATAATATAGCCTTCATCGATATATTTATTATTATGGATTAATATTTCTTTGGTTGTGAGTTAATAAATGATGAAAATGATTGTGATAATAATAGAGATGTGTTCCAAACACACACATGAAATATTTTAGAGAGATTGAAACAGAAATATGATTAAAAGATAACGAGAAATAACATACTAATTTACAAATTGAATTAAACAGTTTTGAGAAAATTAATGTCCATAAATATAGGGTGGATGACAATTATATATTGTGATGAAGGAACATACATTATTAATTTTTTGAAATGAAAACAAACGTACATGATTATAATGGAAAAGAAGTGTAAAAAACCTGATAATAAAAGTGAAGGAGTGGTCTATATTATTGAAACATGATTGAGTGAAGTCATCTTAAGACATTGGGAAGGATATAGTAATTTCCTATATCCTGAATAAGGGGAGAAATTCTGACCTCTTTCAATGAGAATATGGGAATGTATTTATAGGCCAAGGTAGTTTTCCATCCAAATTTTCAAATCAATTTTCCTTGACCATTTAAAACATTACATAAAGGATTCTTGATATATCAGCTTCGTAAATGCTATAAATATGGACGTGTTTAGTTCACTCACCAAATATGAAATCCCTTGGATTTCATTATTTATACTTATGGATATTCTTTCAACCCATGAACTACTATACATTTTTATTTTGAGTTTTTACAGGGCCTAAATGTGAATGAATTACTGGCTTGGATGATGACATAAAATATAAAATATTTCTTATAATTGGTTTCAATGATATATAATTGAATTCACACCCCATAATATTGACTCATATTTTCTATTTTATTTTGATAAAAGTCGTCAGATGTATTGTTATTTTAATTCACAAATGAAATTTTGGGTTGGACAACAATTTGTCAGTTGGTCCCCTTTTGTTTATTTGTTCTATGATATTTTTATCTAATGTGAGATAGATATTTAAGAACATAATATTTAATTTCTAAAACATGGGATTCTGGAATGAGCCAAAAACACATTTCATTATGTATAATATTTGTTTCCAGATAAATTCGATGAGACTCATTGTTTGATCAATATGTCTCTTTAGATGAAAAAATTATCCCAAGATGTAGGTGACTGATTTATAGGATATTGAATATGGAAACCCAAAAAACATGAATAATATTTATTTGATAATTAGGTTGATAGTTATATTTAAAATAGTACATTTAAACGAATTTTTATTAAAACAAACATTTCCCAAAAATTCAATTTCATATTAAATCATGCATATTTTACAACAATTATCAATATTTAATATAAAATTTTAAATTAGTGTTGAAAATATGTAATTAATAAGTGAACTAAGTTAAATATCTAAACCATATTCTTTTTCATGTCCTCTTTTCCAAGAATTTGAAAAACATAAATATTAATTTTTTACTTACAAATAAATATTAAAATTTTGTTTTCTCTAATCAGTGGGTTCTTGACTTGTTCACTCAGCCAAAATGAATTCCACAAAAAATTTATTATGACATTAATTATGAAAAAAATAATTTTCTTTCACCAAATTATAAATATAAAAAGGTTTAAATCAAAAATAACAACACTCAATATAATAAATGTTTACATATTGATGTTCACACATTTTCCAACCAAATGTGAAAATCATTGTGTTTGTAAGAGCTATGGGATTCCATTACATATCATAATGTGAAAAAGAACCATGATTTATTTTTAGAGTATTTAATATCGATATGGGTATTTAGTAATATAATTTTCAAAAGGGATACATACAGTGTTAAAAAATCTACATGAAAAAATAAACACAATGTTTTTGAAATAAGAAATATTGGTTTGCTGAAACGTATTCTTAAAATAGAAATAATTAGTGAAATAATTCAAGAGAAATGAAATTGAAAGTGAATAAAAATATGAAATATGTACAAATATACTCATCCCAATAACACAATAATATATGATGAAAGTGTTCATTTTTATTATTGATTCCTGATTACTTTTGGAAAAATGAATTTTAAAAAATGTCACAGTATTGTCCAAACAAATTAGTGATATTCTCAAGAAAAAATTTTTAATAGTAATAATGATATCCATTGTTGAAGAGTTGTGGAATATCGCCTTTTTATAACATAACTTTTCATTACATTTTACAAAACCGAGGGTCTTTAAGGTTTAGTGTCTTGGAAACCTTTAACCAAATACATGACGACATAAAATATTCTTCTTAAACACTTGAAATGATTCTCCATTGTTCATCCTAAGTTCATTACAGGATCTCATAACCTAGGAGCATACATCAAAGGAAAGGGTGAGTAGAAGGCCTATTATGGGAAACAAGAGAACCATTTTAAATGTGAACTTGATTTACATCAATAAAGTCATGATAAATAACTTTATGGAATGAGAAAGAGATCATAAGACATATCATAATAAAAATAACATGATTCATAAATTGAAGATGTGGCTAAAAACTTTGACATAGAAAATCATGAACATATCACCATGGTCCATCCCCATGGCGTCATTTAAAAAAAATTACCAAGGTTATTCACCAAGGTATAGTTAAAATTGTAATCCCTAGAGATTACATCATTACCCAATGAATTGGAGTTCTATCAGGGAGCACACTTAAATTTGTCATTATTATCATGTGAGCCACATATATCATCATAAAAATTTTCATAAATAACCCATATAGAATAAAAGAAATGGGTTTCATTTCATAATCATAAAATTTTAAAAACTTTTTTTATGACATGATCTTTTTGTCATTTTAATCCCACGAAAAAGGTAAGTGGTTTCTATGTATGTAAATCCCCTAAAAATAGAAAATATTGATATATATGTAAATACCCTTATATAATAATGTTCTCTGAGTATTCAATTAATAAAATAAAAAAATTTGGGAAAAAGAGAGAGACATTTTGAGACGAAAATTCTGCAACAAAACAGCTATGTTACAGGGTTTTAGAAAATATGGAAAAGAGAGGGTACATGGTTCACCCAATCTTAAATGATACATGAAACAGTATAGGGACATAATATAAATGATATAATAAAATGTTAATGAATTTTTAAAAACATACCATATGAAATGAAAAACATGAAAGGAAGACAAAAATAAGATTTCTATTTTGAAAATTCGGCAGCCTAAAGGCATCACTTAAAACATAAAAAAATGAATTGATGATATGTAATAGGGTATTTAATAATATGAACATAAAGAGGAATGTTTTATGGATATAGAGATCATACCCCAACATAATTAAAAATAACGTGAAAGACTTGACATAAAAATAGAACTTTGAAAATGAGAAGAGTGAAAGAAAACCTTAAAAAAAATTTGCCAGCCTAACGACGCCACTTAAACATTATTAAAATGAATTGATGAGAGAAATAGGGGGTCTATCAGAAAATGAACATGAAATGGAAAGGAGGATGAATATAAAATAACATCCCCAACATGAGAATATGGAGCTTAAAATAAATGACATAATGGAGAATACATGAAAAGAAGGAGAGAGGTAGGATCCCTTACCTTAAAACGTATGCCCTAAAACTCAATGGTCGGGACCATGGAGGCTTGATGGAACTTGGGGAGGACTCCTTGGGGGGTAATGAGTCCAGAAATTCGTTTAGGAGGATTTTTAATGGAAAGGATGAGGTAATGTTTTGGTATATATATGGGAAGTGAGGGGACAAGGCATTAATGGCCAAGGGACACCTCATTGGTGGTATTGGCAAAACCATGGGCTTTCCCTTGGTATTTCCCCATGGTATTGGCCACTTGGGAAACCTCATACCTTATATTACTATTCATAATTCTACCGGAATTATTACAAAATTTTTATATCCTTAATGATGTCATTAAACACCCGAAACTCTAAACTAAAAATTCACTATTCATCGAAAATTCAATTTTTTCAGAAAAAACCCAAAAATTCACCGTAACATAATATTGATGCTCTGCATTAAAAAATGAACTAAATTTTATAAAAATAAATTTTTTAATATTTTAAATTTAATTTTTAAATAAAAACACTATCCACAAAAAAAACTAATACTTAACTAATAATTTCAGAAACAGTTATTTAACTATTTTATTGAATCACATTACTTAATCAAGGTGTCTGAATTTTATTAATAATTTCTTAATATGAGATTACTAATCCGTTAGGTCACATTACTAATCCTATGCGTAAAATCACTATTCATAATTTACTATTCTCCAAAAATTATGTTGATATTACTGGACTCTAAATTTCTTACTGGACACATTTGTAGAAGGCCTTTTTTTTGAAAATCCTTAAACATCATTAATTATTTAAGGTTTACATAAATATTTTAATATATCCTTTTTTTAAAACAATTCATCCTTAAGATACATCCTATTTTAATCCGAACATCTGAAAATTCACAACTTCACCATACGAAGAAATCACAATTTTATTTATCTCAAAGGATTATAAAATGTAGCTACGGTCTCATTACATAGCCACTTATAAAACTATCTTATGACCTAATTGTAAGGTGTTCTAAGGTGAGATAATCTCAAGGAGTCTGGGATAACATTGCCATAGTAGTAATCTCCTATAACATGAACTTCTCCCATTGGCGATTCCGTTCAAGCAGGACACGCTAGAGTTCAGCTCGGGCTTAGTCCAATGTGAAACCCAAAGATTCCACCTCCTTCCCAAGTTCTGATAAGTGGGATTCATATGGTTCGAGTCTACTGGATGAAGCAATTGACTCTTCTTTCTGTATTAACCATTAACATCTCTATTAAATCGTTACGATTAAATTAATATACTATTCAAAATGTTTTTGGCATTACATTCTTCCCCCCTTAATTAATTTCATCGCCTAAATTTTAAACCAAAGGCCTAGTCGAAAAGGTGAGGGTAATTTTGGTTCATTGTTTCCTCAGGATCCGACGTCACTTCTTCATACTTATGATTCCTCCACAACACTCTCACAATGTGGGTAGTATTTTTGCGTAGAACCTGTTCTCTATGGTCTAAGATCTCCACTGGCTGCTCCCCATTAGAGAGGTCATGTTCCAGTTGTACCACCTCTGGGTTTAGTACATGCGAAGGGTAGGGTATAAAAATCCTAAAGAGAGATACATATAAGACATCGTGAAGATCATCTAGGTTCAGTGTAAGTGCTAGACGATAGGCCATTGCTCCTATGCGATCATGGATTTCATAGGGCCCTAATGTACCTAGGGATGAGCTTCCCTTTCTTCCCAAACCGCATGACTCTCTTCTATGGAGAAATTCAAATAAAGACTTGGTCTCCACCACCAATCTCCCAGTCTCTTCGACAGTTGTCAGCATAGCTCTTCTTTGGATTTTGAGTAGCCTTTATGTGTTTTTGGATGGCAAGAACCTTTTCTATCATCTCTTGCACATGATCAGGACCAAGAAGCTTTCTCTCACCAGCTTCAACCCAAAAATTAGGAGTTCTACATCACGTTCCATACAGAGCTTCATAGGGTGCCGTCCAAATACCTGAATGAAAGATGTTGTTGTATGAGAGCTCAACTAATGGGAGGTGTTGATCTCATCCACCTTAAAATTCCATTGAGCATAATCTCAGTATGTCCTCAAGTGTCTAAATAGTCCTTTCAGATTGGCCATAAATTTGTGGATGATAGGTCGTAGTAAAATTCAATATAGAATTCAGAACATGTTGAAGACTTCTCCAGAATTTTGAAGTGAATCTTGTATCACGTTCAGATACGATGGATAATGGTACGCCATGCAGCCTTACCACTTCCTTTACGTATATCATGGCAAGTCGATATGGATAGAAATATTATCTAAAAGAGATAAAATATGCGGTCTTGGTGAGATGGTCCACTATAGCCCATATCGCATTGTTCCCTTTCGATGTTTTCCGGAGACCAGTGACAAAGTCCATAGTGTTATTATCCCACTTCCATGTTGGTATGGGTAGAGGATGTAATACCCCTTTAAGAATTTTTCATTCAACCTTTACTTGTTGACACACTAGGAACCTTGTAGTGTAATTAGCAATCTCCCTCTTCATGTTATCCCACCAATAATTATCATGAAAGTCTCTATACATTTTAGTGCTTCCCTGGTATATAAAAAAAGTAGAGATACGAGAATCATCCATCAATTCTTTCATTATCTCTGGAATAGATGGAAATCATATTCTTTTACGAAATTTCAATACACCTTCTTGATCAATATTGAAATCAGGAAACTTCCCATGCATTAAAAGATCATTCTTAGCCTTCATGATCTTCTGTAGTAATGAAGGTTGAGAAATCATTTGGAATAGGGTTGATGATGTCCCTTACCTTAAAAATCCCATGTCCAGTTTTAATATATCCTTAATCAAAGGATTTCCTATGTTCCTCATCATTTCCAGAACAACAGGGTCTATCCTGCTTAACGCTTCCACGACATTGTTTGCTCTTCCTGGGTGATAATTAATTGAACAATCATACACATTAATAAGCTCCAACCATCTCCTTTGTCTCATGTTCAATTATTTCTGCATGAAAATATACTTTAAACTTTTTTGGTCGGTGTATATATCACTTTTCTCCCCAAAAATATAGTGCCTCTATATATTTAGAGAAAAAAAAACCGCCGCCAGCTCTAGATCTTGCATAGGATAATTCTTCTCTTGTTACTTCAGTTGATAAGATGCATAAGCAATTTCCTTGTCATTTTGCATGAGGACGCACCCAAGCCCTTTCAGAGATACATCACTAAAAATAACGAATCCTTCTCCGATAGAGGGTACTGTTAACACAGGGGAAGTAAGCAATCTCTACCTCAGCTCATGGAAACATTCCTCCCATTCCTTTGTCCAGATGAACTTAACCCATTTTTGAGTCAAATTGGTTAGTGGATTAGAAAGCAATGAAATGTATATCACAAACCTCATATAATATCTGTCTAAACCAAGGAAAATACGAATCTCTGTTACTATTGCGGGTTGATGCCACTCCTCCACAACAATTGTCTTTGTAGGGTCAACCAAGATTCCTTCATTGGTTACGATGTGCCCCAAGAATGCCAATTTTTGTAACAAAGACTCAAAATTTCTGAACATTCCAAAGTTCCTCTCCTTCTGTAGAGTTTTCTAAATAACCCTCAGATGATCATCATGCTCCTCATGAATATTTGAATATATAAAAATATCATTAATAAAAAACTACAACAATGTTATCATTGTAGTCCTTAACGATACTATTCATCAAATCTAAGAAAATAGCAGGAGCATTAATCAAGTTGAAGTTCATAACAGTAAACTCATAATGCCCATATCTTGATCGGAAGGTAGTCTTTAGAATACCTCCCGTTTTCACCATCATTTGATAATAACCAGATCAAAGGTCAATCGTGGAGAATAATTGAGCCCCACGAAGCTGGTCAAATAAATCATCAATTCTTGGAAGAGGTTATTTGTTCTTCACTATGATCCCATTCAGTTCTCTATAATAAATTCATAGCCACATTGATCTATCATTCTTTTTCACAAAGAGAACTGGTGATCCCTAAGAAGACACACTCGGTCGGATAAACCCCTTCTCTGACAAATCGTGGAGTTGTTTCTTTTACTCCTCGAACTCCACATTTTCCATTATATATGGTGTATTTGATATTGGTTGAGATACAGGTACGAGTTCAATGGAGAACACTACCTCTCTTTCTGGGGGAGGTCCAGGTAACTCCTCAAGAAATACGTCCATGTATTCCTGAACAATCGGAACACCTTCTATTTGTATACACCGTTTTCCTTCTTCATCCTCACCGATTAACTCCATAAAGAAGGCTATATGCGGTTCCTCTAGACAAAGATTAGGTCAGGATATCTCTCATTCGAAGATAATTGTAGGTCGTTCATTCAAGACTACTGAGATTTCATTACTTATATATTTTATCTTAGCATTATACATTGAGAGCCAGTCCATCCCTAGTATAATGTCGAATTCCATCATGGGAATGAATACTAGATTTGCGATAAGATTGTTCTCACTAAAGTAATAAACTAGAGTCTCTAAAAACTATTGATGCAAGGATAATCCCACAATGAGTCTTGACTGAAAACTATTCCTCTAGCTATTCTAGGATTGATTCTATCTTATTTGAAAACATGGAGAAAATAAAAGAATGTGTAGAACCAGAATAAAACAAAGTACATGCTAGTTTTGAGAGGAAAACAAGAGTACACGATACCACATCATTTGGAGCTTCAACTTCATTTGTTGTGATATCAAAAGAACGCACTTGCTCCCTTGGCCTTTGCTGAGGTTGATTGTGATTCCCCTCCACTACCCTTGTATTTGGACAGTGATTAGCAAAGTGCCCAAGTTTTCCACACTTAAAGCATTGGACTATGGGTAGGTCCCAAACCATCTTTCCTCTGTCATTAGTGTTGGAGATTAGAGGCTTCACATCACTACAACAATTACGAGAAATATGTCATTCTCTTCCACACATGTAGTACTTACCACTTCTGATCAAATAGTTCCCCGAATGATTATTCCCACATTTATTGCATGTGTCCTGATGCATTTTCTTTCCTCCTCTTTCCTGATCAAATCTTCTTCCTTGGCTTGGTTCTAGAGCTCTCTTCTTCTCAAAAGATTTGTGAGACAATTGTGTCTCACCAAACATCAGTTTTACATTAATATCACATCAAACTATTTATACGTAACTATCATAGTCCAAGTTGGCTTGATTCTTCCACAGATAAGGTCGTAGTCCAGAAAAGAATCCTTCAACCTTCCCATTAGGGTCCATGACAATGCTTGAGGTATAACGGGAAAGCCTTGTGAAGGTCTTCTCGTAGATTCCAATATATTCATTCTCCTTCTTATTCAGTTTGAGAAATTCTTTCTCCATTCCAGTTCTCATCGAACGAGGGAAATACTTATTGAATAATATTCCCCTAAACTCTTCCCACTCAATAGCTTCCATATCTCCTCATGGATTCATGTTTTTGATCAGTGACCACTACTGATCAGCTTCTCCCTCTAGGTGGTAACCAATTTGGGTTACATTTTCTTGTTCCTAACAATGAATTACAGAAATGATCTTGTCTATAGAGCAGATCCATTGCTCAGAAATCAATGGGTCAGTCAATCCACTGATTTTTGTTGGTTGTTGGCGCATAAATGACTCAATAGAATGTCGTTCCCTTCATGGTGAGATCGGACCCTCAGCTTGATTCAAGTTATTACTCATGACTTGAGTCATTTGGTTGATCATTCGCATGAATGTTTTCCATTACAGCTCCCATCAGAGGGCCATCAGCGTATGGTCCATTGCGGTCACCATTTGCACGGTTCCTCCTATTTCCCTCCATTTTCTAAAATAAAAATATCTTAGTGGGAAACCTGTTTCATTTACGAATATTTTAACTATAAAGGATTCTACATCTTAAAACATAATGTATACACAATTATATTTCTCTATAGTTCTTTCATAATGATTCATAAAAATCTTGTGATTAACCACACATATCCCCCGGGAGTGTCATAACCAAGAGTGAAAGAAGGCCCATTGTCATGCACCACTTCCCGTTTGAGTCTAGCTCAAAACGGTGTTCTATATTTTTACCCCTATGTACATATATTCTAGAGCCGCCTCTACCTGCTTGTATCTAGATGGGGATGTATTTGTTGGATAAACCACTTACTCAATACTCACCAAAATACCAGGAATTTTTCCCTATATTTAAACTTTTCTATAGGGTTCATAATAATGATTTCATAGCCTAACTTCCATAATAACTAAACGGTCCATTGATACCAAGTGTGGCATCCCGCCTTTTTAGAACATAATATTTCATTAAATTTTACAAAACCAACGATCATTAATGTTTAGTGTCTTGGAAACTAGGAACATAATACATGATGACATAAAAAATTCATCTTAGACAATTGAAAGGCTTTTTTATTGTTCATCCAAAGTTAATTATAGCATCTCATAACCTAGGAGTATACATCAAAGGAATGGGTGAGTAGAAGGCCCATTATTTGAAACAAGAGAAACATTTTACATGTGAAATGGAGTTACATCAATAAAGTCGGGATAAATAACGTTAAGGCATGAGAAAGAGATCATGAGGCATATCATAATAAAAATAACTTGTTTCATAACTTGATGACGTGGCTACAAAATTGAACTTAGAAAATGATGAACTTATCACCAAGGTCCATCCCCAAGGTGTCATTTCAAAAAAAATTACCATGGTTATTCACCAAGGTATTGATAAAATTGTAATCCATAGAGATTACATAATTACCCAATGAATTTGAGCTCTATCAGGGTGCACCCTTAATTTTTTTATTATTATCATTTGATACAAATATATAATCATATAGAATAGAATAAATAGGTTTCATTTCATAATCATAAAATTTGAAAAACTTCTTTTAAGAAATGATCATTATGTCATTTTAAACCCACAAAAAAGGAAAGTGGGTTTCGTGTATGTAAATCCTAGAAAAATAGAACATTTTGATATATATGTGCCTACCCCTATAGAAGAAATTTCTTTGAGTATTCACTTAATAAAATAATATAATTTGAGAAAAATAGAGAGGAATTTTGAGACGAAAATTCTGCAGCAAAACAACTATGATACAGGGTTTTAGAAAATATTGAAAATAGAGGGGACATGGGTCACCCACACAAAAATGATCGATAAAAAATTAGAGAAATGGAATTTAAAGGATATAATAACATGGTAATTAAATTTTACTGACATGCCATATGAAATGAAAAACATGAAAGGATGAAAAAAATAAGATTTCTATTTTGAAAATTCGGCAGCCTAAAGGCGTCACTTAAAACATCAAAAAAATGAATTAATGAGATAGAGTAGGGTCTCTCATCGTAATAAAATAAAGAGGACAGTATTATGGATATATAGATCATACCCAAACAAAATAGAAAGTAACATTAAAGACTTGACATAAAAACAGAACATTGAAAATGAGAAGAGTGAAATAATCCCTTACAAAAATTCGACAGCCTAACGACGCCACTTAAACATTCATAAAATGAAATAATGAGAGAAAGAGGGGGTATCTCAGCATATTTACATGAAATTTACAGTATTATAAATATAAAATAACATCTCCAACATAAGAACATGGACCTTAAAATAATTTACATACAGGAGAATACATGAAAAGAAGGAGAGAGGTTGGATCCCTTACCATAAAACGTTAGTCCTAAAACTCAAAGGTCGGGACCTTGGAGGATTGAGGGAGCTTTGGGAGGACTACTAAAGAGGTAATGAGACCAAAACTTCGTTGAGGGGTATTTTTGAATGTAAAGGATGAGATAATGGCTTGGTATTTTGAGGGGAAGTGAGGGGACAAGGCATTAATGACCTAGGGACACCTCATTGGTGGTATTGGAAAAACCATGGGATTTACAATGGTATTTTCCCATGGTATTGGAAACATGGGACACCTAATACCTTATATTACTAGTCATAAGTCGACCTTAATAATTACATTATCACTACATCCTTAATGATGTCATTAAACACCCGAAACTCTAAACTGAAAATTCACTATTCACAGAAAATTCAATTTTATTTCAGAAAAATCTCAAAAATTCACCTTAACATAATATAGATTCTATGAATTCACAAATGAACTCCATATTTTAAAAATAATTTTCTGAATATTTGTAATTTAATTTTTATATAAAAAACACTATTCACCCAAAAGAAACTAATACATAACTAATAATTTCTGAAACAGTTACATATCAATTTTATTGAATAAAATTACCTAATCAAGGTCCCTAAATTATATTAATACATTATTTAGGTGAGATTACTAATCTGTTTGGTCACATTACTAATCCTAAGGGTAAAATAACTATTCATAATTTACTATTTACCAAAAATTAAGTTGATCTTGTTAGACTCTAAATTTTCTTACTGAACACATTTGGAGAAGACAATTTTTTGAAAATCCTTACACATATTTAATTATTTAAGGATTACATAAATATATTAAAATATCGTTTTTTTCAAAAAAATCCATCAATAAGATACATCCAATTTATATCTGAACATCTGAAAATTCACAACTTCTCCATATGAATAAATCAAAATTTTATTTATCTCAAAGGATTACAAAAAGTAGCTACGGTCTCATTACATAGCCCCTTATAACACTAGCATATGACCTAAGTGTAAGGTGTGCTATGGTGAGAGAATCTGAGGGAGGCTTGGATAACATGTCCCTAGTAGTAATCTATACTAACTTGAACTTCTCCCATAGGAGATTTTGTTCAAGCTTCACACATTGGAGTTCGGATTGGGCTTGGTCCAAAGCGAAGCCCAAAGATGCCACCCCCTTTCCAAGCTCTGATAAGTGGGATTCATATAGTTCGAGTCTACTGAATGAAGCCATCGACTCCTCTTTCTACATTAACCATTAACATCTCTATTAAATCGTTAAGTGTAAATTAATATTATATTCAAAAAGTTTGGGTTGTTACAGGAAGAGCGATTTATGACCCAACCAAAACAAAACCAATTCTTTTTTCCATTTATTTAAATTTTCCATTTTTTTGAGCACATTTCTATAATTTTTTTAAAAAATAAAAACTACATGTATAAATTTTCAAATATCAGTTAATAAAAACCTCCCTAATAAACATATATTTATTCATTCCCTCAAGAATAGGATGACACATTTAAAATCAAGGAAATGGTACCCAAAATTAAATAAATTCCATCATAATTAAAATTAAATAAATTGTGAAATGAAATTTAAAGTAGATGACTGGTGGAGTATAATTTCTTTGAAGAAATGATTATATTAGAAAATGGATTTAATTTGATAAAAGGGTCTTGAAAAGGGATGATCAATGTAATGAGAGGAAATATCATCCCCAAAACATTCCCAAACAGACCTGGAAGAAGAGGCTCATAATGAATTTGGATTTCCATGATTATGGTTCTTGAGAAATCTATTGTTTTGATTTGGGAATTGTGATGGTTTACATGGATAGTAGAAGTCGTGATAAGAAGGTAGAGGATTTCCCCAATTATGTTTAGGAATAAAAGGATAATTTTGTTTGAAGTAACAAACACCTTGAAAATATTGTAATTATTTTGGATTTTGAGTAGGAAATTTGGCTGAATGAGATATGTGATTACCATACCTCACGGATGGGCTACATGTTGAAGATATTTTATAATAGTAGGGTTGGATTGAGGTTATATTGAACTGGGATAATTGTTGAGTGTATGAGTTTGGCTGAGTAGATGCTGCCTTGAGCTCCATTGGACCAGATAAATATGATGGTGCATCATTATGATAAGGAAATGTGTATGTTGGATGATCTAATCATATAAAGACTCTAAATTTTTTGATATGTCAAAGGAACATATATTGTTTATAATATGAGGTTGGGAATTTAGGAACAATTACTAGTTTTCATACAGAACCTTTAATTTCACTCCTGCACTTAGTCATCTTGTTGGGCTATAGGGGTTGATTCTAATAGACTTGTTCTTCATAATCATGTGATCAGGAATGGAATTTTTTCATGTTTAAAACCACTTTTATTTTGATATATCATGAAGATACATTAATTTGTGACAACAATTTCACCACCATCATCGATAAGAGTTCCTTGAATAGGAATAAAACATTTATAAAAGTACTATATCAGGTGTTGGCCACAGATTTGGGGGTGTTGGAAAGTAACCAAAATGTTTTTGAACCTCTCCAAATACCCCCAGAGTGATTCATTGTGAAATTTATAGATACCAAATATTTCATTTTAGATGGAAGTAATTCAAGAATAATTGAATAATTTTAAAAAAAAGAGATTCTTCATGTCAATCCATGATATTATCAAAACATGAGGGAGGTAGAAGAGCCATAACATGGGGGAGTCAAATATGGAGAAAATGAATTCATAAATATTTATTTGTAATTAAAAAATTCTTCGAGGTTACACAATTGAGAAAACCACATATTTCAATTTGTGTGATGGTGAAGATCCTGACTAGCCAACCCATGGATATAATCATAAAGATTAAAGAAACCTTATTTCATTTTGAAATGAGCATTAATATAATGATATTTAATACTAAGGGGTTGTTAATTAATATAAAGATAAATTTGTTATATTAATGTATTTTATCATGGATTAGACATATTTATTACAAATAGGTGGGAAATAAATGGTTCTCTATTGATTTGATTATCCCTACTATTTTTTCATAGTTAGTAAAGAGTTCCATTGATTTCCATGTAAAATAATGCTAATGGATTGTTAGGTAGGCTACATGGAATTCAATATTTCTTAAATATGATGTGGTATAAGGGGTTTTCATTTAGTATATTTCAACTTATGATTTTATTAGAAATAAATTTTTTTGTGTGTTTTTGTTCGCGTTTTTTTGGTTTTTTTTGAATTTTATCTATTTTTTAAAAAACAATCCCCAACAAGTTACACCATCCAGGAAATAGTTCCATTTGAAGAATGATCTATCTTCACAAATTGATCATGGAATGTTATGGATATATTCAATAATATATATTGTGTATGTCTGCTAAAATCATCAGTGATTGTATATGTTTTGGAGCTAATTGTTTTTTACTAGACATATGTTTGGCGGTAAGGGGTTTGTTTGTAGAGATTCAACGAAATGAATGACCAATAGATTTAGTTTAACACATTAATATTGATTTTTGTTATTAAATATGTAGTGATTTAATATTGTGACATCCTTAAGATTTTATATATATTTCCTTAAATTAATACCCACTTCACAAGATGTTTTTGGATCATAATTCCCAAATTAATTATCTTTAGTTCAATATTCAACTACGATAATGATCTTAATCAATTATTATTAATGAAAGCTAAAATATTTCATGAACCCATGTGTTTATGTGGTTCCAATAAATCACTTAATCCAAATTGTACATAAAGCATTTCATTAATCAATTTCATTAAATTTTCAACATAATCAATATGAATTTAAAGAATATTTTTTTCGAAAAAGAACAAAATAACATAACACACCAAAATTAAACTCAACCTATTGGTAAATTTACTCATCCATTCAAATTTTTATAAATATTGATTAATATTTTAATTGTGTAATGTTCATATTAGAATAAAATCAATGATATAGGAAAATATTAGTGCACATAACAATCACATGAAACCGTTTAAAGAGTTAAAAACAAACATTTATACCATGAGAATGCGATATAAGGGAATTATTTTTAACATCATTTAAAAACATATAATAAAATTAATATTAAAAAAGATAGGGTGGACTTGAATTAAGTAATTTGATGAAGAAATATGCTTTAATATTTAATTGGAATGAAAACAATACATGATTACAATTGAAAACAAGTGTAAAAACTATTAAATAAAAAATGCAGGAGATGCATCTCTTATTGAAACTAGAATAAAAATGTACCCTCATATAATTTTAAGGTATATTTTCATTCTAAATATTCTTTTTAGGTGATTAATTTCGTACCTCTTCCAAAGAAAAGATGGGTATGTATTTTTATCCCAATGTGGTGGATAGTTTAACACCTAAAATTTACCCTCAATATGGATCGTCCATTTGACCCTTTATGAATTCAAAAATGATGATATCAGATTAATTGATTTATTTATGGTTGATTAATTTTTACCATATCAATTTGAAATCTATTGTATTTTTGTTGCTAATGTAATCACTAATTCTCATACCGTATGATGTATTACATTTTTTAGTATAGTTTATCCATGTTACTAATGTAAAAGAATTTTGGGCTATGAAGATGACTAAAAACCTGATCCATTTAGTCAACATATATGGGATGCTATATTTTATATTTCTTAAAAAAACATATTGTCAATTGGAATATTTAATTTTGAGAATATTCAAGAATTTTGGGATTTTTAATTAGGATAGAGAAGTTGGGCTGAATTTCAAAGTATCAGTTGGCCTCCTTTTTCGATGGTTTTGGTCATCATATATTCATAAAATATTGGTCTATATATATTAGAAAAGAATATATAATTTCATTGAATGAGATCCTCTATACTAATATCATAAATTCTATCTTCACAACAGATCCAGGTTTCGTCATAGAATCAATGGTCCTCATTCTGTTGTAGATATTTCTCATTAAATAGCTAGATTAGACCAGTCACTATTTGATTGATTTTTATGAAATTGACATTGAATCCCTAAATAAATATTCAAAATAACTTATATGTTGGGTGTGATTAATAATTAATATAATAAATGAAATTGAATTTGGATTAATTCAAATAATGCTAAAAAATATATTTATTATTAAAAAAATTATATATCAAAATTTTTATTTAATTTTAATATAAAATAACTAATGGTATTTGAAAAAAAAATTAATGAATCATTTAATAACATAAGATATCATTAGTGAAACCTAATATTGGTTTTGATATTAGAAACATTTTTGCATTGGTGCGTTATGATATGATATTTATCCCAGACTTTTCCTATTTAGAAGCATGAAATTATGTCTTACCATAAAGTGGATAATGTATAAATTGTATCAATAATGTTACCATTATTTCTATGATTTGAGGAAAAATTTGACAACCACATCACATTTCATCTACATAAGTCAGATGAGGACAATACCATGTATTGTGATGTGTTTAGGATCAAACATGGAGGAGCGTTAATGTTTGGAGATAGAGTTGTGGTAAATGTGTCATAGAATTCAGGGGCACATAAACAAAATTACATTTTGCATAATACTGAGATGGCTCTATTGGTTTATTCCATAAGGTGTTAGAAACATTACCTATTAGTTGAAATATTTACACTTTATACAGATCATAAGAACAGAAAACATTTTTTTTCCTCATTTAATGTTAACCAAATGTTTTGGAGATGGGTAGAGTATATTTAGTTGTTGGATTTTGAGATATCCTATAAAACAGGGAATGGAAACCATTTTTTTATTTATTAAGAAGGAATACATAGAATAAGGTTGTTTTGGAGTGCATTTAATAGTGTAAGATACAGACACCTGTGGTCGAGATGATAATTTCTGTTCAAGGGGGACAAGATAATATAGCCCTTATATCATTGTCTGTGGAGTCTGCACCACTGATCATGATGAAAGAGATGATGCATGCCAATCTGATGTGTTTAATATTTAAGGAATTCATTATAGGTGGTAAGATACCTTCTGATTGGACTATATATGAGGAAAAGATCATGTATATTTATAACTATATTTCATTACATCCATATATGAGAGAAGAGTTCATGCATTATTTTTAAACATCAAAGATGGTGGTTCAACATTACTTAAAAATATATTCCATGAACTAAATTGACAATAATCGTGGCTGAGTATGAAAATGTAGATCGTACGTTTAAAGACATAATTCTACACATTTTATTAGTTGAAGGCCATGAATCAATGAACTAATTTTTATTTATATTCCTTAAGAATTATTGAAACTAAGTGGGAAGATCCTACCATGGACTTTTGGCCGGCCTTCGATGGTTGCCTCTGAACAATTATGTGACACAGGTGACTATGTATCATTTGACCAATAAAGAACATTTCATAATTACATGGGAGTATTTAAATAATGATTAGTTGGATGATATATATGATTTCAGGAGAGTCCAATTTCATGGTGTTACATGGATCAAAGTTTTATATTGTGATTCATGATTTTATTCATGCTTTAGGGAAGCCATAAAAATGGTTTTTAGTACCTAGTTGTTTCTATGAATGACTTTCAATAAACATAATGATGGGATAACAGAGCACACTGACCAGATACAATATAACTAGATTGTATAATTAATCCTTTATATTGGGGGGTCTTGGGAGAACCACATTTTCCTCAATGAGTTCCACTAAAATAATAATTATCAAGAAACTATTCAGATAGCACCATGTTAGGCAGTTTCTGGTAAGCCATGTAGTAATCATCTATGTTTTATAGTGGTCGATGAATTAGAGTTTTTTAAACTGATTTTTAGTAGGATATATCTGAGATGGTTTGGGTAATGTAGAAGAAAATGGATATGTCTCAGAGTATGAGGAATCCATATCCAAACTAACATAATTGACACATTGAGTATACAATGGGTGATCATTTGTTCCTTCAAGTCTCACTGAGATTGGGTAACCATATGATTTAAATGAAGGCATATAGAATGTGGGTATGGAGGACACAAAATCATATCAATGGAATGTTTTCATAGGATTATATTTCTATGAATGCTATTTTCCAAATTTCAAAGCGTCTAAAGTATCACCACAACTCTTCTATGGAGATCAATGTTGACGAGGTTGATCTTGTGGGAGATGTATCATTTGACGAGAATCTTATTCTTATTTTGATTTTTAGTGAGAATAATTTTCATAAAAATAATGAAATTGTTTAGAATTATTTTTACAATGGAAATGTTCATTAGGAAATATGGGGGAGGGATGAAGATATGTTGGATCATTGACTATATTCATAAAAACTTTATTTATTCTTACATTGGTTGAACATTTTCTAGGGTGAATTGAGGTGTGTATTCATTTTTAGGGGTTTTGGGTAATTCTCGGCTAAGACATGGTTTCCCTAAAACATTTTCCTTCACCCCAGATGCCATGCATCAATGATGGAGGGGAATTACACAGCTAGAACATAGTTTTTAAAACTATGCGATAACTCAGAGAAACTCTACACCCTGGATAGAAGGGGAACATGTTGATTGTGAAACTTTTAAAAAACCCCACTTACCTTCTGAGAAAACCATTCATATGGAAGTTAAACACCCAAACTCTTATAATAATTTAATAAACCAATGTGTAATTATACATAATAATAATAGATTTATATAACATGATTATTCCTCTAATTTGTATGCATTAGAGTGAATTAAAAGGATCCATTAATGTATTCCTTTGAGAATACAATATTTATTAGAGGTATCAAGTCCCCTTTGGTGAGTTATTTCTCCCTCTTTTTTTTCTCCCTCTTAAGTCACTCTCTCACATTGAAGGTGAATGAATTTTACACCAATGCCAAATGTTTATAGCTTGGTTTTAAGGGATATTTATTTCTATGGATCTTGGTTCTAGGTTTTCAACCTATATCTCCTCCAACAATGTGATTTCTACAATTATGTGTGGAATTGAGTGTTCTTCTTTGGATTGTCATCATCAATGATCATGAGGTAGTTGGTCTAACTATTAATTCTCATAGTATTGATTACAATTCTGAGTATGTTATTCGGAAATATCGTTCCCACATTGGGAAATTGTAATTTAAATTGATTTAAAAAATTGATTCCCATATGAATGTGAAACCATTTAGAGATTATATTAGATCAGTTGGGGAATAAGTGTTCAGGATTTAAGACAACTCATGGGTTGTTTCAATACACATGAAATGTTGATTTATGAATTGAAAAATTAGAATAATGGTTTAATGTAATATAAAAAAATACTTGATGTATATTAGAAAATTGGATTTAATTAGTAATTTTTCATTTCATTAAATGGATACCGATTTGTGAGATAAATGACTAAAATTAATGGTAAATGACTTATGAATGTTGGACCATGATATAAAATTTTTATATTAATGATCAATGGGTTCTTGAATTATGAAATCATCTCCAATTAACAATTTTGTTCCAAATTATTTCATTAGTACCCCAAAGTGGGTTAGTGATATTATGATATATGTGATGGATCAAAGAGTTATAGGATAAGTTCTGATGCCCCATCTAGCCATAGGGTTCCATAATACTTTGCTCAACCATCAATGTATTAATGTGAAATTTAATCTAAATAAAATATGAAATCCTATGAATGAATTATCTCTGAGATTAATATGATGTAGGGTTTAGACCGAGCCACAATATGTAACTTATATGATTTTTTATATGTCACTATGAACATGGGGGGGCAATGTAGTTAGTTATAAAACAATTGAATGTTAAAAAATATTTACGTCTTGATTTATTACATATTATTTAAAAAAATGTATAAACTATTATATAGTGTATATTGATTCAGATGATATTTATTATGGCCTATTGTGTTATACTCATACCCATCTCATGTTTCTTGATCAATACACAAATAATATTCATGTTTGAAGGAAAAATATAAGGATCAAAGATATATTTTATATATATGATTTAGGATTCAAGACGTAGCATTGATGATGGAAGTAGACATGATCATAAGAACAAATATGGACTTTTAGTTTAATTTATTTCTAATTTTCTTTATAAACATTAAAATTTTTATGGAATTACATATTTAATAATTTAGTATCTGTTGAATTTCATTTATAGGGTATTATCATATGATGTTATCCACTATAGATTATATTATTAACCTACTTATTTTTAATTTTCACTTGGTTATTGTTTATATGTTTCTTTTATTTTACTTATTTAATAAATGGTTGTAGTCTTTCCACAAAACATATTAGAACGGAAATGCATGTATGAATCCTATAGTGTATGTTGATGCACACCTGAGGTCATATGGTGAGATATCTCAGATGCCATCATGGGTTTACTCGGTCTGGAAGTAACTAAAATAGATTTCCTATCATTATAATAATATATATTTGTATTGATGAGAATAATTAACTTTTTATTGTAGTTTGGTCAAATTTTATTATGGTAGAAATTATAATAAACATGAAACAATTTGGTAACTACTTGTACATAGTTCATTGATAACTTCCACTATCTTACACATTTTCCATTTTAATAATAAGATTTTTGATGATTCCAATACATATATTATGTGTATACATGATTTGGGTATGGATTGTTATAAAATATGAATGACTTATAGTCATTAATTTGTGTTGTAAATGAAGGAGATAATGATCAATTTTACATGTGAATGGGTGGAAATATAATAAATATTAATTATTTTAATATATTCTATATGGTATTTCATTAGAATGAGACACCAAGTGAACCAAATTTATAATATTTTATAGTGTGTGGAAACCATACACCCAACTAATCAATTTTAGAAAGGTTTTTATGTAATTATTTGTATCTATTAGTTTAATGACATGTTTTCCCCTTTTAATCCTTACCAATGTGAATTTTTCTACCATGTTTGATGGGAATTTTAACTAAAAATGTAATCGAACTCACTAAAAATCCAAAATATTTGAATCCCAATTTGGAATTCATTTTATAATAATTAATATCATTAAGTGTTATAAATTAATATATATAAATGAATAAAACACATAAAAATTAATATAAAAAAGAACAATTATGGGATAATAAATTTCTTTTTTAGGCTGAAGACTCATTAGTAGGGGTGATTAAAATAAATTAAAATATAATTATTAGAAAAATTCATGTATGAAATTAAGAAAAAAATCCCGAACAAAATAAAACAAAAAAAATACAATAATAAAATCCCATAAAACACTATTAGAAAATCCACTGATACCCATTGTTTAATATTTTCTGTATAGGATATATTCATAGTTTTCAAAATTTTGGCATATTAAGGAATAAATATATCTATGAGCTATACCCATTGTTTGAAAAATGATATTCCCATTGTTATGAACAATGAGAATAAGTGTTTGGGAAATTTTCCACTATGTCAATTACCCTATACCCTGGTTCTAAAACAGTAGATATAGGATTTAAAAAATTGTACCTGCTAGATTTGAACCCGCCTCTTCCCAGTTGATATGCCTAGCCACTTAACAACATACTATTATGAATATATCAATTTATATTTACCCTAATATATTTTTATAAGTCATAAAATTATAGGGAAACCCCAGGTAATGGTATTCATGTAGAATTTGTTTTGTTCTCGCCAAAATAGTTTTCCCTACTCTTACTTAAGAAATATATACCTATATTTCTCGAAAACCATTGGTATAGGTCAACCATATACCCAAGACGTTTGAGAATAATGTGTATAGAATATTACCCAAAATCATTACCCATAGTTTTGGGGAAAATGTGGGTTTCGGTCTTCATCCAAATTCTATGCCCATGGTTTTTGGAAAGCTGTGGGTACTGGTATAACCTATAACAATAGTTTTTTTCAAGGTTGTAGGTACAGATCTTGACTAAACCATATACCCAAATTTTCAGAAAAATCATTGTAATTGGTATTAATCCAATCCTTATACCCTTTCTTTGTGAATGTCGTGGGTATTGGGTCGACAAATACACATCTTTTGATTAAAAAACATGGGTATATGATAATTTTCCAGGGGTGAAATGATTTATTTATAATAAAATATGACATAAATTACCAAGGGAAAATGATATGTATCATAATTTAAAAAATTATTTCTAATTGATTATTATTCTTTATTATGAAATACTTGATAGATATAAATGATTTAAGAATTTTTAAAATATATGTAAAAATTGTTTTTTTCAAAATATATAAATTATTCTTATAAATTGAGTTTTTCAAAATAACTAAAAAATTAAAAATTTCAAAAAAAAATCCTAAAATATCATTGCATGAAAATATCAATATTCAAAATACAAAAAAAAAATTATTTTATTATGTAAAATTTGTAAAGTTGAAATAAAATGATTTGTATTTTTACCCAAAAAATATGTAAAATTATTATTATAATATATTTGTTTTCTAGAATAAATTATAGTTATTATAATACGTTGTAATGTAATAACCATTAGATAATTTTTAATTTATGTTATAATATATATTATTAAGAAAATTATTAAAATTCATTAATACAAAGTGACTAGTTAAATTTATTTAGATA
The DNA here is from genome assembly GCA_963277665.1 of Viscum album. Taxonomy (NCBI): domain Eukaryota; kingdom Viridiplantae; phylum Streptophyta; class Magnoliopsida; order Santalales; family Viscaceae; genus Viscum; species Viscum album. Next base: position 419,490,522 of record OY728127.1, on the reverse strand, counting down.
AACATACATTACACACTTAAAAAAAGATTCCTATAATATCTTTTTAAAGAATAAATTATTATTATCCGGATTTTTAAAAAATTGATACCAAATGTATAAATCAATTTAATTTATTTTTTATTTCATATAAATAAATAAAACAAATTATATAAATAAAATAAATTTATTTTTTAAATGGATAGACTAATATATAATGAAAAATCATATTTACAGCAAAATATCCCATTAAAACGTTATCTCTTATTATATTTTTATGATTTAAATAATATTATTAAAAATTGAGTACATATTTCTTACAAAATAAAAATAAGTTTTCACTAGAAAAATATATCAAAATATTTTCCAATATATGGTTATCATTATTCATGACAATCAGAACATGGTCTTGGTTTTGACAACAATATTTTGATAATAATGTTTTAGTTCGACAGAAACTAGTGTTTCATGTGGTATATTCTATCTAACATTTTATTCATCTATTGTAATTTACAACAATATCATAGATTGATACAATGAATTGATGTGATTATTCCTCATGAAGCATATTTTCTCATGATTGTAGTGGATATAACATCACTATGTTATTCAATTGACCAATACCAAGATGAAATAATTTTTTTAATCTTCAAGAAAGTCATATCTTGATATGTTAATTCAAATGAAAATCACAATGAGGTAAATTATTGATGAATAAATACACAGTAAATTCACCATTACATATCTTAGATAGATATCTTATGTGGATAAAATGATGGATTTTGTTTGTAGCTATTCGGATAATATAAACATGTTACTATTCATGTATTAAATATTTTACTTTTTTCCAATAATTAATCATACTATTTTCTTTTAAATTTTGAAATGTCCTTTTTTTAAAAATATTGAATTTCTTAAAAAAATATCCATAAAATAAAGATTAATTCTTTTTGAAAAAATTAGTGTTAAATAAAATCATTTAATTAAAAATATATAATTTTTTTAAAAAGTTATTTTTCATAGTTTATAATTTTTATTTATTATATTATTAAATTTAAAGGATAACTATGCTGATATTTTTATACATATTAGAAGATATATAAAAATCATTAAATTGGTAGTTAAAATGTAATGATATTAAGAAAATATAATGTTTTAGATATTTTTTTTTAAAAAATAAAATGTAATTAAATTTTTAATTTTCATTATAAATTTAAATTCTTATGATTTATAATTAATATTTGATAAAGAATTAAACTCCTTATTGTTTCAATTATCTGAAAATGATCATGGGGGGATTTTTTTCGGACTTCTAAAAATGTCAATTTTTTTAGAAGTGAAAATATTGTTTAAAAAACTATATCCTCTATGTCATCGTCATGATATAGACATCTTATAGTATTTAATAAAAGTTTTGTTTCAAAAAATAACTATTCAATAAGTACAAAAATTAATATATTAATATTAATTTTTATATTGGAACCTATGTATGATATATCTGAACTAATGATTTATTTTATTTGAACAACCAATCATAATTTGTGTATTTCCTTCAATAAAGTAAAAATAAGATTCCTTTTGTATTTATGACTTTATGAAAGAAACGACCACTCATTTATTCAATATTGAACCAAAAAATATCATGGGTATCAACAAAATTGATAATATTTATAAAAATTGTGTATAAAATCATTTTAATTCATTGTAATACATGTTCTTACAAACAATTTTTGTTCTATTATGTGTATATATATTAAAATTAATTTTTACCAACTATGAAATTTAATAAAATGATATATATTTAATAGTTTTATTTAGTATAAATTAAATTTTGTAATAATTACAAGTTAATTTTGGCTCATAAATATTAGTTAATTTTTTTTAACCACGGTAAAAATTAAAATGATATAATAGAAATAAATCAAAAATAAATACCTAAAAATATCAAGAAACATAATCTCTAAATGGATGTATGATGGATTTCAAGACCATAACATATCGTATCCCCAAAATTTATAAATTTTATATCCAAATTCCTTGATTTATGGATTCCTTTTAATAATACTATTTTAATATTTTAAAATTTTTCATCCATTTCACCTATAATATGATCAATCCATCTTCACATGTTTAAACTTTCATAAATTCTACTAATAAACAATCAATGAAAAAAAACAATTCATAAACCTCATAAACACATCATAGAGGTTAATTTATAACCATAAAACCACTAACAAAGGGCATAATAAATTTTCAATGGAATTATTATTGAAAATTGTCATTAAGAAGAAACATATATTTACTCAATCTATCAAAAAGGCTTGTCAAGATTCTTCTACCTAGATTGCGGTGTTTTTCCAAAAATATAATCCAACATATAAGAATGTTCTTCATAATTTTTTCAAATAATGAGTGTTTCTGATAACCTTCATTTCATAGGTTGTGATATCAACAACTTGGATTTTAGAATCAATCAAAATAAACACACATCAACTGATATTTTGTTGGGAACACAAAAAAACTAAAATAAATGATGAAATAATATTTATTATTGTTCAATAAAGTCATATATCCATGTGAGAACACCAAAAACATATTCCATTTAAAAGCTGAAAATTATTATAATCACTGAGTCACCTTCTCTCTATATTAGTTATTAGAAAATTATTTCTCCCACACCCACTTTATATAAAATTATAATCCATTGTTCATATCTGGTCCACTAAACCTCTTAATATAGTTCAAAATCTGATTAACAGGTTCACCCCAATATCAATGTTAATTTAGTCATCTTTACATTAACATGTGTAACAACAGATATAGTGTATAAAATAGTGATGAACCAACTAATTCATCATTATTAGAAAAATATGTGATTGTTACAATATGTATCCAACAAACAATTTAATGGTATGAATGTGTTCCCTTTACCTGTGTAATTGTATCATGTGAATATCATCTTCAATAACACTATATCATCAATGAGGACTCAACATAGACTCCTCAGTTTGAAAAAGATTCAACCAAACAAACTATATCCACTATACACTACCTGGTGGATGTTTCTTATAATGAAATAAAATTTCATCAAAATTCTATATAACATAGCAGTAAGAAAACAATTGTATGGTATGGTAGATAAATTTTTTATGAACATTATCATATGAAATAATTTGCTGATGAATGTATCAAAAAATTGAAAAACCAAACAAAAATCCCCCACATGGAAACTGTTTCAAAATTTTCACCCATTTGGTTTTTGCATTCAACAAATATATTCCCATATCTAATGAAATAAGGTCCCTCCATTATATACAATCAATGAACACTCACTAAGGGATATTTTTTCATAATAATTTCATTCACTATCTCTTTTTATCATATCTACTGGATTTTTCTACCCAGCTACCTTTTTATTATTAATGAATTTACCCTACTGATTGCATTGTTTAAAGTGATAAATCATGATAATGTGTTCGATTCTTTCTTCAAATACATGGTTGTCTAAATGTTTAATGATATTTATATATCATATAAATATATTCCTCTATCAAGTTCTTTTGAAGGATTTTTTATTAGTGAAAAAATGATATAAACTTTCTCCCCATGTCAATTATAGAATTGTACTCTTATTCTATTATTGATAACTAAAAAAATACATCTATATAACATATCCAACTAAATGCTTTTAAAACAAATTAATAATAATTTTCTATGAGACCATGTTTATATTAAAATTCATATCTATAATACCATTCGACTAGTCATCGTCACTAAAACATAAGTATTCATTCGTTGACCAATTGATGTACTGTAAGATGCATTTCAATGTTTTTTAATGTTTTAAATATATTTATAGAAGACACTATTAAAATACACTAGAAAAAGAAATATGATTTTATGTATAAACAATTTAATAAATAAATATCCTACCAAAAAAATTATAATAAAACGTCTCCATGTCATAATATTTTCAAATAATAGATGGTTCTTGGGTTTTACTATGTTTTATGTTTCAATTTATTGGGTTTGAGAAAGGTGTATAAATAGAAACACTAAATCATTCAATAACTTTCCTAACCTATTCCATCTAATATAAAAACCAACAATACACATTTCTTATCCCTCATAATTCTCATCCCCTAATTTTTATTTCATTCCTGAGATTCAACAATCCAAATATTCATGATTACATCCTATTATTGTCATCACAACATTTGGAATCTACACCAACAATAAAAATAACAATGAAATACTAAATTTTTTTGAGATATTTCAAATATTCACATATAATTTTATAAAAAAATTCATCTGTCTCACATTGAATAATCAATTATTTAAACATTAAATTTTAGAACTTCTTATTCCATAGTCATGGAAATTTATGTAATCCATGAAGGCTTCATTTAAATATACAAACTAAATCCACTATCTGATGAAAACCATAACAGTTTGAATAAAAATGTTAATTTAATCCACTATATAACTATAATTTAATGTCATCTTTACATCCAAATTATATAAATGTCTTTCATCAGTGAAAATAATTCTGTGAATTGTCTAAATGGTTGTGTCTTTAACCATTAGTGATATCATTTTTGAATAGTAAATTCCTTTTTTTTAATCCTAGACTTTCACTTTCATCCATTCATCATATCTTTTACTTCAATAGTATTACACATTTTAATTAAAACATTATTTTTTATTGTGAAAAAATTCCTTCCATTACTTCATCCAACTCCTATGTATTGTAATGATTTAATAAACTCATCTAATATTTCATCGATGAATCCAACTGTTTTGAGTCACTAGGAGTAAATTCATTTTCTTAACTATTCAATTACCATATTTTCAAAAGAATAATTAATTTCATATAATCCCCAAAAAAATGATTTTGTTTCATAATATTTGTTTATCTAATCAACACAACCTCATGTCTATCCATGAATACATCTCTATATGGTAGCCTCTATTATTGTAATGGATTTAATGATAATTCCATATTTGGTAATTTTATTTTTGAACATTCATCATATAACAATTTTCTATTTAAAAAACCTTTTCCATTATAATTTATATCATTTATAGCCTCTAATTTTTCATCTAAAGATTTTATATTCAATATTATTATAATAAATTATTTCTAATCACCCTAAAATTCAATATCTGATTTACCCTCTACATAACTTTTTGCTCAACTATGTTTTATAAACATAATTTAATAATTGAAAACAATATGTAATCTATATATAATTTATTTCATTCCATCATCCCATTTGTGATAACTGAATTTATCCTCTCCTTTCTTAATATGGAAAACATATATTTGATTTTCCTTGTACAAAAATATATATTCGTCATTGAATTTAACATATACTACACTAACAATGACATTGGGAAGGGTTTTCATATGGTTTCTTATATAACTAATGTTCCTCTTGGAATTCATATCCATCATATATTTTTTAATTTTTTTATCACCATTTAAGCAACTATATTTATGGTTTCTAACAAAAATTATATTTGGAATTACAAAATAAATAAATATATTTTGGGTTATATTATATAGTGTTTAATTAATTCCATGAAAAAATACATTTCTTTATTCCCCTGTAATATTTTTCTCATTAATGGATTCGTTATTTTTATAGAGGATACAAAAGAATTATTCCATTCCCTAACAACTTATTTACATAGGCATTTGAATTCTAACTCACTCTCTTTCACTTTCGTCGCATTCTACTAAATAATATTCTGAAAAAAAAATTATAGATTAATTATGAAAAAACATAGGCCTTTTGAGTATCATAATTAATGAAGTAATATTGAATAATAATCCTTAATGATAATGAATTGCGGCTCATCCCAAAACATTAGAATGAAAACGTTGTATCTTTTGTATTCATGTATTAATTCCACCCTTTTTAATTCAAACACTCTCTTTTTTAAGACATACAATTGTATCATCATATAATATGAATTTATTAATGTTTTAGTATTCCTTTACTATTTTAAAATTAATATTTTTACCATTGTAGTGGGAAAATAACATTTCCACTTTTCTGGACCATCTGTTTAGGTATTCAAAATTATTGTCTCTTCATCACTCAAAATGGTATGATATAAGGTTCCATTATATACATTTTGATAAATGACAATTAAATGATTAATAATATCCCAATATCCATAGGAAAATGTCATTACATAATGTTTATCATCATGAAAGCAGACTAATATTATGGTCATTGATAGATCATTATTGTATCTTGCATATTACAGTCTTCATAAATATATCTTTTTTTTATTAAAATTTTTTTAATCACATTTTCCATCTATATGTGTAGATTAATCCTCATATAGATTTATTTTTAACATGTATCCTAGTTAATAATATGTTTTTCACCCTCACTATACATAATATATAAAATAATCTTTGGACTCATTGACATATCAGTCTTTTAAAAGATCTTTATCTGTATTTTGTGAGAATATATCTCCATTCTAAAGATGAGATTTTTTCCCAAAATATGTATCATTATCTTTATTACTTAAATCATATTTTACCATTAACATTTACAATAAATCAAACATACAATACCTATAAATGTCAACATATATCTACTTCTTCACCGAGAATTATCCTCACATGATATCTACTTTTGATAGTATGTTCAATGTTCTATATCTTATCATCCAAATATACAAAGGTAATTTTTTTACAAATATTGAACACAATATGACATTAAATCACAATATAATATCATGTTTTAAAATTCTTCTAATAAAATAAATATCATCCTAGAAGATATTCTCATCACATTAACAACAATCTCCAAACTCTCTATAAATGGGGAAGGAAGAAGAAAATACCAAATATAATCGCTGAATATAACCATTATAGATTAACTCTTCCCTCAGATCATGTTCATTTCATCCATAATATTAAAATTATTCATCTAATCAATAAAGAATAAATTAACCAATTTTGGAATATGAGTAAGTATTAAAGAGCTATTGTATTCCAATTAAATGCATCAAACACTTTCATTACCAATTAATTAGTTTTATTAGTATTAATTGTGTACACCAAAATCCATGTAAGTGACAATGTATATATTTGTAAATACTTCATATATAACAAAACACATTTAAATTCATCTATTTTATCTTGACATTTTCATGATAAAACAGCTTGAAGATAATTTTACATAACAAGAACTTCAATATGGATTCTCAAAAAGGGATGTTCGATTATATCAAACTTATCAACATAATATTTACCTTATTCAAATTTTAAACCTTAAAAAATAGAAATCAAATGAAATAAAGTAAAATATGGTTAAAAAATTAAACAAAACATTTTAATTGATGTATGACAATTTGTTCAAATAAATAAACCCCATTTGACACCACATTTCGATAGAAAATAACATCTTGAAAAGGAAATTATATATACCAAATCGCATATATTATCCTAGAGAATTAACACATACTAGAATGTTATGATTTTCCTATCACATCATCATTCACATTAAAGTTGCTACTAAATTGAAATTTAAAAATAATATCTCTAATAACTGACACAACCTGAGATATGTATCAAATAAATACTACAATATATTTACACCTAATCACCAGACAAAAAACTAATAATTTTACTAAACAAAAATTAATTGAATGAAATGTAAAAATATGATTTATAATGGTTTTAAAAAATCCAATATTCATGGGAGAACACATAAAATGTCATTAATTTTTAAAAATAAAATATATTTAATTTTATCACTTATATTCATTCCATATTTCGTCTCAAACTCTAATGTTTGAAACAATCATTATTTCTATAGATTTTATATATACTTTAGAGCGGGGATACAACACCAATATTGAGTGGACAATGGTAAATAATCTAGTTTTCATTGATATCTATGTTTATAGTTAAAATATCTTCTATAAGTTGAAACTATTGAAACCTACACTAAAACCCAATGAATCCACCAACAACCGATCAACAAAAATATTTAGTATCTACAAAATCATTTCCACAGTTCGACGTTAAGACACTAATGAGTCTCTGTTTCTATATTATGGTTAAACCATGAATAATGACTATGGTATATTAATCTAATGATATTTTTAAATTATCAATTCCTCTTAATAGGGACACTTTTTTAGGTGAAGATGAATCCAAAATAACACTATACTAGGTGCCATTCCATCTGAATGGTTCATGAGTTCAAAAAAACCTCTTTCCTGACTCTCTATAACATCATAACAGAAAAATATATTTTATGTCTTACCAATTAACTATGTCCAATGATATCCATCATAAAATACATGGTCAAGTGAGTTTGATGAAACATCCAAAAAACAAAAAATTATCCCTTGGAGTAATGTATGATCTCATAATCACTCAATAAAATCTAAATATATTATTCATCTTCTACCTCATTCAAATAAATTGTAATAATAATAATATAAATCAATAATATAATTTTCATAATGAAATGTAAATATGTTTAAGGAATCATAATATTCTACCTATCTCTAATCTGTAATAGAAAGTGAAAATGCTTCTTATATTTCTCATATAGACACCATATCTATGGGAAATGTGATTAATTTTTACCTATTCCATAAATTAATGTCTCTAAAAATATATTTACTAAATATTTTTGGTTCTTATGAAATTAATACTATTATAAAATGTTTAGTTGAAAATTAAATTACTACTATTATTAATAAATATTCACAGTGACTTTTACTAGAGAAAAATATGCATAATAAGATATATATTTTTCTATGTTAATATATTTAATTCAATATATTAAAATGTATTAAATTATTTTTACATTAATGATAAAACATCTATAACACTATTTCTCTTGAGATGAGAAATTCATGAACAATGAATTTGTAATGAAACCATTAAATTTAAATAGAAATGGGACAATTGAAAGTAAAAATATTAATGGTCAATGTAAATAAAAATTAAGATATAAATATAAAATTAATGGATATAAATGTTTTATTTAATATTAATATATATGTACTACATTAAAAATTATATTTTTATTGATTTTTTATTATTATAGTGTTTAGAAAATGTCACACCATGTGATAAACCATGGAAAGGGGTTTATCAACTCAATTTTTATTTTTATTTTGTCAATAACATTATCTCTTATATATATATATATGTGTGTGTGTGTGTATAAATGGTTCATCAAAAATTGTATTTCATTATTTTGTTTGATATTTTATATTCCAATTTCTTTAAAATTGAATTAAAACATTAAAACATTCTTTTTTTGGATGTTTTTTTAAATTAAATTTTTAATAGAAAAGCTAGTAGATTGTAATGAATATTTTCCTTCATTAATATAATTTTGATAGAACTAAATTATTAAATTATTAATATCAATTCCCTCCTTTTATTATCTTATTTATTAAACCTTTTTAACTTTTACATATATTCAATAATAATCCAATATATTTTATTATATTTTTTTCATTACAAAATCATAAATTATGATGTGAAATTTCATCTAGTACTCATAAATTTTTTCATCCACTAAAAATATATTTTTATAAATATTATTTCCTAGAAAACATAAACTATTAGCTATTCATATAATTTTTTTTATAATTTACCTTAATAATTATTTTTAAAATTTATTTTTAATGTTACTTATATTTGTTCTTTTTTTACAATGATATGATTTATTTTTAATGATATTTTATATAAATTGATTTTGTTTTTTCATATCATCAAAAGTATTATCTCTTATAATGAAATGTTTTAGTGTATCCCTTATATTAAGTAATTAATATTATTTCTGGACAAATATTGGGTATGAAACGATATTCACCTAATCTTATGATATACGGTAGTGTTAGAAAATTATATAAAACAATTTTTTAGGGGGTTTCATGAATTGATAAATGATTATATCCCTATGAAAAATATATTAATATATGTAACTATTAGAATAAAAAGTTTTTAAGACATAGTTTTCATGTCGGTTATTTATAATTTAAATGAAAATTTAAGAATATTACTCATTCAAATCAGTTTAAAAAAAATGATCTATCATTTCATTTTTATGTTGGTTTTTGTCATAACCAATGTGAACAAAACGTTTCCTCTTCCCTTTTATATTAGTTCTACAATTTAATCAATGTGAAATATCATTTCATTATGCCACTTACACTATAAATGAATTAATAAATCATAACAATTAATTTTTTATGTCTGTTATAATATAAAATACATAAAAAATCCTTTAAATTTATCTATATCAATTGAGGGTTTCATTATGCCGCCAGCATATTTCATAAAATATCTCTCATTTCTCTCTCCCAAATCCCTAACTTTCTGGTTTCTTCTATTTTGTGGTTGAAATATTTCCTTGCAATCTAAATTAAACCCTAATTTTCTATAGACCACAAGATATGCATCTAATGTAATCCTCAACCAATTTGTGTTATCTCTTCTCGGTCATTCTTTGTAATTGAATATCTAATATACTATTTTTAGGGAGGTATTCATCATTATCAGATTAACATCATTGTATATTTATGGATTTTAATCTCTATAACATTTATTTATTAATCTTCCTCTAAAAAATATAATGTTCTCCATATTTTTAAATTTATTGGATTGTTTAGTGAGACACTTGTTGGATGTGCATTGTGGTTGATCATAAAATCTAATAACATCATATTTCACCAATATAAATTCATGTACTATCATGAATTGAGGATATAATATATTTTTTCAGCACATATAATGACTATTACCACACTTTCCACAATTTTGATATCTTACTTTAAAGGGAAATACGCCCTGTAAAAAAATTGATTCTTAAGTATCTATTTTTTATTATGCCTTTTAATTTAAAATAATCTAATTTATTTTCAAACATATTATTCTCATAATCCATTTCATTTAGTATATATTTTTCTCTATTCTAGGACATTATTTAATTATTATTTTATACCTCAATACCATTAGGAATTTATAAAATAATTTTTAATTTTACCATGGGTTAATAACCATGTTTCTTAGTGGAATCAACCAGTTTCATTATTTCCTTTCTGTTGTCCCTATAATAATTAAACGAGTATTGAAACAAAGGGGGATTTCCATTCATGGAATATCAAATAAAATATCCTCATGTGCATTTACCTTTTCTTTATGATCAATGAGATTCATTAGGATTATCTCAAGAATATAATCTCCAGCTTTATGGATTTTATTAAAATATATCGTATTTCATGTGATATCCAGTAACATCTTGAAAAATTCATGGGTTATGGATTCATCCCTATATTAATTCAGTGAAAAATTAATATATTTTAATGATTTTATTTCACTTTAAATATTCTAGTTTTCATTCAATCACACCATGAGTTTCATTCCTCATTGAAACTATGTTGGTTTTTCTTTATCACTATTTTCTTCCAATTAACTATATCCTCAAATGATTGAGACTGTGTATTCTACATATAATTTTATATATCCCTAATTAGTTCTTAATTTTATATTATGTAACTATTTTTACACTATGACTCAAATTATGATTTACATGTATTGTTAAATAGAATACAACAGAATTTTTTTTTATAATTAATAAACTATGATTTTGTTCTTATCAATCTATATTTTTATAGATATTGTTTTATATATATTGTGGTAAATATTTTATAATAATTTTATTTGGTTATATTCATATATATTTACGTGATATATTTTTTAAAAGATTTAATTTTATAATTCTTTCTTCCTGAATGAATTTTGCAATCAAATTTTTATATTTTCCATATAGTGATTTCATTTGTAGTTTTCAACATCTTTTTATGTCATTTATAATGAAAATATTTTATAAATTATTAGAATTTTTATTTATTTTTGACCTTTTATATATATAATGAATCACATGAACATTAATGAACCTAAATATGGGTTTAATATGACAAAGGCATCAATGGTTTTTTGGAATTTTCAAAACCAAAAGTTCAAAACAGTGGTATTTTTTATGTCAATTCATAGAATTATTAAATTTGATAAAGATGAAAATTATACAGATCAATGATCTTATAAATTTTGATGGTTTTAATTTGAGCTACAACTTTGTGATTAGGTATGGTGAAACCAGATATATTTTCAGATATATTTTTGATAGTTATTTTTTTATGAAAATGTTTATAAACACAATGAAATGATTCATGATATTGATGTAGTTGAAATTAAGAAACAATCGAAAATTGTGTGCTTATATGGTGGTGATGAATAACCATTGTTTTCGGGATGTACAGAACACACGTTTTTATCAATGGTGTTAATATTGATAAACCTATAGGTGTTACATGGCTGGAGTGACAAGAGTTTTGTATGGTTACTAAAACTATTGAAATACATTCTTCCTAATGACCTTGATATTCTTGATTCATATTATAAGGATACGGAATTATTATTCAAATGGGATTGGGGTACAAAAAAATACATGCCTTCCTAAATTGTTTTATTCTCTATAAGAATGCATATTAATTTCGATGAGAGTGTTCTAAATGTGCGACATCACAATATAAGTTGAAAGAAAAACTATATCCTGATTCAAAAGATATAGGGACCCCTACCAAATAATTTTATGTATTTCTATAATTTCTCATTTGAGATGATTATATTCCAATCCACATCATGAAAAGGTATATGATGGATTACTGAGGAGTGGATATGTTATAGAAGACTAAATTATCTGACTGATTGTAGATAGTGGAACAACATTTATCACTATTTTCCCATATTTGGAAATGATGTATGAAATCTCAGATATGGACTGTGTATATATGGAATGAATCCAAAATTAAGACATAGATGAACAAAAAAGTACATTTACTTTTTTATTCATAATTTAAATTTTATCATATGAATTTATAATTATGAAAAAATATATCAGGTTGTGTTTAATGATCAGTGGACCAAAACAACAGGAAAATTATATTGTTTTTTTATTATCACAACAAATTGATTATTTCATATTATTATGTGTGGAAGGTATAAGGGTATATGATTACAATAATATCGAATATTCTAATCTTCAATCAATGATTATGTTAACTATAAATGACTTCCCAAAATATGGATGTTTTCCTAGATATATTGATATGGGGAATCAAGCTTCTCCAATTTGTGAATAAGAGGATTCATATTTTCAACTACATCATGGGAGAAAAATAGTATACATGTTTCATCCAATGTTTTTTCCAATGGATATCCATAATAGAATATTGAAAAGGGTTTCAATGTTTCATAAGAATTAGATATTTCTCCAAAACAAATTATCCACTAACCAGTATTTTTGGAGGGTAAAAAAATTGATGTGACATTTGGAAAGACACATAAATTTTATAATGATCTAAATATTTGGATGAAATGATATTATTAAGGGGATATCTTATTGGAGATATGCGGTTGTGAAATAAAAATTGATGTTTCGAACATGGATAAGAATATATGTGAATGTTTTATTATAACATTGTCTAATATTAAAGGAAAGACTAATGATGGTGTGAATGAAAAAATGGATTTACTCTCAAAGGTAATACGGTTAGAGTAGGCTTCCACTCCTCAGGGAAGGTGAACATTCCTACCCCCATCTTGGTATACCATATTAAATAGATTGAAAAATTGATTACTTGATTTTTTTTATTATATTAAAGTTATAATGGTTATTCATCAAATGTAAAAAATATTCTTCAATTGAATGATTTTAATTCGACATGTATGAATTCTCATGATAGCTATTTTATGATGCAACCACTCCTACCAGTTGCACTGTGTGGAATATTTTTCACCCATGTTAGAATGACTATTATAAAGGTGTTTTATTTTTCATAATTCAAATTGTAATAAGGTGATTTATTTTAATAATTTTAAATTTTTGTTGAATGAAGTGGTCTCTATATATTATCAATTTGAATTTTATTTTCCTCCATTATTTTTGGATATCATGGTGCATTTAATAGTTCATTTTTTGTGAGAAATAAAGCATGGAATAATAGTTTATATAAATTGGATATAATATTTTGAATATTATATGATGATATTAAAGGGGTATGTTATGAATCTATATTTACTGAAACCATACATTATTGATAATTATATTTTTATGGAGGTTTCATTTTTTATAGGGTTATTTTTCTGGAATGGAGAACATCTTTTTCCTAAGTCTCTCCATAACTGAGTAAATTTTAGTGGAAATGGGATTAGAGGCTTGAAATTATATTCATTAATAGGTGAACACATAATCAAGGTTCAATAATACTTGTTGAATAACATAGATGATTCTCCACCACATATAAAATGCATAATAATTAGTTGAATCAAATTTATCCAATGAAAAAGGATATGAGGATTTTGAATGAGCATAAAAAAAATTTCCATGGTTTTATGTGAATGTTAAATCGAATAAATTAGAAATAAATAGATGGTTATTAGGATATCCATGTTTCAGTTTGATAATACATTCCATGTATGACATTAATGGATATAATTTCCAAATGATATTTCATTAATATAAACGTTCAGTACATAATATCATAGTGTCGGTGTTCACAAGTACGATGAATTTTCAACTAACAAAGAAAAAAACCAAATCTCTATATAAATTACATATTGTAGATTCATTGATGTAATAATTGATGTTGGATGAATTAAATTTCATGTTACAGTGTTTATGTTTAAATGGTTTATCAAAAAAAATAGTTGCTGGAAAGATGAATTTGGAATGACACTAGTTAATATATATAAATTAGATTAATCAAAGGATCCTTTTATCATATAAACACATAAAAAACAAAATTTCTATATTATTTATTAATCTAAAAATTAGTGGGATGTTTTTTTAAAAGTAAAAATCTGTATATTGGTGTTGATAAACATGATTAAGGTTATGATTTATGTAAGATACCAACATCCCTGAAAAGAATATATATATATATATATATATATATATAAATGTCGAAGACATGTTTTTTCTATAATGAATGATCATGATGATGGAATTTTGAAAAATAGTCCTTAGTACATTCCTTATATTATAGTTAACATAGGTTTAATTATAGATTACTTTTATAATTTTTTTAAGATACATATTTTAATTTGATTTTCATTATTATAGCATGTATTACAAGTAAAAATGTTTGTTTTGTATTAGATTAGTTTTGTTTATTTTTATATATATATTCTATTATGTAACTTATATATTAATTGATTTTATTGAAGAAAATTTAATTCCAATTTAAAATATAATATAGAAACAGAATATATTGTATATGAGTATATTATTAAAGTAATACTTTTTTTGTAAAAATTATATTCAGGTTAGTTAATTTTTACTTTTTCATTTAATATCTCAAGAAAATTATGTAGTTTTAATTTATTTACGTCATTTCATGTCTCAATAATATTATTATAATTCTAGTTAATTATATCAGATATGAATAATAATGTGTTACATTTGGTTTACATATCTTTTCATATGATATTTAAACATTTTTTATATACATTTGTATACAATTGTTGGATTTTTATATTTTTGTATTGAGTGATGTTTCTATTTTTTTCTGGAAAATGACATATCAATCAAATGATAAAACACATATTTCTATAGAAGATTATACTCATACCTACAGTGAGGAACTTATAAATTATCTTGTGGATGAGCCTCCTCATTCATTATTAAATGACAGATCTATTTCTATGGGGGTAAAGGAGTACAAGGTAAGGTAAACATGTCACCACATGTTTACCATGATCATCAATTGCATATATCTACAAATTAATGTTACCAATATCTTTTTATGACAATGACATTAAAAATAGACCAAATACGATACAGTTCAACAATTCTGTATCAGTAGAGGCTAAAAGAAAAGATATCATTTTGTTTGAAAATCGGAGAAATGTTAAAAAAATGAAAATAACAATTTTTTATGAGACCATTTTGATATGATTTTTTTATATTATTTTACATATCATGAAATATTTATTGTAATATATTTTTTCCAATTCTTATCAGATGATATATGATATATCTTACATTGGAGGAGTCAAGGGGAAATGTATAGCATTGGAGTTTTGGAGAAGGATATATTTTTAATCATCCATCACAACACACTTCATTTTTTGGAATAGAAAACATGAACACCCATGTGATATATATCCCTTTATAATATAATTTATGGGTAATATTTGGTTTATAAAAATCATACTAAAAAAATGTCTTATAGTTTTCTACAACATAAATTTTTTTATTGATTACATTTTAAGACAATTTAATGATTTCATATTCATATGATCCATACTCAATTATATTCCTTTCCAATTTATTCTTATATTTTCATGGTTCATGATACTATGTACATTTTGCTAAGCCACAATATGACCATTATGATATCATTAAGTCTAATTTTAGTTCCTCTTATTCACTCCCACGATTTATGATTTTCATCTATGTTTTAGGATAAACACATATTAAACAGTTACAATTTAACCATATACTTCTCCAATATTCATGTTTTTATCCATTTATATGATTTAACATTTATTAGTGATTAATAACTTTTCCATCACTAAGAATTTGAGGAATCATCATTTTGTATTCTTTAGAAGATAATTATAAAAGATATTATTTGAATAATGAAGAATATCATAGAGATATTTTAATTATATTTTGACAAAAAATGCATGATATGTTGTTTATGTGTCCTATATATAATGAAACTAAAAAATTGGGTTTATAGGTTTTGATTTTATTTATAATATGTAATGATTAAGGTATTATATGATTTAATAAAAATTAATGTTGTTATTTGGTTAGTATTTTTCATATCAAATATTGGTTTACATATTTTTGGGGACTACGTTAAAAAAATGATAAATAAATATTAGATAAAATAAATTGAAAATGGGTTAAAATAAATTTATAATGCTTTAACATTATGTTTCGAAATAATAATAAATTCATATAACATATATTCAAAATTTAAATAGTTTTTCATTCATATTATCTTAATATATAAGTTTTGTTACATATGTTAACCTTTTTTTAATTTGATAACATTATTGAATGGGAAAGAACTATGTTAAATATGTGTGAAATGTATAATTCATTGATTATCCTATTGGATAACCAGAATAGATGGGAGATGGAGTAATAAATATCACAAAAATAGTCCCTCAACATTGTCAAGTGATGAAAAATATCTCAAACCATATCAAGATTCCTAAATAATGAATGGATGAGAAACTTGTTATCACCACATTCATGCATCATTTTTAACCCTCCTAAAATTAGTCTAATAATCCAATTGTTCCTCATAAATAGAATATTTCATTTGAGATGATATTATTCACTCAATAGTTCTCAATCAACAAGAGGGATGTTTTATTGGTCTATTAACCTCAGGGAGAGGATCTCTATTAGTGAATACTATATGTGAATAAAATGTTAGAATATAATTTATAATAGATTTAATTGGAATAGTTAACGAAAATTTAAACCACTCTAAAATTTCCCAAACATCATTAAGGATATATTAGGAGATAATTAGTAGAACTAAAAAAGGAAACTGAATTTATTTAATCTTATGAATTAAAATTCTAAGTCTCAAAATGCATGCATACAATTTTATTCCCATCATATGAATAAAAACCAATTTATTCATCAATATCATCAAACTATTTCTTATAATGGAGTTCTCCATATGATTATTTTATTCTTCTAAATAAAATTTTCATTGTTCTATTCTAGTTCAAATTTATATAATAAATTCAATTATTTTTTTGTATATGGGGAAAGAACGGAAAATTGGAGTATTTGGGAAAAATTAATAAATAGTTATATTTATTGTGGAATCAAACATATAAGATAAAAAACCCTACAATGAAGATAATAAAACAATTCCACAAAGGATCAGAAAAATGCCTTAAATATAAAAAATTAAGTCACCATGAACACATTTATTTGAGAAAGATTATGTTTTTAATTATAAAACTAAGAAAAATAATACAAAATGTAATATAAAATTCAAAGAGGAATTTTCTAAAATAAAGGAGTATTTTATTAATAAATAGCTATAACCTAGTATAATGGATAATGAGGTGAATATAAATCCATAATATCAAAGTCCATTGGAACATGTAAGATCCTATGTAATTCTAAATTATAAAGTGGAATCGGATGATGAGGTTGTTGAACATACCAATATTTTATATACCATATTTAATAATTTCATATTTAATGTATTCCAAATATTTGTTCATATAGTAGACATTACATATGAATATTGATTTGTTCCCTCGAAATATTGATTTTTAATTATTGAAAAAACAGAAGGTTTGGTAATGATTTAATCCAATGTATACAACCCTTATATAATCATGTTTTATTGTTAAATACTTACTATAAATATATTACTTCATATATTGGATTAGTTAAATGTAATATTTTAATTGGTTAGCTTTCTCAAAATAATGAAAATACAAATTTTAGGGTTTTTGAAATATAATTTTATTTCCAAAAATTTTCTATTAGGATATATACATTATTCTATTATTATGAAATCCCCTTAAAATTTATTTATATAATGTTTTTAATAACACCAAATAATGAAAGATTAAAAGAATATTTTTTCTAGTATTATAAAGCATTAAATATTTACCAACTATATGAGGAAAATATGATTTATTTATAGAATAATGGTAATATATTACACGTATTTTGAGATAGAGTTTCCAACTAAACTCACTCCTATTATTACACATATTCAGTAAGTATTTTCTAAATACCCATTTTGAATTGGATGAATTGAATATATATATATATATATATATATAAGAATTTGGAAAAGTTCTTTTTATGAAAATGTGTATTATCATGGTGTCAACTAGTTATAATTATAATGAATAATATTTAATGAATGTGTATTAAAATTTATTTTCATAAACATATCACAATCATGATTTATAAAAATTTTACTCTACCTAATATTGATTATCAATTTCAACAACATCTATGGGATTATTTATAATAAAATAATATATCTTTATTATAGATAAAATAATTTATTTATAATTATATGTGATATAGAAATGTAATTTTCTTTTATAATAAATGGTAACAAGGAAATATCATTGATTCATTTTAGAATTACAATTGGACCATTAATAATAATTATTTTGATGAATGAAATAATTATATATTACTTGAAAAATTTCATGTTAGTTCTTTTTAATAATATTTTTATTTATTTAATGCGTAAGATGGTAAATTTTTAGAATATTTTTGTTGTTAAAAAAATCATATGATGGGATGAATTTTATCAATCTTTTATAAAAGATAAATTAATGAATTAAAAAGGTTACCTATAAGGACATTGTTTTCAAAGGGAACATTTTATATATGGATACAAGAATGATATTGGTTATAATGTAATTTACTATAAAAATCACTTGGATATGGATTAAATGTATTGTGGGTTTAGATATATACTATTAAATTTATTTGAGAAATTTATTATGAATTTACAATCCAGTAAATAAATGTTCATGGATGTGATTGAAGTTTTAATGGGTAGAAGAACGTGATAAATGCAATATCGAACTTAAGAATATGATCCTCAAATCACCTTTAATCACATTAACATATACGATATATGGTTTTATCATACACAGTTATTCAACATGTAATGAATTTGGATGTTTCATGATGTAAGATGATAATGTAGTTACATATGTATAACATCAATTGAACACCCATGGGGAAATTTACAAAAATCAATGTCTTTGTTGAGAATAATTTTGAATGAAATTAATTATTTGAAGGAACAAACAATACGGAAAAAATTGTGATATATATATAGATATATTAATATGAGTTAATATATATATTAAAGTTATTGGAGTTCAATATTTTTGTAGTAAGATGGTTACAGTTAAAAACAATGAATTCTGAATACATTATGATTATAGACAGGAAAACAATATAACTGATTCACTATAAAGATTGTATAATTCTACCCAATACATTATGAGGATTTAAACAAGGCTACGTTTAATTTATATTAAAATAATTGATATAGAAATATGAAATGGGGTGATGGTATCCAACCCTTCCAAAATGATTTCTCTTCCATTAATATATATGAAGATAAAGGTGGCTCCAAAATAAGATATAATGCTATAGAATGAAGAAAATGTATTCTAGAGTTTGAGTTTTAAAATTATAGAGGTATAATATTTCTGAAATGATAATGGTTCATTTCATAACTAAAATTGACTATGGATATTTTAGATTTTACACATAGCTCACCCTTCATTATTCTCTCCTGAAGCGTAAAGTTGTACAGACACCATCAACATCATATTTGGTTGGGAAACATTAAAATAGATAATTTAGATAATTTATCCCAATTCATGGTCTTTAAATATATTAAAACGGTGGCATAATTTCTAATGTGGTGATGAAACCATTTTTTATACAAAAACTACATTGGGAGAACAAATCCATGGATTTTTTCAATGGTCAATATAAGACATGGAAATGAAATAATTCAATATATATAGTTGTGTATTTACCTAAAATATCAATTAATTTCATTTATATTAGAGAGTATCATTCTCATGATCGTCATTATAGGTTATATATATTTGAAAATTAAATGATTCATATTTTATCACTAAAGATTGTGTCGAGTTGAGATCCCAGGATCAAATAAATTTTTTTAATGATTCATTGAATATATTTATATATAAATTATATTTGTTTCATGGATTTTGTTCATCCCGATAATACTAAATCTAAAAGAACCATTTAGAAAAAATATATATACTAATGTCATGATCTATGGATTTTGAAGCAATTAATGATCAACATTATCCACTAATCATGTTCTCATGTAAATAATTTATACTCCTGATTTAAAAAGGAACTATGTGAGGATTTATATGGGAAAAGATAAAAAGCTACATTTAACAAGGATTAATTGAGATAGAGGATATATTTAGGATCTAATCATATACAAATGATGGAATTTTTCATAAAAATTCACTAAAATATTTTTTTTTTAAAAAAATAGATAAACAATACAAATAATCTTATATGTGATATACATTTTGAATAGAGAATCAATATATTATGTCGAATATCTCCTTGGATGAAATTTTTGTAGTCCAGGAAGAGGTTGGAGTTATTGTAAAAAGATATCAGTCCCTTTAATATTCACAATCATTAGGGATATAAAATTACCACATAGGTGTTGACCTAAAACCCTCTCAGGTTCATGATGTGTCCCATATATCACTTTTAAGGAACTAAATAGATGATCTATCACATTTACTTAAAACTGAATATGTAAAATTGAACAATGATATCTCTTGTAATGAGTAAATAGTGGATATATTTGTTCAGATAGATAATGTAATAGGAA
The DNA here is from genome assembly GCA_963277665.1 of Viscum album. NCBI lineage: Eukaryota > Viridiplantae > Streptophyta > Magnoliopsida > Santalales > Viscaceae > Viscum > Viscum album. The sequence goes on along the minus strand of OY728127.1, from coordinate 419,469,051 downwards.
TAAAATCGCATGCCATGTAAGAGTTATATTAATAAATAATATGATTGAGGAACCTATATTGGAATAGTATTTTGTGACAAAACAAAATTTATGTCACATACTTCAATATTGACATATATATATGGGAATTTAGAGGGTGAAATTATGACAAACCTGCTTTCTATTACATCTTAAACATGCCTTATTACATATATCTTCACTTGATACAACAAAGAAGATCGAGAGGTTTAGTGTCTTTGTGTCTTAGGAACATTACATAAAAACATTAAACTTGAAATACAACTTTTTTATTGTAAACATCCTTTACATTACCAATACATTCCTTCGTACTTAGCATTGCATGGGATAACCTGGGGACATGCATAAGAAAAGAGTGAGCTATAAAGCCCAGTAAGGGAGTACACAATGAATAACATGAGGAGTTCAATACATGTTAGGCAATAGGAATATCATTAGACCATAAGAGTAACATGAACATAAAGGCATGATAAAGCATGATAATCATAACATGGAAATGTGGCAACAACACTTAACATTGAATTAACATGAGCCAAGGCTCATTGCACATGGAGCATGAGTAAACCCTCATTGCACTTGATGCACGAGTAAACCCTCGTTGCGCTTGAATTAGAATGAGTCAACACTCATTGCACATGGAGTATCATGATACTATACTTTACCCAATGCATTGGATCTCTATAAGGGCGCACCCTTCTTAAACATTTCATTTCATGCATTAGTGAGCCACATGGATCATAAAACATGGATTCATAAAACATAATCATTTATTCCACGATAAAGGAATGTGGAATTCATACATGAAACTTTATAATCAATATGTAAATGTTCATAAAGGTGAATACCCTTGATGGAGAAATGGGCATGGTATTCACTACACAATGGTATTGGCTTAGAAAATCGGTGTGATTTCGGCAGCGTAACGACGTGACATAAGAATTCATAAAAATGGTTGATGAGAGAGAAAGGGGTTCCTCATCATATTTACATGTAATGGAAAGTAAGGAGGTCATATAGATACATGTACCAACAATTGAAAAGGAATTTTGATTCATGATACAAAAGTATTTCTTGAATATAAAAGAGGAGAAAAAAGTTCCCTTCGGAATTTCGGCATAGTAACGAGTGTAAATGGGAGGCATTTAATGAGAGAGAAAGGGGTCTACCATCTTTCAAACAATAATAGGGAAGTATGGGGGAGGTTCGAAACCATACCCCAACATTCATAATTGAAATTAAAAGGGCAATACAACTTAAAGAAAATTGACAAAAATGAGAAAAGAAGAAAAAACCCTTACTTGGAAGTGTACTTCCAAAGGCTAGAGAGAGGCTTGTGAGAGGCTTCTTGGGAGCATGGGGCACCTTGGGAGGATTCTAGAGAGAGTAGGCCAGAGTTTGGACGAACTCCAAGGGCTTTGAGTGAGGAGGAAGTGGGAGCTTGGGTGGGTTTACATAGGAAAGGTGAGGGAATTCTATATTATTTATGTTTGGGACCCCTTAAATTAAAATAATCCAAACCACAAAACATCCATGGTATTTGCCCATGTTTTCTGGAAAAGGAAAGAGGAAAACAATATTTTACAAGGCCAAGGTCCGAAACTATTAAAAAATTAGGGTTGCTTATGTGGAGGTGAGTCACACTCCCATGGAAATTAATTTTAAAAGGCAAAGTGTTGAATAAATCTTGAGGGCTATATTAATCCTTTAAAAAGTAGGTCAAAAAAACCCAAAACCTCATTATTTTAATGATAAAACACATATTGGCTGAACATAAGGATTATGGTACTTTATTACATCACCATTTGGTCATTTTTATGTCATAAAACACATTATACATATAAATGGTATTTAATTTTTACCCAAAAATTTGACTGTCTCAGAAAATTATGAAAAAATTCACCGTTGGATAATTTCGACGTACTTATTCCAAAAATAATATTTATTTTATCTAAATAATTTTATAAATATGTGAATTTTCACTTTTAAAATAATGACCGACATTTATATAAAATTCACGGGTATTGACAGAAATGGCTTTCAAACCATAATAAAAATGTTAATTGCATTCATAAAATTATAAGATCATTTATATATAATAAAAATTAATTTAATATTAATAATAATATTTTATTAAAATATTATTTAATTCAGAAATCCTTTAATTTAGTAAAATATAATTCTTAATTAAATAATAACTAAAAACATCATTTGTACTTTAAAAACTAATTACAATGTATCAAAAATGACTAGAAATTATATTCATTATTATATACAAAAATAATGTACATGAACATGGTGCTACTTATTTTTTACATAACCCCTTAAAATAGCCGCATAAGACCTAAGGGTAAGGTGTGCGATGGTGACAGACTCTTGGGGTGTCTTGGATAACATCGCTCGAGTGGTAGTCTCTATCAACTTTCACTTTTCCCGTAGACGGTCCCGATCAAGCTTGACATAAGGAAGCTCAGCATGGGCTTGGTCAAAGGCGAAGCCCAAAAACACCACCTCTTTTCCGAGCTCCGACAAATGTGCTTCTTAAGGGGAAATTCTACTGGATGAGGCCATCGTTTCCTTTGACTGAGTAGAAATGGGTTTGTTAAAGCCTTATATTTATACTCCTCAGATGATCACTATTCAACAGCTATAAAAGTAACAGTCACAAATCTTAACGTAAAACTAAAGAAGTTGACATCTTATAAAAACATATTTCATAAATAAACATTTAACTGGATCAAGAGGGATTTTCCATTAATGAAACTTTGGTTCATTACAATATAACCCCCTTAAGAAATTTCGCCCTTGAAATTTTCCTTTCCCCACACTAAAACAAATGTGGGTAACTCAGATTCATCATATCCTCCGACTCCCAAGTTTCTTATTCAAACTTGTGGTTTCTCCACAACACCTTAAAGAGGGGCATTGTCTTATTTCGTAGGACTTTTTATCTACGATCTATGATCTTCACTGGTTGCTCCTCATAAGAAAGATCATATTCCAATTGTACCACCTCGGAAGAGTGTACATGTGAAGGGTCTGGTATGTACTTCCTTAAGAGTGATACATGAAATACATCATGCACCTTGGCCATAGTAGGTGGAAGTGTTATTCGATAGGCCACAACCCCAACATGATCAAGAATGTCGAAGGGGCTGATGTACCTTGGACGTATCTTCCTTTATTTACAAACCCCATGACCTTTATCCATGGAGATATGCGTAAAAACACCATGTCTCCAACTTTAAACTCAAGGTCTCGTCTACGATTATCTGCATAATTCTTCAGTCGACTTTGGGCTGCCTTGATATTCTGCTGAATGGTTTTCACCTTCTCCACCATTTCTTCGACCATTTCTGGTCCAAGCAGCTTACGTTCACCGACCTCATCCCAACATGCCGGTGTCCATCACCTTTTCCCATACAGGGCTTTGTATGGTGCCATTTGGATGCTCAAGTGGAAACAATTATTATAAGAGAACTTAACCAGAGGAATATGTTGATCCCATCCTCCTTTAAATTCCATTGAGCATGATCTCAACATGTCCTCAAGTGTTTGGATAGTCCGCTCGGATTGGCCATCAGTTTGAGGATGATAGGCCGTACTGAAGTTTAGTTCAGTATTCAGAGCTTGTTGAAGACTCTTCGAAAACATAGAGGTGAATCTTGGATCTCGGTCAGAAACAATAGAGAGTGGTACTCCATGCAACCGTTCCACATCCCTGATATATATCTGTGCCAGTTGATCCAAAGAGAAATCCTCTCGAATAGCAATGAAGTGTGCAGTCTTTGTAAGACGATCCACAAAAACCCAGATTTAATTGTTGCCTTTGGATGTCCTTGGATGTCCAGTGACAAATTCCATGGTGATTTTCTCCCATTTCCATTCTGGTATGGGAAATGGTTGCATCATCCCCTTAGACTTCTTCCTCTCTTCCTTCACTTGCTGACACACCAGGCACTTTGATGTATATTCAATGATCTCCTTCTTCATATTATCCCACAAAAAGTTTTCTCAGAGATCTCGATACATCTTTGTGCTCCCTGGGTGAATAGAGAAATTTGAACTATGTGCATCATCCAAAAGTTCCTTCTTCTGCTCTGAACTTGATGGAACACATAGTCTTTTCCCAAAACTCACAATTCCTTCTTCATTAACATTAAACTCTGAGGATTATCCCTTTTTGATAGCTTCCACTTTTTCTTGGATTCCCGCATCATCCTTTTGAGCATCCTCTACCCTTTACGAATGAGATGGTTGAGCAATAATTTGTGAATGTATGGATGATGTTCCCTTCATTATGATTCCCACATCCATATTCATTAAGTCTAAGAAGATTGGATCCTTCTCAATTCTATTCATTGATAGAATCGCTGGATCCTTTCTACTTAGAGCATCTTCCACCTTGTTCGCATTCCTAGTGTGGTAATGTATTGAACAGTCATAATCCTTGATGAGCTCTATCCATCTTCTCTGGCGCATATTTAGCTATTTCTATGTGAATATATATTTAATACTCTTGTGATCAGTATATATTTCACATTTCTCTCCATAGAGATAATGCCGCCAGATTTTCAAGGCAAATATCACCACCGCCAACTCCAGATCATGCGTTGGATAGTTTCACTCATGGATTTTCAACAGCTTGAGGCATAGGATATAACATTATCATTCTGCATCACCACACATCCTATTCCATTCTTTGAAGCATCACTGAATACCACAAAATTCTCCCCACTTGTGGGTAAAGTGAGCACATGTGCAGTGATAAGCCTCCTTTTCAACTCCTTGAATCTTTTTTCGCATTAATCACTCCAAGAAAACTTTACTCCCTTTCGAGTTATCTTGGTAAGAGGGTTGGACAATCGTGAGAAATTTCTAAAAAATCATCGATAATATCCAGCTAACTCCAAGAGGCTACGGATATCAGTTACCGATGTTTGCCTCGGCCATCCCTCAATTGCATCTGTTTTGGAGGGGTCCATAGATATCCCATTGCTTGTGATTATATGCCCCATGAATGAGACCTCCTTCCACCAGAACTCACACTTGATGTACTTGGCATAGAGATTCTCCTTGCACAAAGTTTCCAGTACTGTTCTTAAATGCTCCTGAGGGTCCTCCTTGGTTTTGGAGTATATTAGAATATTATCTATAAAGACTACCACAAATTTGTCTAGGTAATCTATAGAGACTCTATACATAAAGTCCATGAATATTTCTGGAGCATTGGTGAGTCCGAAAGGAATTACTATGAATTCATAGTGCCCGTACCTTGTACGAAAAGCAGTCTTGTGGATATCTTCCTTCTTCACCCTTACTTGATAATATCCCGACCGCAAGTCCACCTTGGAGAAGTATTGTGCTCCACGCAGCTGATCAAACAAGTCATCGATTCTTGGGAGAGGATACTTGTTCTTTATCATGATTTTGTTAAGTTCACGATAATCGATGCAAAGCCGCATTAAACCATCCTTCTTCTTGATGAAGAGGACTGGTGCACCCCATGGTGATGCACTTGGGCGTATAAACCCTTTATCCATATTCTCCTGTAGTTGTTTCTTTAGCTCTTCAAGCTCAAAACAACCATTCTATATGGAGTCTTGGATATTGGTAGCGCCCCAGGTATAAGTTCAATTGAGAACTCAACATCTCTTCTTAGAGGAAGACCAGGAATTTCCTTGGAAAATACTTCATCAAATTCCCTCACAATAGGCATTTCTTCAAGGGTGGTTTCATCCTTGTACTCAATCATCTGAGCCAGATATGCATGCTCATAAGGCATTAATATCCATGCTTGAGATGATGGAGCTAAAGGAGATTCATCTTCCTCCTGACAGTTGTAATGAATCGGGGGTCGATTCTCCATATGGAGTGTGATTTCCCTCTACCGACAATTTATGTTGGATCTATATAAGGAAAGCCAAACCATGAAAAGAATTGCATCAAATTCCACCAGAGGGAGTATGATGAGGTTCGCCGGGAAATTCAATCCACAGATTATAACAGGGGAGGACTTATACTCATGTGATGTAATGATTGTCCCATTTTCCATAATCACCGACATCTTTACTTCCATGATTTGAGGTGGTGGAGGGATTGTTCTACTAAACTTTTGAGATATAAAATAATGCGTAGAACCTGAATCAAAAAGTACGTTCGCTATTCTTGAATGAATAACAAGCATACCTGTCACCACTTCGTTGTCGGGGTTCACACCGGCAGAAGTGATGGAAAAAGCTCTTCCTTGCTGTCTTGGAGGTTGTTGGTTGCCTCCGAAAACCCTTGTATTAGGGCACTGATTTGCAAAATGACCCGGTTCTTTGAATTTGTAGTATTGAACAATGTGTTGAGGTTCGAATGGAGCGTCCCTCTCCTCTGTTGCAGCTGAGGGTCCTTCTTGCCGACATTTAATAGCGTGGTTCCCTTCTCTTCCACACCTGAAGCATTTTCTCGTCCCCTTAAGGCAATTTCTAGGGTGCTTCTTTCCACACTTTTGGAAAGTGGGGTGCTGGAACTTCTTAGCGCTGTTGGATTTATCCATCGTACCACCAACATTGAAGTCCACCTTACGCTTCTTGTCCCCATGATACCCCTGTGATTCTCTGATCTCCATTTCAACCTTTAGGGCACATCGGACAATTTCTTCATAGCTATCGAATTCAGGGATCGCTAATGCTTTCCGCAAGCTAGGATTCATCCCACCAAAGAAGCGGTCAACCTTGCATTCGGGGGTAACGACAAATCCAGAAGCGTACCTTTCAAGCCTTGTGAAGTTTTCCTCGTACGCTCCCACAGATTCTTCATCTTTCTTCTTGAGGGAAAGGAAGTCCCTTTCCATCTTAAGACGGAGGGTGCACGGAAAATATTTATCAAAAAACATCTTCCAGAATTCATTCCATTCAAAATCCTCGATCTCCTCCTCATGCTTCGTATTTTTGATCAACGTCCACCATTGATCAGCTTCACCCTCCATATGATAAGCCTCTAGGAGAACATTCTCTTTTTCAGAACTTTGAAGGATAGAGAAGATCATTTCAATGGAGTTGATCCATTTCTTAGTGATCATGGGATCAGATGATCCACTAAAAGTAGGAGGCCTTTGTCTCATTAAGCTCTCGATAGCAACTTGTTCTTTCTTAGGGGGGGGGGGGTTGAACGTTACTCTTGACCCGTGTTTCTATTAAAAAATTGAGTTAGCTGAGAGAGAAGCGTGACAAATTTCGCGATTCCCGCTCCCATTGGATTGGGCATCTCATTAGTTCAATCATCACAATGATCTTCACAATGTTTGTTAGCCCGAGTTCTCCTATTACCGGCCATTGGCTGGAATAAAAGGAAAGTTAGGGGTAACACATAAAGGGTAATCCAAAGAAAAAATTTGATGACTTATAAATAAACATTAATCTCTTTAACTCATGAGTCTATAGGATTCAATCCAGGCTTTTCATGATCTTCCTTAAAACATATATTCTTATGGGCATTTTTACCTTAATAAGGGTTCATACTAAGATTGTGAATTTATCAAAACATATCCCCCGGGAGTGTCGTAACCAAGAGTGCAGCAAGGTCCATTGTCGTGCACCAGTTCAAGTTTGAGTCTAGCTCAAAGTAGTGTTTTCGGGTTTTACCCCTGGGATACATCTGTGCCAGAGCCGCCTCTACCTGCTCATATCGAAAAAGGGATGTATTTGTTTGATAAACCACTTACTTAGTATTTACCAAAACTTAGGGATGTTTTTATTATACTTAGTCTTGTATCTAAGACATTACTAGGGTTTCCTAATCCCAAAAATAACTAAACCTATCCTTTGATACCAACTATGACAACCCTGCTTTCTATTACAACTTATACATGTTTATTACATATAACTTCACATGATACAACAAAGAAGATCGAGCGGTTTAGTGTCTTTGGGGCTTAGGATCATTACATAAAAACATTAAACATGAAATACAACATATTTATTGAAAAACTCCTTTACATGACCACTACATTCCTTCATACATATCATTGCATGGGATAGCTCGAGGACATGCATAAGAAAAGGGTGAGCTATAAAGCCCAGTAAGGGAGTACACAATTAATAACATGAGGAGTTCAATACATGTTAGGGAATAGGAATATCAATATATCATAAGAGTAATATGAAAATAAAGGCATGATGAAGCATGATAATCATAACATGGAAATGTGGCAACAACACTTATCATTGAATTATCATGAGCCAAGGCTCATTGCACATGGAGCATGAGTAAACCCTCATTGCACTTGAAGCATGAGTAAACCCTTGTTCCACTTGAATTAGCATGAGTCAACACTAATTGCACATGAAGTATCATGATACTATACTTTACCCAATGCATTGGAGCGCTAGAAGGGTTCATCCTTCTTAAACATTTTATTTCATGCATAAGTGTGCCACATGGATCATAAAACATGGATTCATAAAAAATAATCATTTATTCCACGATAAAGGATTGTTTAATTCATACATGAAACTTTATAATCAATAAGTAAATGAACATAAAGGTGAATACCCTTTATGGAGAAATGGGCATGGTATTCACTACACAATGATATTGTCTTAGAAAATCGGTGTGATTTCAGCAGTGTAACGGCGTGAAATAAGAATTCATCAAAATGGTTGATGAGATAGAAAGGGGTTCCTCATCATATTTACATGTAATGAACAGTAAGGAGGTAATATAGATACATGTCCCAACAATTGAAAAGGAATTTATATTCATGATACAAAAGTATTGCTTGAATATAAAAGAGGATAAAAAAGTTCTTTTCGGAATTTCGGCATAATAACGGGTGTACATGGGAGGCATTTAATGAGAGAGAAAGGGGTCTCCCATCCTTAAAACAATAAGAGGGCAGTATGGGGGAGGTGTGAAACCATACCCCAACATTTATAATTGAAATTAAAAGGGCAATAAAACTTAAATAAAATTGACAAAAATGAGAATGGAAGAAAAAACCCTTACATGGAAGTGTGCTTCCAAAGGCTAGAGAGGGGCTTGTGAGAGGCTTCTTGGGAGATTGGGGCACCTTGGGAGGATTATAGAGAGAGTATGGAAGAGTTTGGACGAACTCCAAGTGCTTTGAGTGAGGAGGAAGTGAGAGCTTGGGTGGGTTTATATAGGAAAGGTGAGGGAATTCTTTATTATTTAGGTTTGGGACCACTTATATTAAAATAATCCAAACCACAAACCATCCCATTGTATATACCCATGGGTTCAGGAAAAGGAAAGAGGAAAACAATATTTTACAAGGCCAAGGTCCGAAATTTTTAAAAAATTAGGGTTGCTTATGTGGAGGTGAGTCACACTCCCATGGAAATTAATTTCAAAAGGCAAAGTGTTGAATAAGTCTTGAGGGCTCCATTAATGCTTTGAAAAGTAAGTCAAAAAAACTCAAAACCAAATTATTTTAATGATAAAAAATGTATTGTCCGAACATAAGGATTATGTAATTTTATTACATCACCATTGGGTCATTATAATGTCATAAAACACATTATATATTTAAATGGTATTAAATTTTTACCCAAAAATTTGACTGTCTCAGAAAATTATGAAAAATTCACCATTGGATAATTTTGACGTCCTGATTCCAAAAATAATATTTATTTTATCTAAATAATTTTTTAAATATGTGAATTTTCACTTTTAAAAGAAAAACTGACATTTATAAAAAATTCACGGGTTTTGAAAGAAATGGCTTTCAAACCTTAATAAAAATTTTAATTGCATTCATAAAATTATAAGATAATTCATATTTAATAAAAATTAATTTAATATTAATAATAATATTTTATTAAAATAATATTTAATTAAAAAATCCTTTAATTTAATAAAATATAATTATTAATTAAATAATAACTAAAAACACCATTTGTACTTTAAAAACTAATTACAATGTATCAAAAATGACTAGAAATTATATTAATTATTATATACACAAATAATGTACATGAACATGGTGCTACTTATTTGTTACATAACACCTTAAAATAGCCGCATAAGACCTATGCGTAAGGTGTGCGATGGTGACAGACTCTTGGGGTGGCTCGGATAACATCGCTCGAGTGGTAATCTCTATCAACTTCTACTTTTCCTGTAGACGGTCCCGTTAAAGCTTGACATAATGAAGCTCAACTTGGGCTTGGTCAATAGAGAAGCCCAAAGAAGACACATATTTTACGAGCTCCGACAAATTGGCTTCGTAAGGGGCAATTCTACTGGATGAGGCCATCGCTTCCTTTGTTTGAGTAGAAATGGGCATGTTAAAGCCTTATATTTATACTACTCAGATGATCACTGTTCAACGGCTATAAAAGTAACTGTCACAAATCATAATGTAAAACTAAAGAAGTTGACATCTTATAAAAAAAAATTTCATAAAGAAACATTTAAATGGATCAAGAGGGATTTTCCATTAAGGAATCTTTGGGTCGTTACAGAAATTATTTTTGAATTGTAGTAAATTTAATATCCCAAAATTAAATTTTATATTTTTATTTAAATAATTTTTTTCCAATCAAATATTTTTTATTAAAGTAAATAAAATACTATAACAACTCATAAAATATATCGTAGATAAAATTATAACCATTATTTGTGTCTATTATAACATCCCCGTTGAATTTATGGGTATAAATTGAAGAAATATAATAAATAAATAAATATATAAAGTATAATAAACTAAATCATGTAGTATGATTCATCCTTAGGGGACTTATTAGTTTTATATTTGGATAGGATTTAACATCACTAATGATTTCTCTTTTCCCAGTAGAAGTATTACATTAAAAAATTGATTGAGATAAAAAAACATATGGGATAGTTTCATAAAATGTAAATCACTACATGTTCATTGATAGATTAATAAAAAACCGATGATAGCCACTTTTTGATATCATACCATTTGATAATATTCGGGTGACTTGATGGGGATTTTTTATGAAAAGGATTAGATTCCATTAATATGTAAATATTGATATTTTAAATAGTACATATATATCAAAAATAATAATAATTTTTATAAACATTATTTATAGTGAATGAATTTATTTAAATAACTTACGGTATTTTTAATGAACACATATTAATAAAATTTAGGGTAATTTTTTTCAAAAAAAATATCATTTATAAACTAAACATTTTTAAGGAAAAAATTAATTATTTTTTTAACAAAATTCTTTCTAAATAAGTGTAGTATTTATTTTAATAAAATTTTTGACATTAAAGAATAATTATTTTGATATATTTTAATCTATAATAAATTAGAATAATTATTATTCAATTAAGGACTGGTAAAAAATGAGATTTATAACATTTATGGTTTCAAAATATAGTTTTTAAAAATATTTTTAATTAAATTTTATATATTAATTTTCAGGAAAAATATTTAATTTTTTTATTATAATTTAATTAAAATTAAATAATATATATATATTAATAATTTCATTCTTATCATTTGGTTAATTATTGATAGTATTTGAAATGAATGGCTTTATTGAATATGTAAAATTATTTAAACCATGATTATTATGAAATAATTACAATATATGAATGGGCTAAAATTAATGAGAAATTTATTCGGTTAGATATGTATTTATGGAGAAAATTAATTCATTTAAAAAAATTGAATTTACAAACATATGATTGATATTTTTGATCCTATGATTTCTTTTACAGTAATTTAAAATTATTTCAAGTTCTTTTCCATTAATTAAATTTCTAATTTATCAATATTGGTATCAGATTAGTATGGGAAAAAATATACTATATAAAAATAAACTAACTAATTTAAGATGAATAAATAATATTCCAAATTTTTAACCAAAATATCTATATGTTCTTGTTTTATAATATTGAATTATATAATTTTTTTATTTAATAATACATTTCATATACTAAAATTATTTTTCAAAAATATTTTGAAATTTATTTAAATAAAATGTATTTCATATTTTGAATTAGAATAGTCAATATCTTGTTATAATATTAGTTTAATTTTTTTCTTTAAATTAAATTCCTATTGAAATGTTAGACACCGTTGTTGAGGTTAAAATAATATAAATGATTAAATCTATGAGTTAAGGTATAATAATATATACAAACATAATTCAAAAAATTCTGGGTAAGTAATATTATGACATTAACCAACAAAATAAAATATTGTCCTATTTTAACCAATTTTCCTTCAAAAATTAATATTTACAATGATGACACCCCACTCACAAATAAAATGACCATATCAACAAACCACTTATACACAAAAGTAATGCAACATAGTTTAACCATGATCGTTAAAACCCATTTCAGTACACTCTTATCCAAATCCTATAGTCTATTGTCTCATCAAAATAACACACATTACAGGCTTGATCTAACTAGAAAATGTGTTAAGTGAAGGTTTAAGGTAATAACTCTTGGTATACTATATTCATTCAAATTATATTTTTTACTACATTTCCCCCAAAAAAATATAATTTATCAATCATAAAATTATAAAATCATTATCTTTAATACACTAAAAAGTTATCATGTTTATGTAATAACAATTGTGTAACCTCAAACCATATATTAAAAAATTTGAAATACATCTCTTATTGTTTTCATGTTAGCACCATCACTAGTGGTATATTTTTTTCTTCAATTCATTATTTTTATTTTTATAAAATTTTATTTGATGAATAAATATTATATTAATAAAATATATAACAATCTATAATGTGTAATTTTAAATCATTTTAAAAATACTATTAATAAATGTTAATATGGAATTTACCAATTAAAAATTAAGAATAATATATCATAATTCAAATATTTTATATTTATTTATGAATTTAAACTGAGATGTATAAATAGTTTTATAATAAAGTGTTAAATAGACTATAAATCTATATATATTTAAACTATTAACCAATGACCATAGAATAGAAATAAATCATTTGGACTAAATCAAAAAAGAGATGGATGAATGTATTATCATTGATGATCAGTATTATTTTAATATAATTTAAATAAATATAAAATGATATAAAAAAATTTGTATATAGTTTAATATGTATAAATATTTTCATCAAATGTGTGGATAATTATTTTACGAAAATTATATATGAGGTTAGAGATGGTCTTTCTACGAAGGAATACAAGGAAAGGTTATTGTCAACACAATCATCCATTTGATTTCTTCGAATGAATTCTCTCACAAATATAAAGATACATGATTCTTATATTCATCAATGTATTTATTTCAACTGTTATTCCCCATTTTTTTATTTTGAATATATATAATCACAAAAAAAATCATATTCAATGATTTTTCCAATCCTCTGATAAAATACAATGTTTGGAATAATTCTAACATTTCTAGTTACACTTACTTTACCATTAAAATATATTTTCTTATTTAAAATGTCTTATATTCCTAATATTAAATATAAATATATTTTATCATCTAAATTTATGATATATACATATAAAATATTGAGAAATTAACTTTTTGGGCACTAACATGGATTATATTTTCTCATAATAAAAATGAAATCTATAATTAGTGTTTCATATCATGATTTTACATTATTTTATTCCACATTACATTTATACATAAATAAATTAATTGTTTTAAAACTTATATTACTAGGGTTTTTATATTTTGAAAATTTATAAACTATTTCTTTTAATTTCTTCGAAATATTATATTAAATTTACTCATAATGTTCGCATCTGAGGAAATGATAAAACTAAGTTTTGAACACAATTTTTCATAACATAAATCCTTTTTTTCAATCATTTTTTAAATGTTATATCACATATATATAAATGTCCATGGTTATCATATTGAATATTTTAATATAATTACTTTATATTTTATTTTGGGTATCAAATGTCTTTCTCTATATTTCGTGTTATGGAATACCATATTTATAAGTTCTAAAACATGTTTTTGTAGCAACTCATGTTTTTAAGAAAAATAAAATTATATTAAATTGAATATGTGACATGAAACACAAAGAATATAAGAAAATATAACACTAGATACTTTATGATATATTAATTTCTAAATAAATTCCATCTCTAAAATATATTTCATTACATAAAAAATTTATATTAAAATACATGAAATAATATGTATATTTTACATTACACACATCATTTTTTTTATCTTGTGTTACTCACAACAGTAATTTTTTCATGCATTACAAAATACACTGAATTTAACATAACTGTGAAATATTATAGAAATTTTTTAATTTAATATAATAGTTATAACCTAGATGTTAAATTTTTGTTTATGAATATAATAACTAAATTATAAAAACATTAAATATGTATTTATTATAATTAAAATAAAAAAAAACAATTGTAATTTAAATATTTTAAAAAAACAAGGTTTTTCAAAAAGGTAAATTATTTTTCAAAAAAATGGATAATTTAAAAATATATTTTTAAAAATTTTGGGAAATTTATATATTAATATAAAATTAATTTTTAAATCAAGAAACAAATATTATTTCAGTTTATTTTTTTATTTGCTGGAAAATTTTCATTGCTGATTAAATGTGAAAAAATCTCAATTTTATTTGGAAAATTCCATTACATTTACTCAGTGTATTATTAAAGATAGTACGTTACATTTTTTTAATGTAAAATTAGTGAAATAGTAAATTAAATAATCAAATTTAATTCATTTTAATAATTTTCATTTTCAATTTGAAATTAAAAAAACATTTTAAACATTTGAAAATTTCCTCATTCAGAACCCTTTTTCTCATTATGTCCACATGATTTGTTTTAAAATTAAAATATTATAGTTATATGGAAATAATATGAATAAATGTATTAAATATTTCTAATCATCATAATTTATTATTATAATGTGTTTTACAAAAATTTTGGTATGTTTGAATAATTAAAACATTAATACATAATTACTGGAGTTAGGGTAAAATTTTGTTTACCGAGGGTTAAATAAAAAAGAAAATGAAAAAACAACTTATAAACTATTCTCAAAAATATTTTAATGAAATATTTGGACCATTAAACTTATATGTTTTTTAATATCCTATTTGGGATCCATATGACCTATAAAAAATGTGGGATCACTTTTTTATTTTCAAAAATCCAAGTGCATCCTCTCCCTTGGTTATTAATGGAATAACCATGTCCCCTTTTATTCACACATTCAATCCTATTTATATTAGAAAATACCTACCAAATTAAATTAAAACCACCCTAAAATCATCTTAAAATACTTATTTTGGGACGTATTCCAACCTAGGGATTATTTAGTGTAATATTATGGGGGATGCATGAAGAAGATTTAATGTTCTTCAACGTGTATATTTATTTTATTTATTTATCCAACTCATTCATTTATTATTAAATAATTATGATATAATAAAATTATATTTTTGATTAAAAAATAACATTTTTAAAAAAAAATTAGGTTAAAAAACCATATTTGGATAAATAAAATGGATGAAAAAATCAACAATCATATTTAAATTGGACTACGACCTCCAAAACTGAGGTCATTTGTTCTTCAATTCCCAACCCAAAATTGATGTGTATGAGGATGAATATAAAGTATTTATATGATATTTATATAATATTTTTACATATAGATTCACAATATCACTTATATATATATATAAATACACACATTCCATTCAATAGTGGATATGATAATGTCACTCGTGTGTACGTCAAACTACCACTTCGTGAAGCGATGTAAAATATATTTCAGAAGCGATTATCCTAGAATGTAATATGTTAAAATTGAATGGTTATATGTAAAATTAATTAATTAATTATGATATAAATTAAATATTTATAATTATTTAAAATGGATAAATATCATTTTATTTCATACTTTTTCACTAACGTAAAGATGATAACAAGATTCGTGTATTTGCTTACTACACCAATCCCGAAGCGATGTACAAATATTGGCATCACAAAACAACAATTATGAAATATATATATATAACTATATAATATGTTATATATTATTTTATTATCATTTTTAAATGGTAATATTTTATTTACCTCATTTCCACATCAATCGTCGAAAAATGGTAGCTTTAGTCATGAATATATATGACAAACTATCACCATGATCATAAGAAGAATCATTTTAATAAAACATAATTAATTATATCTTTTAACTATATAATTTGTGTATAAATATGATAATTTCTTCGTGATTATAATTCAGGATTTGATAAAACTATATAATATGATAAAAACTGGATCTTTCATGATGAAAACACAAGAGAAATCCTTGAAATTAATACCTGAAACAATGAAAATAAAAAATGATTATTAAGGAATGAGTGAAATTATGTTATTAAAGGATCATACAAGACATTTAAAATATTAATATGATTTATAAATATGTTAATGATTTTTTTTAAACAATTTCATTGAATTTTAATTCATGTTTAACAAAAAGGAATTGTGTTGTAATGGATTTGTTAACTCAATTTTTATTCACTTGGATAATTGTTTAATCCATTGATTATTTAATTATAACAGAATGATTATAATACATCTTCATTACATTATGATGTATTAAAACATATTTATTTCTATGTATAATTTAAAATCAAAATAAATTCATTGAATAACTCTCACATTAATGTTATGATCATTATAAAAGACTATAACACGATCTCATTCTAACCGAGACTATTTCCTCATTAACTATGGATTAAGAAAATTATTTTATCATTTAATAAAAAAGACATTAATTTTATAAACCTGTTGGTTTTGATCATATTTAATGGTAATATTACAGTCTTTTCACTAATTATTACTTAAATTAATTATTAAAAATCTATAAGAAAATATGAATTCATTGCTGTCTTCTTTCAAAAATATATTTTCTTCCTAAAAATGTTTTTATAAATATAGTTTCAAGTTTTTTATCATTTAATTAAATATTTATTAATGTAATTATTTCCCATTTTTATACATTGTTATTTTTTAAATGGAATAAAATGTTGTTTTCAAAATAATTCAAATTCTGGTTTTATAAGAAATCATAAATAAATATTCTTGTTGTTTTCCAAAAAAGGCACATTCTTAAACTTTTACAGTGAGAAAGGAATATTATTTTTAATTTTTTTGTATTTTAGTTAATTAAATACAATCATTTTCATCACATATTTTAATCTTATTTTTCTCTTTTTGAGGTTTTATTAAATAAAATTATTCTAAAAGTTATTTTCAGGGAAACAGATTTTTCAAATATTTATCAAATGTAAAAATGAACTATTCCTCATGATTGTTTTTAAATAATTTTTTATGTTAATTTTATTATTAATTGATAAAGGAATTTTTTTTAACTCTCATTGGTATATGTTGATAAAATATATATTCTCCCCCGAAATGGTTTATTATTATATTAATCAAGTATAGTATTGACATCCACCTTTTTCATTTGTAGTGTTAAACATACCCATTAAATATGTATTTTATGATTATTATTAGAAATTATATTTCCCCAAAATATGAATATTATTTATCATGGATATTCCAATTTATTAATCTATATATCACTTATATATATGGTGTTTTACTTTGAAATTTATTTTTCTAACTAGAGGAAAACTCATAAATATGTGTCACATACATAATATAGATAATTTATGTTAATTAATATATATTAATTAGTTAAATAAATTATTTAATATATGAGGAATTCATTGGACTTGTAGTGATAGGTTGTGACTGTAATTTTATAGACCCCGATGCATCACTAGGTCTCATGATAACACCATGTAATCTAGAATTAAAATTATATTTAAATATAAATTATCCCTTATAGTAAAATGTATTGACAGAAGAGGTATCATATATCTAATAAATAAATTCCAATAATTAATTATTTCATTCATTATGAGTTAAATTATTATTATCCTTGTGATTTTCACAATGATATTTACTCTGGATGCATTTCATTTTTATTTCATTTATTAAATGGGTTGTTTTTATTAATTATCATTATATTGATCATTATTTATTATTCATTTCATTAGATTTTATCTATAATGAATAAATTTAATTTATATGTTTTTTATGCAATATACTATTTTTTAAATGTCAGTTGTGGTCCTTGATTTTCCTTTTAATCTTTATTGTGCCTATTAATTTTGGAGAACTTCCATTGTATACAACCCTATTATAGCTTTTGTTCTCACACATAGTTTTCCTCTATCTTATGAGTCAATGATTGGTTTTAAAATGATATAAAATAATATTCTATTTCTAATAATTATATTCCCAAAATGAACTATGTAGTAATTTTTTTTAAATGTAATAGTAGACTGATGTTTGAATCTAGTATACCAAAACATGTAAAATATATGATCCTTTAGGATGTGATACCATATATCATTTAGAGAGGAACATATTCAATCACTAAATCATGGTTTTTGGGGGATGAGATGATACAATTTGTATCAGAAAAATTTTAGTAGAAATCATGAGAACTACATTTTGAAAAAAAAATTAAATAGGTAATAAAACCCAATGTTTGAATTTTATAATACTTGTATAATAAAATCATTCTATTTTGTAAAATGTATATATTTTGTGATATTTTTATTGAAATACAATTAGTTTTTTATACTACATGTGGATGTGGTATGGAAACAAATATTAATAGGTGTAATAACATTGAAAAGGGTTCATTGTGATTAAAGTGATCATCACATGGTGTACCAAAACATGCCTTCATACACAAATTGTTTGACACACCTGAGGTATATACTTAGGATGTTTAATTTCACGACCCATCCCCCAGGCACCTGTTGTGACTACCCCAAGCCCGCCTTCAATAGGCCAGGGGCTGGAGACTAGCACCAAAGGTGTAATTCGCTAAATCTAGGAATGAATTGCCTTTATAATTGAAAACACACACAATAATGCACATGGATGGATACAAAAATCTATGTAAAACTGTATAACAATAGAGTACTGAAAAGAAAGGGGGCTGGAAATTCAATATCTAGTGTAAAGTTCAAGTACAACTGAAAAGGAAAAAATAGGGGAAAGGTGAAAAACATCTCTTGGATCATCCACCACGGATCCTACCTGATGGGTAGGTACAAATAACCTCCTTAACACGCAATGTATATCGGTCTCCTCTTTGTACCGACACGTCATATAGTCCACCTCCGGATACTGTCTAGTCCTGATACTCTCAGCATCAATCAGCGATGTACATCATCTGCAACCAACACAACGATGAGTGGGCATAGCCCGAGCAGGGGTGAGTATAATGATACTCAGTTGGGACACTGAGACCCTTAAGGTCTCACAATAACCCACAAGGATAAACCACAATTTATGAAATGAACTGATATCCCTTCATAGATATATGCCCATTCATATACCGAAGATATCAAGTAATCAATCTCAATCATGAGGAAAATAAAAAAGATACCAACTCAGCTCAACCATGATTTTTATTCACATTATCGAAACCAAAGCTGGTAGAGAACTCATAATCAATCGAGTACATTGTGCCCGCCACGACACCAAGTCACATCCGAATAACCTCGGATAACTGAGGTACTCCTCCTGTCGAGTACTGTGGGTCTCCTGCGTCACCAAAGCACTCCCCACTGTGGGTATGCCATGTCACCAAGGCGCTCCCCCTCCTTGAATTTTGAGGTACTCCTCCGATTGAGTACCGTGGGTCTCCTGTGACACAAATTTTCACACTACTATGGGTATGTCGCGACACCATGTCGCTCCCCATTGGGCTAGTCGAATCACTCCGAGTCGAAAGGGTCAGCAGTCGTCAGGTCTCATCCAGTTACAAGGTCTTCGAACTCTTCTCGCTAGTCTTTGGACAGAACTACTCCACGTGCTACTGGTGGATAAACCAACATTAACAGAGTCCCAATTAGAAATATCTTAATGGTCTACCATATCATAGGGGTCTAAACACAACTGACGGCGCATCGATCGGACGCCTGGTCTGTGAGTTATTAGACTTTTAGTCTCAGGGGCCTAGTTGGATTCGTGCACAATCCAACCTGAACATATCTCAACTATATCCAAAATATAGTGGGGTATAGTAAATGGAAACATAATACTCCAAGATTATAAGGGTCACAGATGGTTGGTCAAACGGTCACCCGGTGACAAAGATATGGCCAAAGAAAGTAAATGGTCGGTAGTGGGCCCGGGTACGGTCCGACACGGTATGGGTCGACCCGGTAAGACCTGTTGGGTATGGCCCGACCCATTTGAAGGGAAATACTGTTAGGTTCGGCCTAGCGCAATGGGCCCGTCCTAGTGGGCTGCATCTACGGTTTGGCCTGGAGCGCGTGGGGCATGGCTCTACATCTCGGCCCGGATGGCCGAGATCGGTTCAGCCATCGCCGCGAGGGGCACTGCCCGATCGGAACGGGGAGGGAGGGTGGGTGAGGTTCGGCCGGGCGCACGACAGGTAGCCGGGCGGGCCGATGGGTAGGTCAGCGGGGTGCGGTCGGGCCGGCAGGCAGCCAGGCAGATCGGCAGGAAGATTGGCGGGCGGCCGGACAGGGCGCGACCATGCCGGCAGGCGGCCAGGTAGGGTGAAAAGTGGGCCGACATGAGTCTGTGAGGCTATAAGGCGGGCTAGAGGGCGGCCGGGCAGGGCGCCAGGTGGGCCGGTAGGACGCCGGGCTGGCTAACAGGCGACAGGTAGGCGAGAAGTGCTTTGGTGTCACGGTAGGCCAAGTGTACTCGATTGATCAGGGGTTATCCAGTAGATGTGGTTTCAATAATGTGAATAATAATCTTGGTTGTGCTGAGTCATTATGTTTGGTGTTTTCCTAATGATTGAGGTTGATTAATTGATAACTTAGGTATATGTATGGGCATATACCTATGTGGGGTTTTCTGTTGATTTTATACATTTTAGTTTATCCTTGTTGGATTTTGTGAGACCTTAAGGGTCTCAGGGTCCTTACTGAGAATCTTTATACCCACCCATGCTTGGGTTATGCTCGCACCTCATCGTGTTGGTTGTAGATGATGGAAATCGCTGACTGAGGTTGAGAGTACCAAGACTGGATGGTACCTGGAGGTGGACCATACGACGTTTCGGTACATGGAGGGGACTGATAGACGTGGAGTGCTGAGGAGTTTATCTGTACCTACCATTCAGGTAGGATCCGTGGTGGACAATCCAAGATCTTCTTTTCACCTTTCAGCTATTTTTTCCCTTTTCAGTTGTACTTGTAATTTACAGTTGGTCTTGTATTTCCAGCCACATTACTTTTCATCAGTATTTTGTTATACATTTTTAATTATTGTTTTTTATCCTACTATGTGCATTGTTGTGTGTGTTTACAGTTATAAAGGCAATTCCTTCCCTGATTTTGGGAATTATGCCTTTGGTCCTAGTCGCCAGCCCCTGGCCTATGGAATGTGGGTTTAGGGTAGTCACGGCACGGGTCCCGAGGGATGGGTCATGACATTTAAAATATTTGTTAAATTATATTATGATTTAATTGAAAATGGATAAGTCCAAAAACTATCCTTGTTTATAATTGTGAGATTATCTATAAATAAATATTTCAATTTATGGTATGTATTTCAATTATTTTGGGATTTTAAATTATTTCTCATAATGATGTTATATAATCCTGTGTGTTACACGGTTTCATAATTTTTCTTAGTAGAAATAATGAAAACCACATCAATACAAATAATAAAAATTATATGAATATTCATTTCAATGATTGTCTTAAAACATTATGCCAATAAGAACTATTTCCCAATACTCAACAATCATATGATGATATAATATCATGTTCTAAAAATAAATAAAAATAAGTAACTATATATTATTTCATCAGAGGGAAGTACAAGAACAATATGATGGATTAGAAAAATGTCGATTAAGGGGATACATGAAGAAAGGATCACCAATAATGTATTATTTGTCGAACAAACCACACTGGTACATGATTAAAATTAATTCGAATTT
This sequence comes from Viscum album, assembly GCA_963277665.1. NCBI lineage: Eukaryota > Viridiplantae > Streptophyta > Magnoliopsida > Santalales > Viscaceae > Viscum > Viscum album. The sequence goes on along the minus strand of OY728127.1, from coordinate 419,447,021 downwards.
TTTTCCCAGTGTAGAGGGAATCGATTGTTTGTTTTTTGATTTAATAAGTATGAAAAAATTTTCCTATGTAGAATAATACAACCATAATGGAATGGGGCACTATAAAAACAAATCTCTCAAAGAAATTTAATATACCTCAAAAATATATAATTAATCACAGTCAAGATTATTTTATTACCACAGATGAAGTTAAATGATTAATGTTGTTGTGATTTGATTATAGAATTATTTGGTTTGGGAATTTAATCAATGATATCCTAGTTATATGAATTATGAAATGTATTGTGATTTTACAAAAATAAATTATCAATATGGATATAAAATAATAATACTAAGTGTACTGGTGACAAAGAACTTTTTTTTATTGAATATTAAACTTCTTGAAAGAAAATATGACTACGGTACTGATTATATGAGGACCCGACCTTAAACATTACATAATATTGAATTAAATGAATAATTTACAATGAGGATCAATTAAGGTTTAGTGTTTTAGAGAATTAGCACATAACTATTAAATCTCAAAAGATTACAAGGTAGACATTTCTACACAGATTTCCATTTTTTTCATAAAATAAAAACTCGTGAAAAAAAGAGTCATGTCTAGTTCCATGTTTTAGACAGTATGAATTTTCCTTGATCCCATCCTTGACCCTATTTATCTTTATGTCCTTTGAAAACATTTCAAAACATGGGATGAGCATAAAAGGCTCGGTAAGGGTTATAAAACAAAGAATGAAATAATTTGTTCAAAAATACATACAAAACATGAAATCTTTTACTTACCTCGTGAAATCATAAGATTTATGAAAGACACATAGAAATCATAAATCATAAAGGTAATGTGTGGCATCGATATCAAACATACATTGTAGCCATCATAGCTACACAGTGAGTTACATTGGAATAACCATCACATTATATTCCCTAAATCTCTTAGGAGAAACATTCACGTTTACCACTGTCACGTTACCCAATGCATTTGAGATCTATCTCGAGATCACCCGCCCTAGGATTATCACGGAACCACCCATATACCTACATAATTCCCAATAACCATAACATAATCATAACATATAACACATTTATAAGGGAAACATAACATTTCCACATTCCAATATATCAAATCAAGATATTGAAATAATCAATGTTTAATCAAATCATTTTAAAAACCTTTTTAAAAGAGATTTTTTAATCAAAGTGTCCCATACCACATTGATTCTTTTAAATAAATTATCATTTGATAATATTAATTCCCATATAAATAACTCTTAAAACCCATTTTAAAAACATGGACATTAAAGAGAAATATTTAAAAGAATAAATCTTTAAAAAATATAAATCAATATTTTTGTTAAAGTGTATTTCTAAAAAAAAAAGAGAGACACTTGAATACAAATAATTGAGGAATAACATTTAATCAATAACTTTATAATATCATGAGAATAAAGGTATTCATGATATAATATGTCAATGTATAGTATATACAACATATAATAGTGATTTGGTGCATAACAACAATTAAGTCTCCATAGAAATGTAAATTGACATGAAATCCCTTATAAAGATGGTATCCATAAATTAAGGATAAATCAATCACATAATTATCTATGAAAAATATAAACACGTACAATATAAGTGGATATTAAGTGTAAAAAATCAGATTTAATTCACACATATTCATTGGATGACATATTCGATTAGTACAAGTTGAACCCGACTAATTGAAATTGCGTTAAGAGGTTCCCTTGTAAAAATTCGACAGCCTAACGACATCACTTTAAAATTCAGAAAATGAGTTGATGAGATAAAAAGGGGAATATAATCAATATAAATTTTACATCAATTAGGATATAGTATAACATATCCCAACATAATAATATGTAAATTAAAAGACATAAAAAAATAAGTCCTTTATAAAGAGGAGGGTGAATGGTTCCCTTACCGATTTGATAATTTACAAAACATACGCCACATGAAAGAAGGATCATACAATGAAGATATAAATACTCATAAATGAAATTATATTGTAAAAAGAGTAAAATGATGGATAATACATATTCCACACAAAAGGAAATAGTTTCCAATATAGCATGAATCTCACGGGAATAAAAAGTGAGATGAAAAACCCATACTTCATTGTATTCCAACTAAATCGTATGATCAAAAATTGATAACCACAAAATGAATCACATAAGACCATGAATATAAAGCTAATAATTTTAATATATATCAATTGTATAAAAAATTACACCACATGTAATAAATAAGTGGCAAACAATTGAAATCTCACGGAATTAAATGTGAGATAATTAAATCACATACAAAAATTCGGCAGCCTAGCGACACCACATAAAAATTCTTAAAATGAATTGATGAGAGTAAGAGAGGGTCTCTAATAATATTAAAATAAAAATTACAATATGGTTAATATAAAAGAACATCCTCCTACCTAAGAACAAGGAGCATAAACAAAATTACATAAAACATAGTACTTGAAAAGAAAGAGAGAGGTCGGATCCCTTACCTCGTGTCCGACTTGACTCGAACGTTCTTTATTCTGATGAATAATAAACTAAAGTTAATTTATACTTTCTTAAGAACATTTTTCAAGATTATTATTCCTTTTATATCACTTATTACCATTTTATAAACATTATGTAATCATTTAAGTTAATAATGTTTGTTTTGTCGATATTTGGTACTTGAGTCAAAAATGGACTTCTTATAGTTACATGTTTATCATGTGGAAAAATGTTCATTATATCTAGAATTATATTAATGTTTTATATATCATATATATCTAGTATATAAACTTATTTATAATAGTACATAACATTTAGTGGTAAAAAATGAAATACATCGTTAATGGAGACGGTAAGTTGTACGTATGCATGAACGCTACTTTCATTTATATTTCATATTTTAATGGAAATAAAACATAATTATACATAGATATATTATAATTACAATATAATATCATATATAATATCTTTATATCCATCCTTTATACATCCCACATAAGGAATTAACGAATCAAATCACATTGAGGGGGCGGTAGTCCGCACTTCCTCAAATGAGATTATCATATTTACGCACTATGAAAACCATAAAGGTAAAATATAAATGGGAAGTACAGAAGAATAAAGAAATCATAAAAATAATATATATCTTATATAAATATAGTTCCATCATAATGGCCACCATGATAGGCGGTAATATGTAATTGAACAATCATCTTTTTGTGAGGCGTTAGTTTTCCATCCAGAGAAACATTATGTTCTTCATCCATTAGATGGAGGTGTGTGTAAGTGTAGTTTGAATAATTCTTATAAAAACATTCTAGTATATTTAGGATACTGGTGATGTTACAAAAGAAAGAAATAAAAAGAGTTTAGGGGTTGGAGAAGTAAAATAAAAGAAAACAATTTAAGAGAAACAGTTACTTTTAATTTGGGTAACTCCATTTGGTTTGAACAAAAAGAATTATTGAGGTGCCTTCTGCCTAAGGTAGGGCTTCTAAGAGTAGGAGAGGGATTTTGAGAGCTTAATTTGGCAGAGTATGGAAGAGCCAAATGTCTTGAGAGGTGTGTGGAATTGGTTAGACTGGTCTCCTTTTATAAGGGGGAGGAGCGGCTCTTTAGGAAAGTGTGAAACTATTATTTTATTATATAATGATATTCAGTTTCTAATGGTCCAAAAAACATTATATTCGAAGATAAGATGAGTCATGGTCGAAATAAAATCATCCAATCAGAATTTGACATGTTTTGGATAATATTTTAAACATTATAATCTTATTTATTTAAATCATTTATTAATGAGGTAAATACTGCATTATTATTGTGTCATAAATAATTTAATATATTTGATGTCTAAAAATTATTAAAAAATAACATGATATATGAAATCTTTTTAGCTTTTCAAATAATATTCGTAGTTGAAAATAGGACTTATATAACACCATATAAAAATTAATTACTATAAGATTTTAGTTTATGTCATTTTGGCATTTACTTTAATTTAATTAATCTAAATTGGCATTATCACTTCCAAGTGGATCAAATTGGTCCCAAAATAGACCCAAATATGACCATGGTCGTTAATTACTCAACCAATAATGTTAGAAAAAGTGGTAATGTAATTTTGAATTATTATAATATTTTTTAACCTTGAATTGCCTTATTTACCTTTAACCGCGGTAAATGAAAGTCAAAAGTTACTATTTAACAAAAATTATTTTCATCTTAATGAACCAAATTTTACTTCTTAATAACAACCATGTATGTCGGATTTTTAAAATTCAATTCACAGAAGTGGTAAAATTTTATTTAAAAGAAAAAGTCAGTTTTTTTTAACTACCACTAAGTGGTTTCACTATTCATCAAAAATTGATTTTTTTTAGAAAAATACCAAAAATTCAGACTAAGCTATATTTGATAATCTGAATCCAAAAATGATTTCCATTTTTCAAAATTCAAAACATTGAAGTGGAATTAATTATTTTTAAAATTAATTCCCATTGTTAAAAAAAATAGTGTGTTTTTAAGAAACAATAACTATCAAAAGTTTGATACTTGCAAATGTCTAATTTCAAAGTGAAATTAATTCAAATGACCAAAATTGGATTAAATGGAAAAAATATATTTTAATTAAACTTCAAAAACTATTAAAATGATAATATAACCATATAAATAAATTATATTAAAAGGCACTTTTGAATTAAAATTCAATATTTTTCACTGTTCATTAAAAAATGAACTTTGTCGGAAAAATTCAAAAAATTTACCCAAAGTAAAATGTTATGTCCCCATTCTAAATAAGGATTTAATTTGGCCAATTAAAATGTATTAATGTGTCCAAAACTATATTTAAAGAGGGTTCTCCATTAAAAGGTGGTAATCAGCCGTTTAATGTAAATTATGCTTAAAATTAGATTCATTAATATTTTAAGCCTCTAACAGTTTATTGGATAAATGTAAATACATTTAACAAACATGTATAATCATATTGTAGGTAATTTTGTTTATTCATGTCAATACAACGGCTATGAGTTAACTACCATTTAAAATAATAATATTATTGTATTAGTGTGCAACGTAAGATTTAAAATAAATCTGTTGTTGTGTATCAGGTTTTCTATTGAACATAACAACCCCTTTAAAATAAAATTAATATTTAATTCAAAAATATTAATAAATATGAAAAGTTCATATTCTTTATTTTCCTGGGATGTTACAGATTACCCTAAATATGGTCCTTGTGTAATGAGACTTATGAGGGGGTAAAGAGGTTATTGATATAGAAAAATGTAAATTGGATAGTATATAATAGCTTATAAATGATTAAATATTATTTCTTTTTTGAATATTCAAGGATCTTATTTTTAATGTGTTGGATCAAAATCTTTTGGAAGTTAATGGATGTATTAAATTTAAAAAATTGTTTACGAAAATCCATGTATGAGGATAGAATGGTTAATTAATTAAATTCTATAACTAGTGTGGACCATATTGGTATTGGAAAATAGTTAGATATTTATATAATAAAATTTCATTATTATATAGATAATTTGATCCATTAAATGTGAGTTTAGGTGAATTAGATATAAATAATTCATTTACTGAAAATCATTTCATGGTGTAAGGGTTGAATATGAAATTTTTATAAGGAAAAAAATGGATGAAATTATGATTAATAATTTGGAATTTTTCGTGTAATTATTTTTCCATATATTCAGATATTGTAAAATAATTCCCCATCATTTGAAAAACGGGCTTGAAATAAAATATTGTTCAATTACCATTATTTCTAAGATAGGAAGGACCCATCTCACATTTAATTTTGTATGGTATTTTGGTCATTAACCATCTATATATCAAGAATTTTCTTATGATCAATGGCATATATCCTTCTATATTAATCATTGAGTGTTTTTATATATTTATATATAAATGTTTTCTATTCCTAGATGTGTTATGATACTTAGAAATTTTTTTTTTGTGATTATTCCAATAGGCTGTTTTACTAATCATTGTCTCCTATTTACATGATGGTTTGTTAAATATTTTACCATGTGGATTATTCAAAAATGGAATTCCCAAATTTCAAACACTTTATTACTGAGTTAATGTTTGTATTTTAGGGATTCAATTTATATAATGTGTGGTTAATGTATCACCCTTAGAATTTAAAATAAGAATTTTTGACCTCGCCTGTGTTGATAATCCTAATTATTCTTTCACATACATTGATAATCCAAATAAATTATTATCTATATATTAATTATTTAAATCATTTTCATTCTATTATCAAGTTTATAATAATATTAAAATATTCTTTGAAATATGTTAATCAATGGTTATCTATGTTTATAAGAATTTTGAAATAATTATAACTCAATAGGATTTGTTTTTCATAAAACAGATAAGTGTTAAGCCACTGATATGCTTAGCTACTAATACAGATCTACCGGTACATAGTCTACCGGTAGAAATAGTCACCGATAAGCTAAGGTCACCGATACGTAGAGCTACCGATATGTATAAGTCCACCGTTAAGCACATACCTGATAGATCAACTCTACTGATACAGACAGCTACCAGTAGAAGCTGAGCTACCGATAGAACAAGTCTGCGGTATGCATAAGTCTACTGGTATACACATTCAATGGTACAGAACGAAGCTACCGATATGCACAAGATATCGATACAAAGTTTACCGATATAGACAGTCACGAATACAAAATATCCACTGATACAAGCGAGCTACCAATAGACCAAGAGCTACCAATTGAAAGAGTCCTCGGTATATAGAGCGACTGATAGAAGGAGTCACCGGTATATAGAAATACTAATACACTAAGTAATAACTACCGATAGAAGGATCTACTGGTACGAGATCAAAGAGAACCCTATAGGAGCTCACTACTATAAAAATTCCACCACTACATATCTACCAACAGAAAGCTACTAATGAAATACTTAGCAGTCACTATTTCCTAAAATCTACTTTTGTCAACAATATTTATTTATTAAGAAACAGTCGTATTTGCTTATTTTAATGCAATTAATGTTATTTAATTATTACTGTTGGAATGATAGGGAAACATACCTAGTACCCATGAAAAGGTAATCATTCTAGTTTTCTTGAGTTGAATGCCATATAAGGAAGGACAACGTCCGTACATACAGACGTGCACAAAAGGGGGAAAAGGGTGATGAAAAGGTGTGCATACAAAAATACTACATCCATACTTGAAGAACTCTGGACATACACTAATCCATTAATTCTAGAGGGGAACAGAAACCAAACACCAGTCAAGGTGTAAATAACTACAACGAGCTCATTGTACACTCAAGCTGATCAAACTGAACGTGAATAAAACAAACCTCTATTTTTCAGAATAAAAAAACTGAGGAGGACATAGAAGAATTCTAGATTAATAAAAAGAGTCTGAAGAAGCACTTCAAATCACTAGATCATTTTAAACCCACATCTACTCTCTTAGTTATTCTTTTATTTACATTTCGAGCAATGTGTGTGCTCTGTATATATTATAATCACACTGTCTCCGGTGATAAACTCGAGAATCTCTAAATCCTCATAGAAGCCTTCCATAACTCTTTTGTATCACACTGTGGATAGTGGTAGAGGTCAAGTAAGACTTGGACAGCCAGTGAGCTATTGTTTTGTCTTCCCACGTAGAACTGCGGTAGAGGTCTTAGTACCTGGACAATCTTTGCACTGTTTTTTACCCCGATCCAGGGTGTGGATAAAATTTATATAAATAGTTTAAGAGGACTATGTCTCAACATGAGATAGAACCTCTTGGTTACATATTCTGTGCATCTTAGATTAATTCTAAATTATACTATATATTTTATATTCCACTGCTAATTACTTTTAAATACAATTTGATTTAAATTTACTTTGATAGTTAAATTAGCATGTGTTTGTACTTATTGTGAACCAGTAAGTTAGTTTCAAAATTTAATTTAATCTCCCGATTAAATTAACTGATACCTAATCATTCTTTGAGAAGCTAATTGATCTTTTATAATCTTTATAAAATCTCTATAATTTAACTTGTTTTTAAATTTTTATAATTTAAGAGAAATATTTTTAACAGATATTTTAATTGGAAGTCAATTCACCCCCTCTTGAGTATCCACTCCAACCAATATTTTTAATCAGAGGGTATTTTTATTATTAAAGGTTTTAGAAATACTATGTTTTTTCTACTGGGATTTTAGTTGTATCTTAATGATCTTAAATTTCTGTTATTTCTAAATTTTATCTCTTTAAATATATATGCTAAAATATAACTATGGAAAATAGACTAGAAGGTGTGGCTACCAACCAGCCACCTTTTTTAATGCTAAAAATTATTCTTAGTTGATGCTTAAAATTAAAATTATTTTAGAATGTATGGGATTTGACATCTAGACTACTATAGAGACTCAATATAAAATTCCAGAAACTGAAAGAAATACTTGGGATGAACCTACTAAATCTGCTTACAATAATAACTATAATGTAATGAATGCCTTGTACTGTGCCTTAGGAGACGAAGAATTAAATCACATATCTGCTTGTAAAACTACTTATGAAATTTGGGACACTTTGGTTATTTCCCATGTGGGAGCAACCAATGTCAATGAAATGAGACTGAATACCTATAATATTAAATATGATAATTTTACAATGAATCATGATGAACCCATTTCTGACATGTATATTAGGATCAATGATATTTTCAACACTATGAGATCTCTTGGTAAAGTTTTTCCTGCAAAAGAATAGATCATGAGGATATTAATATGTCTTCTAGAAAGATGGATAGGCACATTTGTTTCCATTAGAGAATTGTGGAAAATCACCAAACTACCTTTTAAAGAATTAATTGGTCAGCTAATGATGTATGATGAAGAGCTGAAGGTCAACAAAGAAGAGGATGATGAACAAAGGAATAAGTCATTAGCCTTCCATACATCTTCTTCAACGAGTAAAGACAAAGGAAAAATTCAATGTCAATGTGATAGTTCATGTAGTGTTGAGAGTGCATTTGACAGGGATGCTGAGATGGCTCAGATAGCCAGAAGATTCAAAAGGTCCTACAGGAAGAAGAAATTTTTCAGAACATCAAATTACATAGGAAAATATGATAACAAGGGTCATTGGAAAAAGGACTGAAAAAAATATGATAAAGTGATGATATTGTCTGCTATGAATGCAATAGGAAAGGGCATGTTAAAGCAGATTGTCGAATGTTGAAGTTCAAGAAGAAACATGAATACATGGACAATAAGTACAAGGAATTTATGTATGCTACCTGATGCTCGTCAAAAGATATCACAAGTGAATCTGATGTTTCTGGATATGAAAATAATCATACTAACATGTGTTTTATGAAAAACACAAATGAGGTAACACTAGACACTCTTTCATTAAATTCATATTATTCTAGCGTTGATTCTAATTCTGAATATGAAAATATGTATTCTGAAGAATTAAATGAATACTGTAATATGCTAGAAGAGACTTTTAATTAATTGAAGGACAAGTATAAATCATTAAAGAAACATCATGCTTTAACCAGCTCTATTAAATCTTCCCTTTATATAGAAAAGGACAAGACGTCTCAATTACTTAAGGTAAATACTGAACTGAAGTTATCTAATGATAAATTAAAAAAGGACTTAGAAAAAATCACAAATGAAAAATATACTCTTACAAAAATGTTAGGTAAACAAGTGCCACAAAAATATACCACTGGAATAGGCTATCAGCCTTGAAAGAGACGAATTACTAAAACTAGATTAATTCCAAAATCCGGACAGAATGCTAATAGTTCTAGTTCTGGAAATTAATTTTCTTCAACTAGTTATTCATATTCTTATAGGTTAAGTAACGTTTATTTTTCAAAATCTATTGATTATGTATGTTATTTGAGACCCATAAGACAAATCGGGGTACCTAAATCTTTTCTAGCTACCCTATCGGTACCCAAGAAAATCTGGGTATGAAAATAATTTTCCATCTAGACCTGTTTTGTAGGAGACTTACTGGAAGAGTTCTCATAAGAAGGTATATTACTTGGATAGTGGGTGTTCAAGGAATATGACTGGAGATATATCATGCTTCAAAAGATTAATCAAAGTTGATGGAGTTCATGTCACCTTTGATGATAATTCTAAAGGAAAATTCATCAGCCTAGGCCAGATTGGTAACACTGATTCAGTTTTGATTTCTAATGTTTTGTTTGTTGATGGACATAAATATAATCTGTTCAGTATTTATTAGTTATGTAATGATGGTTTTAATGCTAAATTTTAAAATTATTATTGTAATGTTTTTAAATCAAAAATTGATTCAGTATTTTTTTTATAGAGAAATGAAAATGTTTATATTGTTGATTTTAATTCTTTTGCTAAAAAACATTACTTTCTTAAATGATTTTCATAACGAGTCTTGGATTTGGCCCAGAAGATTAGGACATTTCCACATCCATTCCATTAGAAAATTGAATAGGAAGAACTTAGTTAGAGACCTACCCAAACTCGAGTTCCCAGCTGATAATTTTTGTAATCCCTGTCAAAAGGGAATGTAACATAATGTTTCCTTTAAATAAAAGAAATAAGTTTCAACTTCTCAACCTCTGGAGTTGGTTCACATGGATTTGTTTGGACCTTCTAGATTTTCTAGTTTAAATGAGAAGCACTATGTCTATGTCTTAGTAGATGAATTTTCTAGATATACTTGGGTATACTCCATATCTCACATATGTGAAGCTTGTTATTACATTATTAAATACTCTAATTTTATAGAAAATCTTAGTGGACTTAAGATTAAGACCCTAAGAAGTGATCATGGTCATGAGTTTTAAAATCATGACTTTGAATCTTAATGCTCACACAATGGCTATAGTCACAATTTTTATTCCCCTAGAACACCTCAGCAGAATGGTGTAGTAGAATGAAGAAATGAAACCCTTCATGAAATTCCAAGGACCCTGCTTAATGTGTATGACATGCCTGTTTACTTATGGGGTGAAGCTATAAATACATCTTGTTATATTATTAATAGAGTTTTTATAAGACATGTTCTTATGAAAACCCCTTATGAACTTTAGAATAATATGAATCCTATGGTTATTAACTTTAGAGTTTTTCATTGAAAAGTCTTTATTTTCAATATAAATGATAATCTTGACATGTTTTCATCCAAAATGGATAATGGAATTTTTCATGGTTATTACTTAACTAGAAAAGCCTATAGAGTAATTCTTAAAAGAAACAAATGTGTGGAAGAATCTGTTCATATCAAGTTTGATGAAACTGATCCACATGAACCTAACTCTTCTCTTGAAAATCTTAAAGAATATTTGTCTTTTCTGGACCTTAATGATAAATCAAATGTGTTTGTTGTAAAGATATCCAGTTCTGGACATATTCCAGAATCTGCATCTATAGAACCCGAACATACTGAAGAGCCTGAAATTTCTAGTCCTACCTTTACTAGATCAACTCAGATTCTAATTCATAATCCTTTAGATGTTGTTACTGGTAATCTTTATAGAGGTACATAGACCAGAGCTTCTCTAAGAAATCAGGTTGAACATCATGCCTTTCTTACACAGCTAGAACCTAAAAATGCCAATGATGCAATCAATGATGAATTTTGGGTAATGGAAATACAAGAAGAATTAAATCATTTTGAATGAAACAATGTCTGGGAATTAGTTGACAGACCCAAGGACACTTTGACAATAGACACTAAATGGGTTTTTAGAAACAAAGTTGATGAGTCTAGAAATATAGTTAGAAACGAAGAAAGTCTAGTTTCATAAGGGTATAGTCAAGAGGAAGGAATAGACTATGAGGAATCCTTTTCACCTGTAGCAAGATTTGAATCCATTAGAATACTACCTGCCTATGCTGCTCATCTGAATTTCATGTTATATCAAATGGATGTGAAAAGTGCTTTTCTAAATGGTTTTATAATTGAAGATGTTTTTTTGAACAACCACCTAGATTTACAAACCCCCATTTCCAGTATCATGTTTTTAAACATTCTAATGCTTTATATGGTTTAAAACAAGCTCCAAGAGCATGGTATGATAGACTTAGTAATTTTCTTATTTCAAAAGGTTTTACTGAAGGGATTTCTGACCCAACTCTTTTTATTAAAATAATTTCTAAATATGTTTTTATAGTAAAAATCTAATTTTATGATATTATTTTTGGATCTTTTAAACTTTCTTTATGTAATGATTTTTCAAAGTTTATGATAAATGAATTTGAAATGATTTTAATGGGAGAACTCAAATACTTTCTTGGATTTCAAGATTTTCAAAATAAAAAAGGTATTATTTTGAATCAAAGTAAATACACAAAGAATATTTTAAAACATTTTGGTTTGGATTGTATTAAGTAAAGTGATGAACCTATGAGTATGGTCTGTAAATTGGATACAGATGAAACTGGGAAAACAGTGGATCAAACCAACTATAGAGGTATGATTGGAAGCAAACTTTACCTTACTTCTAGTTGACCAGACAATATGATTAGTGTGTGTATGTGTGCAAGATTTCAAGATAATCATAAATAATCACATTTTCTTGATGTTAAAATAATTTTTAAGTATCACAAACATACTGCAAATTTGGGATTGTTTTATCCAAAAGGACAATCTTTTGAATTAATGAGTTATCTAGATGCTGACTTTTCTGGTTGAAAGTTGGATAGAAAAAGCACATATAAAACATGTAATTTATTGGGAATATCCTTAGTATCTTGGTTTAGTATGAAGCATAATTCTGTAGCATTGTCCACTGCTGAAGCAGAGTATATAGCTATTGGTAGTGGCTGTGCACAAATTCTGTGGATGAAACACACTCTTTTGGACTATGGATATTTTTTAAGCATGTTTCAATAAACTGTGATAACACTGGTGCAATTAATATTCAATATAACCATGTGTCTCACTCTACGACCAAACACATTGATGTAAGGAATCAATTTTTGAGAGATAATTACCAAAAAGGTGATATTAATCATGAATTTGTAGGTACTGAACATCAATTAGCTTCGATTTTTACCAAACTCTTAAGTTAAAATAGATTAAGTTACATTAGACATGAGTTAGGAATGATAGATCACCAATATGAAACCTCACCGATATGAAACCTCACCGATATACCTCACTGATAAGAAACCTCACTGATATACCTCACTAATAGGAATCCTAACCGATATATGCTACTAATAAGTATGCACTGTTTTAAAATTATGTTTGCCGCCAAAATCTGTATCATTTATAATTTACATTTTATATTTTAATTTTATATTTTATGTTTCCTAAATGATAAAAGGAAGTCTTAGTAAATTCTCAATCCACCGAACAATTCTTTTACCTTCAAGCCTTAGCTCCCGAATCACCGGAAAACCCTAAGTTCCTCCAACAAGAAATGGAAAAAACCAAAATGCCTAATGTCAGAGATGACATTGTTGAGCTGAATGCAATGAAGCCGAAGACAGAGCGAGAAGCAAGTATCAGTGTCAGTAGAACAAGGTTGGGGAGGCGACCAGTGATCCCACATTTACAAAATAGAGTTATTGTGATCTAAAAAGAGCTATGTGTGGAATGGATGTTGTCTAGTAAATCGTTATTTCTAGAGGTTCTGGAAAATCAGAAGTGGGTAGATTGCTTTTCGAACAAAAATGGCCCCTATTATCTGAAGCTGGTGAAACAGTTCGATATGATTTTAAGTTTTGGGAAATTCAATGATGAAAATAGAATGGTTACATGGGTAAATGGAATTGAGATAACTTTTTCTTATATTGAGTGGGATGAATGCCGGAAGGTTCCACATGAAGGTGGTTCTAGATATTTCTCAAAATTAGTACCACCTACAAGTGACATATTTCATAATGAGACTGCCTTTGAGGAGCTCACCAGTATTGGAGAGCAAAGACAAGTGGTGGCTGCTAAAATGGATGAGGAGAAAAATTCATGTTCATGTTTGTTCATCATTTTTAATTACAAGGAGGGGGGACTTTGCAAATATGAGATATCAAGATATCTATCTACTATATCTTTTGAGACATGGTGTGAAATTGAATTTTTTCATGTTTCTAATGATTCAAATAGATGATATTACCAGACATAAATGAAAAACCAATGCCTTATTCTATTCCAAGTTGATCTCAGTAATGATCAAAGTGAAAGGGGTTGTTGAGTCTCAAGATGAGACAGTGGTAGTAATGAATAATTTTTGTATCACAAGAACAATTTTCAAATACATGAAGATAAACTGGAATCCATGAAGAGGAGAGTGGGTTAATGATGATAAAATTCTATTTGATAAGATCAATCATGTGGATCATCCTTCAATGCCTAAAGATGTGAGGGATCCATGTCTAGTACCTGAAGAAGAACAACCTGAGTACAGTGATGTGACTAATGAAGAGGATACTTCTGTAGATAATGGAAGGGATCCAGACTTTCCCCCAAGTCATGTCGTTGAAATTATATCATCTGGAAAAGATAACATTATTAGTAGAATAAACACCTACTGATGAGGAAGACCAGCCAACCCCTAAGAATGGAGAAGAAATAGAGAATTTATCTGAATCCTCTGATTCTGTCTGCTTAAGTCTGAGTACATTGATTGGAAGCTCAGTTGTGCCTGTTATGGTTGTAGTGGGTGAGATGAATGGACCTGTGCGTAATCCAGAAGAGCCTCTTGCTATTGCAAAGATGGACTAGATTGTAGTGGATTATTCTGAGGAAGAAAGACTTACTGAGAATGATATTGGTGTATAAGATAATTCACCAGTTTAGGGGGATCATCCAACCAGGTTTGGAAATGTTTTAGTGGCTATTGAGTTTGAGGATTAGGCTAGAAGACCCAAGATTTGTGGTTTGTGGATTAGATTATCCCGATTCTGATAATGAGGCATCCATCAATAGACCAAAAATCAATTATGATATTCAGTCTGAAATATTACATGATTATGTGGTCTGAATAAATGATCTGGATAAGCTAAAGTCTTCTCTTAATATAAGCTTTTTCGAAGAAATAAGTAAAATGGAAGCTTCACTGGTATCATCAATTCAATCGACTATGAATGAATCTATGGCCACTATAGTGTCTGAGAGAGCACCTGTTGTGGTTTCACATGCTGATATGATCACCAGGGATGACTTTGTATCCTTAAAGGATGAAATTAAAGAGTCTTTGAGTGCTTTTTTTGTTGAGTTAAAGAGTTTCTTTGTTGACAGAATGAGTAATTTAGAAGAGTCTTTTGAACTCTCTCTCAGTTGTAATGTGTCCACTTTTGTGGCAGAGATCGTAGATGAAGTTACAGCTTTCCAGACTCAACTATCATGACTGGAAGACGATTTTGAACTTCTAATGAAATTAGTTATCTCTTTAGAATCGTATATGAGTTCAAAATCTCAAACAGAAAAGGATTTGGCCTATGTGAAAACTGTGGTCAGCCAGATGGTTTCTGTTTTTGATGGCTTTAAAAATTATGTGGACAGTCATATCGATGCAAAAGATACTATAGTGAAAAGTATTATTAGTGGGATAACTAAGAGCATCATTGAAACTCTGACCTTCTCTATTGGTTCTCTTGATTCCAGACCTTTAGTAGATTTGGATCAGATTATATCTTTGATGAAGGAGGAGCTTGGTTCAGCATCAACCAGTGGCTCTGTGGACTCATCTGATCTAACCAAAGTGGTGATGTCTACTAGAGATACCACTAAACATATAATGAATATAGTCCAAGACTATATGAGAGAAGCATATTCCTCTCAAAAAGCGGTGAAATACAAGGTAGATTATTATTTCCAAAGGATTTAAACCAAGCATCAACTCAATAATCATTTAAAACTTCTGTTAGAAAACATGAAGTTACCTAATTTCAACCAAGCCTTCAGAGAACTATTCACCAATCTCAGAGAGTTGAATCCTGCATTGGAATAATTTATGGAAAACAAGGATGATTTCATTTCTTCCATGGAAAGCGGAGGTGGAATCATTAAGGATTTCAGAAATCTCTTGTTGCCTTTCTTTCAAGTCGATGCTAGGCCGGTGATTATATGTCCATCTTTACATGCCTCTTCCTCTACTACTTATCCTTCTCAGATGACTCCAGTCCAAGATATTAGAAGCCTTAATCCTATGATCACTCAACGGACTACCCAGTACCGACCATGATCATTTTCAATAGCTCAGCCAACACTGATCGTCTCGGGTGTTCATAAGCCTTCACCAGCATCCACCCCAGCTGAACCTTCTTCCGATCCCAAGGGGAAATCTCATTCTGAGGATGTGGATTGATCAGTGGCAATTATTTTTTATAGGAATCACATGTATTAATTTTTTTCATGCATTTCATTGTATCTGTTTGCTCCTAGAAATATATATGATCTTAATTTCTTTTACCCTCTATTACTTTTGTTCTCATGTATTTCCTTCTTTTTCCACTTTATGATTATCACAATGGGAGAGAAATACTATCTTAGGGAAAAATATCAGGGGGATAAATAAAATATTTTATGTTTTAGGGGGAGAAATACTATCATTTATGAGGTTAATTAATTTTCCTCTGTTCCATTTGTTTTATATTTTATCTTTTCTATATTTTTGTTATAATATATTGATTTCTCTAATACAGTTGGTTTTTTTACAATATCTTCTGATACAATTACTAATTATTTTGAGACTATAATATCATAAGTTGTGATTATCAAAAAGTGGGAGATTGTTGACCTCACATGTTTTGATAATCCCAATTATGCTTTGACATACATTGACAATCTAAATAAATTTTTATCTATATATTAACTCTTTAAATATATGACATTGTATTTTAAATTTGATAAGAATGTTAAAATAATCTTTGAAATATTTTAATCAATGGTTATCTATGTTTATATGAATTTTGAAATAATTCAAACTCAATCGGATATGTTTTGCATAAAGAAGATAAATGTTAAGTCACTGATATGCTTATAGCTACTGATGCAGATCTACCGATACATAGACTACTGATAGACATAGTCACCGATAATCTATGTTCATAGATACGTAGAGATACCGATATGTATAAGTCCACCGGTAATCACGTCACTGATAGATCAAGTCTACCGATACATACAGGTATCGATAGAAGCTAAGCTACCGATAGAACAAGTCTGTCGGTATGCATAAGTCTAGTGGTATACACAATCACTGGTACATAACAAAGCTACTGATATGCACAAGCCATCGATAAAAAGTTTAGCGATACAAATAGTCATGAATAAAAAATATCCACCTATTCAAGCGAGCTACCGATAGACCAAGAGATACTGATAGAAGGAGTCACCAGCATATAGAGCTACCGATAGAAGGAGTCACCGGTATATAGAGCTACTGATACAAAAAGTAACAGCTACCGACACAAGGAGATACCAATACAAGATCAAAGAGCTACCGATAGGAGCTCACAGATATACAAAGTCCACCACTACATATCTACCAACAGAAATCTAATGATGAATGACTTACCAGTCACTATTTCCAAAACTCTTGTTTTGTCAATATTATTTATTTATTAAGAAACAATCATATTTGATGATTTTAATGAAATTTATGTTATTTAATGATAGTTGTTGGCTTGTCAGGGAACCGTACCTAGTACCCATGAAAAGGTAATCATTCCCATTTGTCGGAGTTGAAAGCTATATAAGGATGGACAATGGTCAGACATACAGATGTGCACAAATGGGGAAAAAGGGTGCTATAATAGTGTGCATAAAAAAAATACTACATCCATACTTGAATAACAATGGACATACACGAAGCCATTAATTCAAGAGGAGAACAAAAACTGAACATCAGTCAAGGAGTGACAAACTACAACGAGCTCTTCATGTACTCAAGCTGATCAAACTAAACATGAAGAAAATGACCCTCTCTTTTTTAGACAAAAACAAGAGGAGGACTCATAAGCATTCTTGATTATCAAGAGTCCAGAGATGCACGTCAAATCACTAGAGCATTCTAAAACTCATATCTACTCTCTTAGTTATTCTTTTATGTTCATTTCAAGCAGTGTGTGTGCTCTGTATATTTTATACTCACACTGTCTCCTGTGCTAAACTGGAGTATATCTAAATCCTCACACAAACCTTCCATAACTAAATTGTATCCTAATATGTATAGTGGAAGAGGTCAATTAAGACCTGGACAACCAGTGTTCTGTTGTTTTGTTTTCCCATGTTCAACAGTGGTAGAGGTCTTAGTACCTGGATAGTCATTGCACTGTTGTTTTCACCGATCCCTGGTGTGGATCAAATTTATATATATTGTTTGAGAGGACTAAGTCTCGGCTTGAGACTAATCCTCGTGGTTACGTCTGATGTGAATCTTAGATTAATTCTAATGTATACTATATATTTTATATTCGGATGCTAATTAAATTGAAATACAATTTGTTTTATAGTTACTTTAATAGTTAAATTAGAATGTGTTTATACTTATTGTGACCCAGTAAGTTAGTTTCGAAATTTTATTTAATCTCCTGATTAAATTAACTGAGACCTAATCAATCTTTGAGAAACTAATTAAACATTTAAAATCTATATAAATTAACATCATTTTAACTTGTATTTAAATTGGGGTATTTTAAGAGAAATATTTTTAACAGAAATTTTAATTGGAAGACAATTCAC
This sequence comes from Viscum album, assembly GCA_963277665.1. Classification (NCBI taxonomy): domain Eukaryota; kingdom Viridiplantae; phylum Streptophyta; class Magnoliopsida; order Santalales; family Viscaceae; genus Viscum; species Viscum album. The sequence goes on along the minus strand of OY728127.1, from coordinate 419,428,286 downwards.
CCCCCTCTTTAGTATCCACTCCAACCAACAAGAATATTGTATTTAATAACTTATGTTACATAAAAAACGATGCATAGAATATAATATAAAATAAATATAATTTTAGATGTAAATATTTTTAATTAATATCAATCTATTAAATAGATTTAATTGCATTAAACTCTTTGTTTTTTTTAATTTACATGATACACTATGTTTTTCTTGTGGTACATTGATAAAAAATTTTAAAAAAAATTATGAATTATTATTAAAACGATATTAATTTATATAATAGTTATAACCGAGATTTTATGTTATTTTATATGAATATTAATATCTATATTAATGAAATTATGGTTAGATATTTACTATTAATAAAATAATAAAATTATGGTTAGATATCTACTAACAGAAACCTACTGATGAAAGACGTACGAGTCATTGTTTCCTAAACTCTACTTTTTTAAATATTAGTTATTTATTAAGAAACAATATTATTTGATGAATTTAATGCAAATAATGTTATTTAATGATAGTTGTTGGCATGTTAGGGAACCGTACCTAGTACCCATGAAAAGGTAATCATTCCCATTTGTCGGAGTAGAAATATATATAAGGAAGGACAAAGGTTGGACATACAGATGTGCACAATAGGGTAAAAAGTGTGTTGTAATGGTGTGCATACAAAAATACTACATCCATACTTGAAGAACACTAGACATACACGAAGCCATTCATTCAAGAGGAGAACAAAAACTGAACTTCAGTCAATGAGTGACAAACTACAATGAGCTCTTCATGCACTCAAGCTGATCAAACTAAACACGAAGAAAACGACCCTCTGTTTTTCAGACAAAAACCAGAGGATGACTAAGAAGAATTCCTAATTAATCAAACGAGTCCATAGCTGATCTTAAAATCACTAGAGCATTATAAGACTCATATCTACTCTCTTAGTGATTCTTTTATTTACATTTCGATCAGTGTGTGTGCTCTGTATATTTTATACTCACACTGTCTCATGTGCTAAACTGGAGGATCTATAAATCTTCACACAAACCTTCCATAACTCATTTTTATCCCACTATGGATAGTGGTAGAGGTCATGTAAGACCTGGAAAACCAGTGTGATGTTGTTTTGTTATCCCACGTAAAACAGTGGTAGAGGTTTTAGTACTTGGACTGTCTTGGCACTGTTGTTTTCCCAAATCCAGGGTGTGGATCAAATTTATATAAATTTTTTGAGAGGACTATGTCTCGGCTTGAGACGTATCCTATTCATTACATCTGATGTGCATCTTAGATTAATTCTAATGTATACTATATATTTTATATATGGCTTCTATGTACTTTGAAATACAATATGTTTTAAAGTTACTTTGATAGTAAAATTAGCAAGTGTTTATACTTATTGTGAACCAGTTATTTAGTTTCAAAATTTTATTTAATCTCTTGATTAAATTAATTGAGACCTAATGAATCTTTGAGAAACTAATTGAACATTTACAATCTATATAAATTCACAACAGTTTAATTTTTTTTTAAATTGGGGATTTTGAGAGAAATATTTTTAACAGAAATTTTAATTGGAACTCAATTCACCCCCTCTTCAGTATCCACTCCAACCAACAAAAATATTGTATTGAATAACATATGTTACATAAAAAACGATTCATAGAATAGAATATAAAATGAAGATAATTTATGATGTAAATATTTTTAATTAATATAAATCTGTTAAATAGATTTAATTACATTAAACTCTATGTTTTTCTCAAATTACATGATATAATATGTTTTTCTTGTGGTACATTGATCACAGACTTTAAAAAAATTATGAATTATTATTAAAAACATATTAATTTATATAATAGTTATAACCAAGAGTTTATGATATTTTATATGAATATGAATATCTATATTAATAAAATTATGGTTATATATTTAATTTTAATAAAATAATAATTATTTAAAATAAAAATAAGTGTATTATGAAAAAATACATTTTTTAAAATACTAAACCGACGCACGAGACACATAATATAAAATTAATTTTTATAAATTATAGACAATTTATATGAAAATGTAAACTTATTGTTTTATAAATATTGGATACATAGTTATCTTAGGGGGAACAATTTGGTTATTTTTTTTAAAAAATTCATTTTTTAGGATTTGTTATAACAGTGAATTCTAATTCAAAAATTCATGTTCGTTTAAATATTTTTTATTGATAAAATTTATATTTTGTAGGATTAAATTTTATATAAGATAAATCATTCATTAATGAATCAAATTTAGGTCATTGAAATCAATTTTAAATTGAGTAATTATATAAAACACATCATAAACTTTTGATATTTTTCACATTCAAAAACCTAAATCTCTTCATGTCTACAAGATTAATTGAATATTAATATTCTCCACCTGTGTGATTTGACTTTGAAATAATGGATTAAATATTTTTAATAAAAAATTCTATAATTTCTAACTTGAAAAACTTATTTTTTTTACTATAATTAGTAATGACAATAATAAAAATAATTTAATATGGTAATGTTAAAAATGAGTTTAACATGGGGATAAACATAACATATAATGATAAAAAGGAATCATAATAATTTCTAAAAAATATTATATGGACATATTGAGGTAATTAGACATAGATATTCCAATAATTGCTTATTTTCAACCATTTTACATATGAAAAACAAGGCCGGGCTATATTATTTTCAAAAATACCATGTAAATCCTCTCCTATCTTATAAAAGGACAACCCCTCTATTATATAATTCACATCATAAAACCACTACAGATAATTAAATACTTGAATTAATCACTACCTATATTCAAAACCGTCATTTGAGGAGCCTCAGTTTTGAAAAAAAAATCCATCAAAGGAAGGAATTATTTGTAAACCTATGAAAGATACCTGAAGAAAAGTTAATGTTCATCAAAAAGCATCATTATTTTATTTCTTTCTCCACCAATTAAAATTATAATTAAATCCTAACGGTAAAATATCATCAGTATATTAAATTTAATGGGATATTTCTATGACAAATAAATTACCCATAACCATCTCCACCTTCATCTAATGGATTACAAACACGTCATTGGTGAGTTAAGAAGCCAATAGCCTCGTGAACCATATTCGTTCATATCCATTACCACCCTTCACATATGTGTATCAATATTAGTAATATATATAAATATATAATATATATAAAAAATTTATACCTCTTAAGTAACAATATAACAGTTAATATATATTCACATTCTATTCATCGGGGATACGACAATGTCACTCGAGTGTATTCCAAACTACCATCTTGCCCCACGATGTGATTCGTCATTCACTAAAGTGTGACATGTAATATAAAAATGATATTGTTAACTATTATATGTGGTATAGTGTAAATAATAATTATAATAATTATAAATTTATTATTAATGAATGGTAATATTTATCATTTTATTTCTTACCTTTTTAGTCACTTATAGATTATGGCATCATTTGTGCATGTTTGGTCTGACGCTGCCATGAAGTGATGTGACTCTCTTTTCCCCAACAATTAATATGTGTGATATATTTAACTAAATAATATATTTTATATTATATCCTGAGAATAGATTTAAATAATATTTTATTTACATTCTATCCAAAATGTTTTTTTTTTGAAAAATGGTTGTGTTATGTATGTGTATGTGTGACCAACCACCTCCATATTCATAACATTGTTAATTTATTATTTGCATCTGTTGAGATTAGTTTTAAAATTATAATTATTGAATAAATATGATAATAATTTAATGATTATTATTCTTTAGATGATAGAACATTATAAAATGTAAATGAAAATAATCTTTTATGATGGTTGATGCATGAGAAAACAATGGTATTTAGTATCTTAAACAATATGAATAACAAAATTTAAATATCAAATCGATGATAATATGTTCTATAAGCATAATTTATGTCTTTATAAATACTAAGTCAATTTATTAATAAGTTAATTTCATTTCCAAAACATATATATATTTGGTTAAATATATTTCAACTAGAGGGAATCATGAGGGAAGGGACTACAAAAGGTGATTTCTGTTCATTAGGTTAATATCTTACTTAATTTAATTTCACATTATATGACTATGTTTATGAGAAATTATGAATAAATAATGTTTCATTTTAATCATTTTTATGTCTATATTTTGTTGAAACAAATAATAAAATATTTTTAAATTCACACATATCTGTTATAATCATTGTAATGTTATATTTCACAATCTCATTGTGATCGATATTAATAACTTTTGAATGTCAGTTGTTGGAGGTTATTTGAATATTTCCAAATAAACCAACATAATTTATCCATCTTATGTATATTTATGATATTCATATGTAATGGTGTCATTTAAAAACTATTTAGGACTTAATTTAGTTAATAAAATATTTTAATAAATTCCGACTACATTTCTCTCTTTGATCAAAAATATGTTTTCTTCCAAAACGATTTTTAATAAATGCATTTAAAATGATATGAAATTTTAAAAATTATTTATTAATGAAATATTTAACCTCTATTAATCATTAAAAATTTATTTCAAATGATTCACACTTCATTTAAAAAAATATTTTTTTCTATTTCTGAAAATGTGAATGGGATCTTTTTTTATAGAATTTGGATTGTTCAAAATTATTTTAATTTGAAAATGGAATATTCATTTAAAAATTTATGGAATGTATTGAAATAACTTCATAATGAACAAAATATCATTGAATCATACTGTTAATTTTTATGTGGATATTTTTAATGATAATTTTCTCCCATGATAATTTGAATGAAAAGGATTTTCAATTACTTTTCAGTGTAAAAAATTAAATTTTACTCCAGAATGTTTATATGGATACATTTATGGAATTTATGTTCCTCAATGAGAAAAACCCTATACTATTAATTAAATGTATATATGTTGAGACCATCCTTATTCTCTATCAATATACACTACGAGAAAAATCACTATTTGCGACGGGCTATTTGCGACGGGAATAAGTCACGTTGCAAATAAAAAGTCCAGGAAGCTATTTGTGATGGGGGGAAGTGCAATCACAAATAACAAAATATTTGCGATGGGATTTCATCTCCCGTCAAAAATAGTTTGGCGCGGCTTGCGCGCCAAACCACGCAGGGTTATTTGCGACGGGTCCCGTCGCAAATACCCGACGGCGGTCAATAACTTATTGTGACGGGATGTCATCCAGTAGCAAAAAGACTGTCAGCAAGCACTATTTGCAACGGGACCCATCGCAAATAACCTTTTAACCACCGAATGTAATTAATACGGGCGAGGGTAATTGTGACAGGACCCGTCACAAATACCACCATTTACGAAGGGAAGCCCATCACAAATAATCACGTCGCAACTAATCTAACCTATATATACCCCCATCTGTTTTTTCCCAAATCATTTAGATCTGGTTCTCTCTCTCTTCATTCTTCAGTTTCAAAGAGAAATTTTATTTTAGTTGAAGTTTTTTATACAAGAGCAATCAGAGGGTGTCAATATCTTCAGAATATCAATGTTTAAGGTATTTATATTTTATTTTTTTATTTATATTTTATTTTTTTATGTTAATTTTCATTATTGATTATTAGTTCTAATTTAAATAGATTTCAATTAGTAATAATTAGATATAATTAGTAATAATTAGATATAATTTGGTATAATTAGATATAATTATGAATAATTAGGAATAATTTGGATTAATTAGGAATAATTAGGAATAACTAGGAATAATTAGTAATAATTAGTAATAATTAAGAATAATTAGGAATAATTAGGAATAATTAGGAATAATTAGTAATAATTAGTGATAATTAGTAATAAATATGAATAATTAGTAATAATTAGTAATAATTAGTAATAATTAGGAATAATTAGTAATAATTAGTAATAATTAGGAATAATTAGTAATAATTAAGAATAATTAGTAATAAATAGTAATAATTAGAAATAATTAGTAATAATTAGTAATAATTAGTAATAATTAGTAATAATTATTAATAATTAGTAATAATTAGTAATAATTAGTAATAATTAGTAATAATTAGGAATAATTAGGAATAATTAGGAATAATTGGGAATAATTAGTAATAATTGGGAATAATTAGTAATAATTAGTAATAATTAGAAATAATTAGTAATAATTAGTAATAATTAGGAATATTTAGGAATAATTAAGAATAATTAGGTATAATTAGGAATAATAAGTAATAATTAGTAATAATTAGTAACAATTAGATATAAATAGTAATAAATAGTAATAATTAGTAATAATTAGAAATAATTAGGAACAGTTAGAAAGAGTTAGCAAGAGTTAGCAAGAGTTAGCAAGAGTTAGCAAGAGTTAGCAAGAGTTAGTAAGAGTTATCAAGAGTTAGCAAGAGTTAGAAAGAGTTAGGTACTAGTAGGAAGAGTTAGGAATAGTTATGAAGAGTTAGCAACATTTAGCAACAGTTAGCAACAGTTAACAACAGTTTGGAACAGTTAGGAAAAGTTAGCAACAGTTAGAAATAGTTAGGAATAGTTAGGCATAGTTAGCAACAATTAAGAACATTTAAAGAGTTATCAATAGTTAGCAACAATTATCAACATTTAGCAACAGTTAGAAAGAGTTAGAAACAGTTAGCAATAGATAGCAACAGTTAGCAACAGTTAGAAACAATTAGCAACAGGTAGCAACAAAAAATTATATTATTATTATTTATGAAAAAATAATATTAATATTATAAAAATAATAAAATATTTCAAAAATATTAAAATTATCAATATTCACCATAGACATTTCTCTCTTTTTAACATGTTTAAATTTCATTGGGTTGCCAATTGTCAGGTCATGCGGAATAAATAGTTTGTTTTAGTAATGTCTAATGTAAACTCTATAATTTTCCTTGCATGGTTGATCACCTCGTATGTAGTGTTGCAATCGGAAAAATCAATTCATGCCTTTCTTATCTATAAGAATTATCTCACATGAACCTTTACATAGACCATTCTTCCTTGAAAATTTAAGGTAAAAATAATGATATCCCCTCAATTTTTAAGGAAGAATGATCTATGTAATGTGTCATGTGAGATGATTTTTAGAGACGAGAACGTCATTACCTTTGTCTTACTATTGCAACACTACTTGTGAGGTGATCAACCATGCAAGTACAATTATAGAGTTTACATTGGACATCACAGACACAAATCTTTTATTGTGCATGACTTGAAAAATGACGACCCTTTGATAATTGAACATGTTAGTAATAGAACAAAGTCTTTTGTGAATATTGATAATTTTAATAATTTTTATATTTTTTATTATTTAAATAATATTAATATTGTTTTTTGGTAAATTGTGGTAATATAAATTTTTTTATTACTAATAATTAGAAAACGAAATCATCTACGATACTGAAGGGATAATTTGTAATCATCTCCACAATGATGATTACCAAATTTCCATTCATTATTCAAGCAGTTTTCCTTTTGATAAGTATTCCTATTTATTGATAAATTAGTAATAATTAGTAGTAAATTGCAATGATTAGTAATAAATTGTAATAATTAGTAATAATTAGTAATAATTAGTTATAATTTGTAATAATTAGAAATAATTAAGAATAATTAGGAATAATTAGGAATAATTAAGAATAATTAGCAATAATAATTGTATAGAAAGATGCAATTAAATAAGATTTCGGACAAGAGAGTATCTGTCAATCCACTAGAAATTTTGTTTCCCTTGATTAATGATATTTATTAAGTAGCTGTAATTATTTATCATCTTTTTCATATAGTGTTTTCATAACATCAACCTATTCAAAAATAGTGATGATTTTATAATTTATGTAGAAAAATATAGAACATGGAAGTCGACATCAGTCATTATTAGATTATCAAGCTTGGATAAATCAGCAAAAAAATCCAAATGGTTCTGGTATTAATCCTGTCTATATTGAGGGTGTTGAAGTTTTCTTATCATTTTCATAATCAAACCCAGAATATGTTTCAGAAGGGAAAATTAAGTGTCCTTGTCAAAAATGTGCTCTGAGAATATTTGAAACATTTGATAAAGATGGGGGACATCTCTTGCATTTTGGTTTTCAACCAGATTATGTTTTTTTATTTCAACACGGTTAACGTAGTTCCAAAGAAGATTCTAATAACATGATTCTAAATCCATCACAGTTTCAAAATATAGTACAGGATGTTGCAGGTCCATCTGTGCAATAAATAGAAACTCACGATGATATTGATTTAACTCCTGAGTTGGAACCATCAAAATTTTATGATTTTTTGAGGTCTGCTAAGGATGCATTATATCCTGGTTGCAAGATAAGAAAATTTGAAGAAGTTTTCCAAATTTATGGGTATTAAATCAGATAATGCAATGTCAAACAACTATTTTGATTAGATATTTTATTTGGTTAAAACACTGTTACCTGAAGAAAATGTGTTGCCTGCAAATTACTATGAGAGCAAGAGGCTTATTCGTAATTTGGGCCATAGTTATCAGAATATTCATGACTGTCCAAATGATTGCATCTTATATTCTGGCGAAAACGATCCATTGTATATTTGTCTCACATGTGGAAAATTTATGTATATAGAAGCTCAACTAGGGGAGTCTAGATCGATTCCAGTAAAACAGTTGAGATATTTCCCTCTTACACCCTGGTTTCAGCATTTATTTTTATCTCAGAACACAGCGTCAATGATGTCGTGGCACAAAACCAAGATTTCACCTGATAAAAGCTTGAATCATCCATATTATAGTGATTCATGGAAACTTTTTGACAGTATGCATCCGTCTTTTGCTATAGAAGACCGAAATGTGCGATTGGGTCTTTCTACTCACGGTTTTTGTCCATTTGGTTTATACGGTAGTTAGTATTCTTGTTGGACTGTCTTTATAACTCTGTAAAATATGCCTCCATGGATGTTGATGAAAGATAATTATATCTTTTTGACTCTATTAATCACAGGACATCCGAAAAAGAATATTGATTTTTATTTGAAATCATTGATAGACGAGTTAAATGAATTGTGGAGTGATGGTGTGAAAACATATGATGTTGTTGTGAAACAAAATTTCAAATTAAAAGCTGCATTGATTTGGACGACTAGTGTCATCCAGGAATATTACATGTTATCTGGTTGGAGTACACATGGTCCAAAATAATGTCCATACTGTATTAAAGAAAACAAAGCCTTCATGCTGGTCAATGGAAAAAACCTTTCTATTTTGATTGTCACTGTATATTTCTTCAAACCGATCATCATTTTCAGAGGAACAAATCTCATTTCATAAATGGTATAATTGAATGAGATGAAACTCCAAAGATGATCTCAGGTACAGAGTTAAAATCAGTTGTATTTTCATTACCCCCATAACATTTGGGCAAACAATAAACCCAAAAAAATTCATGGCTTTGGGAAAGAACATAACTGGATTAAAAAGAGCATTTTTGGGATCATCATTATTGGTCTGATTTGTTGGTATGCCACAAGTTGGATGTTATGCATATTTAGAAGATCTTTTTTGATAATTTATTTCATACAGTTTTGGATACACCAGGTAAGACCAAAGATACTTCAAAGGAACGATTAGATCTTGCCCAAATTTGCAGGCGACCATAACTTGAATTATTTGAAAATGTCAGATCATAGAGGTTATTGAAACCAAAAGTAGCTTATACACTATCCAAAGAGGGTCGCTTATTATTTTTTCAGTGGATTGCAGATTTGAGACTTCCAAATGGCTATGCTTCCAATTTGGGTAGATGCATTAATAATGGTTATATTACTGGATTAAAAGTCATGACTGACATGTTATAATTGAAATACTTATGCCAATTAGATTCAGGGGATTTTTGAATTCTATGTTTTGGGATTTGATAACAGACATATCATATTTTTTTCGAGACATTTGTACAGCGACAACAGACTACGATGCACTAAGAAAACTGGAAGTAGATGTTTCTGTAAATATATGTAAACTGGAAAAAATATTTCCGTCGGCTTTATTTGACTCAATGTAACATCTAATTTTACATTTTACACATGAAGATAAATGTGGAGGTCTATTACAGTTTTGATGGATTTACGCATTTGAGAGATACATTTAGAAATTGAAGGAAAAAATATGTAACAAAGCATCAGTTGAAGGCTCAATTGCTGAAGCTTATTTGCAAAAGGAAATTGTTTTTTTATGATCTCATTATTTTTAATCTCAATATCCCTAAAAACAGAATCGAGTGGGGAGAAATGATGGGAATGATAATGAAGAAATGGAAAATCAATTAACAGGTTTTTATCAACAAAATCATGGTTTCGGTGGAGTTCAAGAACGATGGCTTTCAGATGATGAACATCACAGAGCTCATACATATGTTCTGCACAACTGTGAAGAAATGACATCATGTGTCCTATTAGTTCTTCTATCACTTATTCTATATTTTTTTTACATTATTTAAACTTATTTTATTTGTAGGTTTTATGATAATCATATCAAGAAAAAACTTCCACAAATTACAACAGGTGCACTTGAAGAACGCAGAAAAAAAAATCTCACTGGTTTCAAAAAACTGGTAACATAAATTATTGATGGTTTAATATCAATTTCGTTTATTATTTATTATATTGATAATTTTTTTACAAATTTTCAGGTGTCTTAATATGCTGATAAAATTGACAAATGACTGTGTATATTGAGTAACCCACCATCCAAAATGGTTAAATCTTATAATGCATATGTGGTGAATGGTTTTTGATTTCATAAACATGCATACGTGGAATCAAAAAAACAATGAACAGTTGAGTTTTCTTGAGAGGATCACATCACAGAGAAATTGAATTTGACCTTTATGGCATTTTGGATGAAATTATTGATCTGTGTTATGTAGGACAGAATTTCATAACAATGTTTAAATTTCGGTGGTTTGATACAAAAAGAGGTTTGTGTGTTCATCCGACTAATGGAATCATCGATATTAAATATAAAACTATTCTTGCAATAAATGAACCATTTTTACTAGTTTAACAGCACATAAAATTTATTATTCAAAAAACTGTGCTACCTCAAGAGACTTGAGTGATTGGTGGAGCATAATAAAAATGAAATCTCGGGAAAATCAGTTTACTCAAACTGTATATGGTTCTGCTGAAGTGGAAGGAATTGAAACGTTTCAAGAGACTACTAAAAATCAATCTGATTCACAAGGAGATGGGAATATCGATGATGAAATACCACAATTAAGGATCGATGATGAAGAATAAGTTAATGATGTTACAAATGAATTTGAAATGACATGAGATGATGAAACTGAAACTTATATGAATATTGATGATGTTGAGCAGGAAGATGAAGATATTGACATTGACAGCTATGGAGAATAGGATGAAGATGAAAATTGAAATAGTTAAATGATGGTTATAATCATAACAAATATATATATATATAATAGTTACTTTCAACTATCTTTTAACTACAATCATTTTGTGTTTTAGATGGATGATGATTTATTTCATGATTTGCTGGAGGCTGAGCTACCTTTGGATGATGAGGATATGGGATCTGCTGACCCTGAGCATACTGGTGGTTCAGGAGGTATGCGGAGGGGGTGCGGTCTTGCGTGACTAATGATTCCTGACCCTATCCTCGAGCGACGTCCACATATTGGTTTTGATCCATGCACACATGGGTATGGTAACATGTATATTTTAGTTTGATTTCATTAATTTATTTATATATATACTAATTTATTGATTATTTATTCTTTTTTCATAGTTTTCAGCATGTAGCTATTGGACAGGGGAGCGTTGTATTGCGAATTTATTTTTCTCAGCCATGGATCACATGGGAATAGATTACCATTGATGTACGACGTGACATGTTCCATCATTGGCTGGTACATAAATAAATAATATTTATATTTAAATTTATTTTATTAACAACATTCTATTATAAATTATTTTTAGGGTTTATGGCATCCTATTGATGATAGCATGCGTGACGCTATCCACATAGCATGTCAGGTTTCTATGTATCAACATATCCGCCAGTTTTTCCCAATTTGAAAGGAGATCCATTAAGAAAGAAGGGGTGACAAAATTTGATGAGTCGTGTAGAGCTCACAGACCAGAGTATATTTCATCTCACGTTTGGGATGGATTATGTTTACACTGGTTAGGTGGTGGATTTCAGTGGAGATCTTCAGTGGGATGATAGAACCGGGTGAGACAAGAGGTGACGCATCGAGCTGGTAGTCGTACATTCAGATTGCATAAAGGGCATCTTGTAAGTATATTTTAAAAATATTTTATATAACTATAAATATAAATAGTTTATTTTATATTTCTGTAGGCATTCTAGAATCCCGATATTACGGAGTTCGACGTTTATCATAGGATTTACAGTTATCCATCCACTGGAGTGATTAGAGGTGATTGCCTGTTTCAGATTATGGTTAGTATTATTTTTTCAGTTTAACAATTAACTGCATATAATATTTTGACAATTTTAATTTTAAATTGGAATTGAAGGAGTCAAATGAGGCTACGACCTCTCAAACATAGACTGAGGGTCCAGATGAGATGACTGAGAAGACCTGTGCTCCCCATTTCGATGAGGCGGAATGGATGCAGGCGACTCAGTATGGCTTTGAGAAGGGAAGAGTAGTTGTTATAGGCTTTCATTTGACTCCTGGTACTTATTATGGTACTGCTGCGTTGTCAGCGTCCAGCTCGAGAGGAGCTCGTGGAGAGGCATCATCTTCTGCTTCATAGTATCGGAAGTAGTTGCGAGTTCATGCTAAGCATATAGAGACTTTACAGAAGCAACAAGAAGATATGTGTCGGCGGTAGCAGCAGCACGAGCAGCATTACGAGGAGTAGAGCCACTGATGGCAGCAACAACATCATGATAAGATGGAGTACATGCGCTGTCTGACTCGTAGTTTAGGGATAGAGTTTCCTCCACCAGCTCTTTCATCTCCTCCACCTCCTCCAGACGACCCCCAGTGATTTTTTTGTGTTACAAACATTTGAATTTAAAATTTTATTTGAATTATTTACATTTTCAGTCTTTTATATTGGTGCAAATATTATATAATTTAATTTTTAATAATTTTTTATATTTTTATATTCTTTTGGGAATATTGATAATTTTAATATTCTTTATCTTTTTATTGTTTAAATAATAATATTATTATTTTTTCATCAATCGTAATATTATTAATTTTTTAAATTAATTTATTATTTGCGACAGGGCCTTTTGTGACAGGACCCCGTCGCAAATAGACTGAATAAATATTTTTTAAAACATATTTGTGATGGGTAAGTAATCCCATCGCAGATAATTTGTTGTGATGGGCCCATCACAAAAAGTTATATATATTTATATATATATATATATATATATATATTGCTCCGGGACAATATAATGTCGCAAATAGTTTTTACGACTGGCCCGTCCCGAAAACGTTTATGTATATATAATACAAATAATCAGATGTTTATTTTGGATTGGAAACATTTCCATCACAAATAAATGTTTTTGCGATGGGACATTCAAAAATAATTGTATTTGCGGCAACATTTTCTACAATGGGCTATTTTCGATGGAACCCCGTCGCTAAAGCCTATTAGTGACGGGATCCCGTCGCAAATAATCTATTGCAATTAACAATAATTATAGTAGTGATGGTTTATGATTATTTTTAAAAAATATTTTATTAACAGTCACATAATTGATTCCTTTTGTAGTGATTATATTCCCCATGTTATATTCACTCTAATGTGTTAATCAGAAATTAAATTTCACAAAATATCCATATTATTTTTCATTGAAAATTCTTTTTCTTAGACCATACCGCTTTTACAAATATAGTGTTTTTCTTCCAAAGTAAATTATTTTATAGGGTGAATATTTATTAATTTTAATCCTTTTAAGAATATGGATATATGATTTTATGTTTTATTGATTATTTAATTAATTAAATAATTCAATATATGTGGAATTGTTTAGTCCTATAATGTCTTATGTGGTCATGTGTTATATATCTCCTAAATGCATCTGTTGGCCTCAAGTGATAATGAAGTGAATATAGGATTATATCTGTTTACAATTAGTTTTCACATTGTTGGAATGGACATAATGGTATATGTATCATGTTCCTAAGATAGGATGTCCACTAATTATGCATTTCATTCATTAAGAGTTCATTATTTATTATTATTGATATTTTCACAATGTTGATATCTCTGGTTACATTTCATTTTCTGTTTATTGATATAATGGAATATGTTTTAAGGTAATTACATTTCCATATTGATTATTTATTATCTAGTATTTAAGATACAATAATTTCTCCCTAATTTATATTTCCATGTTGATTTTTCTTATTCAGTTATTCAATTGGCATGTGTGCATTGTTATTAAACTTTCCATATTGATTATTATACTTTATTCTTGATGGATTCCAATGTACAAAACCCTTACTAAACATTTGAGCTCACCCATATTCCTTCTCAATTCCCCATAATTAATGAAGTGTAGCATTAATTATATTATTGAATATTCTAGAAGGAATTGTGATATAATAAAAACAATTATGATATAATTTGTGTCATTAAATATAATATTAGACTGATGTATGTATCTAGTTTAACAAGAGTACTAAAATATTCAGTTATTTAGGTGGGGATTACTTATATCTTATAAAAATGTAATATGGTAGACACTATCATCATGTTTATGGTTCCTAGTTTCTATAGTTTTAATCAATGAATGATTAATATAATCCTTCAAATCCTGATTTATGTTAAAAGTGATAGTGGAATATATCCCTATGATTTAAATTAAAGATATGTGTAAAATAATATCATAATGTATTGGAAGGGTAGAGATTACATGGTATTTCCTTGAAATACATCCCATTATGGATACTAAAAATAAATATGGAGCTTAAAATGATTTATGTAGGGGTAATAACTATGGAAGGGGAGCATTTGGATTGACCTAATCCTCACTCAAGAATTTTTTTTAAAAGGTCAAAGCACAATATATAAAATAAAAAGGTTACGAGAGACGAAAATATGAGATTTTTTTACAATATCTGTAAAAAAGATACGATAAATCAGCTGACAGAGTGTCAAACCATGTCATGCTTTGATGGACTCCTTTGATAGCAAGAGAATTAGCAACAACATTTTCTTCACGGTAGGCATGAGTAGCAATGTAATCAATCCCATGGAGAGTCTTCAAGCAATTCATCCAGCGTGTACTGAGAGGTCAGGCCAGATGAATGATGCCATTCCAGATGGCATGAATGATGGTGGTAGAATCACTTTCAATCCAAAGCTTTATCCAAAGTTTTTGAAGCGCACACTCAACAGTGTGAATGACTCCAAGCATTTACGCCTCCAGAGATGAAGAGTGACCACATCCAACATAGAAGCAACCCTGACATTGGCCAGCTAAGTCTCTGTAGACAGCACCACAACTGGAAGGTCCTGGATTTCCTTTAGAAGAACCATGAACATTCACTTTGATCCATCCCGGTATCGGCGATTTCCAGAAAACTTCAAAGGAGTGTTTGGGAGTAGGGTAGATTCCAGGAACACGGAGATGAAAAAGTATATCAAAGTCACCAACCGAGTTGTTGCAAAAATCTTTCTGAATTGAGGCGGCTTCATGGATTGCAATAAGAATCTGAGATTTTCCTGCATTGAGACTAAATGAGAGATTATTGTGAATGAGATCATTTCTAGCATACCGGATTTCATGCTGGAGTTCCTCCACAGCCGTAAGAAAAATATTATTAACCTGTGATGAAGCTTCATGTCTAATACAATTTTTTTAAAAAGATGAAATAGTGTCAGTTAAGATCCATCTGCAATTGAATAAATCAAAAACATAATTCCATAAAGAAGAGGCTGTGGCACAAGAAAGAAAAAGATGATCGACGTCCTCCCTGTGTTGATTACACAAGCGACATTTATAACAAAGCGGAATGCCGAACTTTTGCATAATAATTTCAATGAGAAATCTATTATGAGAAATACGCCAAATAAGGGTGAGCCTAGAAGGTTTAATCTAAGGTTTATTGAATAGAAACTATTTTTGTATATTCATGGGATAATTAAAATATTCTATAGAAACTATTTTGATGGATTTGAAAATATAAATATCCCCAAAGAAACCATGTTTTTATATTGTTATTTTCAATGCATAAAATTTTCAATTTTCCAGAACTATTTTTCTAGTTTTTGTAATATAAAGTTATTTTAATAAGGATATTATCTAACATATTTTATTATATTATTTAGAACTGGAGCCTCGAATATGGAATGTGAATGAATTAAATGTATATAATTCAAAGAGTCTGAATGGTCATTTCCATCAATGGATTAATCTAGTTATTCAAAGGTGTCTAATATCCCAAATATTATCATGTTAGTATGACATATTATCATTTCCCAACTAGAAATAAAACCACTTAACTGTATTTTTTGTATTTAGAGGGTAACAGAAAACAAAGACATTGAATGTGAAAAATTAAAATAAAAGGTAGAAGGTAATGAATATTTCTCCCACATGTGAAAAATGGGGAAAGTACTGCCCTGGATCATTCATAAAAGTAAATGATGTTTTAAAAAAAATTGTATAAATAAAGGATAATATGATTACGATTTAGAGAGTCAGAAAAAGTATCAAATTCTCAATTATCCCAGCATTAAGTAATGGGGTACTATGAAAATAAACTTATCTAGAGTGAAAATAAAATACCCCAAAATAATCTAATAAATCATTATCAAGTTTATTGTATGACCGCAAAATAAGTGGAATGATTATTGTTTTGTGTATGGATTCAAGGATTTTTTCGTTTCAATATTATTTCAATGATATTTGGATTATTATAATTTTTAAATGTATAAGGAATAAATTACAATACATTTTCATTAATTATTTAAGTCATATGTTGAATGGTACTAATTACAATGAAATAAAAATAAATGGAATGTTGAACTTCATTTAAAATATATGGTTGAGGGAAATTTAACGGAAAATACGATCCAAATGTTGAGATAATGATGTTGGGATACAAGGATGATTCGTATGGATAATGTAAATATGATACGAATGACTACCTTTAAACTTATTAACGATATGTTTTATTTTGAAATTCAGTGACATTTATTCTAATGTTATGAATCATAACCTACTAGAAGGTCCATAAGAATAACTATTTATCAAATGGTTTACATTATACAATGAGTGAGGTTTAGGAGATTAATTTACATTATTATATAAAATCATCAAAACATATTGTCTTTGTAAATTACATAGATAATTATAAAAATGATTTTCACTTTTTGATGGATATTTATATCCATTAAAAGTGAATTTTATGGCATAAGTCATAATAATCATATAATTGTATTCATTTTTTCGGGTAAGGGATTAATTTTAATTTTTATGAAACTCAAAAAATGATGACACTGTGTTTATTAATTAGAAATTTGTAATGATGGTATATTTCAACATATTTTAATATATAAAAAAAATCCCATATTTTGAAAAGTTGTACAGAAATAAAATTTAGTCTTTTTACCCGCATTTCATATGATATACATAAACTTTGTAACACTTATTTGTTTTATGGTTTTGTAGTCAATAGAAGTCTTTTGATTACCTACATTTATATAATCAATCACCAATATCAATCTCATTTAATCCATGTCTATTATTATTTTATTCCATATAAATAACCCATTAATGTTATCCTAATTAGGAAATGATTCATTTTTATATTCCAAATGTCCATTTTAATTCCCAATATCACTTATTAAGAGGGTGTTTTATTATCCTTTTAACATTGTGGGATTCTATAAAATGAAATAAAAAATGAAAATACCTTCATAACTGTGTTCATGTATATATTGTGAGGATTAAATTTATTTATGGTATGGGAGATAATGTAACTAATTTATATTTTATAATAAAAACATTGTATTCAATTGATTTTGTAACATAAAACAGTAGTCTTAGAAGAAAACAAAACACCTAAATGCATTAAGATATATTTTTTAATATAAATTTGAATTTTTTATATATTTAATTATACACAAAACTTAATTTATCTTATATTACACAAAACACTATGTCTATATATTCTTATACACATTTTAGAGTTTATTTTGTGTTACATGCACCAAAAAGTTTAAAAAAGTTTGTAATGTCATGGGAATATTATTGTTTAATATTATAGATATAACTGAGATGTTAACATGGTGTGTATGATTTTTATTACTAAATTATTAAAAAAAATTATATATTGTTTATAAATATAATATAATAATTTTAATAAAAAAGAAATGTTTTCTGAAAATTAATATTTTTATAAAATTCATATTCGTCACACCGTTACTACATAATTTAATCTTAATTTCAAAATTATTAAGAAAATATGTATTAAAAACATATGTTATGAAATTTTCATGCCAAATTTCAGTTAGGGTGACCAATTGGGATTTTTCTAAAGAGATATATTTTGTGGTGAATGGTTACTAATACTAAATTTTAATTAAGAATTACTTTTTGTTTAAAAATTTTATAATAAAAAATTATATTTTAAATTGTTTAAAAATTAAAAATTGTAAAATGTAATATAATTTACCTCAATTGATGTATGTTTTAATAAATTTGATAATAAACATAGATATAAAACCTTTTATAAAATTTAAAAATATTAACTATCAATAAAAGGTTTCTAATCACGTTCGTAGGATTAGTTTTAAATTAAAATTGTCAAATTCTATAAATTAAATTATGAAAAATGAATAAATTAATGGAATCATAATAATTTATAATTTTTTATTTTGTTAACTTATTTTTGGACCAAAAATGATTATTAAAATTGTTAAAATTAATAATTGCAATTAAAGTAAAAAATGAAATTATCATGGGTTAACCTAATAAAAAAGGTCAAAAAATAAATTATACCATTATCTAAAATTTAGTGTATGAACATATTCAGACCATTAAACGTCAAATTGTAGATAAAAATTTATTTATGAATCTTTTTACCAATGAAAAATGTGAGAGAACTCATTTACTTTCTAAAATACCAAGTGTGTTCTCTCCGCCAATTTTAAAAGGCCACCCCCTCTCCTCTATTCGTCAGATATTAAAACATTGTTTTATTTTTCAACTCCTTCCAAAATAAAATTCCGAAACCATTAACCTCATAATATAATAATTAATTAATAAATAAGGGAAACTGTCAATGTATTTATATTAAAACTCTGGAGGATACTCGAAGAAGGGTTATAGTTCATTAGGAGGTGTCTTCATTTTCATTCATTATCCACATATATGAATTATTTTTAAAAAATGATTATATAACAACCACAACGTCTTTTATATAATGGGATAATGGAATAAAAACATAATTACTTAAAACCATATACAATTCCATTAGATGAGTTTTGAAATAATCAGTCTTGTGTATGGTGGACTACAACCTCTCGAATCCAAGTCATTGGATCATCCATTGCAACATTTCATGATTTGGAATATTGATTGGTACAAAGATAATATATGATATTTATAACATATATATACATGTGGAGTCATTAAATCATATTTTACTTTTTATTTAATATTCTGTTGCGGATATAATAATGTATCTTATGTGTACGAGGAACTACTGCCTCATGAAGCGATGTGATTTGTATTTTGAAAACTCTTTATATGAAATGAAATAAGGTTCAATATTATGATTGTATGTGATATAAATGAAATTATTATTATATTAATAATATATTTATCAATCTATAATGATAATTAATATCATTTTATTTCTTACCTTTTCACTAACTTAATGATGATAACATCTTTCGTTTTTGTGTGGACTACCGCTCACAATGTGACGAGACTCATTTTTCATCACCAAACCACATTTATGATATATATATATATATATATGAATATAAAATTTTATATATGATTTTATGATCAATTTATAATGAATATATTTTTTTCATTTTTTAATAATGATTTTTAAATAATGGGTGTGTTACTCATGCGTACATATGGCTTTCTATCTCCATGATCGTAACATGATATATTTTCCATAACCAGCATTCATGATATGATTTAAAATGCTTATATACATATAAATATGATAATTTTTTCAGGTTTTAAATTTATTTAAATGAAATAACTATATAATATTTTAAATCACTGGATGTTTCATAAAGAAATATGCATGGAAAAGTAAATAAATTAACACATTAAATAATGAAAATAATGATATATTATAAATTAAGGAGTGATAATATGTTATAAAATTTCCATATAAGGTACTGGAAAGTTTGAAATATTTTTCTAATAATTTAATAAAATCTTTATAATCACTACAAATGTTGTTCGATTATGTTCAAAAAAAAATGAAGAGTGAGGTAATGAATTTTATAACTCAATTTTAGTTTACTGTGTTAATCAGTCAATTCATATATTATGTCATTTTAATATTATGTGCGTAATGAATTTTATTTCCTTATATTTAATATCAATTTTTATTATTTTTATTTATCATGGAAATTAATAATACATAAATTAATTAATTATCACTTCACCATTATTATCATTATAAAATATTTTTTCATAATATAATTCTAATCAATATTGTTTACTCCTGATTTTATAAGGAATAAAATTATTTGAAAATTAACTGATAATCCAATTTAATATTGTAATCCTCTATATAAAAATGATATTTTATACAAAGAGTTAAATTTTATAACTCTTCCTTTACCTAAATTGATTTATATATTATTTTTAGAAAACATGACTTAATTTCTCTCACCTGTCATAAATTTATTTTCTTCTGAAAAATTTATTATAAATATTAAAAATATTTGAAATATTTTCTAAATTATTTATTAAATGAATTTTTACCTATTAAAACTCTTCATATTTTTTTCAATGTAATAATGTGTCACTTTCAAGGTAATTAAAGTTTCGGTTTTAAAGAAATGAAGACATTAATCTTCATGACATTTTGCTAACTAGGTACTTTCATAGGATTTTCAGAGTGAGAATGCAATATAATTTTTACCATGTATAGAATATATGTAATTATCTTCCATCATGAATTTCATTTCATTGAATCCCACTTTTTAGATTTCTGATGATCATTTGAAATAAAATGATTCTAAAATTTAACTTTTATATAAAAGGATTTATATAAAAATTCGAAATGAAAATGATATTTTAATCAAGAAGGTATTAATGATATGTTTTTGTTATTTATAAACATTAATTAAAAAAACTTTTTTTTATTCCAGTGGTTATAAGGTGATATCATCCTCATTCTTCACCTATATAGATTATTTTTATTTTATAATATTATTGTATTTAAATTACATTCTTGTCTCATTTTGTAGTTTTTAAATTAGACTGGAAATATTCACTATCTTCTAATCAATAGAAATTAATTTACACTATATATCCTTGTTATTTATCATCAAAATTATTATTACATCAACCATAAATTACTTAAATTTTAATTTTTTTCATTAATATTTATTTATTTTATTGGGGAAATTCTAATAAATATGTATATATTACATAATATGAATATTTTATATTATTGAATATTAACTCATGAATAAAATGATTGTTCTATATGTGTTTAATTATATGGAGAATAAATGAATTGATAGTCCATTTATTATATACCCCCTCTATGAATGAATAAGTATCATGAGACAATCATATTAAGCTATAATTAAATTATTTTTTTCCATTTGTTTAAATTGGCTTATAAATTTTATTGATCTTATTGGTTTCATATTCAATAGAATTAATTCCCAAATTTTTTATTTCCTTCATTATGATTTTCGTTATCGCTATCCATAACATTTTCACAATATTGTTATTTATGTATTCATATATTTTTTACTATATTATTAAAATATCTATTGAGGGTTATTTAAATTTCAATGTTGATTACTCACTGTCCAGTTATTTAGATGGAATGTTTTCTCAGTTATTTACCTTTTAATATTTATTACCTCTTATAAAGTAATTTATATTTAATGTTTTATTAGTTATTTAAGTATCTATATTCACAATTTTTTTAGTTAATAATATATTCTACTATAAATAACCCATAGTAAGAATTTGAGTTCACCCTTTTATTTATGGGTATAGAAACCCAAAAAATTTACTAAAAAAGATATGAAATAATATGGTATATTGAATAATAATCTTCTATAAAAAAATTAACATTCAATTATCTAAATATAATTTGTGACCCACGTATAAATATATTTTACCAATACTAATAATCCATTTCCTACATTGGGATGTGATTCCATGTATCAAATGCCAATATAACATAAAAGTGACCAAATTTGGATTGCTGGGATCCAGTTTATAACATTTTCTCTATAGGGTTTTAATGAAACAATTGGTTATTTATTTTAAAAAATGAACATATGTGTGTCATATAATTATTTGATTTTTGTTGTCATATATAGACCTCCAATTTGATGATAATGATTTATATGACATGAGATTATTATATTAACTGTTTACATTATAGGGTTTCGTCACAACATAATGTCTGGTAATTATTGTGTTTTTTCACAACAAAATATAGAGACATGATTGGTTTTGTTGGAAAAATAATTTTTGGAAATAATTAAGGTTTATCATAGTTTTATAATTTCTTATGATTATCCATGTTGCATATTTCTAGGATTCTTCGCATTCCTATGATATGTTTTCATGGTTTTTGATTATTGTTACGTGCTTTTATGCCTTCATACAAGAATTATGATATTATTATTATATTTTTAGGATCATAATTTCATATTCTACATCCTTAGTTATAAATCCATGTATTATGATTAATAACTATGATCTTATTCTATTTTAAAGAAAATATTTATCTTATATTCATGTTTTCCTCATGTTAATATTATCCAACCCTTTATATATTGACTATATGTATTATCTTATTGATTTTTTGAGCTTTATAAAAAAATTTCTCTACACTATGAAATTATATTTCTGAAATTTTGAATATGGATGTAAAATGTATAAATTTTTAGGGGATCTGTTTATGTAATTTTGTGTAATTGGATATTTATGTGTCATAGAAATAGTGGAACTAATCATTTCGATTAGAATGTTGGATTTATTACAATATTTATTTAAATGTTATAAAATAATTATTTTTAAATGGTTTTATCATATCATGAGTTAAATATTCAATAAATTATAAAAATTATCATGTTATAATTTCAAAAATTTATCAAATAAACAATTTTATTAGTGAAACTCAAATCAAAATGACTAATGATTCTTTAATGAGTGTTATACATTTTTTAATAATATTTAATATCATGATGAATTACATTATACAATAAGGATGAATATGTCTCTTACATGTTTATGTCCCCAGGATCGACAAGAGATAACATTTAAGTGGGACCAATATACAATAACCTGTACATAAAATTGTCATTTTTTCCTAATTTGTTTAAATATTGTTTGAAATACCAAAAAATATATATCATATTCCAGGAAGAAATATATTTAATAGTATTAATAGAAATAAATGATATTCCTTATTCTAAAAGGAATTTATACATTATTCATTGAATTCAATAAAAATGAATTTTCCTTGATGTATTTGTTCAATTATTTTATTTTTTATTAAAATATTGTATAATGAAACTCTAAAAAATAGAGAAAATTGTATTAAATTTAATAACATATGTAATAATGAATATATTGATTTAATTTTAACTCTTAAATTATTTATATATATATAAACAAGTCCTATTATAGATTATGTAAATTATGATATGGTAAACAAAAGAAAAAATACATTGTTGAAAATAATATATAATATTAACAAAACAATTTCCCAATTTTTTTAAAATATTTTATATTCTGAGAATCTGATGACGTTTTATAATGACTTACAATAGACTCTCCTTCATACATCACAACTAGAACTAATGTAAACATTGGGTACACAGACTATGAAAACTATATAAATTATCAAATCTTTTAATCCTCAAATGTCATATTATTTACGATATATTTAAAAAATTTATTTTTTGTTGAAAAGAATGATTATAAATTGTTTTAGTAATTCCACCAAAGAAAATTTAAGGTGACTATATCCAGTGAGGTGACATCAGGGGAAACATTAATCATATTGATGGGTATTAAAGTGTTTAAAATATTATTAGGGATAACTTTAAATGAATATTTGTAGAAACGTCATACCCAATTTTATTTGTAGAAGTATAATTTTGTATTGAATTATTCTGGATAGAGAGGGAGGATATATGTCTTACTATTGGTTTAATAACAATTATTTTCTTTCTAGATCTCAAACAATTGACCATACCATTCATTAATACTATTATATTATATGTTAATTATATATAAAAATTGCAATAATGTTTTAAAATTGTAACTTTTTTTGTCCCATGGATTTATAAGAAAAATATTATGGGTGAGGTGGATCATATAATTCTAAACTACATATAGTGTTAAATGGAATCCGTTATAAATGAGTTACAGTGGTGAAATTGAAAATGGTTTCAAAGTAAAATGTATAAAAAAATCCTAAAATCATGTATTCCTTATCAATAAGAAAATAGTACAGGGTTTTCTCATCCAAAGATCCACCCCACTTCATTATTATACATTTTTGAACCTATTATATTTTAATAGTTTGGATCCCTTTTTAATAACTGTTTGGAATTATGAAAATTATATTTTATTCACTTAAAAATGAAGAAAACCTCCATCAATAAAATCCACATATATTATATATATCCACCTGAAAATATACCCATTATAATTTCCTACGATTCCTATCTCACATTCCAATGAATATAGTCATATAAAGAAGGATTATTATCTCTATTTCCAAAAATAAGGTATAGTGAAATTTTAGTTTTTCAATGTAAGTACTAATCATACTATAAACATTCTTCTAATCTATTCTAATCCACATAACCTAAGTCAAAAATTTAATACATAAGATGTAATTATTTTTTACAAATTCACTATTTTATATTTTTTATATAATCATGACAATCCATTTCATATTTTCACATAATTGACATTAATGTACATTCATTCATATGTACAAACCACAATATTCCCAATCACCACCATGAAAATATACCGCAATTAAAGGAGAGATGGTGATTTCTCGAGTCACAGAACCAGTCGTCCCTTAGATTGAAAATAGATCTACGGGTATAGTAACCATATATATTGGTTGCATTACCCTCTAATAGAATGATTTTAATGGGATAAATAAGAAGGGTGTAATAGCCAAAACGTTATTGGACATAAATATAGAAATAAATATGTAGTGATATATTAAAATATCATACATTACTAAACAAATGAAAGGATAAAGTAAAAGATTAAAAAAGGTTAAAAAATAGGGGCTATGAATCCAAAATAGATCATTTTAAAACCTTATATAGTTATATCAACACCTATCTACATCCATATCCAACTTACCTAGAAAAAAAATTATATATACAATATATGACTATAAATGAATACATAGAAGTATCCTCCCTTGATCCACTCATTCAAAATATAACGAATGCATACTAAATCATAGTGAACCTCATTGGATCTAACTCCTCACAAAAACTAGTATACTATGTTCCCAAATTTCTTGTCGATATATCCCACCGATTATGACTTATGAGTGAGAATATCATATAATAATAAAAAGTCATGGTTCCCTGCTCCCACTAACCCAGTTTTTTCTCTCTCCCCCAATATCTTTTTTTAAAGAATATCTCTCCCAATTTATGTTATACCAAAACAACTGGGATTTGCATGAAAACATTCACCTCTTACATCACCTAACCACACTATCTCATACCACAAACCAAATAGTTACCATGTAAGTTATTAGAGCCACCAAATTCCATATTTATTATAACAAATATGGGGTATTATACCTCAATCCATTACAACCCATACACTGAGTATATAACTCAATCCATCGTATCTTATACACATCATACCTATAATAATCCCATTGATAGAAAATCTTGTAATACATGGGTGTGAAATAATCATAAGCCATCACATACCACAACACAAATACATGGGAAAACTAAACACCATTCATATTAGTATAATTAACTATAAAGGGGAGAGTGGGGAAAGAATGGGTAGTTATCCATCCATTCTGTCAACCGGATGATGGGTAAAATAGCCTCCCAGAGTCTACTAGGTGTCACTTTTGTAACATTCATGGTTGGGGAAGTGTATGAAATCACATAATATACAGACTATAATATAATTCACAACCACACTAGGGGTAAAAATAGACATATTCTCAACTGTATCTAGAACCACTTAGACGCCCACCTACCATTTCTAGGTCCACATATCCAATTAGAAATAAATAATTTAAAAGAACTAGATTTAATATATTATTTACGTTTAATATTATTATTTAATTAATTATTTAATTATCTATTAATTAAACATTTAAATAATTAAATATTTCATTAAATTTCATTAAGTATCATATTAAAATCATTGCTTCTATGAATAATCAAATCCATGGATATGGTTTATCATGATTATCATATATTTTTTTGAACAATAATTCATTCATCATCTAACTCTGTGTGTTAAATATTAATTAAAGTAATTTTTAGAATCAATGATTATAAAGGTACTCTAGGAAAAACATCCAATGAAACCACCAGGAGAACACATTAAATCATGAACCTCTAACTACCTCATGTATTAGAAGAAGTAAAAATAATAACGAAAGACACTCACCCATATTATATTAAACAGATTCAAGAGATCATGCCATATATCAACATATCATATTTGGGTAATTTTATCTTTAAATTTTTTTCATCACTATTAGGGTCATCCTCAACATCCGCATTCATATAATGATGCATCTTGCCTTCACTGGAATCAACATCCACCACATCAACATTTATTCATCCGAGTATCATCCATACCATGACCATAATAAATTTGTTCCTTCCCATTCACTATCACATTTTATCCCTCTAGTATCAACCATACCATTCTCAAACCACAAGGATCATATTCAATGTAATCCATAAGAAGTAATAAAAAAAGAAAACAATATTTAAATTATTGCCTCAAAACAAGTCATTCGTACTTTTCATTGAAATGATCTTTCACAACACCAAAATAAGGAACTCAATCTTCCCAGTAAAATGGGGAAATGATGCCCAAGTACCAATAATTATCACATAACATTTTCTTATTCCATCATTTAAAAACAAGTTTACTAATTAATAATTTCAAATTATGGGAAATCTAAGGAATCATGATATTATAAGGAAGAAAGAAAAATATGATCTTTAAATTTACTCTAACTTTGAAAAACATAGAGGAGTACCATTCTAAATTAAAATACCTATTCAAAAATTAATAATAATAATTAACATGCTTTATCTTAATTGAAAAATTTCAATTAAACATGTATACTTGCATTAATTTGTTTGACATAAATTTACATTAAAAACAATATGAAAAAATTTATTAGTTTAATGGAATTTTTATCCAATATGATAAATAATGATCTATTCATGGTTTAAAAAAATAAAGAGAAGAAATGAATACCCAAACTAAAATTACATCAATTTTTTTACACAAGAACAATCCATGATATGGATCTCTAATCACCTCTCCCACATGAACATGGATTACCCAAAATTTATGATGGATGACCAATGATAAATCCTCATAAATAAAATCCCCAAAATTCTAAAGGGGAGAAGTGGATGGTCACTTGGGATCATAGGAATAACTTCATCCATTGGTTTTATGAAAAAAATGTGTGACTGAAACATTTTAAAATCTACATAATTAGGGATTTACAAGTCATGTAATCTACCTTCACATATTGTAATCCTTAACCTTATGTTTCCAAAGATAAACATATCATCTTTTTAATATTTAACCCTTTATGGATACATGTAACAAACCAGCAATATAAAATTCATCATCCTCTATTACATTGTGTGCAGGGATTACATTTCCTGTATTCATCCACCTTAAAAAAATTTATATCCAAACCCATGAAAACGAATTGCAAGCCTCCACCAATCATCACTAGACATGGAAATATACTAAGGGAGGAGATATATATTCATGTACTTACATTAGATACCTCATAAAAAATTCTCATCCTCAAGAATATAAACTATATGAGAGAGAGATGAACATGTTCATCCATACCCCCACCATAACGTGATACCTAATAAATATCTTACCTCAAAAGGACCTCAACCTCCTCACGTAGAGGAAAACAGGAACGAAAAATAATATAGCTACAAACTAATCCTAAACACTCTCCCCGTGGAGATACCTCTCAAATGAGATTAAATATACTACAAGATACCAGAATAAACCATCTCATAAACTAGAATGTTTATGATCTAAAATATAACAACATTGCATGAGAATTTAAAAAAATTAAATAGATCAAATAATTGGGTTATCATTTATGAAATGTGTTCCCATATACACTGTTTCATTCCACTTGACACCATAATAAAAAATATAATTGAATGGAATACCCAAGAAACAAATTCTCATAGCTATCCTAGATGTCCCATGGATGCTCCACTTAGATTTTGTCATCTTTAACATTGATCTCGCCAGAATAGATTACATGAGAGTTGTTATAGAGATACCTATAGATATGAGACAAGTTAAAATCATTTTTTTTCCAGATCTTATTCAGGGGAACTAAAATTTGATATGCCATGACTCTAATAAGATCTAGAAGCTCAAATGGAAAAATAAATTAATGATAAAGAATACTCCCATGACCATATCATCACTACCCAATA
Source organism: Viscum album (assembly GCA_963277665.1). Lineage (NCBI taxonomy): Eukaryota > Viridiplantae > Streptophyta > Magnoliopsida > Santalales > Viscaceae > Viscum > Viscum album. Next base: position 419,399,324 of record OY728127.1, on the reverse strand, counting down.
TGAGTAGTAACTACTAGGAACACAAGATCTCCTATATCGATCTATATATGTCATATAAAATGATCGGTATAAGATTTATGATGATCATGTGCTCCCTGCATCCTCTCAAAAAATACATATACAATCCATATCAAATAGTGTACTAGCTATGGCTCGAGAAATTCTACCACTATGACCATAGTTTAGTAAAAATGAAGAAAAAAGGTTATTCATAAAATCAACACATGGTTCCATAGTAATGGTGATGTGTAAAACATTATTTTATGATAACATGTCCTAGGGAAGGACCCCCATATATGAACCTCCAAAATCTGGGACACAAACGTGAAATGTGTCATCAAGAGTCTAGATGGTCTACTACTTTTTGCCTTTTGATTTTAGATGTAAATTAGTGACAAGAAATAGCAGAGAACAAAACACATAATGGAAATAACTCCACACCCAAATGGGAAAATGAATATCTCGATCAATAGTGATCTTCATCTGTAAAACATAGTGTAACACCACCTTATCCAGATACTACCTCGAAAAAACCTCTACAGATCTCAAATCCATCATATCTATAATGTGTTATTATTTCTTCAAATTATCCACTGTCACAAATATAAAATAATATACTCCCTAGGAATGAGGTAAAACAGTACTGAAGTCCATTGAGATGTCCTAATAATTATACTGCAGGATATCTAATCGATGGAGGTAACCCCAAGGAATATGACACTCACTATTCACCTTCTCAAAGACCAATCATCATGAAATAAACTCTATAAATACATGAATCAAATCTATCCCCAAAAATTGTCCATTCAATTCTCGATACCTATTATTAATTTCAGGATGTACCACCAATAGAGACAATATTACTCAAGAAGAACCATTTCATTCATCACCAAAGGAATATAATTACATCATTGTAACCACACTTGTTGTTGTCCATCCTCAAAACAACCATTTGGTGAATTACCATTAACAACTTGGTCTCTCTAGAACTCCACCCCAACATCTCCCAATTTGGACTCCCCCGCCTTCTATAACAAAGATGACTATAATGAAATCTGTAAAAGACAAAATCTTCTCCCACCTCTCCCATACCATGATGGATTTCAGAGTGTTCTTCCATTCGTCTCCAAGAATCACCAGATTTTGGAATTGCATTACTGTACGACATTCTCCTAAGCTCATCGACTACAGAATTTACCTTTAAAAGCATATACAAAATTTAACGGTTGTAATCCTACAATAATTCCATCCACCAATGTTGGTGTAATTTCATTTCATTCATGGAGAAGATATACCTTTGGTTTTTACGGTTAGAAGAATCCAAAAAATGATCGTTGTTGAGTTGATGTCACCCCAAATTCAATGAAAACAATAGTTCCCACAACTCCAGTTCATGGTTGGAATATTTACATTCATTGGGAAATAACCATTATGAATCATAAGAATTAACTATTGTCTATTTCATTATAGCACATCTCCAGACTAGATTCCATGACTCAACGAAAACAACAAACCCCACCCCCTCCGTGAGAAAATATTGAACATGTGTAGTGACTAAGACCTTCTTATATTAAAAAAAAGAATATTTAAAATGAATAGTTCATATGAACACCAGATCCATCTAGATAAAAATCACCAGAAGAGTCACAAATTGAGTGTAATTGAGATTCTCCTATAAAATATTATAAGACCATGGAAACTCTGCACATCTGCTAAGATCATGGGGGATTAAAAAGAAACAACAACATATATCATCAATGTATATAAAAATTATTCTCAATGTGATGACACATGAATCATGAAATAGGATTCAAAATCCCATAACTAAAACATTAATAACATCCATATTTACATCCCATTATAATAAACTCCCAAAACATCATGCGAATGATCTATATGATCCTCCATAAATGTTGAGTATATAAGGATGTCTTAAATGATAACCACCCTAATAATAACTTTTAACTCTCTGAACGCTGTCTTCATCAACCCCATTAATAAATATGGATCATTTTTTATACTAAATATCATCATAATGACACATAATTCCCGCGACGATAAAAAAAATATTTATTCAGAACAAACCTATCATTCACTTGCATCTGAAGATATCTATGCTTTAAATAAGTATTTGAGAATAATATTTATACATTATTCTGGTCGAATAAATCAAAAATCTATGGAAGAGAATATCATATCATCAATTTCTCTTAATTCATGTGATGATAATTAATACAAAGACACATACATCAATTGGAATACTTCATGAGAAAAAATGGTGCACCCCAAAAAGTTGGATGAATAGGAAAACATGGTAATCGATCATTAATATATTTTCATGGATATATCAAATCATAATTAATAAACTTATATATAGACATTAAGAAAAGTGAAACACCTGGTTGTAACTCAAACCGAAATTCAATCTCTTATAGGGGTGAAAATGATACAACTAATTCTTGAATGTACTCCTGGTAATATACCATATCCATGGTAATCACAAACTATTATACCTAATATGAACTCAGCATAAACTATCCATCATATATTACGAGTATAGACCATGCCTCTGACCCATCTGAGGGTATCTTATACCAACAAACATAGTTGGATATCCATCAACATCATAAAACATAAATTTCATCATGATTAAATTCCCGATATCCTTCCTAAAAACAACTAGTATACATTATTTATTATTTAATATGAATGTATTTTTAAACAAATGAATTATCCTCAAAAATATTACAACCCCGAATGTAACTCCTAGTCACTAAATACTTCATAAATGTCATATTTACTCTGAACAGGCAGAGTAAAATACAAGGGTACTAGAAGCCTCTCTACATATTGTACCAAACCACATAAAAGGCAATTTTATATAAATTATTATATCACTATTGAATCCAAAAAAATTACCCTATGTAGAAAACCTATAAAGGGTACCACAAACATCATCTCAATCACCAGGTGATGAAAACACCAATGCCTGAAGTTGATCAAGATGAACTCCAAAACCTATTTTACCATTTTTAGGAACACCTAAATGGACATAATATTACATCAATGTATGAGGATTTCTTTAAGGGTTTTCCACTAACTAAACTATACCATCTCCACTAATAATAAATTGTAGCACCCTACTACTATTTCATTGGATGAAACTGTCTGAATGGTGAAACATCAACATAGCACCTTCAACATGCTGACTGCTCAAAATGTCTGGGTACTCTCACTATAGATGTCCTCAACCAGCATAATAAAAACCACTTATGATTCTTTATCATATATAAAATATAATTTTAACCTATAGAAACATGTTGATGAGTGATATGTACTACCTCTGATTGACCAAATATTGTTCTTTCCTGACAATTTGAAAGCCTAGACCACCTCCCTACTTCTTGTAGAATCCTAATGAATCCCCTATAATGATGAATTAGTTCTAGAAATCATCCTATATATAATCCATTTTCACACCACCACATCATGATATAACTTTTTCATAAATAGGGTGTCATGGAACTGCGTCTCTAGAAGAAAATCCTCCTTGAGGTCCCTCACCTTATACTCATCATCTAGAAACATATATGAAGCATATCATAGAAGGTTCAAGAATGTGATTATGAACACTCAAAAAGATGATCTCCTCATATAAATGTTATTTAGATCATAGTGACGTTCCACCCATAAGGATAATGAATGGAACAATACTCTAAATTGGTTTTATAACTTCTCCCATGAGACCACTGACTACTTGTAATCCCCGAGGAACAAGAACCACCAATTCATATTTTCCCCTTGCAATATCTTGACATCCAATGAATCCTAGTTCTCTATTTGATAAGGGAATGAATTGAAGGCTATCAGAACCTCCACAAACTAATATAATGTGACTACATCTAAAATGAATCCCACATACTTATTTTGAATTTTGTTAGAAATCTCTTAGAGTTCCATTTTACAACTATCATCAATGTTGATCTGTACTCTGACATGATCTACTGGAACATCCAAATGTATAACCTCAGTTATAACATGAACAGGACATCAACCTTGATCTATAAGTACAAAAAGAAAAAAAATAGATATGAAAATCCAGAAATAATAATAACATAAAATTAATTAATTAATCAATTATCTTGCTTATGGTTTTAAACTGACCCAAGGTAAACCCATTTCAAACACATGCACAAGGAATAATGATAAATGATCCTTTTATGAAATACAACCTACAACTAGTATCAATTCATTTACTATTTTCAAAAAACATAATTATACATGCATCCTTCCATGTGGGGGGGGGGGTTAAATACCCATGTCTATGCTAGATTCCCATGTTTACATTGTTTACTAGACAAAGTTTACACCGTTTCACTACAAACCCATACTCATTTACATATTTTTAATAAAAAATAATTGCAATCACTCGAAATAGATCATTTGAAACTTCCTTATCATGAAATATCACCACAAAGTTACCATAATGAGGGGAGAGAGATTGTGAGTTCCTGAGTCCCACCTAATTCAAACTCCAGGTTGGTGAATAGCATATAGGTTATAATAAAAATGAAATTGAGAGGCATTATAATCTAAGAAAAACATGTGAACGAGGTATATGGGAATGTAAAAAAACCAACAACAACTCAACTATATATAGAAGTCAACACATGCGAAGCCATGCAATGTAATATACTACTAAAAAATGGAATGGAATATCAAAAGTAACAAAATGGAAAAAATAAAAGGGATAACAAAACAGATGTGAAACCATAAAATGTCAAATACTACAAAACCACTCAAAGGAAAACTAAAAGCAACAAAAAGGTAAAGAGTGTTATGATGGTGATTCCCTGTCAACTCCTAAAAAACCTAAATCATGTAATAACCATCCCAACAAAAATCCTGCTATGATTTACATGGAGAAACATTTATGTATACGTTGGGTGGGTATAATATTATAGACTGTAGGATCCACCATAGTGCCTCTTGTGTTAATATTAATAAATGAATACTAATGTACATTTAACTATAATGAAACTGACTCAAATCCTAAACATGTATACTATGCTCCCAACCTAACTATGTTTATATCTATAAATTTATTTATTATAAGAGATAATATAATATAACTCAATCCATTACAACTGATACCTTCAATATTAACCTCAATCCATCACAACCAATACAACATGTTACATAATAATCCTTTGCATACTACACATAGTTATAAATGTTCTTGAAATAAAAAAATACATCATAGAAAAATACACACATATTTTCTAAAAAAACTACCTTTTATATCAACACATGTTAGTACCAATAGAAGAGAGTAGAGCTAGAGGGGGTAGTCAACTATCCATCCTACCATCAAGATGTAGGGGAAAACAACATCCCAGTTTCCACTGGATGTCAGTTGAGAAACTAAAAAGGGTGGGCAATAATATGACATCGCTAAATATAAATGATATAATATATCTCATAAACACAGTATCGAGATAACCTAGTATTAGAATCAACTATAGGTAATATCACTCGGACACCCGACTGCCACTACTATGACCATTTACCCAACAACACAAAATTCCTTAAGAAGTGCTACATTAAATTCTTTTATAGATTTTAATAATTTACATTACTTAAAAAATAATTATCCATTATTTAATAATTATCATTTTTTAAAATTTCATTACATTGCATTAAATATCAGATTACAGCTATGTAGTCCATGCATAATACAATCAAAGGACTTGGTTTATCAAGATGAAAATGCTTTTTGTACATCCATTCAATCATCATCCAACCTAATGAGCTACAAAAATAATTAATTCATTATTAGAATAATTCCATATCCATGTAATCTATGAAAACCATATTAATATAACACTGGGAGAAAATATTCAATAAAGCACCTCCATCCACCTTAAGAAATGTAGAATAGAATGAAAACAAAGCTATCAACTCATTCATAGTCCACGAAAAATATTCAAGAGAGTATACCATATCTCAAAATCTCCTCCAAAAATAAATTTTAATCAAATTATATATCCTTTAATGATATCCCTACCACCCATATACATATTTCATTTAATATCTATATCATAAGCCTCAATTGCAGCCACATCAACCATCATCTACCCTATGATCAGCCATACTAGGCTCACAAGAAATCCTGGACTCCCTACCATATATTACACATCATCCCTCTAGTCCCATCCATTTTAGGATAAGATCACTGAGATCATATATAGATAACCACCCAAGAATTGTGAACAAACAAAAAAGAAATTGGGAAATAATGCCCTCAGAAAAAGAATTTCTCCTTCTCATGATAATTTTATCTCACGAAAACAAAAAAAGGAATTCATCCTTACTAGGGAAATTGGACACTCATTCCCAAATAACTTTTTTTATCAAACAACTAGTTCCTATTCCATATTAATTAATTGGTTCATTAATTAAAAGGTTCTAACTTATAGAAACCTTTAGTATCATGATATAACAAATTAACGAAGTCATTTCATGATCCTGGGATATGTTCCAGTTTTATAAAACCTAAAATGTTATCATTCTCAATTATTATGACTATTCAATTATTCTATTATTGAATTTTAATTATCTAGATTTATTAACGATTTTAACCAAACATGAATACCTACGAAAATTTGATCAAAATTATATTAAATTAATAGCTTAATTCAAAATATTACAGAGTAAATTTCAGTTCAATCAAAAGGAAAATAGAATTGCCAATTATGAATGCATTTTAATGAAGTTAGAGACTTAGAGAAACCCCTACTCAAAAATCATCAATTTACATTTCACAAGAACAGATCTATATATGGAACTCTAATAACCACTCCCTAAGGAAAATAGATCACCATGGATCAAATACATAATCCCAAGGATCAATCCATGTCAATAGAATTTAGAAAACACAGAATGATGAAGCTACTAGTCACCTGGTTCGAGAGGAAGAACAATTGAAATAGTGTTTCTGATTATCCGGAGTGGATGAAACATTATGAAATGTAAAACATCAGGGATTAACATAAAGAGTAATCCACTTTATGATAGTGTAATATTCATGGTTCGTTTCTATTAAAAAATGGGTCACCATTTTATTATTTAACCCCGAAATTTTATAGGTCATGATCCTACAATATGAAATTCATTAACCTCAATCACACATCATGTACAGATTACATGGAATGTAATCATCTTAAGTCCAACATTTTACAAAAAAACCACTCCATACAACAACCTAGAATTCTCCATGTTCTAATAGCCCCGGGAATACACAATGGGTCTGGATTCAAAGATCTGGGTCTTTACACCATACCTATGTAGATATGTGGTTTGTTTTATTAATAACATTTAATGGAAGTTTAAATGGATAATTAATAAATAAATAATATATTTATAATATTATTTTGATTCTAATAAGGTACTTCAGTTAATTCATTCATCTAATTCAGGGGAAAATTATTACACCATCTATGCATAGGTGTAGACCAACACCTCCACCAAGAAATTTATTTCAAATTTCATCATGAACATATATGGATGGTTATTTAACAAATTAGATTAATATATTTGGTATATAATAGTTTTATATATAATAAATATTTTCCTAATCATTGAGTCATTATTGATTATCATTATATTTTATCCAAGTATTATATATAGTTTAATAGATGTGTGAGTGTCAATGATCTCATTTATAGAGTAGTTCCATAATTCCCCTAAAATATACATTGGTATGTACTAATATTTGAAATAAATTATTTAATTATTATATATAATCTATTAAGGATGATCTCAATATCAATGAATGGGAGGATGAATCTATTACAACTCATGTGTAATCCAATCATAATTAAATCATCTGATAATGAAAATAATCAATAAATTTCTAATAACCAAATCGAAAAAATTGTTATAGTTAAGAATATGTTTATATAATCGGTTATTAAAATTATTATTTTTTATTACATGTGGTTAATTTTATGTTATGGGGGAGATGGAATAATGTAAGGGTTATTATTGTCTCAGGCTTCTTCCATTAATTCATAAATTATCACATTTGTGGGTTTATATACTTTCATATCTTTTAATTAATTAAATATATTTATTGCATTAGTTTATTAAAAAATATATCATATTTAATTTTTTTCAATGGAGTGTTTTGACATAATGGATACAAAAAACGTATGTTCTTCATTCCAATATCATATTTAAAAAGGTATTGTTATGAATGAATTTTCATATGAATAGAAATTATATGGTATCTACCATTAAATCAAAAACACTTTTATTATTCATAATTTTATATGATTCTTTTAAATACCCTATTAAAATTATTGTTCTCCTCGGTAAACATGTTATGAGATATGCCACCTGAGATCTAAAATGATATTTTTTATAAGTTTTAAATGAAACCAATTTCATCATTTTCTATGTTAACAAATTATTTTTTCTTGTGATAATTTTTAATCAAAAATATTTCCTTTAAGGAAAAAATTATATTTTGAAAAACATTACAATTTTATTTTTAATTTAAATGAATTGGGATTTCTAAAATATTTATCTCAAAATTATATCTTTGATTCTAAATAGGATATGTTAATTTTAGAATGGTAAATTTTGGGACTATATAATTGGGAATAATTTTTTAATTTTTTTCAAATTTATTTACAAAATTTTTTAATCCTTTATGGATTTTATAAATTTCTAGTATTGAAAATTATTTTTTAATGTATATGGTATTAATAATGATTTAACTTTTAAATTTTCATAATTTTTTAAATATTTACATGCTATATTTTGTAATATATTATTTCAAATAATAATTGAAAAAATTCCTCTTTTTGAAACATTCTATATTTCTCATTTCAAAAGAGAATCATAACAATTTTTTTGTGGATTTATGTTTTTTTCAAAATAATATTTTATATTTTAATTCATTTTTTTCTCTTTAAATATGAAATATTACTTCATATGAATTTAGTTTTTATGAATCAAATTCTATATTCCTATATAGAAAATAATGTTTTTATAGATATTTTTTTTAGTTGATCTACTTTAGTACCACATTTTATGATACCATTTAGAAATTATGTTAAACCAATTTTTAGTCAATATAATTCTATTATATAATGAATGATTTATGTTTAGTTTCCCACATTTTATAGGATGATAATTAGTAGGTTCATATATATACAAATAAAAAACTGGTTAGTGTTTTCTATATAAGGTGATCTGAAAGGGAGTATGGGTACTAGACGAAGCCCAATATTATACATGGGTCATTATCATAACCCCAATAGGGTATACAGGTTGACATCCCTTGACCGTGATATTATGCGAGATGTATTCCCCAGACGAAGAGGATAAAATAGTTATTAAATCATGCCCAAATGTGTAATTAAGTTGTTATCACAAGGATATTATTTTATCAGAATCAGGTATCATTTTCTAGTCCACCATATTTTGATATCATGTGATATTACATTATAATATTTTATTTTTATATTACCATATTATACTATATGGATCATGATTAGTTTCTTATGATTCTTTACTCGTAATCTGTTTTATTTGTTTGATCATTTGAGGTTGTATTTAATTTTATTATTACATATGTATAAATTTAATTACTCAATGATTTATAATATGACATTTATCCCATATTCATATTTTATCATCTTAATGATCGTACCAATAATGAAAAATGGATTTGTTCTCCATAAATGAGTTCCGAATCTCACCCCATTCTTATCTTTCCATTTCCCAGGATTTTATAATTATCATGTAATATAATATTACAATTAAAGGATTTAATATTAGAAAATTATCGAAAAATATTAATAAAACAATTTCCGTAAAGTTAACCTAGAAAAATTAAATCATAGAATTCTTTTAATTCAATGATTATTAATATAATTAATATTTAATTTATTATAATATTTATTTTTCATCATCATTCATATATAGTTTTTTATAATAATGTTTTATAATTGGACATTGAAGTATCGGTCTATGACTCCTAAGTTGGCATAAAATGATGGATTTGTAATATATTAGGATTTTATTAATTATGTTTGATGTTTTTAAATGATAGAACAAGAGAAAACAATATAGATAAGCATATATAAAATATAAAATCAAAAACATAGTGAATGTGGAAATTTTGTATATTTCATTGAAGTGAAATCTCTCTAAACATTAATTATGTTGATGTAGGCCCTATAAAATATATAACTTTTTTTACTAACAATTCTTATTGTATTTTAATTATTAACATTATAATAACACAGTGTGGAAAAACCATGACTAACTAAAAACATTTTTTGACACTCATATTGGTTTTGAATTGGTTAATTCATAATTGTATTGAAAATAATATGGAATATTTGAAAATATTTATTTTAGACAACCTATTTATTATATGACCCCAAATAACCTATATTAAAACAAATATATTCTTTGGTTGAGTTGTACAACTCATATTTGAGACACTTCATCTTGGATTATAATTTACATGTATAAATTGAATAATTTCTTCATTATCATACCTCAAATATTCATTATTTCTATGACAGTTGGAATAAGAGGGAAATATATTTAAAAAGGGATATGATGGAAAAAAATTTATTATCTTAAAGTGAAAAAAATATTTGTTATAGTTTTGAAAATATTATAGTTATGATAAACCATCTACTAGGAGTAATGATACAAAACATGACCCTTGATACACTCAAAGAATAATTATATGAGAGAAAGATTATGACTAGTAGATATTTAAAGAAAAATATCTACAGATAAATGAATATTATTCTTCATTCATGTAATATTTATATAATGAATACCCAAGGAAATTTATTGAAGGAATAATAAAATAATTCATCTGTGGAAGGATTATACGTAATACTTGTTATTTCCAAATAGTGATAAAGAGGCCATTTAATACAATGGATTGTAGAAGGATCCCAAATATGACAACACCCATACACCCTTATTGAAATGAATGTAATTTAGTAAAAATTCAAATTGATACACTAACACTACATATAATGAAGATAATATGAATAAACAGGCACATCAATAAAGGGAACATAAATTATATTACTCAATCATAACCATTGATATTGACCATTTTAATAATTTAGTTTCATGAAAAATTAGTTTAAAATATGTTGTTATTGATCTATAATTATTTTTTGTTTCTAAAAACCCCAGTATATCTAGAAAATAGTTTTTGAAAACATTGAATCACTAACCCAATGATTTGATTATCAAAGTAAGAATATAGTCTCATGATTACAAAAACACACAATTTAGTGTAGGGGATGTGAATTTTACAATTATTCAATTTATGTTATTTTTATGTGATTATGGAAATGGATTGGTTATATCCCCAAAAAATAATTTATAAAAATATTATTCACATTTCATATTACATGTCAAATTATACTCTTCTTCCAGTTATCATAAAATAATAATATCTCCACGAAAAATTAATTCATATATTTGGGTATTAAAATCCAAAAATTAGATGTATTTACCTGATGTGAATATAGAAAAATTAAATATTTTGTACAATTATTTTCTGAGGAAGAACACACAAAATCTATTGATGTAATACCATTCTAAATCAATCGTCATTTGAAAATTAAATTTTCCTCCAAAACCATTTTATGTTGGAAAGCCTTAAACCAAAATCCAAAACATTATTGTTTGTCATGTATATATTTAATAACATTAAAACATATTAAATATATGAGTATTGTATAATCATTTGATGAATATAGACCAAAAAAAATTGTTGGTTTATGTGGAATAATTTTTCAAAAAATAATTATCGATAGGGTAAAACAATTAAACATTTCCTATAACATTCTAAAAATCTAATTAAATAAATATATAATAAAAATAACTTTTTTTGTAATCGATTTTAGATCCATATTCAAATATATAACATTTTAAATTTTTTGATATATTAATTTCTCATACATTCATTAGATATAAATCACTTAATTACAACAGTGGTTGATAGAATTTATTATTTTTACAAACCTGTTTGTAATAGGGACTTGGTGCCCTATAATTTTATACCATAATAATTATTATTAAATAATAAAATATATTTTATTGAAATTATCAATGATTTATGCATCATATTTTTCATGTCATGAAATTAATTGAATTGGTCATTAGTAATATATATATATGATGAACTTATTTCATAAAATTTAAGTATATTAATCTAATAATTTATAATGATCATTGAGTTTTTTTAATTACAATAATATTGAATAATTTTATTGCTATTTTCATTATAAATTATCATCACAATTTTGGGAAACCATAACTCTATTTAGGTGATGATAAATGTAGCATGTCAACCATGGATACTTCTGTCAACCCATAAAACAAGGTATACTATAATTTTCTATAGAAAAAAAATAATGTGGAATATATTATATATATGAAAAATTGTATATATATTGTTAAATTATCAATATATTTACTAATATCCACTATTATCCATCCATATAAGGAATATGCGAAAAATGAAATATGCCATTCATTAATGTACTAGGACACATGAATTTATAGATGATTTTTCACTCTTTTTAAGTGGAGGGTGGAAAATAGTATTTAATTTTAATATTAGTATAATTAAATTATTAAAAGTAATGAGATATATTTTATTATTATAATAAGTATTTAACTACTTTTTTGGAGGATGGGTGGTAATGATATATAAAATAATTATGAGTGTGTGTGATAATCATGTCAAGAGATTGAGTCCTCTATTTAATTATCCCTAAAAAATTGAGTAATTAATGGTTTTATTACATCATGTGTATTAAAAAATTTGTAGAGGGATCTTGGAGAAATAAAATATGTAGTGGTTCATGAGGAATTATTTTTTATATTTTCAGTTCAAGTGTTTTCAATGTAACTATATAATAACACGGTGAGTCTCACATTGTGATAATATAAAAGGACACAAAATTATTTAATGGTCATATGGATCCAATAATGTAAAATAATGTAGATTCAAATATTATTGGTCAAAAATATTCTTTAAAAATAATTTTTGGATAATTTTAGAGTTTCTTTTATTTATTTTATATTTAATTATAATTTTTAATATTACCATGTTTTCTCCTTTTTCCCATCAATAACTAATTTTTAATGATATGTTTATATATTTATGTCTAAAAGTATAAATATCATTATTACATAAATTTATCTTTATGATAAAAAATTATCAATATTTTATATTAGATTTAATTTATCTATATAATAAATTTTTTTTAAACTAATATATACTTAGCACACAATAATTGGTTTTGAGTTTTCATTAAAATATTCAAAAAATATATTAATAAAACAATATCAAAATATTATTATTTATAATTTTACCTATATCATAAATATCTGTAAATAAAAAATGATTCATAAATTTCAATTTCATGTTTATTAGATATTATTTTATTAAATTCAAGGCATTTGTATTTATTTTTTTTATTCAAATAAAATTTTTCCTTTTCTAAAATATCCAAAAAATGAATACAAATGTAATAGAGTTTATAATATTCCAAAATTGATAATTAGTATAAAATATTCATATTTAAATATTTAAATATTTATCTTTAAAGAAAACCATATATATAATAAAAAAATTTATGGGTTTCATCTGCATATTTTTTTAGCACATAATAATTACTGTATTTTATTAATAAATACTAAATTTATATTACTATGATTTCATTTATTTTACATGTCTTGTTTTTTTATTGTATTAAAATAATTTTCAAGTAAATATGATTATTCATGCCTGAAAAGATATCAAATACATCACATTTATTAAAGAAAAATAGTTTTTAAATAAAGGAGTAGTTAAATTTTATCCCTTTAAATGAGCATTTCCTAGAAATTGATTTATTGAAATGGAAGAAATTATAATTATTCTATGTTGTAATATACATTAGATATTTTTTATATTAATCACATTTATGGTTTTAAATAAATTACTTTTTGATTGTCCATATTCTCTATTAAATGTTATCATCAATAAAGAGTCTCTAACATTTTATCCCATAAGAGAGGTCATTCTAAATATTTACGTCCTCTGAGAATAGTAAATTTTAATGATATTTATTTACCTCCTAATAACTAATTTTTTGAACACATAGTGATCGTGGGAATGGTTTAACGGATATGATACTATACTCCCACTATACAATCAAAAATATCAATATGATTGATATATCTTGGAAATAAAATCCATTTAAATATAATTCTCACGAAATTATTATTGGGATATATTATATGTAATTCATTATCACCAAAATTGAATTTTGGATCTCCTCAAAGATTTTTTAAATAAATAATTTGTTTAAACTGAGCCACTCTGGTTTATAGTTGAATGAATTAATCATTCTCTCTCATTTCTGCAGTTAAATTAGTTCACAATATTCTACATACTCCAATGCTGTCCCATTATATTTGAGTTCTTCACTTCAATACATGGTGGGATTCATATGGATAAATAAGAACACGCATTAATTAAACGTTTGTATGAATATTCATCTATAAGTTGTTTTTCATTTATTGACCTCACAATAAAAATTCATAAGATAGTGTTAAATATCATTACATTACCATGAGTACAAGGTGAAATACCATGAATTTCAAAAGTGTTTATTATTCTTTGTAAACTAGATATATACAAGAGTATTATATTATAATTTTATAAACTAATTACATGTTATTTTTTTTCTTGGATAATAATATTATTCCACATAGTATATCACTAAATATATTTTACAGTATACATCTTAGTTTAATGAGGATAGGAAAAAAATAAAGGTCATATAAAATTTTTAGTATGTATAATTTATGATGAATATAAAAATGAAATGCATTGTTCATGGAGATGATAGGTCGTACGTACATATGAATGCTACTTATATTTCATTGTCATATTAAAAGAATGAAAAGTAAATCATATATATTTATATAATAGTTATAATAACATATCCATTTCCCATATATTTCATAGGTTTGTTTATTCCATTCTATATACATTCCATTTATAGATAGAATGAGTCACTTTACTTTGATGGGGAAGTAGTCCACACGCCCACAATGATGTTATCATATTTACACATAATGGAAATCATAAACGTATGACTTAAAAAATAATTAAATAAGAAAAAATAAATTATAAATATTATGTGTTTAGTATATCAATATATTTTTCAAAATAATTCCCACAACGATCGGATTTAATAGAAAAATGAACAATCATCATTTCGTGAGGTGGTTGATTTTCATACAAACAAACAATATGGTTGTTACCCATTAAACGGAAGTGTGTGCATATTTAGGTCAAACAAATATAATAAAAAATATCATTACATTTAAAATATTTTTGATATAATATAATCATGTAATATTATTATTTTATGGGGGTGGATAATAGAAATAAAACTAAATAGAATGAGGAATGATGTTACCTCTTAGTCAGGTCACTCATTTTGGTTTGAACTAATAGGGTTTCTTGGATGAATTTCTAAACAATTTTATGCTTATAGGATGAGAGAAGGTATTTTTTAGAGCTATTTGGGAGGATATTTTTGGATTCAATGTGTATTGATAGTTTGAGAAAGTTAGAGGATAAAGTGCATTTTATAGTGGAGGATAAGTGGCACTCTTGTAAATTTTGGAGACGGGAATTCAACTCACAATTTTATCATAGAAATTGATATAATAATTAATAATTTTTTTTGTAATAGTGAGTGTAGGATAGATTTATGTCCATAAGAAATATTTTGTATATGTCTCAATGTAATTTTGTCCCTTATTTTTAATGTCGGGTCCCTTGTTAATGTAATTTTTATCTAAATTATTGTAAATAATTTTAATCAAATTGAGTAAATTTTCTTTTCAAAAAACAATATTCACATATTAGAAATTAAAAGTTATTGTTATTCAATATTTTTAAACCATTTTGAAAAATTCAAACCAAATAACTTGAAAATATTATATTAAATTTTATCTCACATACGAGATAATAATGTTGGTTTTTAGTGTAAAAACAATCAATAAAATTCCTTGTTTTCAAATATAATTTCACTGTAAAATTGATTAAAATGAGATATATTGGAATAATAAGTAAAAAAATACGTAATATAACTTCATAAAAAATTAAAACATGACTTATCCATTTGGATAAATTACAAAAAAAGTAGTTTTATAGTTGAATTCTTTATTTTTTTATATTAATTAAAAAATAAATCTTCTCAGAATAATACCAAAAAATATTCCTATACTATCTATTATATATCTCTTTTAAAAATTGAAATTTATTTTCATATATAATGTTTATAAAATATGGTAAGTAGGAATCAAATTTATTTCTCTAATAAAATCTAATAAGAGTTCCTTAAAAATTATTTATTTTTCTACATACAATTGGGTCCGTTCTTATCTTATTTTTGTCAAATATATTAAATGGATATCAATTTTATGAATAATATATATATATATATATATTAGATTAATATTTCTCAAAAAAATTATTAACATAATTTAGCACAATAATAAAAAATTACGAGAATAAAAATAATATTCTATAAAAATAATCCATTTATATTCGATTTTTTCTTTTATTCATTTCTAATTAATTTTTAGCTAATGAATTTATTTTATAAATTTTTAAACCAAAAAAATTCATATGGAAGTTAATACTATTCGTAATGTCTAATTTGATAGCTAGGATATATTTTATTTTATTAAATAATAATATTTTAATAATATATTTTTGTTTGGAAAAACTCAATCTTGCATATAATGTAAGCCAAAGTAGAAAGTATTTATTACAAACAATGTATGACAACCCAGTTTCATATGCATTGAATGATATAAAATATATATAATTTATTTTAAATTTTAAATATATTACATATTATTGGGATATTATATTCACTTACATTCATGGTGTTGTGATTCATAAACACTATTGAATACAATGTTCTTACATTAGATATTCTATGTGTAACATTCTCCCACCGAAATTAAATATTTCTCCCACAATTTATACTTGATTATTGATTATTGATTAATTGATATTTCTTATGTTTTAAATCAAATATCATTAGGAGGTTTCGTAATAAATACTCTATAAAAGGGAGAATAGGAAGTACAATGGTCACATGGACTAACATATAACTATGTCTTGAAGTAGGAGACCCTTAGTGGCATGAAATGTTACATACACATAGGAAAAGAATAAATATCAATAAGGATTAATTGAGGTCATCAATTTGAGACAAGTAAATTATTAATGTAATATTGTGGAATTAAAATCATTAAATATATAATGATTTTTCTGGCCATCAGTTAAAAATAAGTAAATATTAGGGAAAAAGATATTTTGCGGTCATTTTCCTAATGCTGTGAAATTTAATTACTGTAGAATAAAATATGGAAATTTACATACATGATAATTATTTATTTCATATAAAATACTCATTATTTTTGTTGTTATTTTATCAAATACTAAATAAATATTTACATCAGTAAATGGATAATCAAAAATTAACATTGATCCATGATGAAATAAAAATTTATGGGTTCATAAGGCCTATAAAAGACCGAAAAGTGTTTACATTTTTCTCAAAAAATTCCATAATAAAAATAAGGTCAATAAATTAATCTATAAACCAAATGAGTTACATAATTGTTTCATTAAAATTTATTCATGAAACTGATAAATAAAAAACCATGACATATTAACCATGACATTCCATAGGATAATAGTTTATGTTAAATCATTATAATCCTTTGGCCATGAGATCAATCCGCCTGGCCATACTATATTTGATTTGTTTTCACTTGGCATAAATTTTTTATGTATGACTATATTATTACAATTTCTAAAATTAAGATGATATACATATTTAAAAGTAATGTAAATCGCTGAGTATCAATTTATCTAATATTTTTAATACAACCCCAATATATAAATAAATATTTTTATTATTTCTAAACATTCCCTTCCTCAGAATATATATTATACAATATAGGAAGGAATTTTCTAAAACCAAAAAACATAGTCTGAACGTCAATTAACATATGGAAAAAAATATAATCATTTTTAGTATGTTTAAATCATGACACATTATTCTTAGTTTAAGATTCCTTAAGTTTAACCTCGGTTATTCATTATAAAAATCTAATTTAGTGGATTGTAATGAATATGTGAATTATCATAAGAATATCAAATTTGAGGGTAAAACTAGGTGAAAAATAAGTCTTTTTTTCATGTTCCATATTACATCATGTATCATCCAACACAACTTGCCAGAGTTGTTACTTCAAGGTACATGCGATAATGACCCACATACACATGTAGTATCTAGAAAGGGATGTAGTGCTAGAATGACCCTCATAATCTTTACTATACCAAATTTTTAAGACGTTCTTCAATAGTTATATTCAAATTCACTATAAGTTTATGTTAATAATCTTTTTATTCCAAAATATATTTCCCAAGGTTTATAATAAAAATCCTATGATACCAATTTTTGATACCAGACCCCAAATGAAAAAGCTGGTATCAACTGCCATTAAATTGGTATGATTACAAGGATCCTAATACTGATGTACAATATTTTTTTCAATGTCTTGGTGAAATAGATACATTAATAAGTCTTCTATTACAAATTAATACAATAATTACAAAAAAAATTCATTAATTCTTTGAAAATAATAATATTCCGTCTATATATCCATATATATGATACATATTATGATTCTTGAATTCCTAGTGAATGAAAAAAATGGGGATCTCAAATTATAAGTACACATAAAGCATATTACAAATAATAATGAATAAATGAAAAAAAAATTATGTAATGGTAAATAACAGAACACACATACCATGTAATCAAAAATCTATTAAATAAGTGCATAAACAATATGAAAATGTAATAACTTGAAACACATTCCATTAAAATAAATAGATATGGAAAATCAATATGTAATGGTTAGAAACTAAAAACATGCGATTTAATCAATGATCAAAAAATGAAATATATCCATAGATATATCTATGAAAAATATCATGGTTGAATCTTAACTGAAACTAAATGATGAAAGTTATTCATTATTGGATGCCTAGTTTTTGAAGTACATGGAAACATTACCATAATGAACATTCAATATACGGTTTAGCATATCAGGTAGAAACTGGTCTTCTTTATATAACTAATTCATATCATGAGAATAAAAATTCATCGAGGGACTATATATTACGTATCCCCACCTGTTTTATCCATATATTAAATAATATTGATATCAAACAATTGAAATAAAAAATATGTATTATCAAATATTCATATTGTATAAATGATATAAATTTATGAATAGATATTTAATAGGATAAGTAACAATAAGGGTTGTTGATTTTGATAAATGAAAATACAATTAAAAGATCAAAAATATTAATTTTGAGGAAAATATTCTTTAAACTCTCTAATGATTCCCAATATACATTGAAATATTTGAATCCTAATTTCCCATGAATTAAATAATAAATATAATATCATAATGAAATGTATATTCATGATATCACATGTCAATTTAAATAAAATTTATAAAAATGATATAAGAATTATGAATTAAATATATCCAATATAAATGATATAGATTATTAGGGGAAATTCAATGTAAAATTATCATAAGAAATTCAATATATCATAGGGACAAACAACAGAATTGGGGAAGTGAATATGAATACCATCATTTGAAATATCTATCATAATACATCCAGATGATGAATAGGGATGTTTTCAATAAAACATATCCTAAGTGGATTAGAAATAATTTTTTTTAGTTGTTGATGAATATAAATACTATAAAATATATTTTATTACCATTATTGAGGAAAATATATTTTTGATTTTGAAAAAAATATAAAATAACATTCTTTCAAATACATATTTCAAGACATTTTCATTAAAAATTAATCATTTAAAGAAAAAAATGATTATTTATTTTAATTATGGGGATACAAACATACATTACACACTAGTTAAAAATGACATTCTGTTTTCATGATAAAATATTAAAAAGGCGACTTCTTTAGAAAGTTACAAGAATATTCATGTTAAAACATGGGTAAAATAAAAAAAGGGTAAATGTGTTTAAAATATATTTTTTCAGCGGTGAATAATATTTTTGAAAACATTTTAATACAACATTATTTAGAAGGAAATAAGTTCTTCTATATTAAAAAGAAATGGTGATGGGTTTTCGTCAAAATATTTTATAATACATTTAGAGTAATAAATAGTTGAAAATTATAATATTACTTAAATGGGTCATGGATTAATATATGAGATTAAAATGTAAGGTATTGTTAGAAAATATTATTATAATTTCCTAAAATGGAATTTAAAGTGTTAATAGTTCGGAATAAAATGATATTGTAATGTAAACACTTGAAAAGGCATTGGCCTAGATTTGAGAATCAATCAATTCATAAATATCTTGTATTAGTTATAAAATCACATAGTATTAGTGTAAATAGTTAAAAATAAGGTAAAATGTTAATAAACCCACAATATTATAATATTAACTATAATGCAGAACTTATAAAACACAATAAAATGATAATGGGTTGTGAAATTATATTCCAGTAGGAAACTTTTTACTCAAATATGATTAGATGAAATATTTCATATTTGAACTCAAAAAATAAAAAAAATTAGGGAATCCTGATATTATATTGAAATGTGGATGTATGTATATAATATATGTGAAATTAGGAGTAGATAAATAAAATGATTTTTAAGAGAATTTTATGATTCACATAAGGAAGTGAGATTATATAAAAAACTCTCTCAAGGAGAATAATATATAAACATTCAATACTGTCGCATAGCTCTCTGAAATATCATAATGATAATGAACATGATGTAATAACATTAAATAAAACATTGAATTTATTGATAATAATGAAATTCAGTATATAACATATCAAAGGTGAGTATATACACTATAAATAAAAAAACCATGACATATTAACCATGACATTCCATAGGATAATAGTTTATGTTAAATCATTATAATCCTTTGGCCATGAGATCAATCCGCCTGGCCATACTATATTTGATTTGTTTTCACTTGGCATAAATTTTTTATGTATGACTATATTATTAAAATTTCTAAAATTAAGATGATATACAAATTTAAAAGTAATGTTAATCGCTGAGTATCAATTTATCTAATATTTTTAATACAACCCCAATATATAAAAAAATATTTTTATTATTTCTAAACATTCCCTTCCTCGGAATATATATTATACAATATAGGAAGGAATTTTCTAAAACCAAAAAACATAGTCTGAATGTCAATTAACATATGGAAAAAATATAATCATTTTTAGTATGTTTAAATCATGACACATTATTCATAGTTTAAGATTCCTTAAGTTTAACCTCGGTTATTCATTATAAAAATCTAATTTAGTGGATTGTAATGAATATGTGAATTATCATAAGAATATCAAATTCGAGGGTAAAACTAGGTGAAATATAAGTCTTTTTTTCATGTTCCATATTACATCATGTATCGTCCAACACAACTTTCCAGAGTTGTTACTTCAAGGTACATGCGATAATGACCCACGTACACATTTAGTATCTAGAAAGGGATGTAGTGCTAGAATGACCCACATAATCTTTACTATACCAAATTTTTATGACGTTCTTCAATAGTTATATTCAAATTCACTATAAGTTTATGTTAATAATCTTTTTATTCCAAAATATAGTTCCCAAGGTTTATAATAAAAATCCTATGATACCAATTTTTGATACCAGACCCAAATGAAAAAGCTGGTATCAACAGCCATTAAATTGGTATGATTACATGGATCCTAATACTGATGTACAATATTTTTTTCAATGTCTTGGTGAAATAGATACATTAATAAGTCTTCTATTACAAATTAATACAATAATTACAAAAAAAATTCATTCATTCTTCGAAAATAATAATATTCCGTCTATATATCCATATATATCATACATATTACGATTCTTGAATTCCTAGTGAATGAAAAAAATGGGGATCTCAAATTATAAGTACACATAAAGCATATTACAAATAATAATGAATAAATGAAAATAAAAATTATGTAATGGTAAATAACAGAACACACATACCATGTAATCAAAAATCTATTAAATAAGTGCATAAACAATATGAAAATGTAATAACTTGAAACACATTCCATTAAAATAAATAGATATGGAAAATCAATATGTAATGGTTAGAAACTAAAAACATGCGATTTAATCAATGATCAAAAAATGAAGTATATCCATAGATATATCTATGAAAAATATCATGGTTGAATCTTAACTGAAACTAAATGATGAAAGTTATTCATTATTGGATGCCTAGTTTTTGAAGTACATGGAAACATTACCATAATGAACATTCAATATACGGTTTAGCATATCAGGTAGAAACTGGTCTTCTTTATATAACTAATTCATCTCATGAGAATAAAAATTCATCGAGGGACTATATATTACGTAGCCCCACCTGTTTTATCCATATATTAAATAATATTGATATCAAACAATTGAAATAAAAAATATGTATTATCAAATATTCATATTGTATAAATGATATAAATTTATGAATAGATTTTTAATCGGATAAGTAACAATAAGGGTTGTTGATGTTGATAAATGAAAATACAATTAAAAGATCAAAAAAATTAATTTTGAGGAAAATATTCTTTAAACTCTCTAATGATTCAAAATATACATTGAAATATTTGAATCCTAATTTCCCATGAATTAAATAATAAATATAATATCATAATGAAATGTTTATTCATGATATCACATGTCAATTTAAATAAAATTTATAAAAATGATATAAGAATTATGAATTAAATATATCCAATATAAATGATATAGATTATTAGGGGAAATTCAATGTAAAATTATCATAAGAAATTCAATATATCATAGGGACAAACAACAAAATTGGGGAAGTGAATATGAATACCATCATTTGAAATATCTATCATAATACATCCAGATGATGAATATGGATGGTTTCAATAAAACATATCCCAAGTGGATTAGAAATAATTTTTTTTAATTGTTGATGAATATAAATACTATAAAAGATATTTTAATACCATTATTGAGGAAAATATTTTTTGATTTTGAAAAAAATATAAAATAACATTCTTTCAAATACATATTTCAAGACATTTTCATTAAAAATTAATCATTTAAAGAAAAAATTGATTATTTATTTAAATTATGGGGATACAAACATACATTACACACTAGTTAAAAATGACATTATGTTTTTGTGATAAAATATTAAAAAGGCGAATTCTTTAGAAAGTTACAAGAATATTCATGTTAAAACATGGGTAAAATACAAAAAGGGTAAATGTGTTTAAAATATATTTTTTCAGCGATGAAGAATATTTTTGAAAACATTTTAATACAACATTTTTTAGAAGAAAATAAGTTCTTCTATAATAAAATGAAATGGTGATGGGTTTTCGTCAAAATATTTTATAATACATTTAGAGTAATAAATAGTTGAAAATTATAATATTACTTAAATGGGTCATGGATTAATATATGAGATTAAAATGTAAGGTATTGCTAGAAAATATTATTATAATTTCCTAAAATGGAATTTAATGTGTTAATAGTTCGGAATAAAATGATATTGTAATGTAAACCCTTGAAAAGGCATTAGCCTAGATTTGAGAATCAATCAATTCATAAATAGCTTGTATTAGTTATAAATCCACATAGTATGAGTGTAAATAGTTAAAAATATAGTAAAATGTTAATAAAACCACAATATTATAATATTAACTATAATTCGGAACTTATAAAACACAATAAAATGATAATGTGTTGTGAAATTATTTTCCAGTAGGAAACTTTTTACTCAAATATGATTAGATGAAATATTTCAAATTCGAACTCAAAAAAAAATTAGGGAATCCTGATATTATATTGAAATGTGGATGTATGTATATAATATATGTGAAATTAGGAGTAGATAAATAAAATGATTTTTTTAAGAGAATTTTATGATTCACATAAGGAAGTGAGATTATATAAAAAACTCTCTCAAGGATAATAATATATAAACATTCAATACTGTCGCATAGCTCTTTGAAATATCTTAATGATAATGAACATGATGTAATAACATTAAATAAAACATTGAATTTATTGATAATAATGAAATTCAGTATATAACATATCAAAGGTGAGTATATACACTATAAATAAAAAAACCATGACATATTAACCATGACATTCCATAGGATAATAGTTTATGTTAAATCATTATAATCCTTTGGCCATGAGATCAATCTGCCTAGCCATACTATATTTGATTTGTTTTCACTTGGCATAAATTTTTTATGTATGACTATATTATTACAATTTCTAAAATTAAGATGATATACAAATTTAAAAGTAATGTTAATCGCTGAGTATCAATTTATCTAATATTTTTAATACAACCCCAAAATATAAAAAAATATTTTTATTATTTCTAAACATTCCCTTCCTCGGAATATATATTATACAATATAGGAAGGAATTTTCTAAAACCAAAAAACATAGTCTGAACGTCAATTAACATATGGAAAAAATATAATCATTTTTAGTATGTTTAAATCATGACACATTATTCTTAGTTTAAGATTCCTTAAGTTTAACCTCGGTTATTCATTATAAAAATCTAATTTAGTGGATTGTAATGAATATGTGAATTATCATAAGAATATCAAATTCGAGGGTAAAACTAGGTGAAATATAAGTCTTTTTTTCATGTTCCATATTACATCATGTATCGTCCAACACAACTTGCCAGAGTTGTTACTTCAAGGTACATGCGATAATGACCCACGTACACATGTAGTATCTAGAAAGGGATGTAGTGCTAGAATGACCCCCATAATCTTTACTATACCAAATTTTTAAGACGTTCTTCAATAGTTATATTCAAATTCACTATAAGTTTAAGTTAATAATCTTTTTATTCCAAAATATAGTTCCCAAGGTTTATAATAAAAATCCTATGATACCAATTTTTGATACCAGACCCCAAATGAAAAAGCTGGTATCAACTGCCATTAAATTGGTATGATTACAAGGATCCTAATACTGATGTACAATATTTTTTTTCAATGTCTTGGTGAAATAGATACATTAATAAGTCTTCTATTACAAATTAATACAATAATTACAAAAAAATTCATTCATTCTTCGAAAATAATAATATTCCGTATATATATCCATATATATCATACATATTATGATTCTTGAATTCCTAGTGAATGAAAAAAATGGGGATCTCAAATTATAAGTACACATAAAGCATATTACAAATAATAATGAATAAATGAAAATAAAAATTATGTAATGGTAAATAACAGAACACACATACCATGTAATCAAAAATCTATTAAATAAGTGCATAAACAATATGAAAATGTAATAACTTGAAACACATTCCATTAAAATAAATAGATATGGAAAATCAATATGTAATGGTTAGAAACTAAAAACATGCGATTTAATCAATGATCAAAAAATGAAATATATCCATAGATATATCTATGAAAAATATCATGGTTGAATCTTAACTAAAACTAAATGATGAAAGTTATTCATTATTGGATGCCTAGTTTTTGAAGTACATGGAAACATTACCATAATGAACATTCAATATACGGTTTAGCATATCAGGTAGAAACTGGTCTTCTTTATATAACTAATTCATCTCATGAGAATAAAAATTCATCGAGGGACTATATATTACGTAGCCCCACCTGTTTTATCCATATATTAAATAATATTGATATCAAACAATTGAAATAAAAAATATTTATTATCAAATATTCATATTGTATAAATGATATAAATTTATGAATAGA
Source organism: Viscum album (assembly GCA_963277665.1). Taxonomy (NCBI): domain Eukaryota; kingdom Viridiplantae; phylum Streptophyta; class Magnoliopsida; order Santalales; family Viscaceae; genus Viscum; species Viscum album. Next base: position 419,373,289 of record OY728127.1, on the reverse strand, counting down.
TATTTAATAGGATAAGTAACAATAAGGGTTGTTGATGTTGATAAATGAAAATACAATTAAAAGATCAAAAAAATTAATTTTGAGGAAAATATTCTTTAAACTCTCTAATGATTCAAAATATACATTGAAATATTTGAATCCTAATTTCCCATGAATTAAATAATAAATATAATACCATAATGAAATGTATATTCATGATATCACATATCAATTTAAATAAAATTTATAAAAATGATATAAGAATTATGAATTAAATATATCCAATATAAATGATATAGATTATTAGGGGAAATTCAATGTAAAATTATCATAAGAAATTCAATATATCATAGGGACAAACAAAATAATTGGAGAAGTGAATATGAATACCATCATTTGAAATATCTATCATAATACATCCAGATAATGAATAGGGATGGTTTCAATAAAACATATCCCAAGTGGATTAGAAATAATTTTTTTAGTTGTTGATGAATATAAATACTATAAAAGATATTTTAATACCATTATTGAGGAAAATATTTTTTGATTTTGAAAAAATTATAAAATAACATTCTTTGAAATACATATTTCAAGACATTTTCATTAAAAATTAATCATTTAAAGAAAAAATTGATTATTTATTTAAATTATGGGGATACAAACATACATTACACACTAGTTAAAAATGACATTCTGTTTTCGTGATAAAATATTAAAAAGGCGACTTCTTTAGAAAGTTACAAGAATATTCATGTTAAAACATGGTTAAAATACAAAAAGGGTAAATGTGTTTAAAATATATTTTTTCAGCGGTGATTAATATTTTTGAAATCATTTTAATACAACATTTTTTAGAAGAAAATAAGTTCTTCTATAATAAAAATAAATGTTGATGGGTTTTCGTCAAAAAATTTTATAATACATTTAGAGTAATAAATAGTTGAAAATTATAATATTACTTAAATGGGTCATGGATTAATATATGAGATTAAAATGTAAGGTATTGTTAGAAAATATTATTATAATTTCCTAAAATGGAATTTAAAGTGTTAATAGTTCGGAATAAAATGATATTGTAATGTAAACCCTTGAAAAGACATTAGCCTAGATTTGAGAATCAATCAATTCATAAATAGCTTGTATTAGTTATAAATCCACATAGTATGAGTGTAAATAGTTAAAAATATAGTAAAATGTTAATAAACCCACAATATTATAATATTAACTATAATGCGGAACTTATAAAACACAATATAATGATAATGGGTTATGAAATTATTTTCCAGTTGGAAACTTTTTACTCAAATATGATTAGATGAAATATTTCAAATTCGAACTCAAAAAATAAAAAAAATTAGGGAATCCTGATATTATATTGAAATGTGGATGTATGTATATAATATATGTGAAATTAGGAGTAGATAAATAAAATGATTTTTTAAGAGAATTTTATGATTCACATAAGGAAGTGAGATTATATAAAAAACTCTCTCAAGGAGAATAATATATAAACATTCAATACTGTCGCATAGCTCTTTGAAATATCTTAATGATATTGACCATGATGTAATAACATTAAATAAAACATTGAATTTATTGATAATAATGAAATTCAGTATATAACATATCAAAGGTGAGTATATACACTATAAGATTTAGATATATTTTGATATGACCAGGGCATGATTTCAAGTACATAATTTCTCTATTTTTAGTGATCTCTGGTTAGGTTTCACCATCAGGTGTTTTGGTTGAAAATTTGAGAATAATGGAGGAAATTTTGTAGTGCATGGTTGGACCCCAGTTAGGGATAACCATTTTCCCCATCCTATTAAACCATGAAACCCTAGACGGTTGGAATTTTCACTTTTGGGGTACAGTTTGTCAAAACATGCATCCTTTAAGAGGTAACTTTGAACCCCTATACAAGAGGAACATTGTTTAGCCACATGATTAGGGAAAACTCGCTTTCCCTACCATGAAAACAGGGAATGGAAATTTAATTCAACCAAAATTTAGATTTAATATAACCTCAACCCCTGAAATATAACTTTTTTCAGCCTATCATGAAAAAACTCACATACTAGCTATTATAGAACATCATAGATGGATTCTAAGCCTCGCAAAACCCTATTCATCCTGATTATAATGTCAAATAGATGTCATTGACAACTCCCAGTAAAGGAATATGATCCCACTTGGTTTTTTAGTCATCTTCCTTTCTTCTCCCATTCACAAAGGGGTTTTCTTACTTTTTTGATTTGATCTAGATATGTTTGGGAGATACAAATCTAGGATTGTAAATATATATCATGGATTGACTTATCCTAATTATTTTATCATTATTTATTGTTTTATATCTGTATATCCTTCTACATCATTGTGTTTCTCAAATTTTGCGGGTTTACATTGTGTGGTCATTCATAAATGTATTAAGGATGGTGGTTTATTAATCTAATCCCATAGTACTGATTTGAATAATTAGGATGAAATTTTATAATTTAAAGGGTTATATTATAATTTAGAAACACATAAATGGAATTAATTAATGTGATCCATTAATTAATTAATGGATTAAGGATATGATGGAATTATGCAATTTGGGAATATAGATAATTAATATTTAAATTAATTACTCATTTATTGGGTTTGTAAAACTAGTATAATTAAAAGATGAATTAAAAATATTTTATTAACATTAATAATTTTATATTATAATTAGAGAATTAATTATAGGATAATGATATTTTTAATTTGAATAATTATTTAGTGATTTAATTATAGGAAATTGAGATTGTGAATTTGAATAATTTATTGAGTAATTGGATATATCATATCCAGAATGTGAATTTGAATGATTAATTGATCAAAAAAATCAACAAATAATGAGATTGAAATATTCAATGACTAATTGATGAATTAGTTATGGGAGTTTTGGGATGGTATATTTTGGTCAATTAAATTGTAAATTAATTATGGGATTTTATGTTATAGACTAATTTATTAAATTTGTAATAAATTAGAGAGGATTAATTTATTAATGAGTAAATTATTAATATTAAAGAGATTAATAAATTATATATTTAATTGATGAGATTGAGAAGATTTATTATTTTTTTAGTTAAATAATGAGTTTGAGAAAATTATTCAATTATTGATTTAATTAAAGAAATTGAGAATAGTAAGTATTTTTGAGTTAATTAATGTGATTGGGAAGATTGATTAATTATTGAGTTAATTAATTAGATTTATTGGATTAATTAGTTTAAGAATTAATTATTGAAGTGGTGAATGGAAAATTTTACATTCATATGAAAATTTACATCTAGAATACTAACAATGTGATTCTTATAATGATATGAAATATAGAATTGTAATAGTGGAATTATAGAACATGATAATCCTGGGGAATAATGTATACATTGGTTTTTCTGTAAATATGTATTGATGTTCATGTACCTTAAGAAACCTATGGAATATATATAGATAAATAATGTATAAATTGATAATTTGATAACTACAAATTTATGAATTGAAATTATTTCAATATACAATAAAATACAATAAAAGTGACTCAATATTTTTTTAGACACCATTAGTAGTGGCCTACTGAGATGTACTTATACACTACTTGGGCTTCCTGATGGGTACCAGAATAGATTTCATTGTTGTAGGATAGGATAAAAAGACATGGAAAGATGGAACCAAATTTCTTTGGTCTCTTTGATGTTATAGAGATAATCAGGCTTGTGGGATATAGATGTTCTCATCAATAGAAATATAGTTCTGTGGTTGATATTTTCCATGTATGAAAATGTCGATGGTATCTCCCACACAATTCTCTTGTGATCAATTTGGATGATGTGGATCTTGTTAAAATACATCAATTGAGACGAATTTCATATGTTTGTTAGATCATTATGATTAAGTGTTGAGAGGAAATACCATACTGAATGTCTCCTACAGTGGAATCAGGTATATGTTTAATTGGAATCATTGGTGAGAGAAGAAGATATGGTGGCTAAGTGGCCTGATATTTTTGGTTCAGAATCTCATAGATGTTTTGAAGTATAAATAGAGGGAGATATATTATATGGTTAAGATATTTTATGATCCCAAACTTTTTTGAGGTTTACCTAGGATTTATTTCAGTAAATAATTTACCTTGCGTTGAGTACTATTGGGTTGTGTTTTATATTGGAGTGTGTTTGTGTCAAAATTTGAGGAAAATGGACTAATGTGGGTAGTGCACATTTGGAACATGTTTAGGGAAAACAATGATACTCTAGATGGTGTGGATTTTCATGGTTTATTCACACTATGTCAAAATTTTCTTATTTCTAATAGTAATCATGCAACCCTTTAGAAGAGGTACACGGTTAGGGAAAACCATTCACCCCTTCCCTGTAAAATGTGTGCAATAATTTAATTCATTTGAAAATTTTATTTTAAATCACCTAAACCCCAAAAATCACTCTATTCATTAATAAATATGGGAAACTCAGAACCTAATGATTTTTGGATCCGTCAAATAGATTCTAAGAATTCCAGATATCCTTTCATCGTGAATCGAAGAAAAAACCTAAGAGTTCCACTTACCGATAGGTGAATCGTATCCCTACTGGTTTCGCATTCCTTTTTATATCTTACACCTTTAATCAATGGTTCTTATTCATTTAATCATTAGGCCTAGATCTATTTTTTTGGGTTTTAGATCTAGAATTTATGGGTCTTTATTCTTTTGATCTTGATATATGATTTTTGATCAGGATTTCGTACTACATTTTTTTGCTACTCAAATTTTTTGGATTTCCGTTGTGTGATATTTCATTGAATAATTGAGGTAGGTGGAGTATTATTCAAATACCATTATCATTATCCGAATTATGTGTATTTAAATGTTGAAATTTTTGGGTTCTCATAGAAATTGTAGCTCCAAAATTGAATTAATTATTTTATTTAATTAGTTAATAAAGCTATTGAGGATTTGAATATGTAATGTTATTTAGGAATATTGATAATTAATAATTTAATTAACTAATCAAGAATTGGGATTATGAAATTTAGATAATAAATTGGTGAATTTTTTATAGGATATTTATATTTTAAATTTGAATTATTAATTGGAAAATTATATATTGGTTATTAAGATTGTAAATCAGAATAATTAATTGGAGAATTTAATATAGAATATTGAGAATTTTAATTACAATAAATAACTGAGGATTTATTTCTAGGATACTAAAATTGTGAATATTAATAAATAATTAATGTATAATGATATCAGTAAATTCAATGATTAATTAATCAATTAATAATTGGATTAATGGGATGGAATATTATGGTTAATTAATTAGGATATTAATTAAAGTATTTCATGTGATGATCTTATTGTTAAATTGGTAATTAATTGGAGAATATTGAATATTTTTTTACTAATTATTATGATTTATAATATTAGTTAACATTTCATATAATTCTTTAGATTGAGAATATTAATAAATTTTCATATAAATTAATGGGAAAGAGATAATTAATTAATTATTGAATTAATAATTGAGATTTATAATATTAATTAATTATTTAGTTAATTAATGAGTTTATGAATATTAATTAATTTTTATATAATTATTCTTATTGAGATGATTAATTATTTATTGAATTAATCAATTAAATAATGAATAGTCAAAGTAAAATAAATATGAAAATGGAGATCTATAATGGTAACAATGGAATTCTATGACTAGGATGAAATATAAAATTGTAACCATGTAATTATAGAATAAGATTTCTCTAAGGGATAGTGTAAAATTTTTCATGGTCCAAATTAGGTATTTAGGTCAATGTATCCTCAGAAACCTGGGTTATTTATGTTTTTAAATAAATAATAAATTTATAATGTTGTAATTGTTAATTTATGCATTGAACTTATTTTATTATATATCTAAATACACCTGTTATTGAAGAGATTTTTTAACAAATTGTTGGTGGTGGTCTACTGAGTTTTACTCACACCCTACACGGGCTACGAGTTAAGTACCTGAGCACATTTCATGGTTTCATGATAGGATAAGGACAGAGGCCCTTTATTACCTAGCTATGTCTAGATGGATATTGGAGGAGGGAACCAGAAATGGATAGGGACTTGCATGGGAGTTTTTAGTGTCTTAACATTGTGTTTCATTTTTACATTATATACATATTAAAACAAGGCATAACTACTATTTATATTTTATATTTTATTCCTATTTTATTATCTTTCTAAACGATTATTGTTCGGGTTATGATATTTTTTTTATTATTTTATTATTGATTACATATTTACACTAGTGTTTTTGTCTAATAAAAATCGATATAGTCTCACCATGTTAGAAATCATGCCCTCAGATCTAGTCAACAACCTCTAGAATATGGGAAGGAAAACAAGGGTGATGTGGAAATACGTGTAGGGGAACTAGTGTGTGCCACACTCGGTGAGATGTTATATACAATATATAAAAAAATGTAGGTGCATAATAACAAATAAGTCTCAATGGAATATAAATTGAGTCAAAATCCCTAACTAGGCATTTCATTTTTCAGTGAACATCATTTAAAGTCATGTATAAGTGGATTATTAATTTTTATAACATATACAAGAACCATAATAATCTTAATAATATCATATATTATATTCTTATAATATCATATATCCTGTTTTTAATAATCATTCATTATTTTCATAATTCATGGTGTTAATTTTCTAGATTCTCATATAAGATTTGAATTTTTATTTTTTCTTCATATTAACTAGATCATCATTTAATCACCACCAAAATTTAATCCTTTATTTATATATATTATAAATTAAGTATGTATGTATTTAAACAAATCAATAATATTTTAAGGTTAGGAAATAAAATCACCACTCCCGGTGACACTATGATGTACGTTTGCATCAAAGCGACTTACATTCATTAATCATATTAAAAAATGAAAATTATATGATATATTGTAAAATTATAACTATAATATACAACCCATGTCATATATTTTTCATAGGTTTTTTAATACCATCCTTTAAATGATGCATGTATAGTATGAATGAGTCACATCACTTTAAGGGGGCGGTAGTCCAGATGACCACAATCTGTCAATTCAAATTCATACATAATGGAAAGCCCAAATTTATAGGTCATAACATAATAAATGAAGAATAGTTAAATTATTTGTAAGATATATATATATATATAATAGATATTGTGTCATTATATTCCCTGTGATTTTTGTAAATGAAAAAATTAACAACAATTATTTATTGAGGTGATTGTTTTTCACACACACAAATGGTATGATTATTTGAAATTATATGGAAGTGTGTGAATATGTTGTTAAAAACATATAATAAAAAACATTAATTTTAATGAGAATATTGTTTTACATTATAATTATATTATATGAAGTGTTTTGGGGTGGATAAATGAAACATAACTACTGAGCTTGAGTAAATATGTTACCTCTTAATTTGGTCACTCCTGTAGAGATTTTAAAAAATTCATTAATTTTATAATTTTATGAAAAATATCAGACTTCTAGGATTATATAAATGTTTTTAAGGATATATTTTGAAGGATCATGTTTGACCCTATGTTTCATGAGAGATATTATGAAGTGTCAAGATGAAGTGCATTTTATAGTAGGACTAGAGTGTCACTATTGTATATTTTAGAAAAAGGAATTCTCAGACAAAAATTAATTTAGGGTTTCTATAATAATATATTAAAATAGTTAAAATGTAGTATAAGGTCTACATATGGCCATTTTGAGGATTGTTTTACATATATATAGGCCAGTTTTGGCCATAAGTTTATGTTTTAGTCCCATGTGAAGATAATTTTTCACTTAATACAAGTAATAAATTTTTACCAGCTATACTAATATATTAATGTAAAAAATGATTTCAAATAAATAAAAATAATAAATTATTATGATTAATAATTTGAATACATTTTTCTAAATTACAATAAAAAAAGTGTAAAATTTTTATTTAATTTAGTCCCACAAACGTGATGACAATGTTGGGTTTTAATGTAAAAGCGTTCCAATGATTGCTAGGTTTTCATATCCAATTTCAATGTTAAATTGATACAAATGAGCTAAATTGGATTAATTATTAATAAATTTATCTAATTAAAAATTTATACTAATTTTACATATAATTTATCCTTATTAAAAATTATATGAAAAAATTTTCTCAATTAAAAGTCATAATTTTTGAAAATACATTAAAAGGAATCATCACCGAAAATTAAAAAAATGCATAGTAACCTAATTATATTGTTCTTATATCAAAAAATGAACATTATTTTTGGAATTAATGTCTATGAAATTTAAAATTTTTGTTATAAATTCGGTTCACCACTAATAAGATGTGAGATGGAGTTAATAAAAATATAGATTTTTTTGCAGAAAATTGTGTTTTTTCTTATCTTATTCCTATCCAATTTATTGAATAAATATTGAAAATATTTTTATCAAATATATGAATTATATATTACATTAACATCACTCAATAATAGTAATTAATTTATTTTATTAGTTTAAAAAAATGTTATGATCCAAAAAAATAATGTTCCATAAAAATATTCTCTTTATATTCAATTGGTTCTTATATTCACTTTAATTGATATTATCCAATGAATTCATTTTATATTTTTGTAAAAAAAATTAATAATTTTTTATATATTATTCATAATGGCTAATGTAATAGTTATGTTATATGTCATTGTATTAAATAATAAAAATTTAATAATTTCATTATTTTCAATAAAACTATGTCCTGTATATAACACAATAAACTATAGAAACTCATGGTTGTGTGTAACATATTCCAAATGAGTGTCAAGTTAATTTCATGCTATAATAAATATTTAATTTTTTTAAAATTTTATATATTATAAATTTTTGAGATATTATATACCCTTATGTGATTGGTTATTTGGGTTATAAATGTTATCTAATAAAATGTTCATACTTTATATTTTTGTGGGGTTACATTTCATCCGAAGAAACATTAAACTAAAAATAGAATAATTTCCATAGATAATGTTGGCACAAATGGTACACTGAAATGTGACATCATTATAAGAATGATGTTTATTAAAAATAGTAAAATCCATATTAAATTCATCCTAATGTCATATCCTGAATTGTGAGGTTAACCTTCAATCTTGATTGGACTAAATTTTGAGAGGTACAATAAGAAAAAATTCCACATCTTTAATAAATAACCATACATGTTGGCCATGTGAAAAATAATATGCTATATAATTGAAATATTTTGACATATTACAAAAAAAACCATATGGAGTTATATCATTTAGATGTATTGGGTTGTCATGTGATATAATACATGATGATTATTTCCCATTTTTATAATAGAATCGTTAGTGTTTAATTAATCCCTTTTGAAATATGATGTTATTTATTGACATGTTGAACACCCAACAATCAAAACATATAAACATTGATATTAATCATCATTTCATCCCTACAGAAATGTAATTTGACACATCATTACAATATTATAATTCCAAAAAGGAAATATAAGGATGACATATGCGCCTTTTGAACTATCTCCATCTCTACATCAATAATAACAGGACAAAAACCATTTTATAAATGTTTTCATTATAACATGTTTATGTATGAACTGCTAAAAATTACTTGAATTATTTTAGTGTTCCACACCCTCCTTCTATAACTAATAAATAATCACATGTATGGACATGTTTTTTTTCATTCGATTAACATATGATTTATACAATTATATTATGATTTAATTTATATTTTCTACATATCAAATATATCCTATATTTTTTAAAAACATAATTGAATATAAAGCATGATCCTACTAAAATATCATAACATCCCCCATATTCAACTTCCTAGGGATGAATTATATAGGAAATAATAAATAATTAATCAACTAAAAACATCTATCTTGGATCAAAATAATTAATTTATTGTAAATATATTCATCAATTTTTTTTATCATTTTATACATTGATAACATCATTATAATTATATTGTATCCAAATTTAAAAAGGGAAAATTAGTGATACCAACACTAAATCATGAATCATGTAGTTTTTTTCTAGTTCCGTAAAATAGATGAGATATATGCTAAAAATAATTACATTATTTATCAGAGAACAACAAAATAATTTAATTATAGCATCTATATATATCAAAAATAATTATTCACTATAGTGTATTGGAGAGAGTGGATTAGTATCAAATATTCTCTTCAGATCCTTCATTTTTTATTTATCTATCAATATATATTTTGAACCTTTCCAAAAAAATATTCTTATGGTTTTATATTGAAATATTATATTTCATATAAATAATTTTTGTATTATAAATCTAATACAACTTAAATATGAATCCCATTTACTATTATTGGACATGGACATTGTCTAATGAAAAAAAATTGAATAATATACTAATATATACCTTCATAGGTTATTACACAATTGATGAATGATAGTTTACAATATAAGAATTCATATTTTAGAAATTGGAAATTATTTTCCACTTCATAAATTCCATAATCATAATCATCAAATTATTATTATGCTCTCCATTTTTCTTAAAAAAGATAATAATATCATCGACATTTTTTACCAAAAGATAATCAAGGTAATCATTCCAGAATATATTCCCTATATTCATAAAGATAGTATGGAATTGATTAAAGTATAAATCGAATCAACATAATTTATTAGATTCTATACATCATTTCGATGTATTCCAGTGGAATATGATATTTTATAACCCTTAATTGATTATTCCTAGTCCAAATATAATTAATAAAAATTATGCTCCAAAAAGTTGAAAAAATCATAACTATGCGGTGCCTGAAAATCATTCTTGATATATATCTAATTATATCACAGATAAATAATTCAATTGGAATGTTTTTATTCTTTTATTTTAAAACTAAAAACATTCTCTTCCCAAAAAGAGACACAAGGGAATACGTAACACACTAACTTCAGTAAACCATTGATTGTGTTTCTATAAATATATTGGGACATGGTATGTGGGATCAAAGCACATGGGAAGAATCTTTTCAGTAGTATTATAATAATATATAGATTAATTATTCCTATATTATATTTAATATATAAAAACATTGTGCAATAAATTTTTATTCATCGTTAAAAATGTTTTTAATATCCTTTTCCATGTACCATTGAATGGGAGAAATATATTTTGAGATAATATTTTCAAAATGGTTAAAATACTATAGAATATATCATTAGTATATAAGGAATAAAATATGGATGAGAATATAATAAACACACTCATGTTAATAAAAATATTATATAATCGAACAACCATAGAAATATAAACATAAACATATCATAGATTTAACATAAACATTTATTATTAATGTAAATGTCAAAATTTGGACATTAGTGATCTTTATATCAAGGATATATCCATTTAATGTTGAATCATACCATCGATACCTCATTTAATAATTTATCCTTCATCAATTAGTTATCATATACTAGATATTTATCTAATATAGATATCATATTTATTTATCCCTTGAGATATATCTATGAATAAATGTAAAATCACGAAATAAAACCATTGTTACTAGAATATCTAATAAATTCCCCCAATATATTTAATGATCAGTAAAATTCACTCTAAAAATTAATTAAAATTTAAAAATAATAATTATTTTATATAAAATATTTAATAGTATCCAATTAATGTAAATATATTTTATAATCAACATGTTTAAAATAATATAATATGTAAATATGTTGTATTATTGATTCTTTATCCATGTAATATAATTGATAGAAAATTATTCCATGATTATAAATATTTTCCATGTGATGATTAAATAAATTAAAATTACTAATGAAGGGTGATAGATAATATGATTACAACAAATTGATTGATCTCAAAATAAGACACAATATAGTATCTAAAAATAATTATTGAAGATCATCTAAACATCATAAATTAATTAGTATCACTACAACACTTAAAACATAAAATATAATTGAAGAAATAAATTTCTAATAACATCTATATAAATACCTTTTAGAATGGAATTATAAATAAAATTTCTAAATTCATAACAATAAATTATGAAAATAATTACATTTTCAATTGAATTTTTTAAATAAATATCCAATAATCATTGAGAATAATATTTTCTATGAATATAACCATGGGTATTTTAATGGAATTGTTAATTTAATGAATTATAATGTGGTTTAAAATTCATTTTTTATTAATAAACATATATTAAAAATTCCTTTAAGATTTTGTTGAAAATAACACAAATAATAAACATTGGAAAATGTTAATAAGATCCATAAAAAATAAAAATATTAATAAAATTTAATAAAAAATAATTCGAATAATAATTGGACAAAGAGTAGTGATATTCAGGAAAACTTTTTGATTAACCTCAACAAAGAGTAAGAAGTGTTTTGATGGCTAACATTAAAATATGAATTTTATTAAATAAATTCCCTTGTAATGCAATTGATGATTCCTTTACAAAAAAATTATGAATTATAAAATTTTCATGAAAATATAAAACATAAAAATATTAGAGTCAAATATAAATTTGTTGAGAAATTATTATGATATATTGTTCATAAATGTAATTTATATATAAAAAATCGTGAAATAAAATAAATTTGTAAATGTAATATCATAACATATATGTTTATTTACTCATACATATATGATCATCATTAAAATTTAATTTAAATTTATTAAATTCATTAAAAATGATAATAATAATATATTTTCTATTTTTATGGTAAATTTATTTTAATTTTTATTATATTCATTAAATATTTATTGATTATATAAAATACTTAATGTGTCTCGGTAAATTATTATAAAAGTATGTTATTATATTTTTCATGTTTAATTTAGTTTTTAAATGGTTCCACGATCTCTTAAATATTAATAATTCCAATGATATAATTTATGTTTATTGCATATATATATATATATATTTACAGATATGGTGATAATACAAATATGTATTACATCAGTTTGGGGAGCTCCTAGTTAACACATACAAAAAAGATACATTATAATTTTCACTAGATTGAATAGAAAAAGATATATGATTGTATATAACCCCATAATAATAAATATGTCATAAATATCATATATTTTAATAATTACTACATTTATAACAATACATATAATGTGAGGATTATAATTTAATTACACAGCTTTGTCATGACGATTTTTCATAATGTAAGACAATGTTTTAATATTCTATTTGATAAAAAGGATAATGAAAATGGATTTAAAAAATCATAATATAATCATATTATATTTTTGGTATATAAATTATTATTTTATTAATGATATAATATATTTAGAGGATTTATTAGAAGAAATATACTTTGAATTTATCTGGAAAGAAAATTTCTTCTTCATGGAGAGGCCTCCATCAGCTTACTCTATAATAATAATTTTGATTGTATTAATATATTACTAGGATCAGAAAAATGATGTTAAGGAGTCAATTATTTTTTTGGTATTGTTTGGATCATAGAGGTGGTTAATTTTATATTAATAATTTAAAAACAGTGGTGCACTTGTATAATTGATTTGATGGACACATAATAAATCACATAAAATATATTAATAATATAAAATAATTAGCTTATGGTTATGGAAAGAAATATTTATATTAGAAAAATAAGATAAGAATATTATATAAATTTAAAAAATGAGTTTTAGGATTGTTTTTTGAGATATCATGAAGTCTTATATCATTATTTGTAAATATTTTTTCTTATATTACCCTTAACTAGGATGCAAATATTTACCATGGTTACAATTAATTATTGCTGAAATTATGTTTTCAATATTACCTATTATTAATTTTGATGATAAAAAATATAGAATAATATTTTAGTAGAATTTTTTTCATAAATTAATCTTAATATAATTTCTTAAAACATACGAAAAAATCATTTCTTGAAAAATTCCAGTTTTATGAAATAAAATGATTTCATTGAAAATTCAAATATAATTATGATTATAATGGGTTTAATTGAATTATGATAAATAAATGTAGTCTTATATTTAATTAAAACAAAAGGAAACAAATATTTCATTATAAAAAAATTTATTAACTAATAATAACAGAAAACAATTTTTATTTGAACAAACCCACTCCTTAGATATTCAAAATCATTATCATTGATTTAAAAGTTAGAAATATTTTTATTAATCATATTAATACTGTAATATATTGTTTTACTATGAAAATGATTCCATAACTATTGATCTTATTCTTATATAACTATGATGACATAAATTCTATAGCTTTAGAAAACATTATATTTTTCTTTATTCACAAAAAGAAATAACTATTTCGAAAAAATAACCAAATGGTATTATATGATAATATTGATATTCCATAATCATAAATGAAACTATTTTCATCAAATTTTATGTTTTAAATTTGGTAATTTCATAATTTATAACACTATTTAACAAATTAATTCTTATTAGGATTTATATTAATTGGAATGTAAACCATACATAATATAATTAATTTTTGATGTTATATATATCAACAAATCAAATAATTCATCCTAAAAATTTATATACAATTAACACATGAAATTTTGTGAGTATTTATTCCCAAAAACATATTTAGGAACAACCATTAACCCAAAATTATTATTATTTCTACAATGTACATTCGTCAATCAATTATCGTGATTGCATAACACATGATCCCAGGTTTTAGGAATCTGGACATGCTCACCACAATAATAAAAATAATGATCAAATAATATTTACTTCTACTATATAAAATAATCAAGTTATATATTTTAATTAACATATTAATAGATTTATATTTTATCAAATTTATTAGGGAGGTTATCTTACACCATATGTGTTGGGATAAGATTTGGAATTCGGAGAAATAATGAATTTTGATTTAAGGGATGAGTCAGAATTTTATGTAGGAATAAGAATATAATACATAGGAATTAGAGACACAAAATTAATATTTTTTATTGTTTATATGGTTTCGATAATGTCTCAAGGGCACGAAATAACCCATGACAGTCTCGGGTTGCTTTTACAGCGAAAACTGTTATAAATCAATAACCAACAGGCTAGCACCACTAACATTATCACTAGAAAATTAAGGGTATAAATTACCCATTATACCCCTAATGTATATGAGGAGGAATCCCATATGTGTATGAGTAATTTGGGTGCATTACCAATGTATTTAATTCCCCTATCCAACATTACCATCGATAATAATTATGTGTTCTTGTCTGTGATTTGATGACATTTGTGTTGAAAACCTACTTCCTCCTTTATATATTTTTTATCATGAATAACTATTTTATTTTTGAATTATCTGGTTAGGGTTTGTGATATTATTCCATTATATCCTGGTGATATTTTCCAATTATCATATGGAATTGGATCTACATTGCTAGAGGATTACCCAATATAAGGCTCGGCCATAAACATTACTCATTCATGAGATAAATCAATAATTTGACATTAATTAACATCAAGGGTCTGTTCATGTTTAATGATTTAGACAATATGGTCATTATATATACATAATATCATGAATATTAAAATTATACACTTCTATTCACTATCAATTTTCTCATGAAACAAAAACTATTTAAAAAGGAACATGATATTGTTTCATGTTCTAATAGCATAAGTTTTCCTTGATCCCATCCTTGGCTCTATTTTTCATTGTATCCTATGAAAATAATTTCAAAATTTCTGATGAGCATAATATTCTCATTAAGGGATACATAATGAATGGAATATTTTAGCCTTTTAAAAACATGTAAATCATGAAAAATTTATCATAATTTAACACATATCTCATTTAATAATAAGAATAAACACTTAATTTAATATAATATCATTCCTTACTCTTTTTGTAGCCAAAATATTACTATAAATCCCATAGAAACCAAAAGTAAACATATAAAAATAACATGGGACAGAAAAAAAATTTAATAGAATAACCATATAGTCGACTTCCACACATATCACTAAATGGAATAGCCATACGGCTGACTTCCATACCCAATTCATTTGATGTTATAATGTAACCACACTTTCAAGGTTTATCACAGAGCCACCCTTTGTTTAGTTTATCATGTAACAACCCATCTAGGAATATAATGTAACCACCAATCAAATTTCAATGTAAAATTATATATTCATAACACAGAAAAACATAGCAATTATCAGTATTTCACACATATTATTTCATTTTCAATCAAAAGAAATAATTTAAAGATATCTGAATAGTAAATCTATCTTAAAACCCATTTTCAATACAAAAATTCCAAAAAATGGGAATAGGGTATTTATTTTCTTTTTAAAAAAATTAAGTCATAAAGAGGATGACAAATATAATATAATGGTTATGGTGGCATAGTCATTGTCACAGCTTTTGATAAAAACATTAATTTTGTCATTTAGTTAAACAATTTGTAGAAAAAATGATTCATGTTGAATGAAGTTAAATGTAAAATGGTTTTATTATACACTGCTTAAAAGAATGAGTTGTATATTATCAAAATATGCATCCGTGAATGGAGATTGAGTCATAGACCCTTACCTTTAGTCCGACTAATCAGGTATGTTCCTTGTTCTACATATGTTATAAACATAAGTTAATTTATAATTTCATCAGAACATTATTCATGTTTATTGTTACTTTTATATCACTAATAGCCATGTTATTAAAATTACATTATTACTTATGTTAATATCGTTCATTTTATCAATATCCCTTACTTTAGTCGAAAATGAACTTGTTTTGATATAAATAGTATATAAAGAAAGAAGTAAATAATATCTACAATGATATTAATGATTTAAATAACATATATATCTAGTATATATGTATTTATAATATTCCATAACATTTTTAGATAAAAAATGAAATGCACTGTTCATGGATACGGTAAGCCATACTTATGCGAGAACACTACTTTCATATCTTGGTCATGCTAAAAGAATAATAATATATTAATATAAATGTATATTATAATACCATTATTATATTTATATAATTTCAGTCACATATTTTTAATAAAACCATACTTTATAAATTCAATTAAATGCATTAATGAGTCATATCACTTTGAGGGGTAGTAGTTTACAATTCCTTAAATTAAATTATCGTATTTACAAATCATGGAATGAATAATGGTATATTGTTAAAAAATTATTCAATCCCAGAGACAATATAAATAAAATATTTATTATATATAAATAGAGTTGCATCATAATTTCTAATATGAGTGGTGGTATGGGAAACTCGAACAGTCATTGTTTTGTGATGAAGTAGTTCATGATACACACAAACAGTATGTTAATATCCATTATATGGAGGTGTGTGTTATTTTAGATTGAATAATTCTCATAAAATAATCATATTATACTGAGGATAGGGGGTTTAATTATTATAATATAATAAGTTGAAAATAGAGAGTGGATAAGGAAAATAAATTAATGGAACAGGAGAGAAGATGTTACCTCCCAAACATGTAACTTCTTTTGATTTGATGCAAAAGGGTTTCTGGAATTTCTTTCTGCCTAATGTAATGCTTCTAAGTGGAAGGGAGGGATTATAGGAAGAGTATTAGAGAGAGAGTTTAGGAACTAATTGGATTTGGAAGTGTGAGATAAATAGAAGAATATGTTCCCTTTTATCGAAGAGGTGAGGGTCACCTTAGGAAAGTATTGAAATATTAATTAGTTATAAATTCAAATTAAATTAAAAAAGTCCAAAAAAATAAATTCTAATATAAGAAGATTTTGGTTTGGATACAATTCATCCAATAATTTTTATACATGTTTTTAATATTTTTTTACCTTTATATTTTTGGTTTAACCAATATTTTACCGATTTAAATCTTACAAAGATTTAATGTAATTTACATATTGTGGGTTAATTTAAATATCATATCATGTAAAACCACTAAAAAAGACATTTATGAAATATTTGGAAATGTATTAAACATTTCCTGAATATTATTTTATTTGTAAATTAATTTCATTTAATATGATATTTTTTAAGTTAAGAATTATGTCAATTTTGGAAACTATTCATACATTACATTTTAAGGAATTCATAATAACCCGATTTCTTTGATATGAAAGAATTAACTCAAAGATAATATGTCATTGTCTTATAGAAAACTCATGGATGGAATCAACATAAAAAATTGCATTTATTTATTATTTATAATATAATATATTTGAATCTTTTATTAATGAATCTCTCACTCCATCATCATTGTGTCAAAATTAAATTTATTTATATAATGTCTAAAAATTATAAATAAAATATCATTGTGTAGAAAGTATTTTTATATTAATGATGAATATTTATTGTCAAGTATATCACTTATATAACACTGTTTATTTTTTAATTAAAATATACCGGTTTAAGTTATTTTTCTCATTACATTAAATGAATTATTATAAAATGTCATTACCTATCAAAAGTAGCTCCATGGTGTCCTAAAATAAACCCATCGATGGCCGTGGTTGGAAATACCTCATCCAATTGATTATAAAAGGTTTTGTAGTAGATTAATATTATTATAATATTATGTTTTACACTAATTTACAAGATTTACCATTTAACATTTGAAAATATAATAATTTATGAAGTTACTGAACATAATGTCTAAAAATAAAAGAGGCCTATTTAGACAATTTAATCAATATGATTAAAAATATCGAATCCATTTTCCAAAATTCAGAACTCAAAATTTTCTGAAAATAATTTATTTTTTTTTATTTTCAAAACCAAAATGTTGTTTTTATGAAGTCAAAACGATGAAAAGATTAAATTGTGTTTATAGCCAATATCAATGTGAAATTACATATAATTACCATAATTGAATTAAATGATAAAAACATAATAAATGTACACTTTAAATAAAATTAAAATCAAAATAAAACTGTAAAAATAAATTTTTTGAAATCGTAGTTTTGAATTAACATTTAGTATTTTTCACTATTCATTAAAAAATGAAATTTTTCAAATAATTACCCAAAATATATCCATAGTAATTTTTTTGTCCCACTTGTACAAAATTATTTTATTTAGTCTACTTGAAAATATAAAAGTTACCAAAAACATGATTTAAAAAGGGTTCCCAATCAAAAGAAGGTAAACTGACCTTTTTAAAATATTAGAGTATTTTATGCTTAAAATTGGATTCATTCTCGTTTTAATTCTCTATAATTTAGTGGATGTATGTAAAAACATTAAAAATAATGTATAATAATATTTTAGTTAGATATTTTCATTATGGAATATAAAACAGCTAGGCATTTACTACCATTTAAAATAATAATAATATATTATGTTTTGACATAAATCCAAGTTGTGTATAATGAATGTTTTTGGGAAACCCATTTTCGTGTGTCAAGTATAATATCAGAAAAAATTCTCCGTTATTGTAAAATTAATATCTTTGTCATAAATATTAATAGATAGGAAAAACATTTATTATATAAATACCTGGTTCGTTATAGCAATCCCCGTTTTGAAATTTTGTCCCCACAATTTTAAAATTGGTCTCAAAAACATCCTTGAAAATTCCACAATAGAAAAAGAGACAGTAAAAAATCATATTAAATGAAGTAAAGATAAGTAAAAATGATTACCCAAGATAACAAAAAATAGGATTCCATTTAGTAAAAAATGGATATGGACGAGAAACTAAGTGTCGTATTCATAGGAAGAGTGATAGAAAACATGATCTGGAGAAAGTTAATAATCTGAAAACCATAATATTGTGATGGTTTAAACGTTATTTGATTCCCCTTTAGGAAATGTAAACAAAAAATGTTTTTCTTTTAAGGTACTTTTCTTAAGGTAGAGGAAATTGTTGATGTGCTTCAATAAGAACATATGGAATCATACATACAGGACAATTATAATTCAAACCTTTAATAAATTTCATCCAGAAACTCATTCTTTCTCCAAAATATTAGTATTCAAGATAAATTGGTCAAACATGATGCTCTATAATCAAATTATAAAGCATTAAATAGTCCCAAAAGTATGAAAAATATATTTTGCTAATATTTAAACACTAACCAACCCCAAAATGGTTACTACAAGATCAGAAAATTCCCACATAAAATAATCCAATATAAAAATAAATACAACTCATAATCTCCGAAATTCAACAAACAATAAACAAAGATCAAAAATTCCTTTCTATAAAAAAATTTACATAATATTCATCAAAATAATCCAAACAAAGATTGAAACCCAAAATTCATAAGGATTAGATTACATTGACCTCCAAGATAAATCTTAATATTTCTCTCTAAATAACAGTGAGTACTCATAAAGAATCATACTTAAAATTAATTAACGTAATCACATATTCACTACGATAGGTTGATGATTTCCATAAATAACCCAAATATCCATTTGTCCAAAATAAGAACAAAGATTCTTTCAAAATAAAATTCAACCATTACTCCTCAAATGAAATCACATTATATTCAATTATTTTGGAAAATAGTGTTCCCAAAAGAGTGAACGTCTTCCAAAATAAATTTTATTACTTAATCACTTATTCATTTTCCAATATTAAGGATATCCATTTGATAAAACATAATTTCTAAAAGTCAACTTATTATTGATCCAAAGTATCATTTAACTAAAATTAAGAAGTTATAATATCTATGGAATTCACATAGACTAGTTCTATGTGATAAATCCCAGTCACACTTTTTTCATGTGTTCAATTCCAATAGCATTGCCCGATCTGATGGGTTGTCACGCGATCAATGTGTTGTTATTTTAGAAAAAAAATATAATTTAATAGAATTTAAAAAAACTATATAAATTCCTTAAAAATAATGATAAAATATTTTAACCTCAAAGTCTATCTCATACCATACATTTTTCATCCCAAAAAGTAATAACACGTAATTATCTCAAATTGAAGGATCATATAAACCCTAATTGTTCTTTATTACTATATCAACCATAATAAAATTCTAAATAAATTAACATTTTTTTATATCAAATTAAGGGTTATAAATAATAGTACTCTTCTAATGTAATCCCATCATTAATACAACTAAAAATATCATCATCCATATATCCAAAAAAAATATTAAATTCTTAAAATTTTGACATCATAGTCATCGAACATTCATCATGATCCTTTATCCATGTTTTCCATCTTATTATTTTATACTTCATTAATAAAAACATAATCATTCATAATGTCATATGATTAAATAATTTCAAAACATGAGCTAAGAAATAATCCATACCATTCATAGTTAATTCTTGGTTTCGTCATCTTCTATTGGAATGACATTAGGTATTGGTAAAAATATATTAGTATCGTACTACTGATCACATTCCTGAATCTTTTTCAATAGGATGTCTATTTACATAAGGTCCATTCCCACCACATTTAGAACATTCAATTGATCCCTCAGAAATAAATACATTCCATTTTCTCGAGTAAACTGAACACTTCTTTATTCCATGGACAGTTATAACTTTATTACTTTTATTACAACATCTTTTACATATTATCATACCATTGAATCATTTTAATAGGTATTTATTTCAAAATCATTGACCCATATGGTTATAAATATACATACCATTTTTATTATGACCATAACATACATGGGGATTATTTTCTCGCATATATGATGCCTTCAAAAAATCACTAAGGATTGATTGGTCAATCATGGCTCCAGATTATTTTTTAAGAATAACCAAAAGTGTTCCCGTCGAATCTCCCATTTCATTCGGTTATCTTATTCAAAAAAAAGCACAGTTTCCTTCACATCCATTTTCACTTTGGTTCCTACTAGATCCTACCATTTACAAAAAATAAAAAAGCTTAGTGTGAGTATATCAGCAATATAATCATATAATATATTATGAGGAGGGTAAACACTGTGATAGTTGTATTCATGTTATCATAATCTCATTGAATTTATCTAAAATAAATATGAATCATTCTAATATTGTAACCATATGAGAAATGGAAATTATGCCTAAATTACACCTTAACCGTTAATTTCAACTAAACTTACCAATAATACTATATATAAGGCCCATAATTAAACATTACTTATTCATTCAATAAGTCAATAATTTGACATTAATTCAAATAAAAGATATATTTTAGGGTTTTAGAATTAGATAATTAGGTCTTATCTCAAACATATAATCTTGAATTTTGTTTGTAGACACTTCTACACACTATATATTTATCTTCATAAAACAAAAGGTCTTTAAAAAGAAACATGACATCATTTCATGTTTTAACAACATAAATTTTCCCTAATCACATTCTTGACTCTATTCTTCATTTTTCCTATAAAAAACAATTCAAAACTTGGGAAGAGAATACAAATCATCGTAAGGGGTTCATAATGTATGAAATTAATTAGTCATCCAAAAACATTTAATCCATGAAAACATTATCATAAAATATTACTTATCCACTTTTTGAATTAGAAAAAAAACACTTCACCAAATATAAGCTCATTGATTATCATTTTTGTAATAAAAATATTACCATAATTCCCATGTAATGAAATATAAAACATATAAAGGTAACTTAATACATAAACATACATAAATGGAATATCCATATGACTGACTTCTGCGCATATCACTAAATAGAATAGCCATGTGACCAACTTCCATACCCAATGCATTGGAGGTTATAACATAACCACCCATTAATGGTTTATCATGTAACCACCCCTCATTTGTTTTATCATATAACCACATATCTTGGTTTATGACGTAACCACATATCAAATTTTCAAGTACCATTATATAATCGTAACTCATAAATGATTTCAATTATAATTATTTTATTAATAAAATTTCATTTTCGATCCCATGAAATTATTTCCAGATATTGAAATATTAATTCCACTTCAAAAAAGTTTTCAAAACCAAAATTCCAAAAAGGGGGAATAATGGATTTCATTTTCCTTTAAAAAATTTTTGTCTTAGAGTGCAATCCATATATCAACAAACGGTTACGGAAACAGAGTCTTTGTCCCCAAAAACATTAAATATATTTCTTTAGTGATTATGTAAAATGATTCATATTAAAAAAATATTATCATTGAATGAAATTAAAAATCAAAGGTGTTTATTATACAACGTATAAAATAATGAGGTGTATATTATCAAAATATGCCTCAATGAAAGAATATTGATATAAAGTTCCTTACCATGAGTCTGACTCATCACGTAAGTTCC
This sequence comes from Viscum album, assembly GCA_963277665.1. Lineage (NCBI taxonomy): Eukaryota > Viridiplantae > Streptophyta > Magnoliopsida > Santalales > Viscaceae > Viscum > Viscum album. The sequence goes on along the minus strand of OY728127.1, from coordinate 419,349,951 downwards.
TTTTGATTCTTGAATAATAAAATTAGGTTAGTTTCTTCTTGCTTCATAATGTTTTTCATTTTTATAATTAATTTTATGTCACTTATTACCATGTTATAAAAATTACATAATTGTTTAAGTTAATATCATTTGTTTTGTCGATATTCGACACTTGAGTCAAAAATGAAATGGTTTTGATATAAATTGGACATGTAGTAAAAATTAATTTATATTCAGAATGATATAAATGATTTAAATAACACACATATCGAGTATATATGTATTTAAATTATTCTATATCATTTGGAGATAATAAATGAAATGGGTCGTGCATGGGGATGGTAGGTCGTACATACGTATGGAAGCTACTTTCATGTCATTATCATAATAAAAGAATAATAATCAAATGATATAAATATATATTATAAAACTATTATAATAGTTTTTTTATTTATATATAACAAGTTTAATAATACCACATTTTATTTTTTCCATTTATTGCACGAACTAGCCATATCGCATTGATGGGTGGTAGTCCAGACTTGCTCAAATGAAATTATTATAATTACATATCATCAAAAGTATATATGTATATTTTAAATAAATATTAAAGAGTCATAGAGAAAATAAAAACATAATATATATCATATATTAATATAGTGGCATCATAATGGCCAATATGAGAGGTGGTAGGGGAAAAGCGAACTATCATAGTTTTGTGAGGTCGTAGTTCACTACACAGAGAAACTGTTTGTTTGTATCCATTAGATGGATGTGTGAGTAAGCATATTTAGAATAATTTTTATAACCACATCCTAGTATATTTAGGATATATTTTTTTTAATTTAATAAATGAATAAAAAGAGAATATGTAGTGGATATTGAAAATATAGGAATGGAACTTGATAGAAGACATTACCATTAAATCAGGTAACTTATTTTGATTTGAAAAAATATATATTTCTTTAATTGCCTTTTACCAAAGGTAATGATTATATTAGGTTTTTCAGGATTATAAAAATAATATTAGATATATATTTTTTGAACTAAATGAATTTTTAAGTGTGATATAATGTGATGAAGAATTTCCCTTCTATAGAAGAGGTGAGGGGAACTTTTTGAATGACCTGAAATGTTTATTCATTATAAATTATATTTTAAGTTAAAAATTTCCAAAACACATTAAATTGAATGATAATATTATTTTGGTTTTAATACCACACATTAAATAATTTTTTGACTAGTTTTGAATATGTTTTAACTATATAATTTCGGCCTAACCATTATTATACAATTTTTAAGGATTCATTGATCTAATTTTATTTATATATTGTGGTTTAATTTAATTATCATATCATTTCAATCGACCAAAAAAAATTCAAATATGAAATATTGTTACTTTTTGTAACTACTTTGTATATTAACATATTTTTTAATTTAATATCATTTAATAAACTATTTGATGTTTAAAGTTATGCATTAAGTCAACATCGGAAACTGTTCACACTCTACTTTTTAAAAATTTATAGCATCCTATTTCAATTGATGAAAAGGCATTAACTAAATTATAATTTTAATATATCATCTAGAAAATTCATTTATGGCATCAAAATAAATAAATTATATTTATTTTAACATTTATAATATCATCTATTTAAATCCATTATTAATGAATCAGTCATTGCATCATCATTCTGTCATTATTAAATTTATTTATATATTGTCTAAAAGTTATAAATAAAATATAATGATGTAGAAAATATTTTTATTTTTCCAATGACTATTTAAATTTTAATATATCACCTATATAACCACGTATATAAATTGTCTTAATAAAATATACATGTTTTTGTTATTTTTTTCTTAAATTTAAAATAATTATTATAAAATGTCATTATCATTCCCAAGTGGCTCTATGGGGTCCTAAAATATACCCAAGGATGGACATTTTCGTACATATTTCATAAAATACCATTAAGACATGTTTTAAGGGTAGTTTAATATTATTATAATATTATCTTTTAACCCTATTTAACTGATTTACACTTTAACCATGTTAAATAAAATAACAAATGAAGTTATTATTAATAATGTCCAAAAATAAAAGTTACCTATTTACCAAATTTGAAATATTTTATTTGAAGTTATATATCCATTTTTTCAAATTCAAAATAATTAATCAAAAAAATATAATTAAAATTAATTCATGTTGTCAAAACACAAAACTCTGTTTTTAAGAATTAATGACCATCAAATAATTGACATCTATTTATTACCAATTTCAAAGTGAAATTACATACAATGACCATAAATGGTTTAAATGATAAAAACCTAATCCAATTACTCTTTATAAAAAATAAAAATGATAATATAACTATATAAATTAATTGGATGAAAATTAATTTTTTAATTTAAAATGCTGTATATTTAACAATTCACAAAAAATGAACTATATGAGAAAATTGAAAAAAATATCCATAGTAAATTTTGATTTTTGGATTGAATAAAATAATATTATTTTGTCAAATGGAACATATAAAAGTTATAAAACTATATGTTAAATTTTTTCTCCATAAAAAATATTAAATCATCCTTTTAAAAATATTATAGTATTCTTTGCTTAAAATTGGATTCATTCTCAGTTAATGCCTCTAAAATTAATTCGATAAATGTAAAAACTTTTAACAAAAATTGATAATCATGTTTTATTTAGTTCTGTTCATTCCATCTAATACAACAACTATGCGATAACTACAATTTAAAATAATAATATTATTTTATTTTATGACATAATTCAATGATTTGTGCAGCATAAGTTTTGGTTGAAACCCGTTGTTGCGTGCCATGTACAATTTTTGAAAAATTACCCCTTTAACATAAAATTTATTTCTTATTACTGAATAATAATATATACGAAAAAAAATTGTTCTACAAATACATGGGTCGTTACACCCAATGTGTCACCCACACAATGATACAAGATCTTTTAATAAGGTGAATCTTGAAAATAATATTAATAAGTGTTTCCCAAAAGAATTAAAAATAATAATAATTTTTGGAATATTGTTTAATGTCTATAGGCTAGCTTCGTGGAAGGGGTCAATAGTGTGCCTCTCACCAGTGGTTGGACTCACTTATGGAACAAATCATTAATGCTATGGGTGTTTAAGAATTTATACCATGTTTTATGGAAACCAATTTTTAATTATATTTGTTTATTATTTAATAATTATTGAATATGGTGTGAGGATAGATCTTCGGTTTTGCTACAATGTTGATTGAGTATTGTATATGTGTCTTCATCCCAAACTATACGGTCATGATAAGATGGTTAAAAATTAATCAGCTTCATCCAAGGGATGGTGGTTCTAGTACTACCCCCATGTATTTATATATGGTTTTATATGTCTTTGTGTGGATACGAAATCACCAGTTAATGGATAGATAATGTTAATATATATTTTTTTTATTTCATTAATATATATAATATAAAATTAATTTTATAACTATGTATTAGTATTCAAGAATAGTAAGTTAAACTATAAAGGGAACTATTTTCTTAGTACACTATATTCAAAACTCAGTTTATGATATATATGTTTTATCCTATGAAGTAACCATGAAATGTGGGTAGAGACATGGGATGTTTTGATTTGACATGATTATGATAGCCCAAATGGGCCGATTGGGGCCATATGAGTTATGTATTAACTAATTGGATAAGCCAAAGGTTTAAAATACTGGTATTATTTTTTGGAATGAAAATGATCTTATATGACATTGATATTGAGATGGCCCATGGTCCATGTCATCTGGTCATTTATTATGTGTAACACGCATGAGGTATATGATGTGATATGTTAGTTTTGACAATATCAATAGATGATATATCTATGGTAAATAGGTTTAAATACCATAAATTATATGTGACCAAGGATTCTATATTTGATAACTCATCTTATATACTGACCCTATGAATCTTAGTGGTGCTTTAAAGATAGAATGAATGTGTGTTGGGGGATATGATTGTGTTTATACGGTTGTTTTTATGACCCCAAAACCCATAATGTTGGTTGTGTAATCAGGTATTATGATGATAATGTTGGTATTTTTCTTTCTGAAAACCCTTATTATAATTTGGTTATTTATGTGTATAATAAGAGATTTTTTATGCTAAATAAAAATTATACATCAGGACTAGATCTGTTGTGATATATTGATATACCTTGAAATCTCTACATAAGATGTATGAGACCCTTGGACAGATGGTATGTCAATGATTCAAAATTATGGTTTACTGTTGTGGATTCCTAGATTCACTGGTAACCATTCTATAAATGGATAATTATTTAATGGATTACAGGATGTTTTTCTGAGGATCTAGCATCATATTCAGTGATAGAGTACATAATGGAATTTATAGAATCTCTTGGATTCCTATAACACTATGAGTCTATTGTAATATACAAGGGATCATCATAATTGAATTGTAATAGTGTTAGACTTGAGTTATATCCAAGAAGCATTGGTATTTAAATATGGAGTTCAGAATCCAATAGTGTCTATATCCTAATGTAACTATGTAGGATATCCTATAGGATAATTCTAGATACCGCATATGATAGTGAAACAGACATTTCAGATGCACCAAAAATGGTTTTACTGTCATCCTATGTGATTCACATAATGGTGTGAGTGACTGCATGGACTAAGTGTGTTTTCAATTGAGGTTAATTGTTTTCCTAGGAATAAATCATGAAATAATGTTTGTTATTACATAGATCATTTCCCATTAAAAGAGTCAGATGTCGGTCGGAGGGTGGTGAATTATTATGTACTATGATGGGGTCCAATCGAAGGGAAAGTTGATGATGTTTTATTTTAAAAACCCATGGTTCTCTATACATATCGATGGATGGAAGGGTTTTTGATCCCCCAATGTCTAGATATATGATCCCATATTATGATGGTCATACTCAAATAGAACATATCCCTATATGGGGTTGGTATAGTTCACCGACGGTATCTATCATGAGGATAAATGATTTTTTATTAATATTTGATCAGGATACATGTATAATACTATAGGATGGTTGTGATTTTAGAATGGTCTTCATGATTTGAATATTGAAATTCTTACACAAGATTAAGATTGTTTTATATATGGTTTTATTTAAGTGGGATAGCCTTTTATTTATTTATTTTATCACGTCACGTTTCCATATCAAAAAAATATATATTATTATATGAAATTGCATTGGTGGTTACCTACTCTGTTATGTACTCGCACCATTCTTGGACCACTAATGTACATGGGTACTCGAGCAGCTATCACTTATATCAGGATCTTGTTAAAAAGTGGCCCAAAATAATGAGATTTAGGTAGTGTCACTTCAATAGGATTAGAGGATGGATATTATATGAGGAAAGACCAATAGTGGTGTGATAAATCTCATGCCTCATTATCAGCATGTTGTGATTCACATGTTATATTAGATCATGCAAGTGTTTTATATATTTCACAATATTTGAGGCCTTTTTGTATATTAATTTAGTAATATTACATATTATGTTTTCATATATAATCTATTACATTCATTATACTCAACTAGACAGCCATACATATGCATTTTATCGTAAAGACATGTCATGTGGATGTAATATTAATATGATCATTGTTGGTGGTGGTGATCCAATATCCAGGTGTTGGGGATGGTTGGTGAAACATTTAACTTAATACTATAATTTCATGCATTTTTGGAGATCCCCTCTTGGGTTTTTATTAATTGGGTGCTATAATTTATTGTTACGATTAAAATATATACATTTTCTTCCTATATAACATGGAATGAAACTCGTCTTAACTGTATAATGTGATGCTGGTTCTCTTGGAAAAAATAATGATATGGTTACTATATTTTTATGTGTATGAATATATTATGTAATGGTGTCCTCTAGGTAGAATTCTAATTTTTATATTATTTTAGAGAGGGTTTCCATATAATTTTTTGAGTTCACATACTTTATGACGTAACTTTATACCCACTTAGGGGTTGTCGCCAAATAGGTTCATTTATTTAATGTGTTAGTAATAAACTAAATGTTGTTGTTCTATATATCATTGAACATAATATTATTTATCAAAATTCATAGATCTTGGATAGTCAACCAAGATCATTTGTGTGATGAAATTTGGATGTAAATGTGGATTCAATAATTGGGATTCTTAAATGAGTACTATCGCATGTATATAGTCGGTGAGAATTTTTTAGCATGTAGGATTGTGTATAAAAATTGGATGAAAATAATATTATTAAAGCCCCCATAGTTAGAAATTGGGATATTATATATCTAGGGATATTTGTGATGGATTCATTCATAATTTTCACTGTGTTGTGACCATTTAGGAGAATTGACCATTTGGATAGCTAGAGAGAACTTGTGATCATTGGGACACTACTCTAGATTCAATGTGAGTTGGTTCATAGTTATGTTTGTCTGATATCCATCAATGCGGTTATCCTAGGATAATGTTTCTTTTAAAATTGGATTCATGGTTGGATTATTTGGGTTATGAGAGGTGAACATGAGGTGATATGATATATGGTCTATAAGTTAATATTCTATGGGAATAACCCTATAGGGGTGTAATACTAGGTTGTGAGATTTTGAACAGGTATCGGGGCCCAAAGAACATGATAACACCATGGATGAGTTTTTTTAATGACTTTGATGATTCTTTGTTTTGGGGGATTATCAAAAATTTTGTGTTCTTATGATTTTGGTATTGATAATGGATATTATCGGAGACCTTCAGGCTGCCTGATATTATTGAATCGTGATGTTATTTAAGAGAATGTTCCTAAGTGGTTATATGGGTCTCATTTTAGTATTGAATCAGATAATAGATAAGAATGTGTATGAGAATTTAATTTCTTGAAGCAACGTCCAGTGATGATTTTGGCTTTTGGGATTAGTTTTGATATGGTAATACTCAAGAGAGTACACATACATTTTTATGAATTATTTGTAAATGAGAATAAAACCAATGTGATTTTTATCACTCATAAATTATATATAATTGTACATGGTGCCTATTATGATGAAAATATATGGTATTCCATGAGTGGGTCAGGTTTGATAATATTAAAAAATATTATTTGGTCTTATTATCATTTGTACCAGATGAGTATATCTCAAGAGTGGTTGAATATGTGACACATATATATAACCAAGTTATAATTGAACTCAAAGAGTTGAATATTATCAATAACATGATAGGGAGAGTAATAGATGATTATTGATCCTAGTGAACCTCATTATGGAATTAAATTTTATTTTCAGGTGTTAGTTTAACATTGATTCTGAAAGGGAAATGAATTATTCTATATGTTATAACTCAGTCAATAGTGGAATTAAAATATCTATTTATTGAGATTACTGTCATATGGAATATTATATTTTGAGACCCACATTTTTTATTAATTAATTTATGAAATGTGAATTTCAATTATTGTTTGTTTGATGTTGGTTGTGGTGATGTTGGGATCATGTGAGAGAGATCATTATTGTGTAAAACTAGTCATTATACGATCATTATAGTATATTTGAGTCTGTGATAAAATATATCTAAATCAATTTGGATTCCACAGTTTATTTAGTTTATGAATATCTAAATTCGATTACATGGGGTCACATTATTGGATCAGTGCTTGGGATGAATTGTGAAGATTCCAAAATGATCATTTTGGAGGCATGTTTGTTCTCCTAGAATGGTAGAGCACGATAGTATATATTTATAAATGAGGTTTTGATAATAAAAATCATGCCATAGTATGGGTTTATATATTATTGGATGTATCATAATATTCTATAGTCACCTATAAAATTAATGGTACTAATATTGGGTAATTTAGGAATACGACAATGGGTATAGAAAATTAATTTTTTAGACATGTCAACTAGAGTATGTCTAAACAATGTTTTTAGAAATATGTCATATAATGCATTGAAAATTTTATTAGGTATTTCATTTGATGTAATATTATAATATTTTAATATTTGAAGTGATCTTAATATTAAATTTTATGTTTCTGAGTTTAATATTTGTACTATTGATACATGAGAATTAATTTAATGACATTTTAGAATGATGAGTGGTTCCATATTTTGACTAGTGTTTTCAGTTATGTTTTCGTCAATTTTGATGGAATTAAAAATCTAATATTCAATATGAAACTTGAATTATATTTTGATAAGAATTTTTATTACAGGGGTGATGTGTCTTCAAAATGATGATTTTGAGCTAAGTCCTTCGGGTGGGATATCCAAAACACATGTGATCAATTAGATTAACACATGTGGAAGTCATGTGGTTGATATTATATTGTGAAATCCATGTGATTTATTCAATAATAGATTTATGTTATTTATTTTTTTCACCAGGTTGAGTGATTTATGGCAGAGATTCATTTTATTTTTATATTGACCGATGAAGAATATAACAATTATATCAGTATATGAATTGTTTAAACATGTTAATTGAGACTCGGGATATAATTTTTAATGTGAATTGTTGGGTATGAAAATTTATATGGTAGGGTTATTTTAAAATAAATATTTTATAATATAATCTTGGATGCTGAAATTTTTTTGAATTTAATTTTTTAGGTTGTGATGGATTTTCAAAAGTGTTTCATAACAAAAAAACATATGGATTAATCAAATCAATGAAATTATTTTGGACAAGGATTTCTCTATGGTTGGAGTCATATCAATTAAAAGAGCTTTGGATAGGCTTGAGTGGTTGGAGGAACAAAAACTAGAGCACAATACCATTCATATGGAAGTATTATAAGGGAAATAAAAATAAATTTCCAACATTTGGTTTGCAGGGGGAATCTGCACCCACATTCACTCAATTTGGACATTGGATAAGGAGTCTCAACCCCCTCTCCAACATTCATCCCCATCATTATTGAGGGTTAATGAGTGGAATTTGATAATGTTTGAGGTTATTTTCTACTGACTCCTCCCATAATTATTCTATATCATAATATATTATTATCATTTTGATATCCTTTGATAGGATTTTTTTGGAATATATCTCATGTGCATCAGGTAATTGACTGATTCAATTAGGGGTTTTTATCATCCTTACGAGAATATAATTTGTGGGTTCACCTACATTTTATCATTTCCCATTTTGTTGTTGTGTGTCATGAAAATATGTTAATTATGTTTTCCTGTAAAATTAAATACATTTTTTTCTTTATTATTTTGATTTTTTGGAAACATTTCTCAGATTCAAAAAAAAATCAGCAGTACAATCTCATTATTGGTTGTACTCGATAAAGGTGTGTCATGGTGAAATCATCTATAATCTATCAATTATTCCAACATGGTTTAAATGTAATTATTTTTACTAATTTTTTTAATTAATTTTTTATGGTATATGATGGGATTTAGTATCTAAATGTGACATCTATTATCATATTTCAAAGGACAATACAATGTGATACCTAATAAAGGTATCTACATAATACTTTAGAAGGGGAATTAGATTCATAATGAGTAATGTTATTTTAGTAGTAGACATGTGGCTTTATGCACAGGGTTTCAATTCATGTGTGTGTTTGACCTGTTATGTAAGAAGATAAACCTGATTGTTATGGAATTATTTAATTTATTTTTAATATAATTATTTAATCTATTTTTGTAAACACCATATGTGTACCCAGCAATGAAAGTAAATAATTACATGGGGACTAATGTACAACTAAAATAGCATGAATCCCTAATCAAAAATTGATGACATGTTGACTAATAGTGTACATAGATATTTTTACAAATCCATGAAGGGGTGTGAAATGTATTAATTTAGATGAATAAAGGTGTTGGGTGAGAACAATTCATCTATACCTATCCTATATAGAAAGACATTATGGATATCATTCTAGGATTACGTTTTGGTGATTAAATTGAACAAGATGAAATGGATATTGAGAAGTTCATTGGTATATCCCATCAGATACATTCATATATGTTTTACCCATGTTTCATATGAGTTCTACTATAGTTTTGATGGTAATAAGGGACTATATTACCCATAACATCATGTGTTAAAAAAATAGAAAATTGCTGATTAATGATCCCATAAATGATACATATTCTTATATTTTGTCATAGGAAAGAAAAGTGTATTCACTATTGATATATTAACCAAGAGTAGGAGTATATCGGTTTATAGAGATGGTTGTAGCAGTCATCCTTGAACATGAACTAATAACAATATTAATTGGAGATCTAATTATATTTTTGAGAGAACATGTTTGGAGAAATATTATTATGAACTATTTTATTTATATATAAATATCATTTTTTATTTCTTAATATCATTATCAATCATTAATGAATGTTAATAATACATGGATTTTAGGGGATTATGTATAATTACCTATTGATTTGGATAAAATCTAGGGCTAAAATGCATGATAGGTGTATGGCCATATAATTTTTTGGGCTCTGATATATATTCTGACCATAATTATGTATTAATATGGATTATATAGTTGATGACTCCATAAGGTGGTTATTATGATCATATGTATGAGATAGTGATTCCTTTTATAAGTAATAATCCTCAAACATAACATATTATATCTTTTTAGTCAATAATTTCATTTATTAAATTTTAAATAACATTTCAATTTTAATGTTTTAGTGAATTTTCTCATAACTCCTTCATAAAAAATAATACTTTTTCGAAGACCACACTTTTATATAGTATTTATCTATCCATAAATAGAAATACATTAAGAAAAACATTTTTTCTTGTTAATAAAATTCATTAAAACTTCAAACATGAAATGTTATTTATTCATACACATAATAAAATCATATAAAAAATTAGAAAAAATTTTATGAGAATAAAAATTTCACCATGGAAAATTAACATGAACCAACCCAGGTTAACCCTAAACTGGTCACCCACATAGGCTCATGAAAAGGCACGAATGGTATTCCTAGTCCCCACCAAATGGAATCTAGATTCATGAATAATAATAGGAAATTTTGGATTGATTTTAACCATAAATTAAATAAAAATAAATTAATAATAACAGAAAAAGTAGATAAATACTGGTTGTTGAAACAAAATATAGTTTCACAGCTAAACATACCTCAAAGTGACCTTGTGGGTCACCAATAAACAAAGAATCATGTCCGCTGCAAGAGTGATGAAAAACTAGAACCTGAAACTAGAATGTTAAATTAGGGGTGAGAACCATGATTATTATTTGGGTTTTCATGGTTTAACAACATCCTATATGCTTATAGTTAAAATGAAACAAAAAATATGCTTGTTTGGAGATAAAACGTTATAAAATAATGATTTTCATTCTTTTAAAATTCATATAAAATGTTTTCATTTTAACGAAAATAATTTATATTCCAATATATTTTCAAAATGGATTACAATAATGCATTGATAAAACAAAATGAATTGAAAGTACATCAGATAAAAATATGGTTTTCTCCAAAATGAGAACATGTATGAAACTACTAAAATGGAAATCACACCACATGCACAATGTATTAAGTGAGAACCATTATATATAACTTTCGGTAACTATAGGAATAGGACCCGAGAAACCCCATACATCAGTGAAATATGGAATAGAAACCATTACCAACAAAATTATCATGAATGAGCAACTAGTATATTGACACCTCCATAACTTTTTTTTCTCCAATCATTGTCCATGTTTAGTTATTTTTTAACATTTTAATCCTTTTAAAATATTTTAGTATGAACCTCTTCGTAATAATCTAGCATACCTGTCATAGTCCACCAACATAAATTCATCAGGTTTCTAATGTTATCCATTTCATGTGGTTGTGAGTTTTCATCAAAATAACAAATAAGAACATATCATTTTATTTATTCAAAAATATACATTCACCTTCTCACCACTAATATCCCTACTTGATCACATCCCCCCTTTTCTATCCCACAAATATTCACAATATTTTTTACTATTAACATATCCCAATTCTCACATTCAGCAATCACATAATTTTTTTTAAACAAAGTGGCATTACTCAAGATGGATTTTCCATTTAAACAAACCATTTTTAATGTTCGTAATCGGCCTCATTAAATTTATAGAAATATTTTCATTTTAGAAAATCATAATCACCTTACACATTCTAACACCTTTTTAAATCCAAATTAAATTAACAAGGAACCAATTTTCTAAAAACTAGATTTATCCAATTTTTAAAATAAATAAAACATTTTGAAAACTGAAAAATATCAAATAACCTCAAATTCATACCAAAACCCAAGAATTTCTCCCAAAAAATGAAAATATGTTATTTCCACCTTTTATGGTCACAGACTTGCTCAAATTTATTCAATTCAACTTAAAAAACTAATATTCATACATCAAACATATTGGGAAATAACAAAAACATTACCAAAACCATTTTAGAAAATACTTGTAAGCATTTAATATTCCTAGGAGTATAACGAAATCCAAGAATCACACTAAGTAAAGACTACAAATTTAGAAAATTATAATTAAACCGTAATAATGAAATGGAATTATGACAGCATGCATCAAAATATCATTACATATCACATATATACTATTTAATATTAAAATTCATTTTTAAAACACAATAGAAATTAAGGAATTCAAATTAGATGCATTGGAATAGGACACATGCCTCATACATGCTGCAATTTGTTTATGACCACTAGAACGGTCACTTGGCACTTACAAACAGATGAATTGATACACATATATATAAATTCCCCTATTTTCATTTTTAATATTCCCTACTCCTTGAGGGAATACATACATAGGGTTAATTTATATATATGTGCCTTACCCTATGAATTCACATGTTGGTGTTCTTATCACCCTTAACTTGAATCAACTTCAACAAGAACCTACTCACATAATAAAAATTACCAAAAACTAAAAAATCACAAGATCTATAATTATAGTTAAACTAAATTGCAGAAATCAATGAATTCTTACCCCAAAACCATGGAGAAACCTAATATCTTCTCAATCTTGGTAAAAATGACCAAAAATGGGACCAACAAAACATAATTTCTATGAATCGACTAAAAAAATACCCCAAAATGAATTAGGGCTCATTCAAACACTATACATAACAAAAAAAGAGGGAAATACAAATTTGATAAAGAAGATGCTCACTAGAGACAAGTCATGCCGCAATAGGTAGGAGACACCACTGGAGGAGGGTGGTGTGCTAGACAGATTCTGTCAGATGGGGGAGGTCATTTGAGACATGGTCACATGATAATGGGTTGTACAAGTTGGATGCACCTTGAAAATAGGGTGTGGTGCCGTTAGAGGAATGTCCTAATGAGGGGGCAGTTGTAAGAGAATGGTGCACATAAGGACAGTCACATAGTAGGGAGAAGAGGGAAGATGGGGATCACACCCCTCTTGGGATTTCCCAAAAAACAAAATAACTATATATTAATAAAAACAAAAATAATAAAAATAATATTATTAATATTATTAATCTTAATAAAAAAATGGGTTTTATTTTTATTTTTATTATTCTTTGAAATTATTATATTTTTTTCATTATTCACCATATATTTTATTTCTCATTTGATTATATTTATTTTAAAACTTTGGCATACCACACAGTTATATGAGCGATGTCGTACGGTTTCTAAACCATGCTCATCCCATGTTCCAAAAGCTACCAGAACCAAAACACCCATTTCCAAATTAAAACACAATAATTCAAATAGTGACTCAACTCAATCCTCGATAAGAATATCAAAATCCATGAAAATAATAAATAAATAATTTCAAAATTTCGGGAGTGAAAGAAATAAAAATAATGATGAATTCATTTCTTTAGGATAAAAAAATTATCTGATTTTTCATTTCTGAAACAAATATTTGGATAAAAATAATTATTTTTATACACCAGAAATTTTCTTATATGCCCAAATAATTTTATAAAGAAATTAATATGAAATATCAATGAAAAAAATTAAAAAACATTTTTTTTCTAATCTTTAAAACTAAAGAAATATTTTTCATAACATTATACTTTTCAACCTTAATAGCAAAATGTTATATCATTTATAAATATGATCATTAACTTAACATGAAAAACAATAATATTTCCATAAAACCCATATAATGAACAGAAAAAAAATCCATGAATCATGGGATATTGTTTCCATATCAATCATAGAATAACATTTAACAATGGAATAAACCTATAATTCACATCAATACCCAATAATTTAGTGGGATATCATAGACCCACCCATTCATTTATTATCAAAGAAACACCAATATTTTGTTAACAAAAAAACCACACATCCATGGTTTATAATGGAAACACACATGATTTTTTTTATTGAACCACCAATAATTATAAATAATTAACAAGAACCATAATTGTGTCATAAAAAATAAAATACTTGATCATAAAAATATCACTTCAACCCTTAATAAATATTTTTTAGATATTGATACATCACTTTCCCTTAATCAATTTTTTCAAAACTAAAACTTTCAGAATAATCAGAATGAGGAGATTCATTAAATAAAACATGAATCTTGAAACAGTATATAAAATAAAAATAACATCTATGGTGGAATGAATAGTCATTCTCATGGTAAATGTTAACATTCAACATTCATTTCACCTTTTTAAAATATAGGAAAAATATTCCATATAAAATTTGTAAAATATTAATTTTGAAAAAAAAATTGAAGAATTTAATGAAGAGACATGAAATTTATTTTATAATTTTTTTTTATCTATTTAAATACACCTTTAATGTAGTTTTATGAATATGGATATTTATAAAAAAATTATAAGGGAAGCCATAAATGATAATTTCCAAATGGAAATATCTCCCATAAAAACTTAAATGAGTTATTTAAAAAACATTTAAAATGATGTAAAATATGGTAAAAATTAACATTATCACCACGTGATAAAAAAATAAAATTTAACTTAAAGAATTTAGAATTAAATTTACATTGTTTAGATTTATATTGAAACTAAATAATGAAAACATTTAAAATGAGGATTTATGTTAACGTGTACCTTACATGGAGTCCAATTCATGATGTATGTTATTTATCTTTTTTAATATTAATAATATGTTATTTATAATGTTTCTAAATAAATTTTATAAATATTATTATTAAATTAATTTTACATATTACTATTCTATAAAAAATTTGTTAATAATTTTTATTTTTTTTCATATTTTTTGATAGTATTCGAGTTATATGTTGTAAATGTCATTAGCAGAATGACCATGGAAAAATTATCCATTATACAATTATTGAATGAATAATAATGGAAAAATTATGATTTATATAAATAAATTATGTTATGAAAACAAATCATTAATGATTGTTTTGAAAATTTAACAATTTTTTGATCATAGAGACGGTATGTTATATGTACACAAATCTAACAATTCCATTTTTCAACGATAATAATTGAAATAAGTGAAGTTATATTTTATCATAAAAAATGGTAATAATATATTACATAAAATTCTTATTCATGATATATATATATTTATATATATTTCATCTATATGATGTAGTCAGGAAAAATTAATCAAACTGTTTCTCAGAGGTGGTAGACCACACATATGCCCAAATGACGTTATCATTTTTCTGTGAGCGAAAAGCTCATAATGCTAATGTGATATTATCTTGTAATAAAAATAAATATGTAATTAATATCATATAAATTTATATATTTAAATTTATATATATATTAAATCATTCATTACAACCATATATATGATGCAATTTTGGAAAAAAATAAAATCAGTTTTTAAGGTGTTTGTACATTCTCATAAATTATTTGTTTATTCCATATTTTAAGGAATGGGGAATAGATATATAATATTAAATTAAAATAATAAAATCAATTTTTATGGAATTGACATTATTTAATATTTCATGTTGGATTACAATCATTATTTTTAGTTAAACAATTTAACAAAATTTAAAATCATAGTTAATAATTATACAACTTCATCAGATAACCTCTATAAGTTTAAACGAAAATCATTCCTAGGATGTTTTTATAAAAAAAACTATTGGATGTGTAAAGGGATTTAATTTTTTTATTATGGTAGGTATTTTGATAACAAAAATTCTATAGATGTCTTAATATAAAAAAAGAGCAAGTTCCCATTAATATGTGAGAATTAAGAACATTTTAGTAAATACACAAAACAATTGAATAATGGGTATCACTCTCAATAGATGTTCTTAAATAAATTAAAATACAATAGAGTGATGGGAATGAAAATTTGATAAAATACTCAAAAAAAATATAGTAACAAAATAACATCATGTAATTTTGTAACCACTAGGTTAACTCAATATTACTATTATAGATTTCACATATATAAACATGATTTATACACATTAATTTTCCTGATGGAAATTATAAACAAAAAAATAATTAATAATTGAAAAAACGGATATATTTACAAAAATATCCAAATAATTCATCCAAATATATGATTTTAAAAAAAAATTAATCTTTTAGTGAACCATTATATATTTATTATAACATTAATGTCAATTTTTTCACTATTCCGTAAATTTGAAAATAAATACATAAAGAAAATGGTTTATTTCAAAAACAATATATTATTAAATGAATAAAATTTATAATTGTAAAAAATCTTTAATTTAAAAAATATTTTCATTTATTTTTTATTAAATTTAATATTTTTTATGATGTCTATAGTATTTTTTTCAATTATAATATCATTGTTTCATTGTTTCCTAAGCTCTTATGGAAAATATTTCAAAAACAAATATTATAAATAAATATCCATTTTTTTAAAAACATATTTATATTATAAATTAACATTTAAATTTAATAATAATCTTTTTCGGACTATCATAATGTATAATAGATTTAAAAATCAATGGAGGGTCTTTTCGGCTTTTCCTTGACTTAAATTCTTATATTGAACATATATGTAATATAGATATGAAAAAATAAATTTAAAATTAATAATTATATATGGTCTATATATTGGAAGTAAATTTAAAATAGATACATTTATTAGTCATTATTAATATTATCTATTTTCTTTTACACCAATTAAACATGTTTCACCCATAACTATGGAAATAGGTTTCTTATGGATTTTTTATTCATTGTGATCTAAAACTAACTGGGACATAATACATAATATTTATTATGTTGATTCAAAATATTAAATAATTTTTATAATATTCAAATCATATAATATGAATAAATTAATGTAAATCAAATAAGCTGACATAAAGAAATGGTGGGTTTTCATGAAATATATTTTTCAAGTACTAGATTATTATATATTAACTCTATGATATGTATTGAAAATTATCTAAATTTTAATTAATTTTAAGTGTAATTAAATATATAGAAATAATTAATGAAATTCCACATTAGTGGGATTTTTAATTAATGAAAATGGGGTAGAATTATACACATTAAAATAATATTCATAAAAATTTGTTCCTATTCATTAAAATATTATTATAGAATAATAAATGAAATTACATATTAAAATGATGTTCATTATATAATTATAAATATATATATTTAAAATTAATAACAAATAAAAAATATAGTTGTCAATTTATATTAGTTAAATTAATTAAAATAAATTACTATATTAGAAAAATATATAATTTTCCTTATTCCCTAAAAAGTCACTCATTACCAAAAAATTCCCAAAAAATTATCATTTTATAATTTTCATATTCCAAATTGAAACATAATGATCATTTTTGAATATATAATTGATAAAATATATTGATGTTACTTATAGTATTTTCACATCAAAATCAAAAAAAAATAATTTTTCATGAAAGCCATTTTTGGAATCATAAAAATACAGATTCAAATTTCATGAAACATTTATATAGAGTAAAAATGATATATATATTTCAAGAATCAGTTAATAAAATAAAATCCTTCAATTTAATGGGTAGTTTATAATGATAATATTTAAATGACAATATTTCATTGTCCACCTATGCTCTGGGTTTCATGTTATATAATTTATCAAACATTGATTTTATTTTTCATAATATTGTTGTTTTAGAGGAAATCCATTTTAAAATTTAATACAAGGAATTTGAAAACGAACTATGTGATAAGTTATTATCGTTTTGAAAACCCATTTTTTGAAATCCCACCTAATAAGTAGGGTTAATAAAATATTATCTTGATAAGAGTAAAATTGAATAAAAAAGATATCTATAATAACACATAACTAGGTTTCTATGTAAGAAAACATTATTGTGTAGATAAAATATGAACATGGATGAGAAAAATGTCTATATCATTTTTTAGAGATATAGATATTATATATCATAATTAATTGAATGAATATTTGAGTGTTTACGACCATAATATCCCAATCCAAATATATTTGAAATACACAATATATTCATCTTAAATGATGGTATTATGACAACATTTAAATTTCAAAATCCATTTCTTAGAGTTAAGTAATTTCGTTACAATATAGTTTACTAAAATAATGAAATATATATTCATTTCAATTATTATTTCATCAATTAGTAAATGTTAATAAATTTTCATCATTTTATCTTTAAAATATTACATCACTATAGAAATATTAGGTATGAGGATATATATTCATATTTTACCATATCAGATAATCTAAAAAAATTATTATTATATATTCATCCTATATTTATATATTATCAAAGGCCATAAGTTTTATTAGAAATCACGATAATTTCCCAAAATTATTTAACCATTATATGATTAAATAATAAACTAATAACTTAAATCCAATAGTTATACCTAAGGTTAAAATGAAATCATTCCATAAATAAATATCATAAAAATTCTTACAAAATTCATTAATATAGATTGAAACCCAATGATAAAAAATATATGATTTCTTATTATTACATGATATATTGAATAGTTTTCTCCAATTAACATTAGTAACTCATAATTTCTAATAATAAAATGTATAATATGTAATTATAGAAAATCCATGTTATGTTAATCATTTCCTTGAATGGAGAAAATCACTATAAATTCATATTAAAATCATATAAGTTTCCAAGAGACAATTTATCATTTGTTATTCATGTAAAATATAGTATTATTATATTTTCCATAATTCAATAATTCCCCCATGATTTCAAACTTCATTTAAAATTAACTTTATCAAACAATTAGAAAATAATGGTCCAATAACATTGTTACCTTATTGATATATCATATATATTGAGAATAGACATCCTAATTATTTTTCACTTGATTAAAAATTAACTTTCAAACTAATCATGACATAATATAGGAAAGTGGTTTGTATGGCACTCTTTTCTCCCTATTGATCTAGCTTCAATCCATGCTCCCTTACTATGATATCTTTTTTGAACTATATAAATTTAATTCCAATAATATTCCAAAAAATATGATGAAAATCCTAGAAACAAATAATCTTAAATGGTCATATAAACCATAATGGATATCAATACTTATAATCGTATGTCCATAAAATGAAATCAGAAATCCTCCTGAAATAAATATTTTCAACAATTAAATATAAGGGTTTAATATAACACAAAAATCTAAAAAATCAATAAATGTTTCCCAATGTTGTTCCATCACATAAATAGTTAATGGAATAATAATACTTCCAATCATATGAATAAATTAAAATTATGCAATATATCACAACTCTTTATTCTATATATATAGACATAATAATCATTGATTTTTCTTTATAATCCAACAAAAATTCTTTTCCATCATTTCCTTAATACTTAATTTATAAAAAATAAGTATTATGTCCCATGATCCAACAATATTAAAAAATCATAGACATAATCCATACCTCTCATATATTATTTTAAATTCCCTCATTTTCAATAGAAAAGGAAATATGAATTTCACAGCATTTATCTATATATTCATGTTTATCTCATTCATGATCTTTACCATGAAGACATCAATTTTCATAATGACTATAATCGATACATTTAAAACATTCATATAATACATTTATTATAATTTTATTTCCTTTCTGGTATTTGACTGAATAATTCCTTTTCATATGAAATATTTTTTCATAATTCCATCCATTTCTAAATAAAAATCATCATCCCATTATTTTTTAGACAATTTCCGATTTGTTTATTCCCTAATTCATGATGCATAAGTCATTGAATATTTTTTCATTTATTATTATCACTTAAACATCCATGGAGTATCTTTAATCACATTATGGTGTGTTAGGAATCTTACCAGCATTAATATTGTTAATTTCTACTCAAGATAGTTAGTTGTGAATAACAGTAATAGATTTCCCAGCAACCTCCATTCTTATATATTTCACCTTATAACAACAACCTAAAATTTCTTCAATAAAATTATTAATTTGGGTTTTACAATATCTATACATTTACTAAAATAAATCATTTTAGTGTTAGTATATCGAATAAAAAATCACAAACCATTATACTTGGATAATAGAAAATATATATATTTTTTACCATGTTATAATGGACTCATTAGATTTATCCACTATATCTATAACTCCCCAAGAATATTATAAAATTTGGTTATATTGGATTTTTGAAAAAATCTCAAACAACATTATAACCTCTAATGATATGTAATCCATTACCCTAATACCAACTATAAGACCTAGCCATAAACATAAATTAATCATTTGTTTACTAAATAAATAACTTTCGTTACATTTTAGAATCATTTCAGGTTTCTTTTTTTATATAATTATATCAAAACTCATATATAAAAAATTGTATTTTTTATAAGTGGAAACTTCTAATCCATTTCCATTTTTAGATAGAATATAAAAGAAAAAAAAATTAAAACCTCTTTTTTTGAGAAATTTTCATGAAATTAAAATGGAAATAATCATTTTTCTTATCCTTTAGTAATTCATGTGACAACTATTTCCAAATTAGGGAAGAGAAAAGGAATTTATGTACGGTAAATAAAATTTATAATGAACTAAAATTGATTGCCACTGAAAAAATCAAAATAATATTCATTTTTAAACACTAATTTTACTAAAAAAATATTTTCCTTACCCATTAAATCACCATATATGTACATTTATTTTCATATAAAATTTAATAAGAAATTGAAAGAAAAAAATTAAACAAATAAACTATTATTTTCATTATTAAAAACTTATAAATAACATTATAAATAAGTCACAACATTCTACATTAAATGTACTTTTACATTAAATTATAAATATTATCATATTATTACATTGTAGATTGATAATATTTCATTACTACCACATATATATCATAGATAAAATATGTACGTTTCTTTGGGAATCATTTCAATATTACACATATAATTAATAGTACAAGTGAAACAACCAAAATATGATATTCAATACCTAATTCATTAGAGGACTATCATAGACGCCCTCATTCTTAGTTTATCATGGAACTACCCATCCTTAGTTAATAACATGACCACACATCTTTGTATTTTAATAGAACCACACATCCATTATATAAAATAGAACCACCCATTATCATAAATATTTATCAAAAATCATAACATAATACAAAATCATGAAATATTGAATAAAAAATCATTGGGCCCATATGAAATAATTTTAAGAAAATATAATATTCATTTTCATTAAAAACATAATTTTCAAAACAGAAATATACAAAATTAATGGAATAATGGTTATTCATTAAGCAAAAAATTTATTGTTTTTTTCAAATTCAATAATAAAATAACTCTTATGGTGGTGGGAAATATTGCTATCTTAATACATGTTAAAACAGAACAACCCATTTATGTAATTATAATATCCCAAAATTTAGCATAAAATATGTAGAAATATTTTTTTATACCATATAATTAAATTAAAATTAGAAATATATAAAATTTTATAATTATTTAATTTTTATATAAATTTAACAATAAAATATATTTAATAATATTTTCAAGGAATAAAACAATATACAGGAAATATTAAAAGATTATTTTTTAAATAATGGCCCTTTTGTGGAACCATAAAAAACATAATTTTTAAAATTCATTGAAATGAAATTAAAATGTAGTTAAATGACACTTATCATCCATTAAGGACTAATTAATAATTTTATGAAAAATATGAAAGTAAAATTTAAATATAATAAAAAAAATTAGTAAATAAATCACTGAAACATTGAATATGGGGGGTCTAAGATAATTGACCCCTTTCATTAAATCCAAATAATATTGTATATTCTTTCAATATATTATATAGTTAATATAAAAAAATTATTAATGTATTAGATCATGACTAATATTTTAATGTATATCATAATTACTTGGATGGTTTTAGGTAATTTTTAAATTTATATCATTTAACAAAACATTATCTATTATGTAATATCTTTCATATAGACATTATAATAATAAAATTAATTTTTTTTTGAAACATAATGTCAATGAAAGATTTAATATATATTCCATTAACACAAGTTCAACATGTTATAATTTTCTAAAAAAATCCTGGAACGCAATAATTTTTTTTATATTTTTGAAATTATTTATTTTACTTTTCTATTAATTAAATATTTGTAGTATCACTATTGTGTAAGTTCTATAGAAAATTATTTTATCAAAAATAATCGATATAAAAAATAATCTAAAAAATTACGATATTTATATTTGAAGAAATATATTTAAAACTGAGAATATATTGTTTTTATCCCTTTCAAAAATTTTATAGATATAAATACCATAGAAGGTTCCTTCTTTGTCTTTTTCATAACTAAAATTACTATGTTGGCCTTATTAATGTAATGTGTCTCTAAATTTGGAAATATTGAGGAACAAAATGATATAGGGTCAAAAATTTTCCATGCAATAATATTTTTGAAATTAAGTCATTATAACCCATATCTTTTTAGTTTAACCTCCAATATACTTTATTTACACTTAAACGTGGTAAAATAAATTCTAACTATTAATAATATTCCCAATGATAAAAAATTAATTAAACTAATTTAATAATATAAGTAAATAATCTTAAAAATTAATAATACATTTTATCATATTCAAAAGAATTATTTTTCATAATTTAATTTAATATCAAACATCTAGTCATGTCAAAAAAGTGGGCTTCCATGATATGTATCATGTATGTTTATGTGCATTTCATATTTATTCAAAATTGTAGGACCATAATAATATTAAATTTAAATTATGATTTATTGAAATACATTATATAAATTGAATTTCATTATTTGTTTATTAGTGTTTATTTTAAATAATCAAAATCACAAAACAATATGCAATTTCAAATTGCTTGTAGTGGAATTTTTTTAATCCTTAAAGTAAACTAATAAGAAATTATGAAAAATATATATTACAAAAATATAAATATATTATTATAAATCCATATTTTCTTATATAAAAATAAAACTAAATACATTCTACTTTTTGGAAATTAAAATACTTAATTTATGTAAAATAAATTACTATGCTTTTAAACATATGTAATTTTCACTATTAAATGAAATTATTATTCGTCAAAAAAATTCATCATTGGTTATTTTATATATTATAAAATAAAAAATGATTTTAATTTTAGAAAATTGATTTTAAATAAGGTACATATTTTTATTTTATTATTTTATCACGAAAATCAATAAAACCATTTTAATGAATAAATATTTTTGAAATGTTATGTATCTTTAACATAAACTGAGTGAATGTTTTTTAATGAGTAGTAATATATATATATATATATATATATATATTAATTAGTTAGTCTTATTAATACATTAAAATTAAACACTATGTTATAAAAGAGTATTTAAATATTAATATTCTATTGTTCTTTAGGCATGGTGTTGCATGTCGGATAAGATAATATAAATTGTCTTCCATTTAATAAATATATTGGTGTAACTACACTTATACTGAGATTATGAAAATTTCCAAAAATAATTTATAATATTCATATAATTTTAAATACATTGGGAAGATGATGTTAAAATTTAGATACATTTAGATTATTGTGGATTTATAAAACCCAAGGGAGTTGAATAGATGTATAATGTGATAGGTTTGAATATATCCTTATAAATGTATGTTGAAAATATCATGAGAGACTTTTGCATCCACATGATCAATTCCTAGGATAACCCCTATGAATGTGTGGATTCAATAATAATGGTATGATTATGAAAATGATATATTTCGTGGACCAGTTGAGTGATTTTAGAGTTTAGTATGGTATTCCATTCGATTTACCAGGAAACTGAGAAACATGTTATGCATTGATGTAAAATATTTACTGAGTCCTTCCGATTTATTAGAATCATACATGGGCCTAATAGAGATGATTTCCCATTAATTTAATTTATTTTAATCATAATCAATTTTTATGATGGATTCATGGGGACTACAAATGATATAAACAAATAGTTATAAATACTTGATCATGTGATAACTAAAGTAATGGAAAATGATTTTTGGTGTTGATTCTCATGATCCGGGTCACCCTAAAACATGATGAATGAGTTTGATTGATAATTTTAAAAACTAGGGTAACAATAATTATCATAGGAATAATAATTGGTTATTTTTTACTCTCTTGTGGATGTATTGATATTTTATATGGCACTACCCAATGATATAATCCTTGAAATTTCATCACAGGATAGAGAATGGGTTATTTTTTATTTTACTAATTATGTTTGTAGTTTTATTTATTTCATATACGAATATCACATACAAGGACTAATCCCTGGTATATGGCACTACCCAATGATATAATCCTTGAAACAATGATATTTTCTCAAAAACTACAAGGACCATTATCAAACTTGGTAACTCAAATAAATATCAAATATTTTAGGATTATATTGGACTAATCCCTGGTATTATTTTATTGAGATGAAGATATTAATATGGAATTCATATGATGAGATCAGGGTTGATCATATTTTTTATTAAAACCTCTAAAATTATTATCTTGGGTTTGACTCATTTTATTGGGTCTAGTTAGTATTTGTGATCATTTATGTGGTTCATGTTTCATTTATGTTTTTACGGGAAATTTTGATTTTTTATATAATGAGCATACTATTTATTACATATTGATACAATATTCTTTCTGATTTATTGGTATTTATTTATGTCTTTGAACACTGATACATAGATGTAGTCTCCTTATTTTATTATAAAATTACCATACTACTAATCAATGACAATTATAATATGGGGAGGCACATATGAGTTCACATGGGTGTCCAATTACTCTATTTCAATGCTACCAGGGTTATGGAATTATATGATAGATGGAATTTCCAAATCATTTTCTATAACTAAATTGTTTCTGGACATTCTAAATTAATGAATTACCTATGAATTATTTTACCATTCACTCATAACCATTTATCACCCTTCCATAAAGATACCATTAAGAAAATAGGATCTCGCTCTAAATATTATCAATATATCCTTTAGTTTTTTGTATATGTACATTTTCATATTGTAGATTACCTGATATGATTATTTATAGTCATTAATTTCAGAATCATCCCCTCAACTTGTCGTGGAACTAAAATCATCTATTGACCATCTTACCCCAAAATGTTAGTTTATATAATATTTTATTAGAAAATAATTCACATAAATAATTTTGAATGCTAAAATATAAGATACTATTATCTGTTAATTCCGATAATTATTAATATTAATCCCACATACCTTAAAGGCATCTGAAAATGACTTTAATAAGTCTTCTAATATTGAATACTCCATATATACGAAATCGTTATAATATTTATTATCATTGTTTAAAATGGATTGATGCCAAAGTATTTTGATGAAATTTTTATAATGTGGATGTAAATTGTGGGTGATGCTTAGATCCAATCAATATAAGTTCACCATGAATTCTCACTACCTAATTAATAAATATCAACAGAATTTTCATAGGAGGTATATCTTTTGTTATATTAAGGAAAATTATTGACATGGAAATATGATCAATAATAATAAATATGAGATCATTATTTCATGGAATTATTAGAAATACATTTACAAATTCCACAATAATATCATCCCATTACAACAAAGAAATGATATTTGTTTCAATACTTCATTAGGATACTATTACTCATCCTTTTTCATACTAAAAATCATGAATCTAGAAACATCATATATAATTTATCATTTCAGGTTATCCCACCACATATATTCCACTAAATATTGAAAAGTGTTGATGCTACTAGAGAGTATATATAATTTTTAGAAATGATATTCATTCAAAAAATATTCTTTCATTTCTAATGTGTGGAGAGAACACATGGTGAATTTTCAAATTTAAAAATACCATATTAAAAAATAAAGTCTATAAACATACTAATATTCAGAGATTTTATTTTCCTATTAATGTTCTAATCAATAAATATATTGTAATTTTGTATCTATAATATATATATATATATATAGTATTTTTAAATAGATTCAAATTTTCCCTATCATTAATTAATCACATATCAATATCTAGTAAATCTATTGATATAATATTTTTGGTTGTCCACATTTCTGTTAAAATCCCACATTTTTTCATGATTATTGATTAATAAACCATTTCACATCATATAAATGTGATGTATTTATAAATTACTCTAAATTAATAATTCTATATGTCTTTTTTTCATCATTTTGGAATCTTTTTGCAATAATATGTTTTCCAATCATTGGGGATGTATATATATGTCATCCTTTTCACGATAATGGTAATTAATACATAACATCATTGAAATATTTATGTATTATAATTACTTAACATAGATTGTATTATTTTTTATGTGAATTCTTAACCACCATGATGAATTTGAAACAAATCTAATTTTTAGGAAAAATTCACATCCATGATAGATAATTTATGAATAAATATATATCATAGCCCTTTGTCGTCTTGATTGTAAATCTATTATCACTAGTTTGACAAATATCTTCAATAGATATTAAATATAAATATAAATATATATAGATTATTAAATAATACATATAATAGACCATTTAAATTCCATCATGATTAACAAGTTATCTTTATGAAAAAAATAGGATCAAATATGAGAAAATAACATTATAATCTGTGAAATCTATGTATATCAATTAAATATGCCGTCATCAGCCAAACCATCACTACCTTTGTATTAATTTTATCAACATGTTTTATATCCATCATGAGAACTTAAAAATGAATACATAATTCTTAAATCAAAAATTATCATTTTCAAAAAATTTATTAAATATAGTTTCACTAAGTATCGTGATAATTACTTCTAAATAACTCTTACTATATTCATGAATTTTATAGTATATATTTATATATTTTATTAATAACCTAAGGATATTATAATGAAATAATCATAAATTATATGTTCATTATATCCAAAAAATTATAGGGTTTCAAAATCATTATAAAGGAAATTACAATAATCTATTAATCCCTATACTATATATGAATTAAAAATTTGTGAATATCTTCATTACTTACTCTCATTTGATGAAAATATAAATGAATATAAATATTTTAAAAAAATACATATCATAATATTTTACTGAAAAATTAATCAATAATGGTATAAGATACATGATATTTATGGTAATGGAATTTATATCACTATAATTGATTCAAAAAACTCATAGACCTCTCATTAATATTAACAAAAAGAATTGTGGATTCTCATGGAGAAAAAAGGATTCTCAAAAATCTATTGTTTGAAAATTTATATTTTTTTATTCAATTACATAAATTTTACTATGTATATCTAATATAGTGTCAATGAAATAGTATTTTTATTAGTGACTAGATCAATATAGAACATAACATTAGGCTCAGGTTCATGGAAATGTTGTTTTCTAGAAAAAAATCGATGTGTTGTTGCATAATAGGTTCATCATAAATTATAAGGATACCATTCCCAAAAATATGTTTCATTTTAACATCAAAAAAATAAATTTTATTAAAAAGATATACTAGTTGAGGATCAATACTATATTCAGATGACTTCTTATTCCATATGAAGACAAAGGAATCCATATTATCAATAATGAATCATAACATCTATCACTTTGTAATAAAATTTTATAATATAATTAGAAATAAAATTTATACCAACGATTATATAAATGTTTATTATGTGAATAATAATAGTATATGAATATAGTGTATGATTATGTATCATAACGGGAACTGACTAAATTATCCATGTTGTAAAAATATTTCCACTAGGAGTCTTGTATTACAACTCCTATCATAAGGTTATTGAAAAATAAGCTTTTTTAGGGAAAACATGGATTATATTATTTTATTAGAACATCTAGAATCAAATGAAAAATTTTATTATTTTACTTTATGATCAATTTTCTTACGAATTCAAATTTCATAATTTCTATATCTCCTATATAATTCTCTTAAACATGCCCTTCTCCCATTTTACTCTTATTTCAGAGTTCCCATTGATATTAGGTATATTGGATTAAATAATTCTTGATATCTTTTTGAATTAAGCTTAGGATAACAACGTTATCATTCATTTTCATTATTCATGATCTTTGTGACCTTTTCGAATAATATAAAACAGATTATTTAGACCTTTTATGAAATTCCATCTGTATTTATTTATTTAATTTTAACATTTATTAGTCACAAAAGCCCTTTCATATTATTTATAACATTTCTTTTTTCATAGTCCTCAGTAAAAATTTAATTTTATAAATTTTCATTGAATATATATGACCTATAATTTTTCCAATATATTGATAGTCATTGAATCTATATTATTATTTGATCCAATCTTTTGAGAAACTAATATCATTTCTACACATAGATTACAACCGTCAAAGAAACTATACATCTAGAATTATATATTATGTAAGTATGTTTATCATGATTGGAAAATATTTTAGTTTTATCCAAATTCACTATAACATATTCTTTATCATTTTTCATTAATGTGATTATATCCCTGGAATGCCCTGACCGCAGTTACCTAGAGTCCATGCATTATTTTGAAACATTTAAATGATTACAAGGAATAAATTCCCAAAGAACTGATCGATTAGAAGCCTTGGATAATATATTACATACATGAATGTAACATTACACATTATAACATTCAACAAAACATAAATAATCCTTTATGAACGCCATTATTCCCTTAGAATAACCATGAATATCAATCATAATAAATTTCATGGAATCCTAGGATAAATAAAACATAGAAAGGGGTGAGGTCAAGAACTCAGTAAGGGTAAGCAATACAACGGAAGATAACATAAATATTAACCATGCTGAATAATTGAAAAAAATTACTTTTCCAATAATAACCATGATTAATTTTATGGATGGAATATGAGATTTGTAAATAATTCCATAATAAAACATAATCATGGGTACTCTACTGGTAGAATGACCACATGAACCATCAATATTATTTTCATAATGAGTGAATTTATAATGCCAGACATTCTGAAACAGTATGTCAAGACCTCGGCCAAAAGTTTAAAAATGATTAAGGCCTCGGCCAAAACCATATAAAAAATTGGGAAAGGACTCGGCCAATTCCACATATAATTGTCTCATTAGACCTACCGATGCATAGGGGAGCTATATCAGGTTCCACCCATCACATACTAAGCCCAATACATTCCTTATATGAAAAGGATGAAAAATAACATAAACATTCGTATTAAAACTAGCATACGAAATGCCAATACTTTAACCATAAACCATGAATGGTATAAAAAAAAGCACATCCATAGTCAAACATATCACAAAACCGTCAATAAAATATGGATGTTTTGTATCATAATAAATCAATTTCAATCTACTTTAATATCCATCAAAGTATGTTGACATAGATTAAATTGATTTGTAAAACTCATTGGGAGAAATATCACTTTTTCATGAAAACATTTAAAAGTTGAACAATTTAAAAAGGAAGAAATTTAAAGAAATTTTTTAATCAAAGTGTCCCATACCACTTTGAAAATATTTAATTAAATTAAAATTTTATAAACATTCATGTCCATATAAATAAATCCTTAAAAACCATTTTGAAATCATGGACATTAATAAAAACAATTGAGAAGAATAACTATTTAAAACATTTAAAATGATGTTTTAGTAGAGATGTACCATAAAAATAATCCCTTAAAAACACTTTTATGAAACATGTACATGGATAATAAATATGCCCCAGTAGATACATACGTAAAAACAACCTCGAATAATACAGAGATTGAGAAATTAACCCTACCACGTTGTAGTAAATCGATTCGTATGAAAAATAGTAAATAACCACCAAATTAATCACATAATATCATGAATATAAAGTGTATCATGATAATATATATCATATGGCAGTACACAATACACCACATTTAATAAATAAGTGTTGAACAACGACAATCTATAGAATTAAAAGTGAGATAAGAAACCCCTTATCTCGTGTCTGACTTGAACTGTTTGCTCATTAATCTATTGAATAATAAAATAAAGTTAATTTATACTTGATTAAAAATCTTTTTAAAGTTTATTATTCCGGTAATATCACTTATTACCAGGTTATAAACATTATGTTATCATTTAAGTTAATAACGTTCATTTTGTCGATATTTGGAACATGAGTAAAAAATGAACACCGTATAGTTACCAGTTGTTCACATGGTCAAAATTTACCTATATCTAGATTTATATTCATGATTTAGATGTCATATATATCATATTTATCCATTAAATACATTTATTTATAACACTACAAATCATTTTGGGTTAAGAAATAAATATACCTTTCATGGAGACACTAAGTCGTACGTACGCATGAACGCTACATTCATTTATATTACTTATTTTAATTAAATTAAAACATAATGATACATAGGTATATTATAATTCCAGTATAATATATTATATAATATCATTAACTCCATCCTTTATACGTCCAACATATGATATTAATGAGTCATATCACTTTGAGGGGGTGGTAGTCCACACATCCTAATATGAAATTATCACATTTACCCATAATGGAAACAATTAAGGTATGCTATTAAAGAAAAATATAGAATCATGAAGAAACATAAAAATTCTATATATCATATATAAATATATTTCCATCATAATGGCCACCATGAGAGGCGGTAGGAGGTAATTAAACTATTATCGTTTCGTGAGGAGTTAGTTTTCCATCCAGAAAAACATTATGTTCTTCAACCATTAGGTGGAGGTGTGTCTAAGTGTAATTTGAGTTTTTATCATAACAAAATACTAGTATATTTAGGAGACGTGTGTTGTTATAAAATAAAATAATAAAAATATATTAAGGGTTGGAGACGTGAAATATAAAAAAGAAGTTAACAGAAACTATTGCCTTTAATCTAGTAAACTTTCTTTTGTTTGAACCCAATGGACTTCTTGAAGTTATTTCTACCTAAGGTAATGATTATAAGAGAAGTATAGGGATTTAGGGAGCTTAATTTTACAGATATTTGATGATCATAAAGGCTTGAGAGGTTTGAGTATTTGGATAGAGGAGGTCTTCTTTTATAAGGGAGAGGAGGGGCTCTTTAGGAAAGTGCGAGAATATTATTTTATAATATAATGATATTAGTTATCTAAAGGTCCAAAAAGCATTAGAGTAGAAGATAAGATGACTCATTGTCGAAATAAAATCATCCAATAAGAATTGGACTTATTTTGGATATTTCTATAATATTTATAATCTAATTTATTTAAATCATTTATTAATGTGGTAAATACAGCATCATTATGGATTCATAAATAATTTAATTTATTCGATGTCTGAAAATTAAATGTAAAATACCATGATTTATTAAATCTTGTTATATTTCTAATTAATATTTTTAATCAAAAATATTACTTATATAACACCATATAAAAATTAATTACTAAAATAATTTTGATTTTGTCAATTTTGCCTTTACATTAAATTAATTATTCTAAAGTTTCATTATATTTCATAAGTGACTCCATGGGGCCCCAAAATTGACCCAAGGATTCTCATGGTCTGCCATTACTCATCCAATATGGTTAGGTCACGTGTTAAGGTAATTTTGAATTATTACAAAAAAGTTTTACCGTGAATTACCCTATTTACCATTAACCGCAATAAATAAGTCAAAAGTTACTATTCAAAAAAATTATTTTCATCTTATTGAACAACATTTTACTTACTAAAAACAACCATATAATTTCTATTTTTGAAATTCAATTCACTAAAGTGCTTAAATTTCATTTAATAGAAAAAGTTAGTTTTTTAACTACTACTAAGTGGTTTCACTATTCATAAAAAATTGATGTTTTTCAGGAAAATACCAAAAATTCATCCAAAGCTATATTGGATATTATAATTTAAAAAATTAGTTCTAGTTTTCAAAATTCAAAACATAGAAGTGACATTAGTCAATTTGAAATTATTTCCTGTTGTTAAAACAAATAGTGTGTTTTTAAGAAACGATAACTATCAAAAGATTGATACTTGTTTCTATTCAATTTCAAAGTGAAATTAACTAAATTAAATATCATTGTATTAAATGGTAAAAATATATTCTAATTACACTTTAAAACCAATCAAAAATATAATTAATCCATATAAATAAATTAGATTAAAAGGCACTTTTGAATTAAAATACAATATTTTTCACTATTCAATAAAAAATGAACTTTATCGAAAAAATTCGACAAATTAACCCAATGTAAATTATGATGTCCCCAGTATAAATAATAAACTTATTTAGACAAATTTAATATATCTAAGATTCATATTTTTTATTTAAAAAGTTTTCTTCATTAAAAGGCAGTAAATTTGCATTTTTTTTAAAATACATCTTTTATCTGAAAAAATTGAATTTGTTCTTACAATGTGTCTGTAAACCCATAT
This sequence comes from Viscum album, assembly GCA_963277665.1. Classification (NCBI taxonomy): domain Eukaryota; kingdom Viridiplantae; phylum Streptophyta; class Magnoliopsida; order Santalales; family Viscaceae; genus Viscum; species Viscum album. Next base: position 419,316,946 of record OY728127.1, on the reverse strand, counting down.
TCTGGATTCTAAAATTATAAGGATTATATAATGTTCAAAATTCAGTAAATACTATTCATAACCTCTTTTGAACGGCTAGTTTGGTATGTCGTGGTGCGCTTGAACTCGGTGTTGCGTGTAGTGCAAGTTATCGAGTTACTTTGAAGAAACAACATACTAGGAAATCATGGGGTGTTAAATTCTTCCCTCCTTCAAAAAAATTTATTCCTAAAAATTTTAATTGTTCATCAAAAATAAAATTTTTAAAATAGAAAATTCCTTTGTGGGAAAACCTACATCGGTAATTGGATTAATAACATTTAGTCATAATAAGGGGAGAAGGGGAATGAAAAAGTCACCACAAAATTATGATCTTCACTAAGAGAAGATTGGTTGAAACTAGAGACAGATAATTGGAGTGAAAATTTAAATATTTATAAAGTTTGATTGAGGTCATTCGTCACAAACAATTGTAGAATTGAGGTCCTCAAAGCCATCAATCTATGATAATTTAAAATATCATCGGTTCAAAAAAATATAAGGTATTAGGATAAAACTTTTTTAGTTTTAAGATCCCTTACCTAATGTTTATGAATTAATTTCTTCATAAGATAAGAGAATAAAATATATATATATATACATGACAAGTAGAGTTCCATCAAATATCTAATTTATACCACAAAATCATCTTTCAACAAAAAAGACAAATGAACTTAAAAAAATATTCTATTTATCTCATTTGTATAGGGTTCCAAAAAAATATTAATTTATAATTTATCTACTAGACCTCTTAAATAACTACATTAATCAATCTACGACATCACCTGGGCCAGTGGTGGGTGATACACCCTCGTCTCCCTTTAGTTGCGGGTTCAAGTCTCGCGGCCTTGCCGAACGCGAAAGGTTACTGTCCGACCTTCTGGTTGTCCTTTTTTTGGAAATCCAAAAGTAATATCAAACTAGAATTATCCAAAATACTTCTATCCAAAATCAGAGTCCTGAATTTATAAGGAAGGTAAACCCAATGAAGATCCTTTTTTCCACATAATAACATTTGGACACCTTCATCATGTATACTTTTAAAACACTATAACATCATGAAATACCATAAAACCTAATTGATTGCATTCATAAACCCCTATTGATTATAGAATACCAGATATACTCTTTCTATCCAAAAATGTTGTAAACTACTAAAATTATGGATTATACAAATCATTACTCCGATTCAAGGAATTCAAGAATATCTAGTATAATTTATCCAAATCAACTATCTCTTATTCCAAAATCACTACCTCATTATCAAGACCATATTAAGGATTACATTTCCATTAACCATGTGTTTTCAAAAAAGTGTAGCTTAATATTATGTCAATTTTATTAGAACCATATAATCTCAAATCCTCAATAAAATAGTACTTCAGTACAATCCTTATTTGTCTCCATAATTTATATAACCAGTATACTGTATATACAACACTTAAATGAAATAATTCTATAATAACAACATAAGAACACTAGTCATTCATCTTCATATGGGGTAGTATCATAACTTGATTATTATCCAATAACATCATTTGTGGTATACTCTTATGATTGGGACATTAATTCACTTCCTGTCTCAAAACCTTGAAGATGAATTATATTACATTTGAAAACATTTTCTTACCCTTTCAATCATGTACTTTGTGCCCTTTTTCTCCACACATATGACAATTTCCAACTTCCTTCATGAATTTACGAAGGTGATTTTTTCAATAATTATCTTTTATTAGAAAATACATCTTTCCCCTATTCCCTTTTTCCATCTTTATCTCTATTATACTTTTCTTCTCTTGCTTCCCATCAAAGCCATAGGACTCAGAGATTTCTTTACTTATCTTACTAACACATGATATTATTTATTCATATGTTGAGAATAAATGGGAGACTATTTTACTTATAAATGTGGGCTTAATACCACGAATGATATGACCCTTCTTACTCTTTTGATCAAACGTATTGCTGGAGTTCTCATTCCTTATACTGGGCGCCATTTCAAAATAATGGCATACACTAGGTCAGTTTATGAATCACAATTCATAATTCCAAACATGTAAAATACCTAACGTAAATTGAATAGTATATGGATATAATCCAAAATCACAAAAATGTTTTCTTTGAAGAGATATATACCCATAAACCCTTCATAGTGGTTTTTAAAAAAACAAAAATTATTCTAAGCATATCCCCCAAGAATGGCGTAACGAAGAGTGCATCAAGGCCCGTTGTCGTGCACCAGTTCCCGTTCCAATCAAGCGTAAAGCGGTGTTTTCTGGTTTTACCACTATGTATATCTTTGCTAAATCCACCTCTACCTGCTCATATCCAGACATTGATTTATTTCATGGAAAACTCACAAAATCTATATAGTTCCAAAATTCTATGAAGTTCTTCTATAATAATCCTTAATGTCTATCATTGGGTAATGTGCTACAATCAGAGTTTATCTAAATCATGTTTCCATGGTTATTGATAAACTTTCACTGATACCAACTATAACTCGCCAAACCCAGTTACCCAGATTCGATGCATTATTTTAATAAATTGGCATGATTACAAGGAATCAAGTCCCGAAGGACTGATTGGTTTAGTAATCTTGGAAAATACATTAAATACAAGAAAGTTTCATTACACTTTATAACATACAACAAAACATAAAAAATACTTTATGAATGCCATTATTTCCTTAGCATAACCCTGCATATCAATCACAATACACTTCTTGGAATCCTATAACAAATAAAACATAGAAATTGGTGAGCTCAAACGCTCATTAAGGGTATTCAATATACCAAAAGATAACATAAATATTAATCATGGTAAATAATTGAAACCACGTTCCTTTACCAATAATAAACAAGAATACTTTTATTGTCTGAATATGAGGTATGTAAATAATTCCATAATAAAAAATAATCAAGGGTATTATACTAGTTGAATGACCACATTAACCATCAATATTATTTTCATATTGAGGGAATGTATAATTCCAGACATTCCTAAACAATTTTTCAAGACCTCATCCAAGATGTCTAAAAATGATTAAGGCCTCCGCCAAAACCATATATCAATTTGGGAGAGACCTCGACAAAATCCACATCTAGTTGTATCACGATAAATATCAATTCCTCAAGCATGTATATCGGGCTCCACCCGTCAATTACTAAGTACAATACATTCCACATATGAGAATTATGAAACACAACAAAAACATTTGTATTAAAACTATCATACAAATTGTCAATACATTAACCATAAACCATGAATGGTATAAAAATAACACCTCCATAGTCAAACATATCACAAAACCATCAATAAAATATGGATGTTTTTTATCATAATAAATAAACTTCAAAAACCTTGAAATTCATCAAAGGTTTTAGACATAGATGAAATCGATTTGTAATTCTCTTTGAGAGAAATATCTATATTTCCTGAAAACTTTAAAAAGTCACACAATTTAGAAAGGAATTCATTTAAATAAATTATTGAATCAAAGTTTAAAATACCACATTGAATAATTTCAAATTAATTAACATTATAAAAACATTCTTGTCTATATAAATAACTCCTTAAAACCGATTTTAAAAAAATGGACATTAATGAGAACAATTTAGACGAATAAATATTTAAAACATTTAATATTATATTTTAGTAAAGAAGTACCTTAAAAAGAATCCCTTTAAAAACTCTTTTATGAAACATGTACATGGATAATAAATATGTCTCATCTGTTACTTACGTAAAAACAACCATGGATAATAAAGGGATTGTGAAATTAAACCTTACCTCGCTGTAATCAATCAAGTCATGTGAATAATAGTCAATAACCACCAATTCAATAACCTAATATCATGAATATAAAGATAATCAAGATAATATATATCAAATGGAAATAAAAAATACAACACATTTAATACATAAGTGGTGAACAATGGAAATCTCTAGAATTAAAAGTTAGATAAGAAACCCCTTAACATGTGTCCGACTTGACCCGTTCATTCTTTAATCTCCTAAATAATAATCTAAATTTAATTTATACTTTCGTAAGAACATTTTTATGTTTATTATTACTTTTATATAACTTATTACTATGTTATAAAAATTATTTAATCATTGAAGTTAATAACGATCATTTTGTTGATATTTGGCACTTGAGTAAAAAATGAGCACCTTATAGTTACAAGTTGTTCACATGGTCAAAAGTTATTTATATCCAAAACTATATTCAAGATTTACATATCTTATATATCATATATATACATTATATACATGTATTTATAATAGTACCTATCATTTTTTTGTAAGAATGAAATGCACTGTTCATGGAGATGGTAAGTCGTACAAACACATGAACGTTACATTCATTTATATTTATTACTTTAATGGAAATAAAACATAATGATTAGTATGTATATTAAAATTCCAGTATAATATAATATATAATATCATTAACTCCATCTTTTATACGTCCCACATATGGTATAATGAGTCATACCACTTTGAGGGGGCGGTAGTCCGCACTTCCTCAAAAGAAATTATCGCATTTACCCATAATGGAAACCATTATTGTATGCTATAAAAGAAAAATACAGAAGCGTAAAGAAAACATAAACATAATAAATTTCATATATAAATACGGTTTCATCGTAATGTCCACCGTTAGAGGTGGTATGAGGTAATTGAACAATCATCATTTCGTGAGACGTTAGTTTTCCATCCACAGAATCATTATGTTCTTCACCCATTAGATAGAGGTGTGTGTAATTGTAATTCGAATCCTTATCATAACAACATACTAGTTTTTTAGGATACTAGTGTTGTTATAAAAGAAAGAAATAATAGGAGTTTAGGGGTTGGAGATGTAAAATAAAAGAACATAAGTCAAGAGAAATTGTTACCTTTAATTTGGGTAACTTCCATTTGTTTGAACCAAAAGGTATTCTTAATGTGACCTCTGCCTAAGGTATGGCTTCTAAAAGGAGGAGAGGGAGGTAGGTAGCTTAATTGGGTAGATTTTGGATAGCCTAAATGCTTTAGAGGTGTGAGGAATTGGTAAAAAGTGGTCTCCTTTTATAATAGGTAGGACGGGCTCTTTAGGAAGGTGGGAAAATATTATTTTATTATATAATGATATTCAGTTTCTAAGGGACCAGAAATCATTTGAGTCAAAGATAAGATGACTCATGGTAGATATAAAATCATCCAATAATAATTGGACTTGTCTTGGATATTATTTAAATATTTCAAATCTAATTTATTTAAATCATTTATTATTGAGGTAAATACTGCATCATTATTATGTCATAAATAATTTAATTTATTCGGTGTCTAAAAAAAACATGATGTAGGAAATATTTTTAGACTTCCAATTAATATTTATAGTAAAAAATCTTACTTATATAACACCATATAAAAAATAATTAATAAAAACATTTTTTTATGTCAATTTTTCCTTTACATTAAATTAATTAATCTAAAGTGTCATTATCATTCATAAGTGGCTACATGGGGTCCCAAAATAGACCCATGGATTCTCATGTTCTACCATTACTCATCCAATAAAGTTTGTACATGTGTTAAGTTAATTTTTAAATATTAAAATATTATTTTTACCTACAATTACCCTATTTACATTTAACTATGGTAAATAAAAGTCAAAAATTACTATTTAAAAAAAATATTTTCATCTAATTGAACTAAATTTTACATAATAACAACAACCATGTATGTCGGATTTTCTAAATTCAACTCACAGATGTAGTAAAATGTCATTTAATTGAAAAAGATGGTTTTTTTAACTACTACTAAGTGATTTCACTATTCATAAAAAATTGATGTTTTTCAGAAGAATACAAATAATTCATCATGAGCTATATTTGATATTCCGAATTAAAAAATTATGTCTATTTTTATAAATCAAAAACATAGAATTGGAAATAATTAATTTAAAATTAATTCCCTTAGTTAAAACAAATATCGGGTTTTTATGATACAATAACTATCAAAAGATTGATACATATTTATGTCCAATTTCATAGTGAAATTAATTCTAATAAACATCATTGGATTAAATGGTAAAAATATATTCTAATTACAATTTAAATCTATTTAAAAAGATAATATATACATATAAATAACTTACATTAAAAGGAAGGTTTGAATTAAAATACAATATTTTTCACTATTGATTAATAAATTGAACTTTATCGGAAAAATTCCAAAAATTTACACAAAGTAAATTTTGATGTCCCCATTTTAAATAATAAATTTATTTAGTCAAATTGAATATATATAAGTTTCAAATAGTTGATTTAAAAAGGGTTCTCCATTAAAAGAAGGTAAAATTCCATTATTTTAAAAAAATTATTCTTTTATGTGAAAAAATGAATTTGTTCTTACATTATGTCTATGAAACCCATAATATAGATTCTAAAATTATAAGGATTATATAAAGTTCAAAATTCAGTTAATACAATTCATAACCGCTTTTAAATGGCTAGTTTGATAAGTCGTGGTACACTTCAGCTCAGTGTTGTGTGTAGTACAAGTTAAGGAATCACATTGATGAAATAACGTACTAGGAAATCATGGGGTGTTACAATACCCCTCTATGTTAAATCATTACTCTAAATGAATGTATTTCTCAATAAATACCACATTAAATGTTCTACATTAAAAAATTATATTTCATGAACCAATTTAGAGGTCTATATTAATTATAACCATATGTCAACATCTAAAATTTTAAAATACACAGCTAATATAATCATTTCTATCTCATTTAATCCTAATACCAGAAATAGTATTTCAAGGGATTAATCATTTCTTTAGCAACGAAATTAATTTTTTATTCATTAAATGATAAAGGATTCTATAAAATTATATGATCATAAATAGGTGATCCAATATGTTGAATAATAAGGTGCTCTATAGGAGCATGTTTATCCATTATAACCAATGTTAGATATAAAAATATACCAATGATCATATCATCTCAAACACTAGATGTACTAGCTTGTTCAATAGGTAAATCATGTTTTTATCTATGAGTGTAGATTTTTCCCCCACACTAAGAACCATCTCTTTGAAATGATGTATTGTATGTTTTTGTCAAATTTTTATTAATCATAATATATTAAATAAAACTCCAGTGAAGGGATAAATTCTCAAATACCCAGATGAATTATCATAAATCTCATGTTTTTTGTGATCATTTATATTTTGGTTTCATAGGATCGTGTTAAAAATTCTCCCATAAAAACTATATCACCCTTATTATAGTAATTTAATGTATATTTGTACATAGATACAATAACATAATGTAAAAGTGACCATGACATGTCAGATTTATTAGATTAATAATTATAGAAAACTATATATATACAATATTCTCATATTACAAAGGAAATATAAATAATAGTGTTAAAATAATTATTACATCCCGGAAATCATTCAAAATAATATTATTCATGTCATTGAGAAAATATAAAATAATATGTGAGATCATATTCTCAGTAATGTCTATATATAGGGGAAGTTATCATGACTAAATAAGGCATAACCGAAATTTGTTTAATTTAGTAAAACACATGATATTATTGTAAATTTAGATATATTATCGATACAACAACCAACTGGATAATGTAATGTGAATTAAAATAAATAAAAACACCTTACATAGAAGATCATTATATCGTGGTTTGATCTATCTTATTATGAATCATACCATCAATCCCTCCATCAATACATCAATATTAATAAATGGTATATCTATACCAGAAATCAATCTAATGTAGAATGCTTGTTGTTTAGTTTCATGGGACCTGTTAATGAATCTATATACAATAAATAACGACTCCACATCTTTCACATTCAATCTAATTAATTATATATATATATATACTGATCAATATAATTTGAACTCTATATTCCTTCAAAATCAACAATTATCTTTATTCAATCATGATAAAATACATTCCAAGCTAATGAAATTACATTCTTGATAAATATATATAATCTACTAATATATATGTAATTATAATATGGTTGTTACGTCATAAAATATATATAAACAATGATGATGTTTTAAATGAAATTAAAAATATGGACACAAATGAGAGAACTAATATATATGATTAATATTGTGTGATAGAGACCAGGATCAAAATAATGTGATTGAATTTTTTTTATAATTGATTATCAATATTGTATGATAAAATAAAATCAATTCATCATAAATTATTATTTTTTGTAAAAAAATAGTCTTTATCAATGAGAATATTTTTATTTAAATAAATATGCAATCATTATTACTTTATAAGAGAATGTGGTTTTGAATAACTGAAAAAATACATTTCATTATTTATGAAAAAAATATTTTTCTATTATTTTCTGTTAAATAAATATTCTAATAATATGGAGAAAAATCCTGTAATTGAAAATAAACGTTTAATATTTTGCTCTATGTTTCAAATTAATTAATTTATATGATTGTAAGATGTTTCATTAATATTTTAAACATTAAAAAATTATTCCATTCACTTTTTAGTGAAATTTATAATCATTCATGGTTGTAAAAAAAAGAAAAACCAATTTATAACATAGTAAATAAAGAAAATATTATTCAAAATGAAATATAATAATTATTTTAGTTCAAATAAATTTGTTCATCAATATATATTAAATAAAATTAATATAATATAAAATTGTTTTAGGAGGAGAATATTAAAATATAAATTTCGTAAAAAAAACTCTCTCTTAATTGTAACATATATAAGGATTCATAATAAAAATAGATAAAATGTAAAATAGGCATGAAAAATCAATAATTAATATAGTATAAGAAAATTAATATGTTTTTATTGATTTATGATCCCATTATTTTTTACAATTAAATATGAACATATTCAAAGTAACACCTAGTGATTTTGGGAAATGTATTTTTTACAAATTAATTTTGTCATTTTGATATTGTTTTTATTACATGAAACAATGATCAAGCCTTTAGATACACACAACATCATGATTGGACTATGTTAAATTCATAACCATGTTTAGCTTTCATTATTAAAAACCCTGAGTCAAAAAACCTGGAATAATATTAAAATACTATTATTTAATATTAAAGTAATCACTTAGCCACTGGAATATCATGTATGAATATGATTGACTGTATGATGAAAATATATGGTCCAAAAAGTAATTTAAGTTTTTTAGTTACCCATTATATATAAATTAATACATAATGTATTTTAAAATAAATGAAATTTTCTTCGGAAATTTTTTTTATCCATAAAAATAATTTTTTTTTAATAAATTAGTAAAATAAATTTTATTTATTTATTATAAGTTAATTTTTATATTACATACTAATTATAAATTTTAGAATTAATATAATGGGTTTTCTTGAAAATAGATTAGATCAATTCATTGTTTTTCTTTAAAAAAATTTCTACAAAATCATCTTTATTGTGTTTTGTGTACCAATATTCAATGTAATTTTTTCCACATTAAGAAATTTTTTATAAATATATATATATGTTTAAATATAATTTACAAACTATTATAGGGTGTTCTTTTGGGAATATTTATGTAAGAAAAAATTTATCAATTAGAAAAGATACTTCTCCTTATTATGAATTATCCAATATTTTAAATAATTTGGAAACATAACAAAATTGAACATGGAGTTTAAAGTAAAATTATTTCAATTGTATACATCATTATCCAATATATTTTACTTTAATAAATTTCAACTTAAATATTGACATAAAATATGTCTAAATTTTTTAAATTTTTCTCATCCAAAACATATTTTCTCATTACATCATCTTAATTCATTTTAAATTAAAACTTTCCAAATATATGATTACAAATTAGGAAATGTTTTTACATATTTGGAAATAGATATTTTTATAATATAATATATTATAAATATACTTTTAGACCATAATGATTATTGGAAATAGTAATATTTAATTACATTGTTAAAGATAAACATTGGGTTACTAGGGGTTAAACAACAATGATAATTTCAAAAATTTACCATAAAAATGTATATATCCTTTTGGATGGCCTTATGTTCATCATATCCATATCATGATATAATATATGTTTCTATCCAAACATTTATGTAGTTATTTGTTTTATTTTATAATTTGTTGGTAAAATTCAATGTAAATTCTACATGGGTTTATTTCCCCAACTTATAAATGGACACATACACCATTCACTTATTAACACATCTAAGGTCATACAGTTCATACAAAACTAGAATATATCCTTCCAAAAAAAATTTATCCATTTTATATAGCTTTTGTTCCTCATTAAATTCAACCACTAGAGTCCTAAATAATAAATCCAAATGATATTCATCTAAGTGAAGGTAATTAACATAGCTATGCTCTATGCCTTTTAATCTTATTTTCCACCTTAAATTATGTATTATCAAACCAAATATAATAAAATAAAGAATTTAATATACTTATAGATGTTATTATATTTATCTATAAAAAAATCTATTTCCTTCCATAGGGTAACAAAATCATCATTCATGTGCATGATAGACTACAACCACATGAACCAATGTCGTTTGTTTTCCATCACCACATCTCACAGATATATTTAATGATAGATTTATTATTTATATTTTATTCATGATATTATTATTCTAATATAATAATAATATCATATTTTACTTATTACATTTTATTATGTACAAATATCTTAATGTCATTCATGTGTACGGTGGACCATCGCCTCAGGAACACGGTGATTTATTTTCACTTTACCTAGAAGTTAATAAGGATGGTCTTAATGAAATTATGTGATATATATGAAATAATAATTTTCAGATAATGGAAATATATAATTTATTGTTTTTGTTCCAACGCATTGAGAAAGAGGAAACAATGTTCATGTGGACGTATAACCTACTGTTACCTTGAACGATTTAGTTCATTTTATACCTCTTTCATTATTGGATAACTTGAAATAAATATATTTTGAATATATATGATATTTATATCATGGATAAAATTATATATATTATGTATCCATTATTATATTAATTTAATTAAAAATAAAGATTCATATCATATACGAAAAACATAGTAGTTATTATCCGAAATGCGATTTTGACCAGGTTTTGTTAATAAACTGGTTATAAAATATCATAATTAAATCACATTTTTAATGATAAATTAGAGAATGTTTTTAAATATATTTCAAAAAATCCTATATTTATTATATATTAGGTTATAACAAGTAGTATATAATTTTATTCTTATGGTATTGTATTTCTATCTCAATATTCTATCCCTTTAACATATGATATGTTACCCACATATCCACATTGTTTGGTTTTTAAAAATCCCCTATCACTTTTTATATCATGAATTTATTAATTATAATGATATTATAAATTTTATTTATTTATATTACTTAAAGGGTTTAGAATTAAATTATAGATAATTGGAAGATATTTTTTGATATAATCTTATCCTTTATCTTGATTTTTGATTATTTTGTTTGTGATGATAAAACCATACGATCCAACACAGAAGAAACTCATTAATTTTCAACACTATAGGCCATGTCATGGGAATTCATGTTTTCCCATTATATTCATTTCATTTTTTCCCAACTGATTCAATTTAATATTATTAAGAATAAATTCAATTATTTCACTCTTCGTTTGATAACAGTTTTTGTCCAAAATTATTATTTTTTAAAGAATCAAAAATGATTACAAAATTTTCCTAATGTATTAATAAATAATTTTTTCTATTTCTTAATTTTTACAAACAAATATTAATGACTATTCATTTTTTTGTACAATAATACTTTTTTATTTAAGGAAAATGTGAAAGGTATAATTTGTTTGAGTTGTATGCAATGAATATAATTTTTCCATATCTTGATGATTATTTTATTTCAAACATACCATATATGTTTTAAGGATTATTTTCAAATTTATTTATATTATAATTATTTTATTTATTTAAAAAATTTCTAAATCAAAAAGGATATCTAATTTATGATATGATTAAATTTATTTAAATATTTCATTGTATATTTTACAAGGTTATATATAATTAAAAATATTTGGAATTTATTTTAATTCATAGAAATGTTTTTCAAAAGGGAAAGGCTTTACTACACATAAAATGATCCAAGTGATATTTAAAAATATGTTTATATATATAATGACACCATTTGGTGTTAATATTTATTTAAAAGGGATAATATTGAATGATATAATATTTTTTACATTCTTAAGATGGTTAAAGTTCATGTTGATGGAACCCATTTATTTTTCATGGTATATACTATAGTGATTTTATTAAATTTTTTAGAAACACATTTTACAAAATATAGGATATGATGTGATGATATGGTCGATGTTTTGATATTTTGTGGAATATATAATTATTATAGTAATTATGATTTTAGGGGCCAATATCACCCCCAAATGCAATGGGACATTAATTTTAACTCCAATTATAATAATGTGATACAAGTATATGGTCTTGATACATTATGATAAATAGAGGAATCTGGATCCACTATCATTAATAGACATGTCCTAATGCACACTAGGAAATAGGAAATCTTGATCCAATATGGGAAATATGTGCTACTAGATCCATAATAGTAAATAGATGAGGGTTCATAATAAACTATATTTATGGTATTGGTTTTTAACCCTTATATATGAAATGGTGGTCAAAATTTATTTCCATTCCACATTTTTCAAGACACATGATTATTGTTTATAGATTATTTATGATGAATTATCAGCTTTATGAGATATTTTATCAAATATAATGATGATTTATACCATGAACCAAGTTTATGATCTGTGATAGGTCATGTATGAACCATATAAGTTATGTTAATTATAACATACAAAGATTCTAATATAATTTTTTCTCATCATCATATATTGATATTTCATATGTTTACCCATAATTATTATCTATGATTACCCTTTATTATGTTTTCATCACCATGTCATGATGAATGGATTTTGATGGCTGTGCCAAAGTGCAGTACTATGTTAGAATATATTTAGGGTAAATTAGTAATATATGTCATAAAATAAGGGGATTATGATTCTACTCTAAAAATGTACTATAACATTACGATGTTCATAAATTTTTATGGGTAATTTAGTGAATATTTATCTTAAAATATGTAATATATATTTATGAGACTCCTATGTCATTGTGTAGAATCTAGTAATATATATCTCTAAATAGTCATATATTCTTGGTCCTAATTTATATTGAACAGAATTTTATTAAATAACATCAAAACGAATTTTTTATCAATATTTAATTTTCAATGTTCGTTCTATTATAATTTTAATTACTGTAATTTAATTCATCTAAAAGTTATATCTTAAGTTGACTAGTTGTGGTAGTTAAATTATATTTCTATAAAATTCATCAATATATTTTTATTTTTCATATGAGTTATATAGTGGTTACTTTATATAAAAAAATTTAATAATGTCATCAAATAATATTTTAAATCAATATAATTTTTCTATAATTATCACCACATTATGGTTATATTAAATTAAAACACAATTAATCACTGAGTGTTATGACCAAACATACACAAAAGTGATGTTATTAATTTGCAATGGAATGTTAAAAGTTACTATTACATATTTTATATAAAGATTCATAATTATTTTTTTGATACCATATATATTAATTAGTTTTTTATATATATATCCATCCTAAAAAAGAAGTGAATAAAATTATAATGATATTTTGATACATTCATTCATATATCCACATGTGTGATGTTTTCATTTACCATTTGATAATAAGGGGGCATATAATTCTTTTCCAATAATTATAATAAGATATATTAATATTAATAATGTTGGATTAATTATTTTATGGTGGATATAATATATCTATATGAAGTAGAAAGACAAATAACAACTGAATGAGTTGAGTTAGACGATTAACTTTTCTTTGAGATAACTCCTTTTTCATTGACCGGCTACCTTCTTAGGATAAATGATGGGTAATTCTATGATCACATGGAAAAAGTAAAAGTAAAATAATATTGTTTTTGGGTTGGTGTTGGCTGATCTAGAGGGATCAATTAATTTTAATAATAGACGACAAGAGGTTACCTTATAGAAGAGATGATAGGGACACAAAAGGAATTAAATAAATGAGTAGAAAATTGTAATTGGTTTTCATGATATAATAAAAAAAATTGTCATATATTCAAATAATTTTAGTATTTGGACTAAAAAACCAATGAATATGGTTTTACAATGTGTTTTGGGTTATATTGATTCCTCGATCTTTTATTTTTATATATTTTATCATATTTTCCATATCACATGGAATATAAATTTACCATGGTTACTACTTATTATACCCAAAACATAAAATAATATTTATAGAAAATAATTTTATATCTGGATAATAATTTGTATTCAATTTTGAATGATTCAAATAATGAATATGGTATAAATTGAAATTAATATTTATTTAACAATTATAATGAATAATTATTCTTAAGTATGGGTAAACATTAAAATTTTAAATTATAATATAACAATAAACTATAATTTTGATTCAATTGGGATTGATTGGGATTTCTAAAATAAAATAACATGTAGAATTATTTAAAACCATGAAAACACGAGAAGAAAAATTAAAATACATAATTAAGATAGATTAACCAAAAAATGTTTTTATTTTAACACAAAATAGTACATATATTATCATAATATTATCTATTAATTAATAAGATTATAATTATATTTGTATATATATATATATTACTATTAATTATATAAAATTTATTAGTTATGTAAACAAATTTCCATAAATATTAATTTCATTCTTATATAATATATTTTCAGAAAACAAACATTTTTCAGAATTAGATATTTTTAAATAACCAAAACGAATTAATTATTCTGAGAAATATAAAATATTCATTTTATGATAAATCTATCACGATCAAATAAAAAAATTACATCATATACTATGTATAATATATAAGAAGATTTATTTTTGACCCTTTTTTGAATAAATAAAAAAAATTCATTTTATAGTATTATCATAAATGTATGCTTAGTCAATGTAATTTATGATAAAATGTTGTAATATATGAATCCATAATATATAATTCCATCATGTTTCTTTTTCAATTCATCAAACTAAATTTTTTCACCTAATAAGGGAACTATTATATTTTTGTATCACCTTGCATGAGTTCTATTAAATTATGAACCTCTTGATTTGGTTACAATATAGAAAACCCTAGAAGATATACATTTTCATATTTCATAAAAATCAAAATATCTTCAATGTTGAGTTTCATTTCATATATTTGAGATAAATACCAACATGAATTGGATTCCAGACCTAAATGATGAGATTAATGCACATAGTATGATCATATTAATTATTTATTTAATATAGAATCATAGACTGATTGTTTATAACAAACATAACATCACTTTCATGGTAATTGATATGGGTTATATATTGATATTGTAAATCCATTCCCAAAATCACATAATATTAAACTAATTAGTGGAATATATTATTTATAATAATAAAATTCTCAAAACAAATTCAATCATTTGATAAATTTATTGATGATATTAAATCATCTTATAATTAAATAATTTCATTGATAGTTCAATATATAATCATTAAAGGGTTGATGAAATATCCATAGTATATTCATTAGATACTAAATAGTGGTTAATAATAAATTAAAATAAGACGTTTCATGTTGTAGATTATAAAATGAGTATAACATTCACTAGATAAATTTCATAACCAATTATGAAAAATTTATTTCGTTGGCCTTAACATTTTTCTTATTATTAGAAGTCTATTGTTGTTGTTTTCTCAAAAAATCCATATTTATAGTTCATTATTTTATATAATATCAATAATCCATACATCTGATTCATTATAGTATGGGAAGATAATTTTTTAGTATTATTTTCACCAAAATCAATTGAATATTAATTTTCTTAATGACCTTATCATATATTGATAAATAATTTACCGATCCATTATAGATAATTTTCCCCATTCTTCTTTCCATAAATTTAGAATTAATGATGATTAGTTCTATTTTCACTATGAGTTTTAATAGGTTAATTTCTAAGGATACATTCTCTATATCAATCAATGTCTCTTATATCCAATTCGTTTTGTGGAATATATTCTAATAACATAAATAATTAAAAAAAATTGTTTCTAGGACTAAAATATAACCTGAAAAACAAAACTGAATCTATGATGTCATTTTTATCATATTTATTAATGAGTGTATGATCTTTGTTCCTCAATAATAAAAATCCAAAAAACCATTATTGTGAAGTTGTTGAATAAAATACTTAATTATTATACCATTATACACTCTTCCCAAATCATGGATTCAATTTCGTCCGCTTTCTCGATATTCATAATAAGATTCCCCATAGATATTATTCACTATAAAAACAATTCAAAACCAAAACAAAAATCACATGGATTGATAAATAGATAATGTAAATTTTTTACAACATTGATCAATTGATCATCAACTAGTGGTATATAATACCCACTAATAGGGTTCAGATGTGGTCACAAGAATAAATCAATATCATGTTTCTGTATTATTATTGCCTTCAAAATCTCAATATGGTTCGTATTATTATTCCTAGATTCAAATAATCATATAATAAAATTCATATTGTTTTAAAAAAAATAAAATATTTTTTCTCACATATGTTTAATCACTAAATAATCTATCCTACCAATTTTATGTGATTTCCTACTGGTTTATATCATTCTATATAATATATTTTATAGTCCAAGTATCAAGAATCAATAACAAAAGGCAGAAATAAAATGATAATTCTAAAAATCAAATCAGATCAAAATTAATGAAACATTTTATTTTCCAATAAATTTTTTTATATAATAGAAGTATTATAATTGTCATAATAGTTCTTCGATGTAACGTGACTATACAAAAGAATATCCATTAATATTCTTAAACCAATTGGGCAGTTATGCCCCTTTTTGATTCACCATATAGAGATTGAGTTAATTCCTAATAGACATAATTTAGTATTATTAGCCTATGGTACAACTACGACATATCGTGAATCCACTAATAGTTTCCAAATAGGAATTTAATTTCATAAATATAATACCATATTTACGTTAATACAATTTTATGAAATAAATTTTCACCTAAAATTATTTTTAGTGTTTTTAATATAATTATTTTATCATAATACCAAAAAATAACTAAGAACTACTATGATACCCATTGAGGTGACATAAAAACCAATTACATAAATAATTCAACACAGTAGGTAATTATTAGATGTGTTTGAAAATATTACAAAACCAAAATCATAATGATTTTCAATCCTAGGAGTCTATATACATAGTAATACTTTAACATTAAAATCATCAAAATATATGAAAAACATACCTCTCATATTGTACCTATATAGAGTTATAATATCAAATTCATATATTCAAGGCCAAGAAGAATGATAATTTATTATTTGTTGATCTTAGATTGTTAAAAAGGTTAGATATATGAGATGACAATTGATGACCATAAATGATAATGTGGAAAACATAAGTGTACGATAACATTATAAATAATTAATAAAATAATATCCAATATGGCATAAATCCTAAATCATTATTCATGGAATAAAGATTATTTATGAAATAGAAAAGGTTCATTTGAAGACAGAATTATCAATAAATAATCCTTATCCATGAGATAATATCTTAGGTAAAAGATTATTACTTATGGTTTTCTCATAAACATTACAATATAAGTACTACATATAGTATAAAAACAATGATATTCATTAAAAATTAGGCTCGTATTTACAAATTGTAATCCTTATAGGATAAGTGTTAACCAACCGTGTCACAACTCATCCCTCGGGGCCCATTCCGTGACGAACCGAAACCCACCTTCCTTAGGCCAGGGGCTGGCGACTAGCACCAAAGGCATAAATCACTAAACTATGAAGGCATTGCTTTTAAAACATGAAAACCCATACAACATAGTAGGAGTTGGAAATAAAACACTAAGTAAAAATGTATACAAAGACAGCTGAAAGTTGAGGGGCCGGAATACATGACCAATAGGAAAATACAGGTACAACTGAAAACAAGTACAACTGAAAAGGTAAAATCAACTGAAATATGAAGAGAAGATCCTAGATCGTCCTCTATAGATCCTACCTGATGGGTAGGTACAAATAGCCTCCTCCGCACTCCTGGGCTTTTAGTCTCCTCCGTGTACTGACACATCGTATGGTCTAACTTCGGGTACCGTCCAGTCCTGGTACTCTCAGCCTCAGTCAGTGTTGTCTGCCGTCTACAACCAACACAACGAGGTGTGGGAATAACCCAAGCATGGGTGACTATAACGATACTCAATAGGGACCCCGAGACCCTCATGGTCTCAGAAAATCCCACAAGGATAATCCACAAATTATAAAATCAACAGAATACCCCACATAGGTATATGCCCATACATATACCTATGTTATCATGTAATTCATCTCAATCATGAGGTAAATACAAAAAGTTAATGACTTAGATCATCCAAGATATTATTCTATAGATAGTATCAATTTGAACCCTTGACTACTTGATAACTCCTACACTATTGACTACAGTGGGCCTGCCGCGTCACACAGAGGCTCTTCCCACTAACCATGGGAAGTTGAGGTTCACCTCGTGTCGAGTAACGTTGGTCTCTCATGCTAACACAGAGGTGTTCCCCACCATGGGTCTGCATCATCACCTAGAGGCGCTCCCCCTCGTTGCCTACTGAGGTACTCCTACTGTCGAGTACCATGGATATTCCCTATCACATAGAGGTTCTCCCCACTCTGGGTCTGCCGCGACACCCAGGTGCTCCCCATTGGGTAACTAGAGTCACTCTGAGTCAAACGGTAAGCATTTGTCAGGTCCCAACCAGCTACTAGGTTCCCACACAAATGTGTGATCGTCTCCGGAAGATATTCTCCACACGCTACTGTTCGATGCTCAAACTGCCACAAATTCCCACAATGAAGTATCTCAATGGTCTTCCACATCATATAGGTCTCAATGAAATATATTTTATGGGAATCAGACGCACGGTCTATGAGTTGTTAGTATTTTAGTCCAGGGGACCGGTTGGATTCGTGTATGATCCAACCTGAATATATCTCAACATTACCACGAGATCCAGGGGAGTATACTCAAAGGGACCAATACACTCCAAAAAAAACTAGCGCCACTAAATGGTTCGTCAAACTATCGTCCGGTGAAAAAGATATGGAAAAAAATGTAATGGGTCAGCAGTGGGCCCAGGTCCGGTTCGACCGGGTCAAACCGACTTAGCCCAACCCAGTCTGGGCCAACCCGGTCTAGGTAGACCTGGTTAGACCTGTTGGGTCTTGCCCGGCCCCTTGGATGGGACAATCTTTTAGGTTTGGCCTAGCACGTTGGGCCTAGCCCATGGGGCCGCGAGGACGGTTTGGCCCGGGCTTAGGGTCGGTTCGTCCTAGAGCATTGCGATGGCGCGGCCCGACTCTTCTTAGCCTAGAGGGAGTGGCAGGGCCGGTTTGTACATGGTACAGTGAGGGGGATATAGGCCGGTTAGGGAGGCCGGGCAGCTTGGAGGTGGCTGGCCAGGGCGCGGCCCCACGACCCCGCGGCCGGGCAGCGCACCAGGCGGGCTGGTGGGTGGCCGAGCAGGGTGCCAGGAGAGCCGGCAGGAGGATGGGCAGGGTGCCAAACGGGCCAGAGGGCGGCCGAGCAAGGCGTGGCCGAACCAGAAGGAGAATAGAAGGCCGTTAGTCCAGGACGGTGCGATTCAGTGTGGCTCAGGCTGGCGCGGGTCGGCGTGGCTCCGGAAGCCAGCGGTAGTGCGGTCGGGCACGCGGGAGGTCTGTGGTGGTTTGGCCCACAGAGCTGGCTTGGTCAAGGCACAATAATGTCAGGGGTAGGGGGAAGTGAAGTTCGCAGAGGCTGTGGGATGTGTGGCCTTTGCCTATGATTTTATCGCCATCAACGCTGCTTAATTGCCATTCTGAGAAACAACACAAACAAGAATTGTGGATGGGTCAGGCCATTTTGGTTTGGCTCGCACCCTCTAAATTTAGACTGATAACACTTGGATCATCAAAGAGTAATAATGATGAACATTAATTGTTTTAAAACCACTCAATTATTCCCTTCCTATCCGAAGAAGAGAAAAAGAAAAGGTATGTTTCCAAAAATAAACCCCCTACCTTTGATTGTCTGTCGTCGATGTTGAAGTCATGGGAAGAAGATGAAGAAGTTCGTCATTCATCGCGCCCTCCACGCACTCCCAATCCTGATCTACTTCAGTTCATTGACAATGATGTAGAGGGTAGGTCGGTTGAACACGCCTCACGTCGGTAGGATCCGATGGAGGAATTTGAAGATGGTCGGCGTTCTTCGTCAGTGGAGCATTCTTCATTGGGAGAACATTTCTCCAAAGATCTTCTCTTCTCAAGATCCACCAAATAAGAAATTCGACGCAAAATAATAATAGATTGACTTTTTCTACTATTTAGTTGCTGACACAAAAATCAAATTAGTGAATTAATTACTTGGTTAGACTAATATATTGATTAGTGATGGCACAAATTAATTAGGGGAGTTGGTACCAAAAAATTAAATAGGAGGTCATGAGGCTCTCCCTCCTTAATGAGTGAGAATTGTGTGGTTTTACTCTCCTCTATCAATAGAGAGTTTAGACACATGTGGTCCTCATGTCATATCCTCTTGCGAAAGGTTAGGTTTAGGTGGGCCCCACCACCATAACCTCTAATGGGAGGTCAATGTGTAGTGGTCCCACCTCCAAATTCCATGAGGAGATTTTAACTGTAAGAAAAAATAAAGCCAGCCACATTATTTTTAGTTAATTCAATCTCTAAAATCCCCAAAAACTATCATTTATTCATGAACAACTAATGTCAATGTGAAATTCTCCTTAAGAGAATACTGGTTCTGCGTGTTCAACTGTGCCCTCAGATTCCTATTTTGTGCACTGGTTCAAATGTTATGAAAACCTGCTCACACGTTTACAGAACATACCTGAACAAAACATCAAAAATTGATTCTGGGCACACCGGGCCTCAGAATCACGTGTCGTCAGTTTTTGCGGACATTTAAAATTACCATGTATTTAAGGAAAACATTACCACAAAATTTTTGGGTTTTTACATTCTCCCCACCTCAGGGATTTTTGTCCCTGTAATCTTCAACTCAAACTAAGGGAACAAGTTGTGGTATTGAGAATGCATCGGAGCCTCCCACTCCCATGTTCTCTCTTGGAGGTTCTCATGATGCCATCAAACATGCACCAGAGTTATCAACCATCCATGATAGACCATCTCTTGTAGATCCTCAATCTCCACTGGAACCTCTATAATATTCGCCCCAATGTCGATTTCCAGCTCTCCATGGTCAATGATGGGAGAAGGGTCATGCACGTATCTCCTCAGTTGGGATACAAGGAAGACATCGTGCACCCAGTGCAACTCAGGTGGAATAGCTAAGCTGTATTCCACCTCACCAACTCTACGGGGTACTTGAAAAGGTCCGATGAAATGCAGAGATAACTTGCTGCCTCGGCCAATCTATGTACTCCTCATCGAGGTGAGACCCATAGAAAGTCCTGGTCTCTATCCTCAAACTCCATAGGTCTCCGTCTCTTGTTATCATACGACTTTTTCCTGCTCTTTGTAGTCTTCATCCGCTCCTGGATGATCTGCACCATCTTCGTGGTAGTTCGTTCTATCTATTGTCCCACTAGTACTGAAACACAATGGTATGTCCATCACAAGGTTGATCTGCAAGGTCTCACATACATGCCTCGAAAGGTGTCATCCCAATGGTGGAGATATAGCAGTTGTTGTATGAAAACTCCACCAATGGTACATGGTTCTCCCACCTGCACCTAATGTTGAGGACTCATGCATAGATTATGTCCTTGAGAGTCTGAATGGTCCTCTCAGTCTGGCCATATGTCTAAGGATAGAAGGTTTTCCTCAGACAAAGGTGCTATCTATAATCCTTCTGCAACCCCTTCCTTAGCCGAGATGTAAATTGTGTGTCATGATAGGAGAAAATAGAATAAGGTACTCCAGGTATCCGCACAAACTCCTTCACATAGAGGCGTCCCATGCTCTCTACTGAACCCTACTCTTTAATTGGTATGAAGTGGGCCGACTTTATGAGTCGGTCAACGATCACCCAAATCGATTCGTGACCCCTGGATGTAAATGGAATACTTTTCCCGAAGTCCTTGGATATCCCATCCCAATTCCACTTTGGGACCTTTAAAGGATGAAGCATACCTGCTGGTACCTGGTTCTCTACCTTCACCTACGGACAAGTGAGGTAGTGAGAGACAAATTCTGCAACTACCTTTTTCATACCTAGACACCAGTGCTGTCGTCGAATGTCCTGGTACATCTTCCCCACTCATAGATGTTCTCCTAAAGTGGATGTGTAGAACTCCATCAATAATTCCTTCTGATGTGACCCGGGTACCATAGTACACCCACTAAAGAGGATGACTTTCTCCCTACCTTTATAAAATCCATCATGTGCCTTCCCAATTGAAATCTGAGCACATCGTGTCTCGTAGTCAGTGTCCTCATGTTGTGCCTCAATACATTGCAGAAGAAGTGGGGGATTGACTGTAATGGTTTGAAGGAATGATGTTGCATCTCTATCCACAAAATAATATCTGTAAAGCATCTAGCTACTCCATCACCTCACCTAGCAGCAGTATACCAGATCTCCTTCTGAGTGAATCTTCTACAAAGTTCCCCTTTCCTTTAGTATAGATTATCTCGAAGTCATAGTCCTATAGGAACTCAAGCCACCACTACGGTCTCATGATCAGGTCCTTCGGAGAGAAGATATACATGAGACTCTTATGTTTAGAGTACATGGTAAAAAGTTCGCCTATCAGATAGTGTCACCACATATTCAAGGAGAAGACCACTACTACTAAATCAAGGTCATGGGTAGCGCAGTTCTGGTCATTTTTTCACAACTACCACGAAAAATATTCTATCATTGCTCGATACTTCATTAGGACCCACCCGAGTCTGGTTCCTGATGCGTCATAGTAGACTATGTACCCCACGCCTTCCTCTAGAAGCCTCAATATGGGGGTACAAGTTAGCCTATGCCTTACATTTTAAAAGATTTTTTGGCATCTCTCCAACCACATGAAGGGATTCCCCTTCTAATTCAAGGATGATTGTAGTGATGCAACTCTGATGAAGTCTGGAACAAACCTCTGATAGTAACCAGCCAATCACAGGAAACTCCGTACCTCCGTCACACTCCTAGGAGACTCCCAAGCAAGTGTCACCTCAATATCCACTGGATCGACAACAAATCCAACCTCCTAGATGACATTTCCCAAGAAGTGAGCCTCTCGGATCCAAAACTGGCACTTCTAGAGCTTACCATACAGCTGGAGCTCTCGGAGTGTGTCCCATAAAATACGAAAATGGTAGGCATGATCCTCCTTATTAGTCGAGTAGATCATAATGTTGTTGATGAAGACTACGACAAAGAGATCGAGGTATGGATATAAAATCATGTTCATGAGTCCCATGAAAACTGCTGGAGTGTTGGTTACTCCGAAAGGAATAATCAAGAACTTGTAGTGGCCATACCGACGTCGGAAGGCTGCCTTTTGCACATCCACATATCATACTCTGAGCTGGTGATAGAATGACATGAGGTCTATCATAGAAACCACCATTCTCCCTTCAGTTGATCAAAGTTGTCATAAATCCTTGTGATTGGGTACCTATTATTTACTGTCACCTAATTTAGGTGACGGTAGTCAACACAAATCATCAAGCTCTCATCCACCTTCTTGGAAAACCGAATCGGGGATGCCTAGGGAGAAACACTGGTTGGAATGAATCCTTTCCCCTGCAAGTCCTCTTGCAGTACCTCCAGCTCAGGATGCTCCGCAGGAGCCATCTGATATGCTGGTGTAGATATTTGTGTCATCCCAAGATACAAGTCAATGTAAAATTCCAACTCTCTGCAATGAGATAGACCTGGAACATCATAAGGGAAAACATTCGTGTACTGGTTCACCACTACAGGATAGCCCAGACTCTCCACATCAACTTCTTCGAGGGTAAGGCAGTCTAACTGATGAGTGATTGGTTGCACCCTCCTTTGAGTAAGTCTGTCATCTCCTACAGAGGCTCCCTTTTCACCGCTGAAGGTTTACCTGGTCCCATCCGTGTAGACACAACACACATTGCACCTAATACAGTCAATTTGAGCATAGACTGTAGATAAATAGTCCATACCCAAGATGACATCGTAAGGCCTTGACGCCGCTACTAGGAGATCCCAGCCAATGCTATCGACTCCTACAGTAATCTCATACTGCTGGCATGAGTGTATAATTGCCGAGTCTGCAATCGTAAAAGTCTCTTGCCGTAATGATCGAGGTAATGGCTCTGTCAGAATATCTTTTCTCCAAATGTGGGCAGTGGCAATGAAAGAGTGACTGGCACGTGTGTCTATTAGAACTGCAACTATGGGGGTGTAGAACCATATCGTACCTCGACTCAAATCAGGAGCACCATGATCGTAAGCCTTAGCTACCTGGAGCTGAGCTCTCCCATGTCCACATGTTCCTTTCGGTTGGGGTGGACATCCTGGTGGTGTTGGCAGTAACACCTCGAAACATCACCAACCGCTAGCGGCACGACCAACTAATCTGCCACGTCATCCTGCTCCCTCCGGACCACCTCGATCGAATTTCTTCTTCTGCATGGGCGGTCCTTCGACTGTATTCTGAGAATCTGAATGGTGGGTCAAATAGTTATGAGCCATGTGACCATTCCCGCCACATGAGTAACCCTGCCCACTACTGGCATGTGTGTCTCTGATCTGGGTGTCCCGTACAATTTATCCTAAGTCATGCGTTTGTCTACCCGTGGGTTTGGTCTTCTTGGAAATTTGAGACATATTTCTACTAGCAGCTACAGAAGACTACGAAACATGTCGACTAGTGGTGGGTCTTACTGCTAGAGACTTCTCATCAAGGAAAATCTCCACTAAGAGGGCTCGCTCCAACACCCCTTCTAGCGTCGGGATGCTGAGGGAGATCATCGAAGACTGGATCTCTCGGGTGAGACCCTTCTCAAAGGTCTGGGCTCTGAATAATGGGTCTTGAACCAGATCTGTGGAGAAACGTGAGAGGTCGGTGAACCTCACTTAGTATTATTCCACTTTCATGTTGCCCTGCTACAGATGAAGTAGGTCCTATATGTGCACAACCCAAAGAGTCATTGGAACAAACTCTTCCTGAAATATGCTCTCAAAGTCTTCCCAGAGAAGCATAATCTCGTCATAAACTTGAAAATCAAGATCCACCATCTTCCCATTGTATCCTGTAGAAGGATAAAAACCAGAATCACTATGATGTCGGACGGTGTCCCTATCAGTCTCAAGACTCTCACTACAGCCTCCAACCAATCCTTTGTTGACTGCAGGTCCGTCTCTCAAATGAACCTGGGTGTCCTCTAGCGCAGGAACTCATGGAATATGCTCAAGAAGTGTGAATTTTCTACTATAGGGGCTTGTTGAATCAGTGGCCCAAAGGGTTGTGGTACCGCTAGTGCCTCCTCTAGAAAAGGGCCCTCCATGGATGCCTCATCGCTCGTTGTGTTATCCGTGCGTACAACTCTCAGAACTCTCACTGGTCATCCATGGGAAGGAATCCTAGATAAAACAGATGTGACACTGTCAAAATATTTATACATGTTGATCTGACCTGGTTGAGCTGACTTAAAGAAACCTTATGAGAACACACTCGTAATCAGTGTTTTCGGGCACTAAGTCGGAAATACGAAGTCAGAGTCATGGTGTATGGACACATCGGCTACTGCACCAACACTGGAATCCTTGAACTGAGAACCACACTCAGTACACTTAAAAATATTTCATCATAGAAGATAATGATCATATTCTTATGTTTTTCGGTAGAGTCACTCTGAGTCAAACGGCCCATTGGGTAGGCCAGCCTGTTTTGTTCGGTCCAGCCCGCTGGCGACTAGCACCGAATTCATAAATCACAAAAAGTGTAAGGAATTTAATTTATTACTATAAACACACACATTATAGAACACAACAAAATAAAAAATACTAAGTATTATTGTACAAAAAGAGAGTGCTAAAAATTAAGGGGGCTGGAAATACAAGCCCAACAGTAAAGTACAAGTATAACATAAAATGTCAAAACAACTGAAAGGGGAAAAACATCTCATGGATCATCCACCACAGATCCTACTAGAAGGGTAGGTATATATAGGATCCTCAGCACTCCACATCTGTTGGTATCCTCTTTGTATCGACACTTCATATGGTCCACCTCTGGGTATCATCTAGTCATGGTACTCTCAGCCTCATTCACTATTTTTCAACGTCTGCAACCAACACAATGAGATAAGGGCATAACCCGTGCACGGGTGAGTATAACGATACTCATTAAGGACCCTAAGACCCTCAAGGTCTCACAAAATCCAACAAGGATAAACCAATATGAATGAAATAAACATGTAACCCCACTTAGGTATATGAATATACATATACATATGTTATCAAGTAATCCATCTCAATCATGAGATAAACAAAAATGTTACAAACTCCGCTCACACCAGGATTTATTCTAGGGGTATAATCAAGTAACATTTCCAATCCCAACATCGAACACCTCAAATGATGGAGAACTCCTCCTCTTTCGAGTACATTGGGCATGTCGTGACACATAGAGGCACTTCCCACTAACCTTGGACTATTGAGGTACTCCTCTTGTCGAGTATTGTGGGTTTGCTGCATCACACAGAGGCTCTCCCCACTGTTGGCCTGCCGCATCACACAAATGAGCTCCCCCTCGTATCCTGTTGAGGTACTCCTCTTGTCGAGTACCATGGGTCTACCGCATCACCCAGAGGCACTCCCCACCATGGGTCTGTCATGACACCAACGCACTCCCCACTGGGCTAGTCGAATCCATCCGAGTCAAATCGATGAGTAGTCTTCAGGTCTCAACAAGCTACTAGGTCTCCGAATTATACTTAATCATCTCTGGAAGGATCCGCTCCATGATCTACAGGTCCATACACTAATTTTCACGAAGTCCCATGTAGAAGTACCTAAAATTTCTGCCTCGTCACAGGGGTCTAAACGCAATAGATGGTGCATCAAACGGATGCCCGGTCTGTGTGTTATTTAACTTTTAGTCCCCAGGGACTGGTTGGATTCTTGCATGATCCTACCTGACCGTATCTCAAATTTACCCTGAACTCCAGTGGGGTATACATAAAGTGATCGTCGCGCTCGAATAATATCAACACCGTTTTCTGTTCATGAAATGGTCGCCTGGTGCCAAAGATATTGACAATGAAAGTAAAGGGTCAGTAGTGGGCCCGAGTCCGGTCTGACCAGGTCTGGGTCGACCCGAGCAGACTTGTTGGGTCTGGGCTGACACATTGGGTGGGATAGCCTGTTAGGTTCGGTCTAGCCCACTGGGCCCCACCCAGAAGGCCGTGTTGGTTGTTCGACTAGGGCTGGGGGCCGGTTCGACACGTTCTCGGGATCGGTTCGGTCGGGAGCATCGAGAGGGTGCGGCCCGGCGTGGCACATCCCGAAGCGCGTGGCAGGGATGGTTTGACGAGGGCGTCATGAGGGGGGCTGCGGGCCGCCTCGGGAGGCCTGTGTGGCCAGGGAGTCACTTCGTTCGAGTGGTGTCTCAAAAGGCTGGGTGGCCGGGCTGGCCGGAAGGCATGCCAGCTGGTGAACGAGTAGACTGGGAGGTGGCCGGGCAGGGCATCAGGCAGGCCGGCAGGCAGTGTGAGCTTACTCTAGGAGGCGAGATCTTCGGCTGGGATCTCCATGTAGCATCGTCGAGGCCCTACAATGTCATCTTGGTTATGGACTGGTTATCCAAATACCATGAAAAAATTTAGTGTATTAGGCACAAAGTGTGGTGTGTCCGCACAGATGGGACCAGGTTTACCTTCACCGGTGAGAAGGGAACCTTTGCAGCAGAGGAGAAATTTACTCGGAGGAGGGTGCAACCAAGCACTCATCAATTGTCCTACCATACTCTATATGTAGTTGATGTGGAGAGTCTGAGCTATCCTATAGTGGTGGACGAGTACATGGATGTTTTCCCTTATTATGTTCCAGGTCTACCTTCTCGTAGAGAGGTGGAATTTTACATTGACATGTACCCAAAGATGTCACCAATATCTACAACAGCGTGTCGCAAGGCTCTATAAGAGCTTCGCGAACTGTGGGTACAACTAGAGGACCTGCGGGGGAAAGGATTCATCTGGCCCAGTGTTTCTCTCAGGGCAGCCTCAATTCTGATCTCCATGAAGGAAGATGGGAGCTTGAGGCATTGTGTCGACTATCATTGCCTAAATAAGGTGATCCTGAAGAAGAAGTACCCACTCCGAAGGATTGAAGACCTCTTTGATCTGCTGAAGGGAGGACAGTGGTTCTCGAAGATAGACCTCAGATCAGGCTATCAGCATCTCAGAGTTCGAGATAAGGATGTGCAGAAGGCAACCTTCAGATGTCGGTACAGCCACTACGAGTTCATAGTTATGCCTTTCAGTTTAAACAATGCTCTTACATTGTTTATGGGACTCATGAACATGATTTTCCTGCCATACCTCGATCTCTTTTTTGTAGTCTTCATCGACGACATTCTGATCTACTCGACTACTGAGGAGGAGAATGCCTACCATTTGCAGCTAGTACTGGACACACTCCGAGAGCACTATATTTCTAGTAAGCTCTCTATGTACCAGTTTTGGATCCACGAGGTTCACTTTTTGGGACATTTCATCTCAGAGGCTAGAGTTGCAGTAGATCAAGCTAATATTTAGGAGGAACTTTCTTATGAGCCACCCAGGAGTGTCACAGAGGTAGGTAGTTTCCTGGGTCTAGCTGGTTTCTAACAGAGATTCGTGCCAGACTTTTCCAGAGTTGTAGCACCACTATATGCCTTGATGAAGAATGGGAAACCATTCGTGTGGTTGAAAATATTCAAAAAGATCTTTTAGGAAAAGAGATAGAATCTGACTAGTGCCCCCATCTTGAGGCTTCCAGGGGAAGGCTTTGGGTACGTATTTTACTATGATGCATGAGGGACCAGACAAGGGTGTGTCCTGATGCAAGAGTGATCAGTGATCGCGTATGGTTCTTTGCAGCTGAGACATCACGAGTAGAACTACGCAACCCATGACCTGATATTATCAGTAGTGGTATTCGGCTTGAACATGTGGAGAGACTATATAATGGGAAAACAGTTTACCATGTACTCTGATCACAAGAGTCTCAGCTATAACTTCTCTCAGAAGGACCTAAACCTGAGAAAATGGTGATGGCTTGATTTCTTCCAGACCTATGACTTCTATATAGTCTATACTCCATTAATGGGGAACGTTTTAGCAGTTGAACTCAGTAGGAGATCTGGTATACATCTCCTAGGTGGGGCGATAGAGCAGCTGGCATCTTTACAGATATCCATTGTGGATAGAGATGGAGTAGCTTTCCTTCAGTACCTTATAGTCACTCCCCATCTTCTTCAGCGAGTCAGGGAGGCACAATATGGGGATACTGACAACGAGACACAACGTGATCAGATATCCACAGGGTAGGCCCTTATAGATTTTCTGAAGGTAGGGAGCATGTCATCCTTTTCAGAGGTTGTACTACGTTACCTGTGTCACTTCACGAGGAAGTGCTGATGGAGTTCAACATATCCCCTCTAGCGGTACATCCGGGAGTGGGGAATATGTACCAGGTCCTTTGAAGACAGCATTGGTGTCCATGTATGATGAAAGTAGTAGCAGTGTTTTTCTCTCAATGCCTAACCTATCAGCAAGTGAAGGTATAGAACCAATTACCAGCAGGCTTGGAATAGCCTTTAAAGGTCTTAGATTGGAAGTGGGATGGGTTATCCATGGACTTAATGATGGGACTTCCATGTACATCTAGAGGACATGACTCCATCTGGGTGATCATCGATCGACTCACCAATTTGTTCCACTTTCTACCGATCAGAGAGCGGGGTTCTGTAAAGAGCTAGGGAAGCCTCTATGTGTAGAAGATTGTGCGGCTACAAGGAGTACCTTCTTATATTGTCTCTGATCATGACACATGGTTTACTTCCTGGAGATGGTAGTGGTTGCATGAGGCTTTTGGGACGTATCTTCATCTAAGCACCACCTTCCATCCTCAGACGGATGGTCAGACTGAGCAGGCCATATAGACCCTCGAGGACATGCTATGTGCTTGTGTCCTTGACTTTGGTCACAGCTAGGAGGATAACTTACCTTTGGGGGATTTTTACTACAACAACAGCTATCACTCAACCATCAGGATGGGACCATTTGATGCATCATATGGATGACATTCTATATCACCCTTGTGCTGGACTGACCCTGGGGTTTCAGTACTAGTGGGACCAGAGATGGTACGAGGTACCACGGAGAAGGTGCAGATTATCCAAGAGCAGATGAAGACTGTACATAGCAGGAATAAGTTGTATGATTACATGAGACAAAGACCTTTGGAGTTCATGCATGGTGACCACGTCTTCCTACGGGTCTCACTACGATGAGGTCTATAGAGATTTGGCTGAGGTGGCAAGTTATCTCCATGATTCATCGGACCATCCCAGGTCCCCAGCAGATTAGGTGAGGTGGCTTACAACCTAGCTCTTCAACCTCAATTGCAGTGGGTGCATGACATCTTCCACGTATATCAGTTGAAAAGATACGTGCACGGCCCTTTACATATCATCGACCATGGAGAGTTGGAAGTCCACAATGGGGAAACTTTTACAGAGTTTCCATTGAAGATTGAGGATCGATATGAGCGGGTCCTACGAGGATGGTCGATACCTCTGGTGCACGTTCATTGGTATCATGGGAACCTACATGAGAACACATGGGAGTGTGGGGCTAATATGCTTGCTCAGTACCCCCACGTGTTCCCTTAGATCAAGTTGTATCTTATGAGGACGTAAATCCTTGAGTTGGGGAGAATGTGAAGACAAAAAAAATCCATGGAAAACTATTTCTTAAATAAATGGGGATTTTACGAGTCCATGAATATTGATGGTGCATGATTCCGAGTCCCGGTGTGACCGAAATAAATTTATGATGTTTTTTTCAAATATGTTCAGTAAATGTACGAGCGAGTTTTTATAACTTTTTAACCAGTGCTCGGAATTGAAATATGAGGTCACGGTTGAACTCGCAGCACCGGTATTCCCTTAAGAAGACATTCACTTCGACTGTAGCGGGTCAAGTTGAAAAGATTGTTTTTGGGGTTTTTAGAGATTGAATGAAATAAAAATAATGTGTGTGGATTTATTTTTATTTGAGGGTCAAAATATCCTCATGGAAGTTGGAGGTGGGACCCCCACACCTTAACCTCCATTGAGAGGTAATGTTGGTGGGTCCCACCTGAACCTAACCTCTCGCGAGAGGTTATGACATGGGGACCACACGGGAAAAATTCACTTATTCATTGAGGAGAGTAAAACCACTCAAATCTCACTCAATAATGAGGGAGAGCCTCTTGACCTCCACTTTAATTAATTGGTTCCAACTCCCCTAATTAATTTGTGCCAACACTCATGAATTAATTAGGTGGACCAATTTATTAATTCCCCAATTTGATTTTTGTGTCAGCAACTAAACAATAGAAAAACACAATCTTTTATTATTTTTCTAGGAATTTCTCATTTGGTGGAGTCTGGGAAGAGAAGAGATTGTGGAAAATGTTCATCCAATGATGAACGCTCCACCAACGATGAAAACTCCACCGATGAAGAACGCCGACCTTCTTCGACTTCCATCCTCGGATCCTACCGACGTGGGTCATCTTCAACTGAACAACCCTCTGCATCGTCATCAACCATCTGACGTAGCTCGGGAATGTGAGTGAGTGTCAGACGTGACGAATGACGAAGTCATTCGCCTTCTTCCTGGGACTTCAACGTCGACGATCGAAAATAAAAGGTTGGGTGTTTATTTTTGTGTAACTTTCCTTTTCTTTTTATCTTATTCGGATGGGAATGGAGTCATTTCAGGGTTTTAAAACAATTGTTGTTAATTTTTCTTAATCTTTGATGAGACAAGCATTACCACCCTAAACGTGGAGGGTGCGGGAAAAACCAACATGGCCCGACCCCTCCGCTATTATTGTTTGTTTTGTTTCTGGGCATGGTGATGAAGCGGCATTCAAGGAGATGAATGAATATGAAAAGTTCACACATCCCGTGGTCTCCACAAACTGTCCTCCCATGCATAATTTTGATGCCCCGACTGAGCTGGCTCTACGGGCCGAACAACCGCTGACCTCCAACATGCCCGGCTACACCACCGCTGGCCTCCCGCATGCCCTGGCCTAACCCCACTGTCCCACGCTGGCCCAAGCGGCACCAAACCGTTCCATCTTAAACTGTGTCAGCCTGGCCTCTCAGCCACCTGGACACCCGGCCGCCTGCCGACTCTGTCGAGCCCTTCCCGTCCATCCTTTGGGCCGCCTGGCGCCCTGCCCGGCCGACCGCCGACCCCCTTGGTGCCCTGCCTGGCTGTGGGCCCGCCTAGCCATGCCCTGCCCGGCTGCCTCCCGGCCTCCCGAATGCCCCCCCCCCACCATGGCTCCATGGCAGAACCGGCCCTACCGCGCTCTCCAGGTCGAGCCGTGTCGGGCCACGCCCTCGTGACGCTCAAGGACGAACCAGTCCTGAGCCCAGGTCAAACCTCCCTCACGGCCTACAGGGCTGGGAGCAGTGGGTCGGGCAGAACCTAACAGGCTAGCCTGCCTAATGGGTTGAGTCAAACCCAACAGGTCTGACTGGGTCGGCCCAGACTTGGTAGGGCCGTGTTAGCCCTACCAGGTCGGACCAGACTCAGGCCCCCTACTGACCCTTTACATTATTTGGCCATATCTTTGGCACCAGACGATCGTTTGAAGAACCATCAGTAGCACTAGTTCTCTGGGAGTGTGGCGTTCCCTTTGAGTATACCCCACTAGAGTTCAGGGTGAAGATGAGAAACTGTCAAGTTGGATCGCACATGAATCCAACCATCCCCTGTGACTAAAAGACTAATAATTCACAGACTGGGCATCTGATTGATGTGTCATCTATTGTGTTGAGGCAACTATGACATGGTTTACCTTTGATATACTACTTCATGGGACTTCATGGTAGTTGGAGCATCTACCAATAGCTTGTGGTGCGGATCTTCTAGAGACGAGCGAGATTTTTTTGTGGGAACCTAGTAGCTAGCTGAGACCTGACGATTGCGGACCATTGGACATGGATTGACCCTACTGGCTCAGTGTAGAGCACCCTGGTGTCGCGGAAGAACCGCCGTGAGGAGTGCCATGGTGACGCAGTAGCCCCACGGTACCCGAAAGGATATGTACCTCAGCATGCTATGAGGGTGAGCGCCTCTGTGTGACGCAACAGACCCACAATGGGGAGCGCCTCTGTGTGACACGGCATACCCAATGTATTCGATAGGAGATGTACCTCAGTAGTCCAATGTTAGTGGTAAGTTCCTCTATGTGGTGCGGTAGGACCACTGTACTTGATAGAGGAAGATTTCTCCAGCAGCGGAGGGTTCAGTTTGATACTATCCCTAGAATAAAATCCCGGTTGAACTGAGTCTGTAACTTTTTTTTGTTAACCTCATGATTGAGATTGATTACTTGATAACATAGGTATATGTATTGGAATATAACTAAGTGGGGTTATCTGTTGATTTCATATTTTGTGGTTTATCTCTGTTGTATTTTGTGAGACCTTGAGGGTCTCGGGGTCCCTACTGAGTATCGTTATACTCACCCCTACACAGGATGTTCCCACACCTCTTTGTATTTGTTGTAGACGACAGATAGCCCTGATTGAGGATGAGATTACCAGGACTGGACGGTACCCGGAGGTGGACCATATGACATGTCAGTATGCAGAGGAGACTGACAAACATAGAGTACTGAGGAGGTTATCTGTACCTACCCTTTAGGTAGCATCCATGGTGGATGATCCCGGAGCTGGACTTCACCATTCATCTTTTTTTCCTTTTTAGTTATACTTGTTTTCTTTTGTACTTGTATTTTCCTGTTGGGCTCGTATTCCGGCCCCTCTACTTTCAGCACTCATTGTATACATTTTTACTTAGTGTTTTACTTCCAGATCGTACTCTATTGTGTGCGTTTTCAAATTTTTAAAGGAAACGCCTTTCCAGTTTATGGATTTATGCTTTTGGTTCTTGTCACCGGCCCGTTCCAATGGAAGGAGGGCTTGGGGAAGTCACTGCATGGGCCCCGAGCCCATGTCGATCTGCCCACGCAGCCTGCAGGGCCGGGCCCAGTGTGTTGGGCCGAACCTAACATGCTGGAAAGGACATATATTGGCATTTGGGGATAGTGATTAGTCTGATGACTCGTTCAGGCATGTGGGTGGACCCTTGTGTGGAGACCACATGTCTGTGGGAAAAATGGTGGTACCTGGTAGGCCAGGACCAAAATACCATGTTACGGCGGGGTGTCTGTGCTATCACCAGGACCCAGTTGTCACATTTGGTATCAGAGCCAGTACCCGGCCTTTAGTGTGATGCACTACTTCGGTTGAGATGTAGGGCCCACAACGAGGATGTTGTGCTCTAGGGAGGGTCTGATTGTAACACCACCAAATGATAAAGAGTTAAATGACTAAATGATATGACTCATGTCAATATGGTGCACCATTCTTTTCACGAGCCTATCTGATTAGAACTACATAGTTAAGCATGTTTGTCCTGGAGTAGTCATCAGGATGGGTGACCTTTTGGGATGTTTCCCAGGGTGTGTGTGAGTGAGGACAAAACACACTAAAATGGACATGTGTTGGCTTGTTGGGATACTCATTAGTCAGATGACCTATTCAGGAATGTGGGTGGACCCTTGGGTGGGGACCATGTGTATATGGGGAAACTGGTGGTATGTGGCAGGCCAGGACCTAACGACCATGTTAAGGCGGGTGTTTGTGCTATCACTGGTACCCAGTTGTCACGAACCGTACCTAAGGGAATGGGTATAATAGTCCTGTAAACGTAAGAATTTTTTTACCACTCTTGTAAGCTTCATATTGGGATAACCTCAAATGATTCTTCTTAAGATCATGAAATATTAACATTACCAATGTTTTGGAAAGATATGATTGAACTACCACATAAAATTTGGAATCGAAACATCATCATGAAATAGTGACACAGATATAGTAATCATTTCATATTTTATTAATTATCATTATCGAATGAAATGGAATTAATTATGTCTTCATTACGACATAATCTTCATAATCCCTCTAGAGAATATTAGTGAATAATATCAATGTCTATATAAAATGTTCAAATTTTTTAATGTTTGTGCATGTTGGAAAAGATGAAATAATAAATTTAGAATATTATTAAGTAAAAAACATCAATATAAATAAGAAATTTTATTTTTTAAAACTCAGAAAAATTCATTAAAAATAATTTATTACTAAGGAAATAATTTTTTATAGTGAAAAGATTTCAAAGATATACAATGGGAATAAAAACGTTTTTTTGAAAGATAATTTCCTAAGAAAACTATGATTTTTATATCACTCTTTTTGAATATTCAAACATAAAAAAATATTGTTCTTTAGAACAATCACATTTATTTTTTTATCAAATTAATAATTCCTTTAAAAATAAATATTTCTCCTTTGAAAAATATATCCATACTATCTATAATTGTTTTAATCCATCCTGATAAAAATAGTTATAAAACCAATTAAAAACATCTAAATTATGAGAATAATAATTCTTTAAATGGATTTCCATTGAAAGAATGTTTTTATATTAAAATGTGATTCAAGAACATACCCAGATAGCTTGAGTAAAAATATTAAAAAAATCACTAGGTAGTTTTCACAATATATAGTTCAATAATATAATTTATCATCTTTATATTTTTTTTAAAATTCCCCCATTGGTATTATATATGTAACTGAAATAAACGAAGTGGTAGATATGGTATGAGTATAAAATATTAAAAAAATTAAATGAAAATAAAATTTCCATTTTCCTTGAAATTATTATAATATCAAATTATTCCTAAAACATTAACTAATATATACTATTATACTATTTCATTAAAATTTTATTATCTAATTTTTTTTTACTATTTGGTTATAGTCATTTAATATTAATTATTTAGTTAATTTTTACTATTTTTCATTATTAGATATCAGTATTTTTGATTCTTCAATGGGATTTTGTGATAGAGACATTAAAATAATTATTTGAAAAATATTTTACCATTTCAAGATAATAAAATTTATTCGAATTATTTTTTTCTATGATTTATTATTTCTAATGTAAACTTAATAGACACTATTTGAACATTTGATGTTAATGGTAAACAAGATAAAATTGTTTTAGGTGATTTATTTATAGCAATATAAATAATTATACAGATAATTAATTTTTTTCATTATTTTAAAACAAAATGGATGAAATACAATACTCATTAATATTATATATATATAATTATTATTATTTAAACAAATTTTATAAGGATGTGCCAATAAATTGATCATAGAATCTATACACATGTTAGTCTTCACATTACTTTAGTGTTTCTTTCATTATTAAGAGAACAGAACGATGGTAGACATGTTTATCCTTTAAAATCATAATAAACATATACATATAATATATATTAACAAAATATTACCATTAATCAAGTTTTTAATCCATATATGAAAAAACTACATCATTTATGGAGTTGATAACCCAAAATTATACATTAACCGCATTTTTATTATACTAATGAGAATGACTGGAGATATATTTTGATTTTATTAATAAGATAATGACATGAAATTTAATAATTGATATAATTTTTTCTTATATTTTTAGAATATGGTTTGAGATGGATGCATAAAAAAGATAAAAAATCAAAGAATGAGATTTTGTGATATGTTTGGAATTTGAATATTCTCATAAATGATCTTTTAAATGTATATCACTGAGAATATTCTTAGATCAGAAGGAAAATAAAATATGAATAGACATATAGGGGATGAAAAATGGGAATGTGATTAAGAGTAATTATAATTTAATATTTTTTTTAATGGGATGGTTCAAGTATCAATTTATAAAATAGGTAAGAGTCATTTTTGTAACACTATAATATTACATGAAACTATTGAATTGTCACTTGAATTTAATAATGGAATATTGTTATTAGGAGAAGAATTTTAGTCATGCATCATATCCTATATTCATTTGGATATATGGTATGAGTTATTTAAGGTATTTTTATTTAGATTTATCTTTTACTTTTACCATGGTAACACATTTTTTATATATACTATAAAAATATTTTACTATGTATTTTTTTCATATATATGAAAATATTATGGATCATATATGATAATTTGAAATTTTTACTATAAATATTCAACCCATCTTATTATATTAAATTAATATTGGTGGTAAAAATTTAATATTCAATAAAAAAATCAAAACATAAAAAAACTGTTTTTAAATACTATTTTTATAATGTCAAGTTATATTTTTTAAATTAATCACATTACGTATAAATAATCAATATTATGTGTAAAATAAATAATTTTTTTTAATAAAATTATTTTATAAATTTCAATTCCTTTGTTATATACAAAGGATTTCATAAGAGACATGGTAATTTTAAAAACAAAACTGTTTCTAATTCAACAAAAATTTAATCTTTTCAGAAAACATCCAATGATTTTTTCTTAAGATAATATTGTTAAAATTAGTCAAAAATTGATTTTATTTTTTCAATTCTAAAAATATGGAAATTTTTAAATTTATATTTAGTAAAATATAATTTCAAATAACAATAGTAGTTTTAGTTAATAAACATTTGTTAATCCGTTATATAGTTTTAATATTATATCATACTATTACATAATTGATTTCATTATTGATGTTTTATAAAATTTTAATGTAATATACTCAACTATATATTTTAATAAGTAGTTGTTAACCAAATCCAATACTATTTGGAAAAATAATATTTTGAACACATCCAATATATTATATAGAAGAATATTTATTAAACAAGAGGTGTTAAACAATTTTAGTTTTCGAAACCATACGTGATAAAAACATTGAACAAGAATTTGGAAAATACATGGATTGAAGTGAAAATTATTATCCTTATAAAATTATTCTATAATTATAGATATAAGGGAAATAAATTGTGCTGAATTTTATAGTTTTATCAAAAAATTAATCTAACTTAAAATTTCATTGACTGATTAATCATGTAATAAATCAATTAGAAAGTGATATAGTTATTTAATAAATTTAATATTGATATGTAATATGTGTTTTATAGTTTTTATATTATATATTCATATATATAGTTTTTTATTACACTTATAATCAT
Organism: Viscum album; assembly: GCA_963277665.1. Lineage (NCBI taxonomy): Eukaryota > Viridiplantae > Streptophyta > Magnoliopsida > Santalales > Viscaceae > Viscum > Viscum album. Next base: position 419,278,325 of record OY728127.1, on the reverse strand, counting down.
ATTAATCATTCTCATAACAAAATAATGTCATTTATTGATTAAATATGTTTAAAATGTATGTGTCTTGTAGGATGAAATACAACATAATTAATTGAATTGATATTTTTGTTAATAAGATCAAGGTAGATGTAACATTATGTGTGGTTCATGACTCCCTTTAAAATGTTTGGTTTATAGTTTTATATATACATCCCATGATGTATTAGGGTAATATGGGTAGATATATTATCCTTGAAATAAAATCTAATATATAATCATGTGTCCAAATTTATGTTATTTATGCATTAAAATGATATATATTATCAATTAATTCCCCACTCACTGTTTAATTTAATCCATATTCTCCTCTAGCTTAATAATTTGTGTTAGTTCTTTACTTAGTTTGGATTATATTATTTATTTCACATATTATAGACATAATAGTTTAAGGTATATATCATCATAGAAAATGATAAGAACATAACATTATTGATATATTACCCACAATCCAACATTAATCAATTGGAATAGATATGGATATTTTATTGAAATAATAAAATCCCATCCCTTATAATTAATTATATATCATATGACCTTAATTATTCAACTATATAAACAACTATAGGAGTTCTGAATTCTATAAAATGAAATGGATCATCTATGTATATTCCATATTTTATTATTTTAATACATTGTATTGTTTTATTATTCAATCTATATTTTTTCAAATTTGAATATGTAGGACCACTCTATATATATTTTTATAATATTAAAATTTACATATTATAGTACAGATACGTAAAAATGAACTAATCATGAAATGATTTTGTCAATGCAAATGAACATCAAAATTCTAAAAACATATAGTGGTTGTAGACTTTAAAATGGATTTAGATGCATTTAAATGGAATTTTAATAACATGTGATATTTTATAAAACATTTTAATGTTTGAAAAAAAAATTAATTTTTAAGAAGTGGAACCTCAAAAAACTATCTATTGATGAATGAAAATACATTAATTATTATAAACGAAATAGAATAGTTCATAAAAAAATCATGAATTCATATAGAATAACATAATAGAAGAAAAAAAAATAATAATGGTCTAATAGTCATTTTTATTAATGTGGTTTTATGAGAACATTATATTTTGGAGATATAGGGAACAGAAATGATGACGTATCTCAACATATTAGTATCTTCTAAAAACAATATAAAATATTGAAATTTTTTAATATGAAATTTAAAAGTTATTATAAATAGAATAGGCAAAAAAATATAATAATTGATTGTATATTTTTAATTTGGATACATCCAATAATTTATTTTATGAGTCTAGAAAAAATATGAAATTGAACTTCATATTATAATATTAAATGGGAAAAAATTGGGTAATGATATTCAAAAAATGAAAATATATATATATATATATAATTTATTAATTTTCTATTTTGATTGTAAAAAATGTAAAATCTTGAATGGTGATGGAATATTTTATCTTCTAGAATATTGAAAGTATGAATGAGGTTATTGATTCTATTTTTAAAACTAATTTTGATTCTAATGAAGAATCTAATTATTCTAAATATAATGTTAAATAATTAAAATGTTTGAATTAAATGTTAAAATGAGATATTAATATAATTTCATAGTTTTATAAGAAATAATAATAATTTAACAACAATATTACCAAGGATGTCAAGGTAATTTCTTAATATAATAAGAAGAAAAAGAATAATACTTCTAGTATGACTAAAATTATATGTGATTTTATGGGGGTTTTTTATAAGAGGCATAAAAAGGAAGAAATAGTGATTGAATATTACAAGGAAAACCAATAAACCACAAAAGATAATTCAATGAATTTTCTTTATTTAACCAATATACCATGATCAACTCTAATGTTGGATATTATATAAATTCATAATAAACCTACAAGTAGTTTTTTGAAAATAATTCAAATATTTGTATCTCAACTATATTTTTAGAAGTTGGATGTTGGACAAGAATGTTTTTTAATAGTATTAATAGAAACATCAATAATTATGAATTTTTTTTAATATATATATATTATACAATCCCATTTAATACTAGTTAAAATATGTTGGGTTCCTTATATATTCATGGAATACCATATGCTTCCAAAATTTATAGAGTCTCTAAATTTTCCTACAATTTGATATTTTAGAAATATGTCATAAATGTATCGAGAATGATTTATGGTATATGGATAGTTTTTTTGTTTGGGAAACTGAATATATACCGATAAAAAAGCATATCATAAAATGTATTTAATAGAGTAACGATGACATATTAAAATAATTTCTATCAAAATAAAATATTCTTTTGTGGGGTTAGTATAAATAATTATAAATTTAAAATTACTGTTCTTTATATTGATAGATTATAATATAATTTTTTATCATATATTGATGATGTGATGATGAAAAGAATTTTAATTTTATGAAAACTATTAACCTACAAGACAATGATGAATTTACTTTTTTCACAAATTCAATGTAATATATATATATATATATATGAACATGAAATAGAAGTAATGAAAAGGTAAATTTGTCTAAATGTAATGAAGATAATATTATCATAAATAATAAAGGTAAAAAAAATTTAATTCCACTACTCTTGATACAATTTAAAATCATAAAAATAATAAAAAAATTTGAACATAATTTGGAGAAACATCATGTTTCTAATCTGTATTGTAATGGAGAGACACGTGATGAGTCTTACATGTTGATAAAAATTGTCATGTAAAACTTGATACATTATTTATTTAATCATTATTCATTTATGAGAACTCAATATACAAGTCATTGATGAATTAAGTATGTTATTATTTTTATGGATAGTATAATAGTTTTAGATGGGTTTGATTTTTGGAACAAAATTTTGAAACGATAAGAAATAAATTGGTCTAGTTAAATAATTATGACAATTTTAAAGGGCATATAATTAAATAAATGAATTTTTATTAAGGATGTAATAATTTTTTAAAAATTATTTTAAAATAATAGTTTTTGTCCCAATTTTTTACCACCGCAGACTATAAAGAATTAAATTACTGATATTTAATAACTTGTCTGTTATTGATACAATGAATAATACTCTATATTAGTTGTGTTTTCAAGATAATCTTAGGAAGATAAAATCAATAAGTAATCAAATATTTATTTTATGATTCTAGTTAGAACACTACTCAAGAACACATCTAATATTTTCCAAAAGGAATTAACATGAATGATAGTTACATAATACATTATATATGAATACTTTTTGTTATAAACATTGATTAATAAATGTATCATGTTGAGAAAAAATATAATTAGGTTATGTTTATGTGGTATTCTATTATATTAAAATATTATTGAGTTTATGAATTTGAAATTAAGAGCATTATAGAATTAGTTGAATTATTTTTTTGATGAAAATGATTATAGAGACAAATCAACTGACATGGTTATGATTTTTGTCTGCAATGATTAATTTAATTTTTCTAATAATATACCAATAAAAATAAGAATATTGTAATTTATGTGCCTAAAATGGGTGAAAATTAATATATTAACATTGGATGATGAAAATTCCTTGATATCAAAATTTTGATACTGTAATTTTTCATTTTGAATCAATATAACATGATTTGAAAATGTTAAAAAATCATTGATAAAATTGATAATTATTTTAATAAATTATTCTAAATGATTACATAATTTATTATATATATATATAATGTGTTAGGGTTATATAAACTAAAATTAACCAGTTTTTTAGCAATATAATTTCTTAATTAGTTGATCCTCCTAATGAATAAAATGTCATCGGATTAAAATATATTTCTATAATAAAATATTGAATCACGTAATATTGTGTGGAGTAAGGTTAAAAAATTTCCCAAATCCAATTTTATAGATGAAGGAATTGAATTTGGTGGATCTTTTATAACTGTTGTATGCTTATGAAAAATTATTAACTTATTATCTTTTATAGAAACTAAATGTTTTAATATATTTATTATTAGTGTGAATAGAAAATATTAAAATTAGGTTATAAGCTAGAATGTATACATGATACGCCCAACAATTTTTATTCCTGGAAGAAATATAGATTATGTGTCCAAATATAATAGTTCAAATTCTATTTTGAAATAGGCATCATGATCATGTATAATAGAAGGAATATGATTTTATTAATTTATGGAAAAAGATATTTTAATTGAATCTCAGTGTTGAACATTACTTCATTTATGTATTTGAGATTAATTAATGAGTATATAAATTATATTTGAATCAATATAAGCTTTAAAAAATAGTGATTAATTTTAGAAATGACATTTGAAAAAAACACTCCATTTAGAGGCTAATATATAGTAGATAAAGACTCTATGTGGAATATATTAAAACATGAAACATTCATAGAGATGACTAAATCTATGTTATATCTAATAGATATTACATCTGATTTAATGTTAACTATGTGAATGTGTGAGATTTTATAAGAAAACCATAAGTAATTTCATTTGATTATTTCAATGAAAATTAATTTTTATTTTAATGGATAAATAAATGTTGGATTAATATATTTATTGAGGACCTCATTTATATTTTTATGTTATTCGTGGTCATAAATTGGATATTGTATGACATAACGAATGGGAAAAAATGGTATGCCAATTTCAAGTTAAAATTACAGCGCCATTGAGTTTTATGAAATATATTTTAGATATTAAATCAATGGATGAAAAATCATATATCAATATAGTATGTATTGGTGCATAAAATATAGGTTTTAAATCACATTTATATGATTTTAGTATTCTTTTTGAAAATATACAACTTATTTTCATGAATTTATCATCCATTTATATTTTGATGTGTCCAATTTTACATTCAATGAATATTAATATGCATATGAGATATCACATTTTTCATAATCATGTATAAAAATTAGACATTTTATAGAGGTGTGTTCCTACAAATGAAAAAGGTTTCATCTCTCTCTATTATTATATATGTATCAGATTAAATCTGTTGTAACAATATGTCTTCACATTTTTTTTGTTTTAATGGTGTATGGACCATGTGAAGAGAATTTAGGGTGTTTAAAGCAGAACGTTGGGGATACAACATATTATATCATCTCCGCTATAATACTAGAATAAATACTCAATATAGATATGTTTAATGGGTAATATCACTATATTGGTGCTAATATCAATTGTTACCATGTGTCCCAGGGGTGTCTAGGTAATAGATGTAAGTGGATATCTGATTGTCCCCTAAGTAGAATGTTAATAATTTTAATCCCGATAATTTATTCTAGGACGCCTATTATATCTATGAACTCATTTCATTCCCCAACTAATTTCATTATATCCCATTTTGGGAATTCATTCCTCTTCTCTTCCCCATTAATAAACATCCTCGTTCAAGATTTATTTGGAATTTCATCACATGTATTTCAATTCGTAATGAGATTATACTGTTTCTATACACTGTATTTTATAAATCTTCCACTATAACATTTTAGTATGTGGTTTAATATATTATTATAAATTTATAGGTAAATTTTCTTTTTTGATTATTTTTTCCTATTCTTTTTATAATAGTGGTTGAATATCAATTTGTGTGATTCTCAAAGATTAAGGTATGTGGTTGTTACACATTACCCATAGTCTCGAAATTTTTCATATTGGTGTTTCATTTTGAAGTTTTGGCAGCCTTTCCATTCACCAAGTATATTTATTTTTAATATTTAGGAGATACCCCACCTTATATATATATATATATCATTTCAAATGATATATAAATTTATTAAAGGAATTTTCATGTGGAATAATTCCATGTGAAATTGATCATTATTGGGATTAATTAAAGTTCATAGTGTAATTTGATTTCAATGGTGATGTACTTTTTGAATAATTTTTAATAAACATGTTTTGTTACATTATTATAAATAATATAATTTGAAATAAAAAGTCACAAAATTTAGAATCATGAAATATAACCCCACAATTAAAAGAGTATCTAACCAAATTGTGTATATTGGTTTTTTTTATTTTGGAAATGTACATTATGAAATTATATATCTATATAAAAACATTAATGGGGGACCATGTAGATGTTTTTTTATTTTTGGGATTGGGTAAACTGACATTATAAAAATTGAAATCAAAATTTTGTAATTATTTTTGTTATGTAAAGTTATATTTTTACCTTATTATATAAAAAATAATAAATTATGATGATGGAAATCCATTTTTAGATAATTAATGGTTTTTAAATGCTATAAATTATTCTTATTAATTGGTAATGGGTATTAAAATTTTACACTATGGTTATCTATCATGGTGGTTTTTGTAATCATAAATTAATAATATATGATATAGGATATAGGTTGATTCCATTTAATTTGATTTAATGATTTATAGTATAGATTGATATTACTAGTATGTAACATTTGTTTTGTGATAATTGGTAATGTTGGGATATACCCCTTGTATTGCATATCATTGAAAATAATTTGTAATCAAAATATGAGAACATGGAGTTTACAAGATACATGATAACTGGGAACACTAGAATGAGATCCGTAGATTCCATTTGAAATACACAACATAGATAATTCAGAATGATCTCCTGAATTTAAAATATTTCTTGAAAACTAGGAATTAGAGGGTGAGAACCATACCTCTGTATGATTTTTTGATGATAATTTGGATTTCATTTGATACGTGAGGATGGTAAATACTAGGAGGGGAACCTAAATTCTAAGGAAAATTAAATATATTCATAGGTACACCTTATGATACCAGATCATGGTGAATATCAGGATGCATGACAGAATTCCATATAAAACCTCATAATATAGGGTAATTACAAAACATTCTCCAAGATTCTATGTGGTTCCATATTATCAGTATAGTGCATGGGGAATTTTCAGAGTCACTAAGACATTGGTCAGAGTAGGTGCAGTTAATCAGTGTTCTGGAGTAATGTATTTCCAATATAATTTCCATCATTGGTTTCTAATGTGATCTTGAGGCATTAAGGGTAGTTCATTTTTTTCAAAAAATTGAATAAATATAATTAATCTATTTCCATCGAGCACTTATAAATAAAATATTAATTTATATTGGTTGTTGTTTTATGTCATCGTGGGTGTCCTAATGAGTTATATATTCACCCTACTCGGAATTCTATGACACTTGGATACCATAAAAGATATATCTATTTTTAAACATGTATCTTTTTATTTTAGTTTTTTCATTATTTTCATTTTTTATTTAATGAAATAGTGCACGGTTGATAGTATTAATCAGCTATATTTTGGACAAGTTAGTGTTTTTAATTAGATAAATTTTTATTAGGTTCTTTTGTAATATATGTATATGATCCACTAATTGGGTATCCATTACGAAAATTTTTTAAAAATCTTGTTCTTATAGAATTGTTATCGATAGTTTAATTCATTTATTGAACCCTATTTTGACTATCATGATTACATGTCCATAATAAGTGTTTCGTTGATTTTCTTATTTATGATCTGTGAGTATAATCTCCCCATGAAAACACCAACTAAATCATGACGCTAATCGAAAAACTCTAATATACAGGGTGGATTTCCTAATGTGATGGGGAAACAATTGTCCTTCAAAAAGTAAGTTGTTTGGGGTAGTAATATATTTCAATGTATTTTCATTGGATTTATTTTTTCATATTGTTAAGTAATACTGGAAGGAGAATAAGAATTTTTCGATAAATAGAAATAAGCTCTTCCATAGGAATGATCAACCAATATATGACGTAAAAATATTAAACTTAATTTGGGATATACTATACATAAAATTTCATATTATAGTTTGGATATATTTACTCTGATTGATGCACCTGATATATAATGTTGTTATATATGGGGATTTTAATCTCTATTTAATATGGAATGAGAGGGTGTGTGTGTGTTATTAAATCATGTTAGGTACATATTATTCCTATATCATCTATATAAAAATTGTGATTGATATTTTTTTATATATGATATATATTTATATATTTTTTATAATTTGTGTCAACATATTTTCTATAAAAATTTACTACAAAAGTGGTAGATCTATATTTAATGTGTCAGTAGAAACTTATATGGTGTTTCATATATAACGATATAATGTCATCCTAGGTGGTAAATTCATTATTTGATCCTTTGATATACAGGTAGATATATAATAATTTCTAAGTGATATTATTAAATAAATAAGTTACAAGAAATAGACATAAAATGATTCTTCCAAAAAGGCATATGAATAACACATTATTTAATAAGGAATTACAACCTATTTTTTCTAAACCAATGAATTTCATAGTATATATCTAGGAAGTAAAATATCTTTAAAATCCCATGTAAATGAATGTTTGAGATCTATTTTGAAAATTAAATATGTGAAATAACATTGAAGAATAGTTTGGTGAGGGATTATGATGGTGGTATGGACCTTAAATTTTTATAATGTGTTCACACTAGTATGTGAAGATATGGGATAGATAGGGAACATGATATTTTAAACCCCATGGATGTGTAGTACTACCATGACTCCCTAGTGTTTTATTTTAAAACCAGGTGTGTGTAGGGTTGGTTTCACAGCATTTTACAATAACTATATGAGGGAGTTGGACAAACATGATGATTTTAGGACTTTTCATAAGGACAAGTGTAATGCTATGAATGGTTAACCATAAGTGGACGTGTATAAGGACTATGATATATGACCTAGAAACCCATGCGATCATATCTGGTCAAGTTAGTTGATTTCATATCATGTGTGAGTTTAATCCATGATAATATTTTTCTTAGTTCATGATTTACATAGAGAATGAAAACATGGTGGATTTGATAAATTATTTTTTCTACTCGAGAAGTGACTTCGTATATGTCTATTTGGCATGGGTAAATGAATTTATGATGTTAGTGTTAGATTGGGATTCTCTGATTGGGGTGATCTAATAATATATTATTCATTTAGGTGTGTGAATCATTGTGAAATGCATCATATATTATGATCAAGACAAGTTGGATGTTGATGAGTTTTGTTGTAATGGTTGTTTATTACATAGAGTGAATGAGACATTTACCTAGGAAAATGTTAAAGTGTGTGAAGGTTTATATTCCAAATCCTATAAATTGTTGATGTGCATATGATATGTGGTGGTCATTTAGGTATATTATTTTTTCTCTTGAATAATTAATATGATAATCAGTGGTCGTGCACATAGGTTGTATAGATTAATGGTATCATGAATATTATATTGGTGAATGAGGGATTTCAAAATTCAGTTTATGTGATATTATAGAAGAATGATATATTTCCTATTTTGGCAAAAGTTCCTAAGATCATTTATATATGAATCATATTTAATGATTCATGTTTTTATGTTCTCCATGGTAATGAATGATACCTAAATATTTGTATAGAATATGTTGTTATGAGTTTGAGGATTCACTATTTTATAATGTAACTTATATATTATATGTTCAGATGTTTCTCAAATAATTAAAATGGGTTGTGTTTATTTCTTTGATAATGATCCAAGATATATTCAATATTCTGTGACGTGAGGGTCGTAATATCATTATGTGATTCAGTTCATGACTCGTTGGAAGAAAATTTTGGGACCATATAGATGATAAAATGGTATTTCTTATATAAACTTTGTGAATAAATATCGATAAACTATTTTGAGGGGAATATGTTATTGAAATTTTTTGTTTTATAATGTTCTAGTTTTGAGGGAATATGTCGATGGAAGGATTGATATGCATTGATATTTCTAATATATGGTTGTTCCATGATACTACCATTGATGTGCAATGAGTGAGAAAAATTCTGATGAAGAGAAATGTTTTGTGTAAATAGACCTATTATAGATTCACTATAGAAGTTGAATGTGGTGAATCCATATAATGTGGATAGAACCATTGGAGTTGTGAAGTAATAATCACCAATGTGAGTTGAATTTCAGTGGATGTTGAAATTTATGTACATGTATACCAAGAATAGGTAGTGAATCTGTAGTTTGTATAAACAGAAGGGTATGAGTTGGATAAACTCATCGAATCATAGTTTTCAGTGATCAATTGGATATGTTCCAATGATACGGGGTGCTTGTCCCAATGGAATATTGAATAGAAAAATCGCTTCATGGGGAGCTACATATCGATGACATAATCTGTCCCTCATCAGTATAAGGGAGATTATTTATATGAATCAACCATGGACATGATAATTAAATGGATTTTACATCCTTAAATGATTATTCCCATGTTGTTTGTAACATATCGGGTCTGGATGCCACCTAACAGTGTTCTGATCCTTGTCGGCCACATGGCCTCAAGCGCATCTCCCCGAATGATAGATGTTATCGAATATCAATGAGGGGCTAGGTGATGATCATGGGGAGAGTATTTCCTCATTTGATGATTATAACATAGACTAAATAATAAACATAGAGTTGATGTAGTAATACCATACGATCGAATTAAACATAAGAAGACTTATAATATAAATATCATGATGTCATAGCATTCTATGATGATGATGCATGTTTCATTTTTTTGGATAACAGCCAAAATAGGTTACAATGTAGTTACCAAAAATATATGTACCAATATTATAAATAGAACAAAATAAAATCAAAAGCATTACATGCATAATATTGGTACCATCCTCTCCTCCTCCTAAACAACAATCAAGTACATGTTGAAGGGAGCTTTCCCATAACGACACCTGTAAAAATATAATCAGTTTGGGCCCAAAAACATGACCCAAAAAGTGTGTGAGACAAAATTCCAATAAGCAACTACCCATGTTTTGTGACAATCTATCATTGAATATATATAACTGGAAATAATTAATATAGATATAATTAATCTAGGAAATACACAAAAGTTACAGTGATCCGAGTACTATTTTCCATTTACATTCATATTATGTTCATTATAAATTTAATTACCTAAAATTATACCTTTCTGGGGATACTTCCTAGAACTGATGATCCGTATACTAAAGAAAGAACAACATATTTCTCAAAATTATATCTAGAAAAGTGTATGTAAAAACTGAATCCATGTGTGTACATTGTCTTGGAAGACACAACATAATTCATTCAATTTAAATATTTAATTATATGTAAATTTCAGCACATGACATATGAATATAATCTAATAGACCTGATCCATGGAATCCCTAATTGGATTAAATGATCATTCAACATATAAAAATATTCTCTTTGAGTTCAACCACTACACTCGTGGATCACATAACACATGTCATGATATTAGAATCAATGAGTTCGTCCATGGTATTTTACCCAAGGCCAAGGTTTAACCAATGTATAAGGTGAAATAGTCATATATGCCTGACCATTCTATTTATCCTAAGGCCATGGATTTCCCATTATTATTTACCACATGATCAATTTATATAAGAAGTATAATATGTAAAATATACTATTATATGACATTATCATCTATAACTCTTGTTGTAAATTCATCGTAGATGAAAATCATGTAAATTATACAATTACATCGATTATAATTTAATAAAATTCATTTTAAAAAACCCAAAAATGGAATTTAAGGCATTTTTCATAGGCATCCTTGGCCAGACGTCACAAAACATCCATTCATAGGAAACACACCCATGGGGTGGACCTTAATCATGGTAAAAAACACTAAACATGCATTAAAATCATTATCTAATTACCTAAATACCCATATCCAATTGATATAGAAAAAATTAATTCAATGAGACACACTAAATATGGGTTTTCTGCACTCTGACACATATATCAATCATGAAATATAGTGAAGGGCATGAGACCACCTACCTCGAGGCAGTACAACTATCCTCATCTAGTGTTGTCCTCAAATTCGATCTAGAATGGAGTAGATATACAAAAATATAATAAATACTCAAGTTTCAATAACTAGGTTAATATAATTAAACATGATGAACTGCTCAATAGGAATTGAGATCATACCGTGGGGTATCCAATGCATTATATGGTGTTCAAATTGGAGATCGAATGACGAAATCGGAGGCCTTCCTATTCTCATATTGCATGGGATCACTATTCATCAAATAGAGGAGAGTTCTATATGTTTTTTAAAAAACGAAAATACTTCTTGATTTTATGAAAAAATTACCCATTGTGTATAGGAAACTATATGTCATGTTCTTACATATCCTAGTTGGACCATTACATTTCATGTAATGGAATATACATGGTGTGTGCCCATACTTCATTACATGTACTTGAACAGACACAATGTGTAAAACCAATTACTTCATTCAAATGGTCTAATACCTTCCCTCAACTTCTTTTTCTTCCATTTCCTTATATAAAATAGAAAACGAAGGATTTTTACCTCAATGGGGGAACCAGGTACTTACAAACTTCCCCACATATATTAATTCATCCCCAAATATACCTTCTACGGTTGGTGAAGAAAAATCTGATAACAACTCTATCCATGGAGATAATATACCATCTCTAACCACTAGGTCTTATCCTATATTCAGCGTTGCTACCAAATCACCAATACTAATGAAACATACCAACCATAGAGAACCTTCGTGCAAAACTACACAATTAAAAAATGATGCTCCATAAAGAACACATCCTCCTTTAACTCAACTTCTTCTAGATGAAATGTGTGAGATGGTTTGAAAAGTGAAATCTCAACTAAGACATGTGGAAAGTGTCATGCCTAATTTGGTTCCTTCTAAGACAGCCACAACTGATAGAAAACCAGACTAACTCATTCTAGAATCTCAAAAGTATAGACGTATCATGGTAATATCTTGCGTTTCCTCCTGATCCTCTTCTGTCCCAACCTCTATGTGATGCACAAAAATCATAACCCCAAACATCGAACTCTAAAGGTTGTTTTCAATGGATTGTGTAAGTTTTTTAATGAGACTGTATAGTAGCCGTCTACTTCCAAATTACCCGAACCTATATAGTGGTCTAGCAGATAAGAGGAGGTCCCAACATATCTTCCTCTCCAACCACCTTCCAACACTGGGGTGATTGGAATGTTCTATATTATAAATCCTAATGTGGCTCCATATGAAAATTACACAAAAATATTTTATTATAGGCGAACACAACCAGGGGTATGGGTTCTTCCAAAGAAGCTATGAAATGTAGGACGTAAGATAGAATCATGACCTTACGCAGCTGAATTATCTGATTTGAATGGCCATCTATATGAGGGTTGTATGTTGTGATATGAGAAATTTTTGTACCAATATCCCTCTATAGCCCTTTCTGAAAAATGAGAAGTAATCTAGGAATCACTATCTAAAATGATTGAATGTAGATTTCGGAATAATTGTAAAATATCACATATGTATAGCCTCACATTCTCATCAACACTAAAGGTTTCATTGATCCAAAGGAAAAGTACAATATTCATCAGTCTGTCAATATCATATCATACTCCATAATTACAACAACACCTCCAACATCAGATAACCCCCCCCCCCCCACAAAGTAGGCCCTTGAGCACTCTGGTGACACTACCATCAAGATTTCTATTAATAGTGTGAACCCAAACAAAACAGAAGTATTTTCATGAGCATTATAGTAATCAATGGTAAAAACATATCAAAATCAGTCACGCTATCCTCCCTTGATAGAAATTATAGGCTTTTACAACCCACCAACCCTAATGTTACAGAGTGTCCAAACCAGATCACTCAATCCTTATATGAGAACATGAAGTATAATGAGTCAAACCATCCAAATGAAATCATTACCCCTTTAAAATCATCACAAACGATCCCAACTAAATGACCGAAATAAACATAGATTAAAAATACCAAAAAACCAAGGAAATCACCATAGTTTTCCATACTCCCCATTAAATGTGAGACATTGGTACTAGGAAAAAGGCCACCTAAGAACACAGACTGAACTGGGACGTTCATCCACCAGGCAATCATGTCATGAAATCAATAATCATCTTGAGTGTGAAAACAGTGTTCTTATAGACGAACCCAATTTTCAGTTAGGATTAACCAAGCCATATTTAAACCCACACATCCAACGCACATCATAGAAAAATGATCATGAAACATCCCAACATATTTCAACATTATCATAGTGTATAATAAACACTCTTTTGGTGCATTAAGGATGATGTTATGATAAGGGACTTTCTGTAACAGCCCGAGATTTTATGAAAAATATTCTTTTTAATTTTATTAATGTCTTGTGTTATACGCTACACCAAAAGGAGCTTTCACAATACACATCTCTGACATGGCTTGAATTATACGCAATCGCGACCTTCCACTATAGCGTGTGTTGTACACAACACCGAGTTTCGCTAAACAACGATATGCTATTAAGATATTAATAAAACTAGCTGTTATGAATAGTAGTAACCACTTTTTGAAATTTTTTAAATTTTATTTTTCAAAATGGAATTCATTTTTGGATTCGTAATATCAAAATTAGCTTAGGGTGAAATTTTGGTACTTTTCGGATAACTTTCATATTCTGATGAATAGTGAAAATTACTAAATTTTAATTAAAAACAAATTTTTTAATCGAAATAATTAATAGTGATAAATTATTAATTTGAGTAGTTTTAAAGTATATTTAGAATATATTTTTACAATTTAATACAATATTGGTCATTGGATGTAATTTCACATTTAAACCAGTTATAAACTACTGTCAATCTTTTGATAGTTATTATCTCTTAAAAACACGCTATTTGTTTTGACGACAAGAATTATTTTTTAAATTAGTTATTGCAACTGATATGTTTTTAATTTGGTAAAATAGACTTCATTTTTGAGTTCATAATATCAAATATAACTTAGGCCTAATTTTTGGTATTTTTCTGAAATCATTCAATTTTCGATGAATAGTGAAACCACTATGTGGTAGGTTACCACTTCTGTGAATGGAATTTCGAAAATCCGACAGACACGGTTAATATCAAGGACTAAAATGTGGTTCAATGAGATGAAAATAATTTTTGGTGAATAGTAACTTTTTACTTTTTTTACCACGGTTAATAGTAAATAGGGTAACTAAGTGTAAATATGATATTACTATTACCTTAATACATGTCCTAATTCTATTGGATAAGTGTAATTCGACCAAAAACAGCCTTATGAATATAATATGACCATTTAGGTCCACTTGGATTAGATTCGGACATTTATTATTATATTATTTAAAGAAGGGTTAAAAGAGTTAAAATCAAAGTTTATTTACTAAAACATTTTTAATATGGGGTTATACATAAGATAAATTCTACTATAAATATTCATTAGAAATATAAAAAGATTTCCTACATAATGGTATTTTATTTATATTTTTTAGACTTTAAATAAATTAATTTATATATGACACAACGATGATGCAGTAATTACCCTTTTAAGGAAATATTAACATAATTGATGTTATAAATTCTCAAATGAATGTAATTTGAGACTTTTTATGAATTCCACTAATTTTCTAGGTTACTATTATATATTAGTGTTTCTTTAATCAACTTTTTTCGAACATATAATTCTGTTATGACTTTCACAAAAATCATATATCAAATAGTGTCAAAATTGACACAAAATAGTTTTTAAATTAAATATTATATTATTAATTGTTATTTTAATCCTAAAAATCTAAGGTTCGGCCAAATGACATATATAAGGATATATATATTAATAATAAATAATTTGGGGTTCGTTTTGCATGTTATAGTAAGTGTATTAACGATATAGTGAAAGAAAACAAAAAGACACGGTAAAAGTTAAATTATTTAACTTAGAGTTAAATCTAATTGATAAGGTTAAAATAATACCCTAAACTTGTCTAAATCCTATTGAATGATAGTATTTCGACCCATCCCCACTTTAGCTTCGAAATTAGACCCTTTGGAACCATTATAAACCGATTTTGACATTAATATAAAATAATATTTTGAGATATTCCTAAGGTGCCCCTCTCCTCCCTTATAAAAGGACACCTCCTCCCCCTCCTCCTCACACCAATTTGAGCACTCATGCTCGGCCAACCCCTGACAAAATCTCTTCTCCACTTCCCTAGAACAATCCTAGAGGTTCTGGTCTTCCTCAAAGACCAATTTTAGTGCCCTAAGAGGAGGTCTCAAAGAGGCGCTTCAAAAAAGAGGTAATTACCGTTACCAATTCTTTCATCTTTATTTCTTCTTCCACTTCTTCTTCTTAGGTTGTTTCATTATGAAGTAATAACATCAGTATCACTCATATACTGATATGTTATTTTAAGTATGAGACAACCCCATTTCACCATCTATCCATCCTACGGAAAAAGAAATCACCGCGCGTGCGTATATACGGAATACCGTCTCCACGCCGTGGTGTAATCTATTTTCCACCGCCACCATACATGGATGGGTATAATGGTGTAAATAATAACTATACATATATATTACAACATCATATTTATTCTGATATATTGTATAATAAACTCCAATTCAATTCAATATTTATGGAAATGATATCATCGCTCGTGCGTACGTACGGACTACCGTCTCCACGACGCGATGAGATTCATTCTCCATGTTAACCATTTAAGAATGATTATAAAGTATATATAAGAAATAATAATGAAATATAAGAAATTATAAAGCTACTGGATTTATGTATATATATATATATGTATGTCATCTACTTACTTCCATTCAAGACAACAAGGAAAGAAAAACAGTGTTCATGCGTACGTACGGACTACCGTCTCCATGAACGGTGTTTTTCATTTCATTTATCTATCTATTATATATATATATATTCTGAATATATATTATATATAAATCATGTTTTACATTCTGGATATATGTAATCATGATCCAAGTAATCATATTAATAATTACAAGTTAAAAACACGAACGACAAATGAGACGATTTTACCCAAAACGCTTCTTTAACATGGAATTTACAAAAGAACGGGTAATATAATGTCATAATTGAACCATATATAATATCATAACAATGAATATTATTCTGTAATAAGTCAATGACATTATTTAAATCATTATACAGGAGGTTCGGACACATACGAAGCAAATCGGACCTAAGGCAAGGGAAATATCACAATCTCATTTTTATCCGAGATTGTTTATACTTTGGTATTTACTGGGGTGTATTTTATCATCCACATCCATGTTTCCTCAATATGTAATATTATTTCCATCCACCTACAATTGTTTAAATCCAATTTTACCCTTCGGTGAGTTTTTAGTAAAGGATATGAATGGAATCTTTTGTTGTTTTTGGTACGAGGTACTTTTTGACTTTTCCGACAAAAGTACGAGAAGAATGTTTTTTTAACATAAACGGCACGAACGGATTTTTACAATTTTATAAATCCTTATTTTCATGAAGCTTCCTCAAAAATATTTCCTGACTATTTTCAATAAAATCTCTTTCTTTTAAAATTTCATGATGTTTTGTGAAAAGTAATTGATTTTGAAGAAGAAAGGATATTTTCCTCAAGAATTCATTTCAAGTGTTTTATCAAAATTATTTTCCATATAAGATAATAAATGGTTCTGTTTCTATCCATATATTTACATTGATTTGACTATGTTGTGATGGAATTATGTTTATTAATTCCTTTATCTTATATGAATGGTTTTATGATGTCATGTTGTTTAAGAATCCCATATTTATTACATGGGTTATGCTATGATGTATGGTTAATGATTTTGTGGCACACATAAGAATGGTATCATTATGAGATGGGTGGGACCTATATCTCCCTCCAATGCATTGGGTAATGATTTTATATCTCATGAGATTGACATGGCTGGAATGGTAGGTTATACCGGTTCAGTGAAACAGGACTGAAACGAGGGTTACTCGATTCAGAAAGGGACTTTGTCCACTAAGATAGTCTTGGAAATGAGTCTTGACTAACAAGAAATGATTCTCTATGATTATGTGTGAATGCCACAAAGTTTCATGTTTTAAGTTATGATTATTGTGATTACATTTCACTGCCAAGATTTACCCCATGTTATGAAATTTTGATCTCTTTTGCAGGTTAAGATTTCAAAAAGTTATGTGCTTATGTATATGATGTGATTGATATTTCTTTTGTTTACCCTTACTGAGCATTTGAGCTCACCCTTTTATGTTTTCTTTTCCCCAGGATATAAAGAATGGTTTTAGGAAAAAAAGGAAGATCTTTATGGGAGATTTTGAAGATCTTTCACCATGATTAGAAGATTATATTCCGAGTTTCCAAAGACACTAAACTATTACGATCCTTGTTTGTGTGTTTTTTGTTATGTACTAAGTATTCCGCAAATGTAATGTAATGTCAATGTACGTCAAGTTTCGGGTCTCTACAGTTGGTATCAGAGGAAAGGTTTAGTCAACCTTTAGAAAGTAGGATGGGAAAACTTTAGTGAGATCCCTAGAGATATTTATAAGGTATGTCTAGGGATGTCCCTAAGGATAATTATATGTATAGGATACAGTCCTAGAACTACGGTAAAGATCATAGAATTTAACCTAAGATGTTAGATATTGAGGATACTCCACCTTTATTATGTTGTTTTCCCTAGCATGATTTTTGCCTCTCACACTATTCTTTTTGGGTTTTAGACGATGGCTGGAACCCGAAGGAACCGTGTTGATCAATGCAATGGACAATGAAATGATTGTCCTCCTGAACAAACAAATGTTATGGGAGATGGAGTGCAAAATCTTATTGCTATACTTACACAAGCTATGAATCATTCTGGACATCCAAATGAGCAGAGAAGGGAACAATATTCTATTGAGTCCTTCATGAGGCAACGTCCACCTTCTTTCAGTGGGTCTTCTGATCCACTTGTTGCTGAACAATGGATCAGTACCAATGAAAAGATATTTTCAGTTCTTCAATCTTCTGAACATGATAAAGTCATCTTAGCAGTATATAGTTTGGAAGGTGAAGCTGATCAATGGTGGAATCTTATTAAGAATACAAGGCAAAGAGATGAAATTGAGTCCATGGAATGGGACGAGTTCAAGAACTTATTTTTCAGTAAGTACTTCCCTCGTATTCTTCGAACAAAGATGGAAAAGGAGTTTCTTAAGCTGATGCAAAAGGATGATGAATCTGTTGGTATATACGAAGCAAATTTTACAAGACTTGCAAGGTATGCATCTGGCATTATCATCCAACCTGAAAGTAAAGTTGATCGATTTTTTAGTGGCTTAAAACCAAGTCTACGAAGGGAATTAGATATAAGAGACTTTAGTAGCTATGAAGAAATTGTGCGTTGTGCTATCAAGGTAGAAATGGAAGTTGGTGTTACATATCCATCTCATGGTTTTGACATGAAACGAAAGATGGAGTTCAAGGAGAAATCTCAGAATAATGGTGAAAAGAAGATGAATGTTTCCTTATGCACAAAGTGTGGAAAGAAGCATGGTGGAGATTGTCTTAAAGGGACTAGAAAATGTTTTAAGTGTGGAAAAGAAGGTCATCGAGCAGCTGAGTGTCGAAGTAATGGAAAAAGGGTTTCTAATGATGTGAATAAAGCAAACACTGCAGAGAACGCACCACCAACACTTCAATGTTTCAAGTGCAAGGAAATGGGGCATTATGCTAATAAATGCCATAATCCAAGGGTTAGTGATGATCAACATGAGCATCCACTGAAGGCAAAGGACAAAGGGAAGTCACATGCGATCACTATTGGCAATGTTGAATATGACAACGATGTGGTGGAATGATTAAGTGTTTCTGTAATGGGATTCCAAAATAATGTTGTATCATTGAGTATTGCAATATTTATTGATGTGGTATTCAATGTGATTGAGATATTTTTTTGGAAATAAGATGATATGCGCATAATGAAGGGAAAACGAAAAAATGAAATGTTTAATAGTATTCATGAGCTCATGATTGATATAAGGACTAAGTGATATCATGGTTTGAGAATATAGAATTTTGAGGATTTTGGTATGTGGAATGTGTTAACTTTTAACTGCATTCATGTTTTCACTAAGGTATTCAAGAGAATACACGATTAAGGACTTTGAATGTTTGGAATGTGACCAACAAAACATATCTTATGATATATGGGGATCAACGATGGTATTAAATCTGTGGTAATCATTTTCACTATGTTATGAGAGTGGACTGTAGTATTATGGATAAGCCTAAAGATTGAAATGGATTATGTTGGACATAAGTGAGTATTGTTTAAGGATAGAAGTTTTTTTTCGATATTATTGATGGGATGTTATAGTAATGTAGTTTTAGAAAAAGGACAACCTGCAGGATGGGTGACAGCCCATCACGTTGGACAATGATATGGGAATCGAACCCACAACCGAAGTGCGACTGGCCTTTATCGCCTACCACTGGACTACAGGAAGTCCCTGTTTAGTAGAAACTAGTTTTATTATATTAAGCAGTATGATATATGAATTATAAGTCCATTTTAGGAACCATATGTGATTAATCTCACTATAGATCGACTTATGTATATAATTTTTGCTAACCTTTTGTTTGAGACAGATGGAGTGACCCGTCATTCTATCACATGATCTGCTAACACTTCACGAATAACAAATTCAACTTCAGTTATTTAAGAGATGAAGTGTAAATTGTTCAAGGCATGAACAACATTGAGATTGTACCAAAATAAAGAATGTATTTATTCTAATTCAAATTTTCAACTTTAGGGAAATGATCTTGAAAACCAAAAATGTTGTCCTAGTGATCTTATACCTGATGAATCGGATGGTTCCTTAGATCGTCACAAATTTATGGATTTGTGATTGTTGGCTTTTCCATAGCTATGTTCTCTATCACTCTCCATCAGAACATGATGGTTAGATTTTTCTTCCATATCCATATTTTCACCTATGTGGAAACCCAGTGATTAGTTTATTTGGGTAATCATTAAGTTTCATACTTTTGTTTTAAAATATTGGTTTTGGTATTCCTTTTTACGATGTGGGTTTCTATTAAAGAAACTTTCGAATAGTAAACCATTTATAACACCGACGAATTTCGAGGGCGAAATTCATTTTAAGGGGGGTAGAATGTAACAGCCCGAGATTTTATGAAAAATATTATTTTTAATTTTATTAATGTCTTGTGTTATACGATACACCAAAAGGAGCTTTCACAATACACATCTCTAACCTGGCTTGAATTATACGCAATCGCGACCTTCCACGATAGCGTGTGTTGTACGCAACACCGAGTTTCGCTAAACAACGATATGCTATTAAGATATTATAAAAACTAGCCGTTATGAATAGTAATAACCACTTTTTGAAATTTTGTAAATTTTATTTTTCAAAATGGAATTCATTTTTGGATTCGTAATATCAAAATTATCTTAGGGTGAAATTTTGGTACTTTTCGGATAACTTTCATATTCTGATGAATAGTGAAAATTACTAAATTTTAATTAAAAACAACTTTTTTAATCGAAATAATTAATAGTGATAAATTATTAATTTGAGTAGTTTTAAAGTATATTAGAATATATTTTTACAATTTAATACAATGTTGGTCATTGGATGTAATTTCACATTTAAACCAGTTATAAACTAGTGTCAATCTTTTGATAGTTATTATCTCTTAAAAACACGCTATTTGTTTTGACGACAAGAATTAATTTTTAAATTAGTTAATGCAACTGATATTTTTTGAATTTGGTAAAATAGACATTATTTTTGAGTTCATAATATCAAATATAGCTTAGGCCTAATTTTTGGTATTTTTCTGAAAACTTTCAACTTTCGATGAATAGTGAAACCACTAAGTGGTAGGTTAAAAACTGAATTTTGCATAAAACATAATTTTACCACTTCTGTTAATGGAATTTCGAAAATCCGACAGACACGGTTAATATCAAGGACTAAAATGTGGTTCAATGAGATGAAATTTTTTTTTGTTGAATAGTAACTTTTTACTTTTTTTTACCACGGTTAATAGTAAATAGGGTAACTAAGGGTAAATATGATATTACTATTACCCTAACACATGTCCTAATTCTATTGGATAAGTGTAATTTGACCAAAAACAACCTTATGAATATAATATGACCATTTAGGTCCACTTGGATTAGATTAGGACATTTATTATTATATTATTTAAAGAAGGGTTAAAAGAGTTAAAATCAAAGGTTATTTACAGAAACATTTTTAATATGGGGATATACATAAGATAAATTCGACTATAAATATTCATTAGAAATCTAAAAAGATTTCCTACATAATGATATTTTATTTATATTTTTTACACTTTAAATAATCTAATTTATATATGACACAACGATGATGCAGTAATTACCATTTTAAGGAAATATTAAAATAATTGATGTTATAAATTATCCAATGAATGTAATTTTAGACTTTTTATGAATTCCACTAATTTTCTAGGTTACTATGATATATTAGTGTTGATTTAATCAACTTGGTTCGAACATATAATTCTGTTATGACTTTCACAAAAATCATATATCAAATAGTGTCAAAATTGACACAAAATAGTTTTTAAATCAAATATTATATTATTAATTGTAATTTTATTCCTAAAAATCTAAGGATCGGCCAAATGAAATATATAAGGATATATATATTAATAATAAACAATTTGGGGTTCGTTTGGAATGTTATAGTATGTGTATTAACCATATAGTGAAAGAAAACAAAAAGACACGGTAAAAGTTAAATTATTTAACTTAGAGTTAAATCTAATTGATAAGGTTAAAATAATACCCTAAACTTGTCTAAATACTATTGGATGATAGGCGTTCGACCCATCCCCACTTTAGCTTCGAAATAAGACCCTTTGTAACCATTATAAACCGATTTTGACATTAATATAAAATAATATTTTGAGATATTCCTAAGGTGCCCCTCTCCTCCCTTATAAAAGGACACCTCATCCCCCTCCTCATCACACCAATTTGAGCACTCAAGCTCAGCCAACCCCTGACAAAATGTCGTCTCCACTTCCCTAGAATAATCCTAGAGGTTCTGGTCTTCCTCAAAGACCAATTTTAGTGCCCTAAGAGGAGGTCTCAAAGAGGCGCTTCAAAGAAGAGGTAATTACCGTTACCAATTCTTTCATCTTTATTTCTTCTTCCACTTCTTCTTCTTAGGTTGTTTCATTATGAAGTAATAACATCAGTATCACTCATATACTGATATGTTATTATAAGTATGAAACAACCCTATTTCACCATCTATCCATCCTACGGAAAAAGAAATCACCGCGCGTGCGTACGTACGGAATACCGTCTCCACGCTGTGGTGTAATCTATTGTCCACCACCACCTTACAAGGATGGGTATAATGGTGTAAAGAATAACTATACATAGTTATTACAGCATCATATTGATTCTGATATATTGTATAGTCCACTCCAATTCAATTCAATATTTATGGAAATGATATCATCGCTCGTGTGTACGTACGGACTACCGTCTCCACGACGCGATGAGATTCATTCTCCATGTTAACCATTTAAGAATGATTATAAAGTATATATAAGAAATAATATTGAAATATATGACATTATAAAGCTACTGGATTTATGTATATATATATATGTATGTCATCTACTTACTTCCATTCAAGACAATAAGGAAAGAAAAACAGCGTTCATGCGTACGTACGGACTACCGTCTCCATGAACGGTGTTTTTCATTTCATTTATCTATCTATTATATATATATATATATTCTGAATATATATTATATATAAATCATGTTTTATATTCTGGATATAAGTAATCATGATCCAAGTAATCATATTAATAATTACAATTTAAAAACACGAACGACAAATGAGACGATTTTACCCAAAACGCTTCTTTAACATGGAATTTACAAAAGAACGGGTAATATAATGTCATAAGTGAACCATATATAATATCATAACAAAGAATATTATTTTTTAATAAGTCAATGACATTATTTAAATCATTATACAGGAGGTTTGGACACATACGAAGAAAATCGGACCTAAGGTAAGGGAAATATCACAATCTCATTTTTATCCGAGATTGTTTATACTTTGGTATTTACTGGGGTGTATTTCATCATCCACATTAATGTTTCCTCAATATGTAATATTATTTCCATCCACCTACAATTGTTTAAATCCAATTTTACCCTTCGGTGAGTTTTTAGTAAAGGATATGAAGGGAATCTTTTGTTGTTTTTCGTACGAGGTACTTTTTGACTTTTCCGACAAAAGTACGAGAAGAATGTTTTTTTAACTTAAATGGAACGAACGTATTTTTACAATTTTATAAATCCTTATTTTCATGAAGCTTCCTAAAAAATATTTCCTGACTATTTTCAATAAAATCTCTTTCTTTTAAAATTGCATGATGTTTTGTGAAAAGAAACTGATTTTGAAGAAGAAAGGATATTTTCCTCAAGAATTCATTTCAAGTGTTTTATCAAAATTATTTTCCATATAAGATAATAAATGGTTCTGTTTCTATCCATATTTTTAAATTCATTTGACTATGTTGTGATGGAATTATGTTTATGAATTCCTTTATCTTATATGAATGGTTTTATGATGTCATGTTGTTTAAGAATCCCATATTTATTACATGGGTTTTGCTATGATGTATGGTTTATGATTTTGTGGCACACATAAGAATGGTATCATTATGAGATGGGTGGGACCTATATCTCCCTCCAATGCATTGGGTAAAGATTTTATATCTCATGAGATTGACATGGCTGGAATGGTAGGTTAAACCGGTTCAGTGAAACAGGACTGAAACGAGGGTTACTCGATTCAGAAAGGGACTTTGTCCACTAAGATAGTCTTGGAAATGAGTCTTGACTAACAAGAAATGATTCTCTATGATTATGTGTGAATGCCACAAAGTTTCATGTTTTAAGTTATGATTATTGTGATTACATTTCACTGCCAAGATTTAACCCATGTTATGAAATTATGATCTCTTTTGCAGGTTAAGATTTCCAAAAGTTATGTGCTTATATATATGATGTGATTGATATTTCTTTTGTTTACCCTTACTGAGCATTTGAGCTCACCCTTTTATGATTTCTTTTCCCCAGGATATAAAGAATGGTTTTAGGAAAAAAAAGGAAGATCTTTATCGGAGATTTTGAAGATCTTTCACCACGATTAGAAGATTATATTCTGAGTTTCCAAAGACACTAAACTATTACGATCCTTGTGTGTGTGTTTTTTGTTATGTACTAAGTATTCCGCAAATGTAATGTAATGTCAATGTACGTCAAGTTTCGGGTCTCTACACTTTAACATCTCTTAATGAAGATCAAACTAAGATATTTTCAATGATTAATAGAAATGGATATACGAACCCATACTAGTCAAACTCTTGAATGAAACTCAGATTCACTTGTGGACGCATCATCATTTAATTGACCCCATTGTCTTTATCCCAATGAATTTCAATTATAGTTCACAAATAACCACAAATATCCATTCATGATCATTGGTGCCTCAAAAGGACATCACAAATAGTCAAAACAAAAATATATATTGTTTTCAGGAAAATATCAACATTAAATAAGACTCGCAAGCCTCAATTTCACTAAAGTAGGATCAACCATTTCCATGTGGTCCTTGATTGTGAACCTGCTACCTGGAAAGACAAATTTAAAAAGAACTAACATGATGCTTTATGGACAATAATAACCACTTGATATCACTTGGCATGAAAGAAAAAATTAAACTGATCGACATGTCAAAAATACTGATTCATAGAAAGCCCTACTGAGAAGTGGGACAAACTATGTTCCATAACGCTCAGGACACTCTACTTCGGAGGTAACCTGAGAACATACAAAATAGCTCAAAACTCAAAGATTTAACCAAAATCAATGTCTCATTTTAACATGTAACACTAGACATGCACCACATATGTCAACATATACTACCCTAGGTTTGTAAGAGCAAATTACAGATTCTAGGAACTATTCATAGTTTTTCCATCATGTTCATCCTAGTACCTGATGGATCAAGGATGAACTATCTCAAAAACATATAATCTACAAAACCATTTACATGGATGACAACATAAATTGCCGCCCATATATTATGTAACGATATCCTCACATGACTTCATATGTAGATGACCATACCTAAGGCATATCTTACTTGCTGAACTGGGAATTCTTCAATGGTCATTCCAACATCAATGGTCAAGATAAAATGATCAACCGTCCAAACAATGTTTTTCTATTTAAGAACCTGAACATCATGCCATGGAAATTTTTCTTGCAAGACACCAATGTAAGAAAACTCTCAGTGGAAAACAAGAAAACTGGCTCTAATGGTGATACCTACCACTTTCAAGACACTTATGAAGCATAAGCATCTACCCTCATGACTAGGTCATGCATAAACAGATTTACTAACCATAAATACCTTAAACATTTGAGATAAATTTTATGCAAAACCCCAACCACCATTCTACGAATAAAGGAACATGGAAACTCTAATAGATATCATATCAAGCAAAAATATGTAAGTCTCATTAACTTCATTTTAAAACATTTAAAAACAATTAAATTCTACATAAAATGGCATGCTTTTATGTATGATCATTTTTAACGACCATGAAAACCTATGAGGGTCTTGTTAAACCAAACAAGTCTTCAAAAAGTCATCCAAATAGTAGTTCTCTAAATATATGAAGCATGAGCACATAAAAAATCATTACATAAAAAAAATTCAAAGCACATAATTAGAAGAATCCTATAAGGGACCCTTGAATGATATCTATTAGAGGAATCCTCTAATAGGTATCCTCTAAATGATACACATGTGGGGGATCCTAAAAGGGACTCCCATAATCATCATGAAAGAATGGGAATCCCTCAAGGGATCCTTATAATAAACATATATCATGACCACGTAGGCTAGAGGGTCATGTATCACATGGGAAATGTCCTTAAAATCATAGGCCATTAGAGATAGCACACAAATCATCTCAAATCATAGGTCTCATCAAGGTTGGTCAAAACACCCAACCCATCATTCAGATTTTGGTCTCACTCTCTAGAGACAACTAAAAACAATAGTTGGAGGAAGATCTTCTTCAATTTGATATAATTCCCAAAAACCCATGAGGAACCTTCATAAGGCTCCTTGGGTTTCACCATCATTGTCATCATGGAAAACTAGTAAAAATGGACTATAAATATGTCCAAAATAGTCAAATGGGTGATAATATATTAAATGACACCCTACGGTTATGAAGAGTGTAGTACACAACATTTAGACCCCACACACAGTGAGTACCCTTATGATCTCACATGGATGTGTAATCCCACTGGACTGGTCATGTAAACACCCTAGGAACACCGTGTGAATGAGGCATACATGGTGCATACACAAGTCTCCCATCAAGGTAATTTTCCTTTACCTGACGAGATTCACACAGGGTTTGGTTCTGTAAGACTACATAGTGTGTACCAAAAGTACATAGACCTGTAGTTTTCAACGACCATTATTTTGTGTTCTTCGTAAGATGGTATCTTCCAACATGTAATGTAAACCTAGTCCAAAATGCCTAAATAATAAAAGCATTATTCTCGAATAGAAGAACCGATGGCCTATGTTCATAGCATCACACATTGTGGTTTCTATTTTTCCTGGATGTGAACCTCTAAAAAACTCCTAGAACCTCCATTTTTTAAATTTATGACAATGGTATTCGAAATTATGATCTATGTGGACCATACACCCCATGTATAAAATTTTTTCAAACACAAATTTCACATCATAAACAATTTAAGTCTGAAGCATGATACACCAAATTCTTATCTAATAGGAACCATACACCTTAAGGAAAAATAATGGTGTCCATCCAATTCAAACCATAACACATACCAATAAAACTATCAAAATAATATATATATATATATATATATATAATGATACATATCAAAAAATCACCCATATCAAGAAAAAAATCTGTCAAAACAATATGGAATTAGTAATTCTCTCTAAATGACATGACATGAATGCATGGAATTTTATTTATAACAGGTGCCTATATGATTACTAAGATGTATTACCATTAACTCATATGTTTTAAAAAAATGGAACCATAATAATATCAATAATAACAGAAAAATATAATTGTGTTACCAAATTGTGAAATCAAATCAACTGTAAGAACTCAAATCCAAAAATCTCAATTCACATGGTGGTAATTTGGATTTTCCATATACACTGGGTAGCTACTCCTGGGAAAATCATGTTACCAAACCCCACATAATTATTTTACTAGTATAATTTCATCATGTACTATTTAAACCATTAAATATCCTTCTCTGATACCAATTTGTAAAATCCAGGTTCTGGAAACCACCTAAG
Organism: Viscum album; assembly: GCA_963277665.1. Lineage (NCBI taxonomy): Eukaryota > Viridiplantae > Streptophyta > Magnoliopsida > Santalales > Viscaceae > Viscum > Viscum album. Next base: position 419,249,910 of record OY728127.1, on the reverse strand, counting down.
AGTGCTCTGAGCCCGGCTGGCCACATGGCCTCAAGCACGTCTCTCCAAATGCTAGAGACTGCCAACTAGTAGTGCGAGACATGGAGGTAATCATGGGGAGACTATTCCCTCATTGTATGAGTGTAACAGAGAATAAATAATAAATATATATCTGAAGCAGTAATACCATAAAACATATGTAAACAACAGAAGGCTAATAATTTAAATAACCATATGTCATAGCATAAAAATATGATTCTGCATGTTACATGTTCTAGAAAAATAGTAAAAATAGGTTACTCTACAGTAATAAAAAATTTATATACCAATGGTACAATGGTAAGAAACAAAAATCATGAGCATCACAATCCTCGACTTGGTCCCATGATCTAGTCCTCCTAAAAAGTAATCAAGTACAAGTATTTGGGAAAATTCCCATATCGACGCCTGTAACAATATAATATATTGGGGAAAAAACATAACCCATATATAGTGTGAGACTATATTCCAATACTCAACCACCCATGGTATGTTACAATCAATCTACGAGTATATATAAGAGGCATTGTGTAATAGGGAATGTAGTAAATTAAGAAATACTAAAAAGAAACAGTCTTATAAGAACTTTTTTCCATTTACATTTATTTTATTTTCATTATCATTTTAATTTATTTTAATTATATATTTCATGTAATCTGGCCTAGGCTAGATGATCTCTATATTTAGGGAAGAATAACAGATGTCTCAAAATACAATCTCAACAACTGTAAGTGAACACTGATTCAAATATTTTTCATTGTCTTGGTAGATGAATAATAATTCATTCCATTTCAATATTAAATTATAAATAAATTTCATCAAATTACATATAAACAGATACTAATAGATTCCATCTTTATAATCCAACACTATATTCATGGTTTGCTCAACATTTTAATAAATCCTCCAAGAGACTACACTCATGGATCACTCATGAGTTGCCATGATAATACCCTCTTTGTGTTAATCCATTTACATTTAAGAAATCCCATGGTTCACCTAGAGTATATGATTAAATATTCATTTAATACTAACCTTTCCTTTTTACCAGAGGCTTTCACTCGACCATTTCCCTTTACCCCATTATCATTTAATACGGGAAACAATACATGTAAATAATACAGTTACATGGATTTAACATTAATAAATCCAAAAATAAATTCATTTCAAAAGAAACACATGTTAATTAAACTATTACATGGCATGGATTTTTATAAAAATCATTTTAAACAACACATGAATGGAATTTAAGGAATCCTTCATAATCATCCAATGAAAAACTGCCATAAACGTTCATTTTTGGGAAACAAACCCATGGGGTGTCCTTTAATCAGGGTAAAAACCCGTAGTAATTATTTGAAACCTTCATTAAAAAACTAAATAAAAAATTGAAATATAAATAGAAAAACTTAAATCAATGTCACCCCTTAAAAATGGGTGTGCGGCACTCCAACCCATATATTCAACTTGAAAACTAGTGAATGGGACAAGGACACCTTGATCGTGGTAGTATGAATCTCCTTATCCAGCGTCGACCTAAAATTTTACCTATAATGGATTATATCTATAAAAAGAAAATAAATTTTAAAGGTTTGATTACTTGGTCTGGAGAGGAAATCATGAAGAACTATTCATGTGGAATAAAGAGCTTGTCGTGGGGAATCCAACACATCAGATAGAGTTCTAATCGAATATCAGATGATGAAAGGGGAAGCCTCCCTATTCTGTGATCACATGGGAATGTTTTTCATCAGAGAGGGTAGATTTATGTAAATTATTAAAAAATTGATAGTACTTCCTGATTTAATGAAGAAAAAAAATTACATAGAAAGTAGAGGAAACTACACATCATGGCCATAGAGATCATGGACAGACCATTACGTTGTGTGTTCTAGAAAGGACATAGCATGTAAGACTAATCTACATCCTCTGAAAATCATATAGCCATACCTTTACATCTTTTTCTTTATTTTCATAATGTAAAAATTGAAAATTAAAGATTCACACCAAAATATATGAACAAAGTTATTACAATGATTCAATGTAACAATGATTCTTTTGATAATTCCTTATGTTAATATCTATCTGATATTAGTGAGAGTTTGAGTTTTTCGTTTGAGATTAATAACAATTTTTGTGATTTGCAAATTTTTTACAATTTTGAAACATTGGCTCTTGGGTGAATTAATATTAAATATTATGGGTTGAAGGTTTTTTAACCATGGAATCCCACAAGAGATTATGGTTGGATGTCAATTATTTTTATGATGGCCATGGGGTTCCTCTAATGATTAATGCATCATATGTTAGTAATACTATGTCATATAATCTATGGAAGTTGAAATAAAAATTTCTTTTTTAGGGTGTGATTTTTAGGTGGCGGGTTTGAATAATCATCAGACACATCCATGGAGATGCATTAAAATTTATTAGATTATGAACCATGGATTTTATTTTTAATTTAATAATTTTTATCATAGTGTGTATGGGGATGAAATATAATATGGTTTGGCATAAAACTAGGAATGATTGATGGTCAGGGTGTTTGATATTTTTTTCATGGGTGTCTTTTGATTATAAAATCCTATAGTTGGGATCATATAATCGATATATTCATTGCTATATTTTTATTTGTTATACTAATAAGTAAATAATTAATGGAACATGGTAATGTACCATGTCTTGGGGGCTATATAGTAGTTCATGATTAAAATTGTTTTCTAGTGTCTGAGCTTTATGGATAGTTTTTAAATACATAATTGTGTATATAATTTACCTTATTTTTTGTAATTTATTCATGGAGATTAATTTCATTAAATCACTTTTAAAGATGGATGACTATTGTTATGACAATGTTTGATCATTCAGAAGTATGCAGGTCACATATCCATGTTTTCAGAGCATCAACATACCAAAATAGCATATCATCATATATAATATATAATGTAATTATGTTATGAATAGTCATTATATTGAGAATTTGTGTTTTTATAGTAATTCTTATGTATGGGATTGACTATAATTGACTGTGGAATGGACTAGTATGGTGTAATGCTGAAAATAATTACATCTATTGAATGTAACAATGAGTGGATTCACATAGGGTTATTGCTTGAAATATCTACATGCATAGTGCATGGGTTGATGAGGGTTTTAGAAGCATATAGGGTTCATGGTACCATGTTTTCACAACCATGACCCATGAGATGAGTTTGTTTCATACATTTTTTGAGGCATAATGGTTCTTAGGTGATCAGATATTGGATGAGATATCTTATAGTAGAGAGATTGTAAGAAAACTCCCTCTACTAGGGTATTAACCACTATAAAACATACATAACCTCCAATATTTTCCCATTATAATTATTTTTCTATTGTATGAGGTATACTATTATAAATATAGTGGTTCAAGACATGATGTTTGGGATGAATCATGTCGTTGAATAACTTCTAATGATCCATTTTACATGAGTTGTTTAAATATTAGTTTCGAAAAATCAATGAAACTCTAGTGTAAGGGTCTAACAAGGTGGTGGCATTTTATGAAAAATTTTAATTATGTTAACACATTACATTTCACTAATGTAAAATCTATATCCTCCCACCAAATTTGTTTACCACATTCATTCTTTTTCTATCCTCATTGGGCGTTTCCCTCCTACTACCATCATTATAAATGAACCCCTTCATTCCATGAACATTTTTAATTTATTCACTTGATTTGGGAAGACCAAGGTGTCTCAAAAAACCTTCCAATATATGTTTTCTTTTTATCCATTTGTTATGTAGTTCCCGATCATATTTCTCCAATAATTCTTATTTTGAAGGATTCTTTTTCTCAATTCAATATTTATCCTAATTCAGGATGAACCCAATTAAATATTTAGAGCTGTTGGATTCTTTATGGATATAGAAGGTGGTCCATAAATTTACCTCATATCATTTCAATTATACTCAATAGTGGATTCTTGTGTCATTATGTTGGCCTAGTTTTTCATAACCATAATCTTGTATGAATATTTAATAATTACTCAACCATTATTATTTGACGTTTTATATGATTCATGCTTAAATACAATTAAAATAAATGTTTAATTAGTTGTATATGAATTTAGCACCAAATAATAATAATTAATTTTTTTCATCCCATGAATTGAAATGTGGTGTTATTTATGAAATTTTTTTGATAAAAATATGTGAGTATCTATGTTATAAATCATATATTGTGAAATGAATTTTCATAATCAAGTATTATCATGAAATGAGACCCTAATCTTGAAAGAGATTATAAAAATTAGTGTAATTATATGTTGGTGTGAAATAAGAACCTTAATAAATTATATATATATTGGTTAAAATAAATGGTGGATTATATATATGGTTTTGATTATTGGTTTAGATAAATAGTGATTAAAAAAATTATTTTCACGACCTTTTCCCCCTATCATGGTTAATGAGAAGTTGGAATATTATGTTTTAAAAAATAATATCGAAGAAAGATGAGTGACATATTTTTTTTGTGAAATAGAGGTATTTATAACTTATAATTTAGGTTTTAAATTTTCTAAGGGGTATTAGGAATTTTTTTGACAATAATTGATCAGGTTTTTTTAAATACATTTCTAATGAATAGTTATATATGATTTTATGTGATTCAATATAAAGTAAATTTATTATATTAACTATATAGTGAAACTTTTGAATTTTTTATTTTTAATGTGTGTTGTCTGGGAATGATGGATTACATCATTAGTTATATATTATGTAAAATACATTTGAATATTAAGAGGACTACCTATATTCTATGAGATATATGATAATTTTTATTTTCTAGAATATAACCTTGTATTCGAGATGATATAAACTATTTTGGGATTTTGATTAGAGAGATATTATTTTAAATGCTTCTTGATGACATAAAATGATACGAAGAGATCCCAAATTACATGTCAATTTAAATATGGGAACCTATATTCATCGAGATACCTATTGGTTGGGAGTATTAGCTTGAGTTAACTGATTGTTTAGGAATTCTATTGCGACCTTACCACAAAAGCTCTGAGCCATGGCCTTATATCATTACATTGGAATAAAATATAAGGAAATCATATCTCAATGGACTGAAAAATTTAGTAGACTTGGTGAACATGATACATACATGATTCTTGTATTAAAAAAGATTTTAGAAATTATTTCTTAATTTTATTTTCAAAAAATAAACAGACTTACTTCTAGATTATTATTTCATATCATTTGTATTACACCTCTAGGAATCAAGAGGAACAAAAACAAGATAAGGTTCATCTAAAATTTTCATAAAGTGTTAAGTAAAAAAGAAACAATGAATCAACTATCATTATCAGTTTAAAATGAAAAAAAACAAAACCAAAATTCCATGAAAAAAAATTAACAGATAAGGAACTGTGAAAACAATATGGTATGTAAAATATCTAAAAACAACATACCATTTAATCAATAAATAGAAAATTTAAAACCTCTATATATTTTTTCATATTAAAAATCACATAGTTAATAGTAATTTAATTATATATTTATGAAATGGCTAATTTTTATATTTCAGGTTCCCCAAGCACATGATACCTTTACCATCATGATTTATCCTCATGAAAGTCTAAATATAACTTGGTAAAGACATGTTATTTGAGACAGGTAAACTTAATTGTCCTATGAGATTATCGATGAATCAATGGTATTTCATTAACTAGTTCCAATCCAATATCTTGAATGTCTAAATATTTCCTCATATATTGAATAATTTATTTAATACAAAAAATATACCTTATCAGATGACCATATTTTGTAGAGAATAATGATTTATCTATATAAACCTTGAGAATAAACAACAATCAATATACACACCATATATATATATTCTATATAGTTTAAGAAATAATCATATCCATGATAAATAATGTGGATAATTAGTGACATATATTGATTAATGGTCACTAGAAAGTAATTAATTCAAATTGATGTTAATAAATAAAAACATGATTTAGGGAATTAAATTTCAATACTATCCTTGGTTGAGAAATTATAATAAATATAGAGGATGAATAACTATTGAAAAAATATGATATATATTCATTGGATTGATTATAAGGGTATTTTTTATTAATGAAATTTAAAAAATAACATAAAAATTTCATGATATAAATATACATTACATTTTGAAAAACCATTGAAATAGTCTTTTATAAAAATAACAATTTTAAAAAATTCATTAAAAAACATTTTCAACTTTTAGATGAATCTTGAATTTAATGTTTTCATTAAAATAAATACATGACATATAAGATAAAACTGATAATTTTTTGGCACTATGAATATTTTGAAATGTGGCTTTTATAGAAAAAGTTAATAATATTAATTTGATTATTTTTCACAAAAAATAATTCTATAAATGATTTTTATATTCATAAAAACAATATTGAAAACATATTTAGAAAAAAAACATTATATGAAAACAGATTTCCAACAAATGAAATAAATGATGTTATATTTTCATAAAACATTTTAAGTACTGAACATTAAAAAATAGAACTATTACATAAAAATAAACATGATTAACTAGAGGATAATAAATTTAAGTTTTTTATTAATAAATTATAAAATATTTACCATTATTGTAAATTCATGTGTAAATAATTTAAAATGAAATACAAATATTAAGTAAATAAATGAAAATATTATAATGTTGATGCGAAAATCATCCAATGAATCAATATATTGTATCAACAATAAATCCATATAAAATAAGTGGAAATAAAATAATTTACATTAAAAATCCATTATATAATAATGATAAAATGTTAATGACATTAAAATAGTAATATATATCAATGAAAATAAGTTGAGTTATGAGATTCTTTATCACTAAGAAAAACCATAATTCTTATACCCTTAGATTAAATAATTCAAATTAAAAAAATACATTAATTAATCAATTATTAATCATATTAGATATCAAAATGGAATTTTATACACTATATCAAATAACATTTGTGTATAATAGTACAATAGGCCTCAATGAAATTAAATTGGGACATAATCGCTTTCCATATGCTTCTTTTTTTGAATGTATTTTATCAACTTATATAATGGTTTCGGGCATTTAATTATATTATAATAGAAGAATAATAAAATATTTAACTCTATATATGATATTATTATAACATTAAATCACCCTTTCACTTATAATATTTCATTATTTTCATTTTTTGGTAATATGGTCTTTGTTTCTCATGTATGTTTTGACTCATTTATTTGTCCTCTTATATATATCATGATATAATATTCTCCAAAATTTAAATAATTATTTATTTATAAAAAATATTTAGCATATTTTTAATTAGAATAATCCATAAAATTTGGTTTTATAAATTAAATGCACCAATGATGGAGATAGTAGGCTATATATACCAATTAACATTGTTTCCTTTTTTTATCATTTGATAATAAAATGATATATGTGCATATTATAATTCTAGTGAAATATTTATTTAAGATACATCAAATATGTTTATTTATAACCATCATTAAAGTATTACATGTAAAATTGTAAGTAATCACTTCGCATTGATGAGTCGATAGTCCACACATCCATAATTGATGTTATTGTATTCCCACAAAATAGAATGTTGGATGAAATTTTACTTTTCAGAAAGGATATAAACAATATAGTTTTTTTTATTTGGTATATTTAATAAAATAATAAATATTTCATATGTAATATAAAATTATCGTCAACTCTTATAGGTTATAATATTATTATAGGGGTCTCAATTGTTCAATTCCATTGGAAAGCCCATGGTTTTTCATTTTCCAATTCCTGTGTCCCAAGAAATTAATAAAAAAAATAATCAACTTTTGCTCAAAATTCCCATACATTTGTCCATTTCCATATAAATACAATTACTTCACCTAGAATATCCAATTCATATACCTCTCATGGAGTCCCCATAAGGTTTTCACAAGTCCCCAAGGTCCTGATACCAATGTTTTTGGAACTATCTTCATGGTAAGGGAAATCTCAACATCAATTTTCCTTTTATGATACATTTTTTGTGTATTATGTCTTCCAAATTTACATTTTTTGTTATTATATCCTTTTAATTAAATACATTTACAATATTGAAATATTTTGATGAATGATATACCATTTTCCATGAACTTTTTAATTTTTTCTAAAACTATGTTTCTTACCAAATATGCTCCATGATTCTAACTTCAATATTTATCATATTTTCGCAATAAAATTGCTTATTTTCATTGGTAAGTCCCAAAAAATATTTCTTTCCTAGGGTAATTCAAATAAGTGACAAAATGATATGTTTTATTCTAGGATTAATAAACATTAAACACTCCTTCCATTTTCTTTGATTAATAATGACATAAATATCATTTTATCATGAACTTTTTTTTAATACATCTTGATTTTCATATGAAACCTATTTCATTTAATATCCATGGGTTATTTCAGAAATGGTTTATTATGATCTATTTAGATCTCATTAATTATGGGAAATGAAGGTTTATCACTGATAGAGATCCAATGCATTTCTTATAGAATTTAATATCTAGAGATGACATTATTTACGATACCTTAGTGTATATATTTTGTAATATTTATGACACATCATTGATATACCTTTTTGACTTTCTAATGAATGAAAACATTAAATGTGGAATCCAAGCTTCTATGTTATGATTGATGTTATTTTTAATATAAAATGTTTTTTTCTTTTTCTCATATTTTTATGATATTTATCAAGTTCTTATTGATAATTCTTATGGTCACTTGTAAAATGTTTCCCTTAATTTCCCTTACTAGTCCTTATCCTCACCCAAACCTTATATATGGGTCCCCATGTAATGATATGCATTAATTTTTTATAGGTTTAACTAAATAAGAATCAATTAATGATTATTAAAAGAAAGATTATGGTATTCAGGTATTATGTACTGTTTCTCAGAGAATGTAATAAGTAATAGATTGTTTTTTATATAATGTATTTTAATGTTATGTAATAAAATGTGTGATTCATTATATGGTATCAATGTAAAGTTTACTTATTTCAATGAACTAAAAGTTTACAACATTAAGAAGAACCCTAGGGACACATTTAAATACACGAAAACGGTCTAGTATTCTTGTTGAGGAATAAAGTATTTGGTTTCGTGATATTAAATCCTTTTCAGGATATGAACAAGGGGATGTAGATATGGAAAAGATGTACCTAGGGGTAACTAATCTGACCTGGTAATTTTAATCCTAACATATCATTTCCTAGAACATGACAATAGGACTTACTATTCACATGATTTGATACTCTGAGGGGATATACATGGTTTATCACATTATTTTTATGAAACATTATGAAAGATTTATTAAAAATGTAATTGTCATTAAATAGTAAAATATTTAATCATGGTGTTTTAGGAAAAGAAACTCCTTTGTAATTATCATATTATTAAATGAAACACATTTCTCAAAAAGGTTTTCTGATTTTAGAATATGGATGAAAATATGGGAAACTATGTAAATGGTGAGTGAAATGGACGATGTGTTGATGTATTTATGATGGATTATTTAATGGAAAACATCAAAATAATACTAAATCAATTAACTAGAGATATGAAAATTAAATTGAATCATTCCAAGAGACTGAATTCACCATGAATCCAACAACATTATATTTAGTCCATTATTCATCAATGAAAACATCCATTCATTTGATCTACTGACCCATTGTCTGTTGAAAAATGGATAAGATCAATAGAAAATATCATTGAAAAATTCTGTTGTTTAGAACAAGAGAATGTCACCATTGATATGTAACGCTTAATGGGGGAAGCATATTAGAGGTGTACATTGGTTAAAAATATGAATCCAAAAGGGTATATTAATGCAATTGAGTGTGTAGTGTTCTAGAGAGAATTTTTGAAAAAAAATATTTCACCCCTTCCAATTCAATCAAAATAGAGAAGTAATTAGTATTGTAGATGTATAATGAAAATGAATATGTGGGAATCTAAGAGTTATCTATTAAAATCCATTTCCACTGCACCTATAAATTTTTAATGGGACCTAATAGAAAGGATGATAGTTTCTTTGATGGACTAATGCTACATCAACTGATGAATATAGAAACTCGAGCTTATGCCAACTATGGGAAGATTTTGAAAAGTACTATGAAGGTTGATTTGGAGTTCATAGAGATGCAACGGTCCTATAAATTGAATTAAAATATTTGATGAATTGAGCCAAGTATAGGGAGCATCATTGATCATGGAAGAGGAGGAATGTATGTAAAACATTCCACATGGAACAAATGTGGGAAGAATAAATTGGGAAACTTCTTCTTCAATGGTGTGAAATGATATATTTGTGGAATATACGGTCATATGGCTTGGAATTATTGTAGAATGGTGAAGAACCATCTTCACAACACTAACGACAAAGGAATGATGGTGTAGGACAAGCCTGATGTTCAATGCTTTATGTGTGTATAACATCGGAAAATTTTTTATAACTATCCAAATTCAATGTTAATAGAGAGGAACCATCATCAACCTCAACATAAGAATGGTGAGATAGTTCGTTATTTTTCTATCAAATAAATGAAGTTGAAGATCCAAATGATGTAGTGAAAAATGCTCTAATGGTTCTCTAAAAGCTACAATGTAAATTATTTATTCTGGTTCTATGAAATCCTTTATTTCCTCCATGTTTATAAAGAATATATAATGAATCCATAAACTGTTATTAGTAGAACATTATTTCAAGACAATAAGAAGGATTATCCTAGCATCAATTGTGTATCAAAACTATAGTATTTACATTGGTTAGAATAATCTCATCATAAATACATTAGTAATTCACATTATGGATTTTGAAATTATAAAAGGGGTCAATTGGATACCAATTTATATTGATAAGATCAACATTAGATGAATGAATATATCTGTTTTCGTGAATAGAAAAACAATATTGGTTTTGAATAGACATATATATCATCGACATATTTTCGTTGAATCACCCCAATTATCCATACTTATGAAAATTATTGGTTTTGATGATGAATGAAATAAAATTATACAAAAATGATGTGTCCTCGTAATTCTAGAATACATTGGATCTTTTCCAAAGGAGTTACATGGAACAACCCTATAAAAAGTTGTATATATCACCATTAAAATATTTCCCCGATCCAAACCAATAACATTGACCCGATATGTAATAGAAAATTTGGAGATCATGTAATTAACGATGAAAATACAATGTGTTTTGGATAAGGGGTTTATCCGACTTTGTGTGTCTCTATGAGGAGAACCTATTCGATTTGTGGAGAAGAACGACAGATTAATGAGGATTTGAATTGATTATAATGAATATAATAAGATCATGGTGGAGAACAAGTACCCTTTTCCTTGGATGAAATCATTATTTGACAATACTAGTGTGACTGAATTCATCTCCAATATTGGTATATGATTTTGTTATCATAAATTGAGGGTGTAGGAAAAAGATATTATAAAGTCATCCTTCCAATTATGGTGTGGGCATTATGATTTTTTTATTTTCCCTATCGGATAACTAATTTTCTTCCTATTTTTTAGATTTAATGAATATTGTCTGAATGGAATACCTTGAATACTTTTTTGTAGATTTTGTTGATTATATTATGGTATATTCTAAATGATTGGATGAACATGAGGATCATCTGAGAGAAATATTTCAAACTCTAATGAAGGAAATGTTATTTGGAATGTTTATCAAATGTGAGTTTGGGTTACAACATGATACCTTCATGGGGAACATTGTTACTAATGAAGGAATATCAGTTGACCCTAGAAGTAGAATGTTCATGGAAGAGTGTTTTCAGCCTACAAATGCATCTGAGATTCATAGTTTTCTTGAATAAGAATGAAATTGTAGGCTATTTTTGAAAAAAAAAATAGTAATGAAATTATAATCTAATAACCATATTAAATAGAAAAGGGGTAAATTACATCTGGGAAAAATAGTTTGACGAATGTTTCTAAGAGATGAAGAAGACAATGGTTACTCCATATGTGTTATCACAAACATCTATCAGAGTAGGATTTATTATTATTTTTGATTCATATCTAATAGTTCTTGGGAGCATTCTCATGATAAATAAAAAGGTGATTGGTTGTTCATCTCTATAGTTCAAGTCTCCGAATCATAACTATCCTAAGAATGACCGAGAACAAGATACTAATATATATACGCTAAAAATATGGAGGCAATATCATTATGGGGAGAAATGTGATATATACTGAGATATTAAATGAATAAAGTATATTTTCAAGAAAAAAAATGAAAATGAGGCCAATGATATTTTTTTAACTACTTATAGACTATGATTTTTTAATTATTTATCATCTAGGATGATCAAAAAAGATTCTAATAAATTATGTTGGAAAGTACCTATTGTTATAGCTATGGTGAGGATTCAAATAGATAAATTGATCAAATACCTATTAAAATTTGAGTGTGGAAATTTTAAGCATAGGGACATTATAAACCCCATAAGAAATTATTTCTCAACCATAATTACATGAGAGGATCATTAAAAATATATGGTGTTGTCCTTTATTGCAAAATAATATAGAGTCTATGAAGGATGAGATGATTCCTGAGTTTAATATTGATCTAAAAGGTGTAATAAAACATGGTACAAGACTATGTGTTCCATCTATTCTAGAAATAAATAGATAACTGAATAATTATTCTAATAGATCTAATTTATCTATACATCAAATAATTTCTAAAATTTATAGGGTTGTTCCTAATTAAAATTTGTTGGATAACATGAAAAGGGGGATTACCGATTAAACTATAAGGTTTCTAGTGTGTTATCAAGTTAAGGTGCAGTGAAAACATCCTAATGGGGTATTACAACTAGTACCTTTAACAACACTTAAGTAGGAAAATATCAATATGGACATTGTCCCTAGTATCCATAGAACATACAAAGGAAACAATATAATGTGAGATATAGTTCATTGTCTACCAAGAATTCATGTTTCATCACATTTGGGGAAAATTTAACTCTTAAACAACATCCCAATATATATATGTGAAGGAAGTGGTAATGATACCTGGGGTACCAATCTCTATCATATCTGATCTTGATTCAAGGATAATGTCAAAATTTTGGAGGATCCTTCAACATACGATCCAAGTAGAATTTTAGTACCTCCTATCACCCCCAAACTAATGGAGAATATGATATGACTGTTTATTCAATTGAGGACTAGTTATAGACATTATCAATTGAAATTAATGGTGGTTGTGTCACAACCCCCTCCCCACAAGGTGTTCCCCTCTTGGGCCGGAAATGTGAGAAGGGATATAATGACCCCTGAGTCCCGCCTCCAGTAGGCTCCTTGAAGGAGAATAGAACCAAGAGTATATGAAACACACAAATGGGAGAAATTACCATCTAGAAGAACTCACAAGAAAGAGAGAGATAAGACAGACACAAAATAAATCCAACTTATACTAAAATATAAAAGTAAACCCATGTTCACATATGTAGTGTCATGCCAAAAAAACTACACCTGAATGAGAAAAAACTACAAATACCAAAAAGAATGTAAAAAAGCAGCAACCACATGCCCAAAATAATCCTAAATCCTCATGCTAGTATAAATCAGCTTGATATCCAACTTGATCGAAGTGACATGGAAATTAGTTTATATATACATAGGTTGAGTATAATTGTATACTCAGTAGGATTATCCCTGGAGTCTCTCGTGCAAAATTAAAGAAATAATTCTAAATCATAGTGAACAACTACTAAAACTAACTCACCGCCTAAATAGGTATACTATGTTTCCAGCATCACCAAGGCTACTCTCACCATGTAACACATTCAAGAGTATATAATATAAAAATTATTTTCAAGGGTACCTCGCTACTACTTCCCCACTGGTTTTATTCTTTTCCCCAATGTTGCATGTCCTAAAAATCTCCCTCGAAAAAGGATTTCCCATTTAAACATGGGTGATACACGTGTCCATGCACATCATGCACCAAAGCCACCAAGTCCTTGTATGAAAAATAAATCCCTAGTTTTTGGGAGACACCATAGATCGCATAATGTGTATCATACAATGGATATTAATTCTCATGCCATTATACCCCATACAATGATTAAGGATCCACATGCCCTCATAGCCTATACATGTTACTCCAATAGTATTCCATAGAAAACTATATCCAGAATATATGTCTGTGAATAAACACAAGCCATTACAGACCTCTACATAGATATTTGGGGAAAACTAATCATTGTTCCTACCAGAACTAGTAACTACCAAGAGAAGAGAGTGGGGACAAAGGGGGTAGTCATCCATCGATCCTCCCACCAGAATGATGGTGAAAACACCCCCATGGCTCAGAATCACGGGGGTGTCTGTTTCCCTAACTGACGGGGTGGACTAGCATACGTAATCCCTAAAATAACACAATATACAATAGCTTACAACCACAATACGGTCATAATCTGGTTTTAGACTCAACTGCAGCTAACCTCTCTCGAACTCCGGGCTGCCACATATAAGACTAGGTATCCTATAAGCACACAAACATTTAAATAGCATTATTACATTACTTCATTTCCTTTATATCATTTCCACATTATATTAATTAATTCATTAAAAATTAATTATCCATTTAGAATTCCACATTATAATTCATTAGAATCACACCCAAAGTCCACTATCCCATTAAATTGTACCTTTAACATTGTGTCCCAGCAAGATCCAACCCCTTGAGTATAAATCATATACTCAATAATTTATTGACAACATTTTTACATTACCATATTCAACGGAATTCTAGAAAAATATTCTAAGATACTAAACATAAGGGGGTTCAGTACGGTGAGAAGATGAACTGTCTATCAAGTCTTTGTCAGCTATATCAAGAGCGTAGACCCATCCTCACTCTCGGAGTTAAACACAAAAAGAACAAGGAATACCCTACGCGTCATCACCCCTTTTGTTAGGTAGATATGCAAACCAGATTCCCTGAGTAGTGGGGATTGTAATGAAGATAAACAACCAACAAGAAATAGAATGAATCCAAACATTCACCTCCATCCTGTTCCATCATCACTAGTGTCTTCCCAAACACCCACATGCATAAACTGATGCATCTCTCCACTCAATGAATCATCTTCCACAATAACCAATAGGACTCCATTCACCCACATATCACAATATTCTTCTAGTATCATTTCACAACATAGGAAATATGAAAAAAATAATATCAATTGGGCTCTTGGCCCTTAATAAATCAAGAGGGTATCTCAGAAACCTAAAATAATTTATCTTTTATCAAACAACCAGTTCATTAATCCATCTTTAATTAACTAATTTGTTGATCTTAGGTTCCAACATCAGGAAACCTAAATTGAAAACTATAATAAATTTTTTAATCAAGCGTACTACCTAAATTTTATAAATATCAAAATACAACGACAACAACCATATTCATTTACATTACAATTTAACTTTATCCAAACAATTATCAATTAATACAATCTTTACGTCCACTACCAATTTCCATAATGAACTAAAATCTTACAAAGACTGCATAGATATCACAGTATATAACAAAATAAGAGGCACCAACTTATGATCGATATCAATTTATTTATATGGTTCAAGTATTTAATATGTCAATTCCATTATTATCCTGTGGGCTAAACCAAGTTTACTCTATAGTTGCACATAAAAGAAAGGATTTGCAATGAATCCATTACCTTTAATGGATCTTGATGTTTTTTAAATGAGAATAAGCCCCAAAATGAGTTATGATCTCTTCCCCTGTGACAACTATTTCCACCTGAGAATGCATAGACACCACCACACTGGTCAACACCCAAGAAATGTCCATTAGTAAAATGAAGATATCATTCCATAAAAGGGTAAGGAGAAATAGAATGATATGAACTCAATATTATAATGATAGATCATACCTTATATAGAATATAGTAAGATACTGGTTGGTTGTATAAAAAATAGAGGGGAACCAATCTAAGGAGGAAAATTTGATCACACAACTCCTATGGGAATGAATGGAAGGTGAGCATCTCACACCAGAGAACAATGAGGAAGAACTAGAGGGGAAAATATATCATTCCTTTAGAATATTTAGAATATTTAATTAAGTAGTGATTTAAGATACATTGGATTTCCCATTGAATGTGGATCTCATTAAACCACGCAGTTTGACAAAGTAAAAGCATCCCGAGCCTTATGGAAAATTTATATGAGGGTGATTGACATTGAATGGACCATAGAGTATCTAAATAAAGGCTTTAAATGTATTTTATTTCAATGTAAACGTCAAAGGGGTGAAATTGTATGATTTTGGAAACATTGTTCATGAACACAAAATTTGGAAATGGAAATTGTGGATACCGTTGGACCTCACCATTCTGCAAACACTATTCATGAACTCAAAATTTGGAATAGGAAATAGTGGGTACCATTAGAACTCACCATTCTAGAAACACTTTTATTGAACTCAAAATATTGAAATAAAAAAATAGGCTATTGTTGGACCTCACCATTCTCAAAACATTGTTCATGAAATCAAAATTTGGAGAATGAAATAGAGTCTACCGTTGGGCATCACCATTCTAGAAACACTGTTCACATATGGTTACTGTTTCACTATTCACATGAGGTTACCATTTTATTGTTCACATTTGGTTACTGTTTCACTATTCAAATATGATTATCATTGCATTGTTCACATAAGGTTACCATTTCACTATTCATATAAGGTTATCATTGCACTATTCATATAAGGCTACCAATGACACCATTCACATAATGTTATCTTTGTAACATTCACATAAGGTTACCATTTCACTGTGTGTATAAGGATACCAATACACTATTCACATATGGTTACTGATGAACTTTCACATAAGGCTACCGTTCGAACTGTTCACATAAGTCTGCTAATGTAACTATTCACATAAGGCTAGCATTGTACTCTTCTCATTAGGCTACTGATGAAACTATTCACATAACGATATTGTAGCACTGTTCATATAAGCCAACTAGTGACACCGTTCACATAAGGCTACAGTTTCACTTTTCACCGAGGGAAACCGATGACACTGTTCACATAAGGCTACCATTACAATCTTCACATAACCCTACCAATGACACTGTTCACATACTACTACTGTTGCAATATTCATCATAGGCTATTGATGACACAGTTCACATAAGGCAACCATTACACTATTCAATTTTGGTTACCATTCACTATTCACAGAATTGAAAACGCTATTAACAGAACATGAAATTTAGAATTGTATTGGGGATAAGTCACCTTGACCTACCCAACCACTTCAGATTGAATATTTTATTAATGTAATTGACCGGAGAGGTCTGGCCCATTGTATCAGATACCTCTCAACGCATTCTCATCCTCGAAAATTCAGATCACACCCAACGGGAAACCAAAACAATGATTGAACAACCACCCATCGAGATACCTCTCAAAAGAGAACAAGCACATGAAGCAACCGAAATATCCATATTGTCACAACCCGTCCTGGTGGTGCCCATTCCACAACTCCCCAAACCCACCTCCAATAGTCTTGGGGCTGGTGACTAGCACTGAGTAGGAATATTACGAACATGGGATGCATTGCCTATATACCAGTACACACACACACACACATCTGCAAGACAAAATGCTGAAATGTAAAAACAACTAGGGAAAAAAATGCTTGCATACAGCTAAATCCGACCAACAGTGTACTACAGAATGTAAAGTGATAAATGTAAACTAGGCCAGAATACAATCCCACAAAAAACAAGAGTATGAAAACTATGAAGTAAAAACTGTAAACACAAAGCTATACTGGGATAGGTGTTCGTAGCCATAGGATCAACTATGTCGGTAGATTAGTATAAATGATTTTTCATGTCCCAATCCGCCCTGGACTCTGTAAAAAGGCTTCTCATCTACACAAGACATGACACATGAAGGCAATGCCCATGCAGGGGTGAATAAAACAATACTCAGTATAGGACCCCCAATACCACAAAGCAATACACAATGGAAAGGCACAATCATCTCTACAAAATATTTCCACTGATCATATTGCATGAGAAATAGAAAAATATCTAGATATACTCAAATCCCAAACCTGTAGTCTAGGGAAAAGTCATGAAACATAATACCACCTCATGGGATTCAATTAAATGATTCAACAAAGAACTTGTTTTGGAGATCTCACTCCACTATCCTGATAGCTATGATGAAGTCTGTCCAAGAAGTACTATCTATTAGGAAAGGTCACGAGAGATAGATACACTCATTCTAGTATAACAAACTCGTGTGCAGGAATGCTCATTATTAAAATATGATGATCACATATAGGGTCATGGTGGATATCATGAATCATCTAAATTCACATTCTAATTAGAGGATTAGCGCCCTGTGGAAGTGGTCACGGCGATACTTAACTCCACCTAGAGTAAAAAATGGATAAAGGATCTCGCTTCGGGCCTCTCGGAGGGATAATAGACTCTATCTCGGAAAGAACTACTAAAGGGATCAAACTCTTTTAGTGTGAAATGATACATTGAATTCAGGGGAACGTGAAAAAATGGAACTAACCCAAATGAAATGTGTCCAAGATATGGTGGACAAGAAGATCAAGCCATGTACTTAAAAGTACACGGCGTGTAGAAGTGTTACACGCCCTGTCTTCTTACCCTAGGTACTTCTCATGTACTACAACCCGTGTTTCAAGGTTGACTGTGTAGGAATGTCAGTACACATCTTATAGTACAGATCACATGACATGTCTCAGTAACTGGGGTTGGATTCATATACAATGATGTGTGCCCGTACATGACTTTATCCCGTTTGCGCCACCCTGTGTGACCCGTACCTTGGGTAACCCGTGTAGCTGGCCTGGTAGAGCCATGTGGTGGAGTACAGAGCTGTGTACTCTATCCCGTTTCTATGTATCACCCATGATATTTTTTGAGTCCCACGTAGTCGCCTCTAACATTCCACACAGGGTCTACATGCAATGTTCTGTGGCCGTGTAGTTCATTATGTGTATGCGTAGTTCATCTAGTGTCTGTGTACATCCCATAATACACAGAAACCTTCAGGGAAGGTCCAACATGCTATCTGACCGGGGTCACTGGATGTGTGACACATGTCTAACACCCAAAACCCTAGCCACCACAACCGATACCACACAATGTGTTAATCGGGACCCATGCTCTGTATTGCTGAAATTTCCAGAAACAACGCTTCTCACTGATGCACCTTCCATGATAGATTGATCTTAATTATGATGATCAGATGGCCTTGAAACTCCATGGGTTAGGTCACCTTGACCTTATAGATCCGATTCTGTCAGTTTCGGGCCTCCGATCGGCCTCAAAGATGCGTTTTGATCATACTAACGAAGAACGGTCGAAGAATGATCATTCCCAAACCGTGTCGATTCGTCTTCTTCCATCGCTGTCGCACTTTTTCTAGGTTTCCATGAGATCAGATCTCCAATTTGAGATGTTTGCATCAAAAAATAGATGTGTAATGATCATTTCTTCATCGCCCCACGATGAATGTGAAGAAGACGATATACATGAATGGGGAAAAATCTGAAAAAACAAATCAAGGAAAAAACCTCTGTCGTCGCTCGTCATAGAGTTGATCTACTTTCGTTATTAGGAAAAAATGGAGAAAAATTAAAAAATTAATCTAACATGGATTAATTTATGAGATCAACCCAATAAAAACCCACCCTTATGAATGTACAAATCCTTAAATCAACTTGCTCGTGGGTTGACCCTTGTTCGCCATCTAATCCATGAACGAGGAAGAATTCAATAAAAATAACAAACCCCAACCTTCCTTTTCAACGAAGAGAAATATTGGTCATCATTCAAGATTCAATTTCATTGTGCAATGATCCACATGTCACCGTTCGTCATCATCCATCAAAATCCTCCAAGGTTGGCTCCTCTCTAAAGTGCCAGAAGATTGTTGGGGAAAACTCCAGGTTTGTGAGCTTTACCCCAGGATCCTATTTATTTAACGAAAAATATGCATTATTGTTTTATGGAAAAATATTAAAATAAATTATTTATTTATTTTATTTCTTCCAAAACGTTTCTTCTAAAAATCCCAAAAAATAACTTCTGTAGCCAAACCACGCCATTAGATTTTTGGACCCACCTAAATTAAAGTAGCTACTCTGAACACAACGGTGCCCTCATATTTCTGATCCAGGCAAGCATTTAAAAGAAATTACAATTTTTCAGGAAACCCGCACGTGCAAGATATTTAAAGGTTTAATTTATTTCAACAATTTATTCCTCGCACTCCGTTCCTATGAGTCGCACTCCATAGTAATTCCTAGTCTAGTAATAATTCTATATTATATTTAAAAATAATAATAACAAATATATGAGACATTAAATTCTCTACACCATTGGTCTTTGCGTACCTGAAAAACCAAAATCAAAGATACTATAAAATATGTGGGTACTGGTCACAGATCTGAGCCTCCCGCTCCCACGTTCTCTCCAAATGATTCTCATGTTGCCACAATATTTCCACATTGGTAATTGATCACCAATGAGGGATCCTCTCCTGCCGATCCTAGTTCTCAACTGGGTAATCAGTAATGGTCACTCCATCCTTGATGTCCAGCTTGCCCTAGTGGATGACGTGCGATGGGTCATGCACGTACCTCCTCACTTGCGACAAGTGGATGAAATCATGTACCTGATACAACCGTGCTTGTAGAGTTAGCCGGTATGCTACCTCTGTGACTTTGAGCTGTATCTAGAAAATTATGATGAACCTTGGAGATATCTTGCCACCCTGACCAAATCATTACTACCCTCATCGAGGTGAGTCCCACAAAGAGATGTGGTCTCCCTCCTCGAACTGCAGAGGACTCTATCGTCTGTCAGTATAAGACTTATGCTAGCTCTGGGTAGTCTTCATCTACTCCCGGATGATTTGCACCTTCTCGGAGGTAGCTCACACCATCTATGGATCCATGAGTGATAACACTCCAGGGTCAGTCCAGCATAGCAGTGACAGGTAGGGTCTCTCATATAAAGCCTCGAATGGTGTCATTATAATAGTGGAGTGGTATCTACTATTGTATGAAAACTGTACAAGTGGTAGGATGTGTTCCCAAGAGTGACCAAGTGCATGATTCAGGCCCGCAACATATACTCCAAAACATGGATGGTCGTTTCCATCTGATCAATGATCTGGGGATGAAAAGTTGTTCACAAGTAGGGCTGAGTCCCAAAAGCCTCCTGCAATCCTTTCCACAATCAGTATGTGAAGTGGGAGTTTCGATCTTAGACTATTGTTGAAGGAATTCCATGATTTTGAACTATTTCATGCATGTAGAGGAATCTCAAGCTCTTTTCAGAACATTGTTTCCTGATAGCTAGGAAGTGGGATGACCTGGTGAGACGATCACCCAGATGAAATCAATCCCCTTGGAAATCTATGGTAATTCTATCACGAAGTCCATCTATTTTCCATCCCACTTCCACTTCTGAATTTCTAGAGGGTGAGCTAATCCTACTATAACATGGTGCTCAACATTCACCTTCAGGCTTGTAAGGCATCTAGAAACAAACTATGCTACTGCCTTCTTCATGCCTAACCACCAGAACATCCATCAGATAAACTAGTACATCATCACCCCTCCTTGATGTACTTCCAAAGGGGATGTATGAAACTCCATAAGGACCTCCTCCTGCAACACCACTGGTACAAAAGTGCATCCTCTGAAAAGAATTATGTTTTCCCCACCTTGAAAATATCAATCTGCAGAAAGTCATGTGGATAACTGAGCACGTATATCCTCACAGTCGACATCCCCAAGCTGCACCTCCCTATCATATTTTAAGAGTTGAGGGGGGAAAACCATCACCTGAAGGTAAGGTGCAACCTCAATGTCCACGAAGGATAATTGCAATGTGGCTAACTGCTTTGTCACCTCACTCAATAGTTGCAAGCTCGACCATATGCTAAGATCATCTACCACCTTTTCTCCCTTCCTAGGAGTATATATGATCCTGAAATTATAGTCCGGGAAGAAATCTAGCAGATGACTTTGTCTCCGATTCAGATCCTTCTACGAGAAGATGTACTTGAGGCTCTTGTGGTTAGAGTTAATGATAAATCACTCACCCATAAGTTAGTGTCTCAAAATTTTCAATGCAAATACCACCATTCCGAACTCGAGATCGTGGGTTTCATAGTTCTTCTCATGTAGCCTAAGATGGAGCGAACCATATGCAATAACTTCTTGTCTCTACATTAGGACAAAAACAAGCCATGTCCATAAATTGTTGTAGAAATGTATGTACCCAACAGACTCCTCCGGTAATCTCATGATTGGGGATCTCATCAAACTCTGCCTCAACTGATCGAATGCCTATAGGCACTTCTCCATCCATATGAATTCTTATCCATTCTTGGTCAAAGTAGTCATCAGTGCTGAAGTTTGGGAGAAATCAGTAATGAATCTTTGGTAATATCCTACCAACCCAAGGAAGCTCTGCACCTCCGTCACACTCCGAGGTGGCTCCTATGCTAACACTGCCTCCACCGCGGATGGGTCCAAATATACCCAATCTACTGAGATGTCATGTCCCAAAATGTGGATCTCCTAGATCCATAAATGGCACATCAAGAGCTTCCCATAAATCTGGTGCTCCCGGAGTGCGTCTAGAACCATCCACAGGTGTATCACGTGCTCATCCTCTGACCCCGAGTACACAAGGATGTCATCGATGAAGGCCTCTACGAACTGGTCTATGTACGGCTAGAAGATCTGGTTCATCAGACCCATGAACACTACGGGGGTGTTTGTTACACCGAAAGGAATCACCAAGTACTAATAGTGACTGCATCTTCATCTAAAAGATATCTTTGGTACATCCACATACTATACTCATAGCTAGTGATAACCAAATCGATGGTCAACCTTCAAGAAGCATTGTTCCCCTCTAAGATGATAGAAGAGTTCATCAATTCATGGCAGTGCAAACCTGTTCTTCACCATTACCTAATTCAGGTGCCATTAATCCACGCATAACCTCAAACTCATGTCTCCCTTTTTGGAAAACAAGACCAGGGACACCCAGGGTGAAATGCTGGGTCTTACGAAACACATGCTATTCAAATCCTCCCACTGCACCCTTATCTCGAGAAGCTCTATGGGATCCATCTGATATGATGATGTGGAAATCGGTGTCATCACGGGGTGTATGTCAATGCAGAAGTCGATTTCCCATCATGGAGGTAGTCCTAGAACATCTTTTTGAATGACGCCCTCATATTCCGCCACTACTCCTAGGAACTAGGAGCTCATAACATCTATCGCTCTGAGGGAAGGGCTGGCCAACACAAGATTGATCAGCTGCACGTTCTTATGCATGAAATCATTCCGTGCTTCCTGGTTCTCCTATTCTCCAACAAATGAAAAACACACCCCATCACGGTGGACACACCACACTCCTCACCATAAACGATCAATCTAGGCATGGAACGATGATAACAAATCCATACTAGGAATGTCATCGTATGGTCTCTATGGTACCACAATGTGGTTCCAACCAAAACTCTCACCTCCAAGGGTAAGATCACACTATCTATAAGGTGTGTTATCATCGAGTCTCCTGTCGTAGATGTCTCCAAGTATAAGGATCAATTCAGCAACTCTACTAGAATCACAAGGCTTCACACAAGACATGTGGTGATGAAGTAATGACTGAAACATGTGTATATAAGTATGGAAGATAAGGTATAAAAGACACATATCATACCTCAGATCATCCCTAGAGTCCCTGGGTCATATGCCTTGACTGCTTGAATCTGTCCCCGCCCCTATCCCCCACATCCCTTAGCCTTGTGCTGACATCATAGGTGTGGTGGTGGATGTAAATCAAAGCATATACCAACACCTAAAGCTCTCTCTACTCCTCTACCACATCTGCATCCCGGCAGGTCTTCCTGCTTCACTCTCTGCCTCTGCCTCAATGGTCCATCAACCACCTCACTATCAGCAACTCAACTGGTCAGACATTTTTTAGTGAGATTTCTCCTACCGTCACACGATTAGCACAACCTTTCCCTAGGAAAACTGGATCCAGCCTCTGAGCCATGTACTATTGATCCCCTATCTTTGGTCCTCCTATGAAGTCTCCCACATCCTGATCCATGCGCCAGACATCGGCTCCCTTTTGATGAGATCTTCGTGCCAACATGGCTATTACTGACTGTCGTCAGTTGTCTCTACTCCGCTAAGAAGCTCCCAATCACCAAGGCTCGCTCGAGCACTCCAGCATAAGTCAAAATGCTTAGAGGCACGACAATAGATATGATGTCCAGTCATCGACCATTCTGAAAGGTCCGAGTTCTGAAGTACTCATCATTGAGGGGGTCATCCTCGTGATTGCGCTGCTGATTCCTAGCGGGTATGAGTCATGGAGGCTTCCTGTAAGGAAAAAAGATATACCATGGTAAATGAGTATATCTAGATATTTGTCACAAAGGACATAGAAAACACAACCCATCACTATTTGATTCTTGTACCATTATTTTACGTCCTCGCAAATTTTTTTTTTTCATATATCGAGTCGAAAAGATGTTTATCAGAGTCCTGGAGTATGGATACGTCAGCCGCCTACACCAACACAGAAGTCTCTGGCCAAATATCAGAGCTCAAAAAACAAAAAACTATTGCCCCAAATCAATCTCATAGACTCATGGACATAAGATGAACTGAACACCTCTGATACCACTCTGTCATGAACCGTCCCTCTGGAGCCCATGCCGCAACTACCCAAACAGCCACCAATAGGCTAGGGGCTAGTGACTAGCACCGAGTAGGAATATTTCTAACATAAGAGGCATTTTCTATGTACCTTTACACACTCAAAAATATCAAATCTGACAATGATGAAATTTAAAAAAAAACTAGGTAAAAAAATGCTTGCATACAACTAAATCCGACAAACAGAATGCGGTGGAATCTATAGTACTGAATATAAACATGGCTAGAATACAAGCCAACCAAAAACAAGATTCTAAAAACTACAATGTCCAACCTGCAAACACAAAGAGGTAATGGGACTACTGCTCATAATCATATGATCACCTCGGCCTATAGGGATCTCAGTAATCTCGGTCATGTCCTTGTCTACCCTTGACATTGTCAAAGGGATGATCGTATGAACTAGACATGACACGTGTATGAAAAACCCATGCAGGGGTGAGTATGACAATTCTCTTTAGAGGAACCTGAGAACCACAAAGAAATACATGAAGGAAAGGCATTTTCAGATCTTCAAAATATGTCTTCTAAATATATAGCTGGAGAAAAATAAAAATATCCAGATATACTCAAATCCCAAATGCGTAGTCTTAGGACAAGTCACGCAACATCATACCCCCTCTAGGGATTCAGTTCAAAGATTACACGAAGCAATCATTTGGAAGAACTCACTCCATGAGTCTGATAGATCTGATGATGTCCATCTGAGAAGTGATGTCTGTCAGAAAAGGACACAAGAGATAAATACACTCATTCTGGGAGAACACATACCAAAGTGTGTAAAATCACGATTCACATATGAGAATCACTTCTGGGGCCACGACCAATACCGTGAATCATCCATAATTCTCCAGTAGGATAGAGGATTGTCACCCTGTAGATGTGGTCACATCGATACCCTAATCCAACTAGGGTCCAGAATGGATAGAGGATCTCAGTGCGGGCCATTCAGAGTGATACCTAACTCTATCATGGAATTCCCTTTTGTAGGGATCATACTCATGTAGTAGGAAACGATACCTGACCCTCATGGGAAAAGAAGAAGGGTCACTAACCCAAATGAAACATTTCCAAGATACGGTGGACATGATTTTCAATCCATGTACTAAGATGTACACAACGTGTAGATGTTTTACATGTCGTGTCTTCTGACCCTGGGTACATCCCATGTACTACGATCCATGTCGCAAGGCTGATCATGTAGGAATGTCAGTACACGGCATTTAGTATAGATCACATGTCTTGTCTGAGTAACTGGGGTTGGCTCCGTGTACGTGTCTGTGTTCCCGTACATAACTTTATCCGGTGTGTGACACCCCGTGTAACCTGTATAGGGGGTAACCTGTGTAGCCATCCTAGTCTGGCCGTGTGGTGGAGTACATGGTCATGTACTCCATCTCGTGTATTTGTATCACCCAATATACATTCCAAGTCCCACGTTGTCACCTCTTCCATGTCGCGTAGGGTCTACATGTCGTGTTCCAAGGCTGTGTAGTTCATCCAGTGTATGTGTACTTATAGGAATTCATGCTGAGCTTCGAGGAAGGTCCAACACACCTTGTGACCAGGGTCACATGTCGTGCGGTACCTATCGGACAAGAAAAACCATAGCTGTCATCACGGATACCACAAGGCGTGTCCATCGGGATACATGTTGTGTATTGCTGGAATTTACAGAAACGATTCTTATCACCAGAACACCTCCAGTGATGCTATTATCTTCATTTAGACAATCTGATCGCCCTAATACTCCATGTATTAGGTTTCCCCAACCATATGGTTCCGATTTCTTCGGTTTCGGTCCTCAACTATCCTCCAAGACCCTTTTTGATCATACGGGAGAAGAACTGTCGAAGAATGATAATTATTGAATTGTGTCGATTCATCCACCCCCATCAACATCACACCTCCGATAGGTTTTCATGATTTCTTATTTCCAATTTCGGATCGTTGTGTCACAAAACAGATGCACAACGATTTTTCGATCGTCACCCCAAGAAGAACGCGAAAATGTGAGAGAAAAGAAAGGGGAAGGAAATCGAAAAAATATATTTTAAAGAATGAACCTCTATTGTCGCTTGTCATGACGTTGATCTGATCACATTTCTAGTATCAAATAGAGTAGAATCGAACCATTAATCAAACATTGATCAATTCCCCGATATCAACCCAATAAAAAACCAACTACAAGAATGTACGAATCAGCGGATCAAACTGTTCGTGGGTTGATCCGCGTTCATCATCTAATCCAATAAAATGGAAGAATTAAATCAAAATAACAAACCCCTACCTTGATCATCGATGAAGTGGAAGATCAGTCATCGGTCGGGATTCAATTTCGTTGTGAAACGATCCATGCATCATCGTTAGTCGGCATCCATCAATATCCTCCAAGGATGGATTCTCTCCAAAGAGCTATTATATTCTTGGAGAAATATCCATGTTTATGAGCCCTACCATGGTCTCTGGCATGTCTAATAAAAAATATTTGTTGTTGCGTTGTGGAATCATTTTAAAATAAGTTTTTTATTTATTTTATTTCTTCCCAAATGTTACTTTTAAAACTCCAAAAAACTAACTTTTGTGGCTTATGTGCGCTAGTTGATGTTAGGCCCTACCTAAAGTAAAGTCGCTTCTCAGAACGCAACAGTGCCACTGGATTTATGATCTATATACCTATTTAATAGATATTCTTCTTTTTCAGGAAAACCACTCACGTGCTCTGTTTAAAGGATTAATTTATTTGAAACATTTATTCCAGGAAATCCGGGTCTTGGAATCCCGCACCGTCGGAAATCCTGGTCTTGTAATAATTCCATATAATATAGAAAAATAATACATGGTAAAATCTGAGACATTAATCATATTATAAACACAAAAGGACTATAACCCAAAAGGGTACATCGTTACATGAAAAGAGTTAAACATAAATCAACTCTAGGTATTGAACACATATATGTGACTCATGTTCCGAGGTACTCTCCAGCAAGACACTATGTCACCGCATGACATCAACTAATGGGATTGAATTCCCACACAACACCATTTCATTGTGGTCTTGGATATCCATAGGTTTCTCCTCAAATGTCACATCATCATAAACATCATTCTCTCCCCAATTGATTTCGTGAGATTCATCATGAAGTTAATGATTGAGCTATGACAGATGAAAAACATTGTGTATCTGACTCATATACATGGGATGTGATACTTGATACACCACATCTCCATCATGAGCTAACACCTTGAATTGATCAATAAATAGGGGAGAATACTTACTCCCACGACTAAAGCTTCACTGCCCATGACATAGACTGACCTCCCGAAACACGTGGTCCCCAACATCAAACTCCAATGGTGTCCTCCTTTGATTTCCATGTGAATTATAATGAGGTTGCAATGTCATCATCCTACCAAAATTCACCTATACCATCTCTACTGTATCTTTCACTAGTAATGGTTCGAGAATTACTGACTCTCCGACCCCAGTCCAGCATACTGGAGAAAGGCAAGGTCGGCCATACACAGCTTGAAATGGCGCCATACCGATGGTGGAGTGAAAACAAATTTTTTTATGAAAACTCTTCTAAGGGTAATTTACTCTTTAGAGAACCTCCAAAATCCACGACATAAGATCACAACATGTCTTCATGTGTCTGAATGGTTCCCTCTGTCTGACCATCCGTGTGAGTTTGAAAAGAAGTGCTAAGGCATAGCTAAGAACGGAAAGCCTGCTGGAGACCTCTCCAATCCCTGGAGGTGAATGGAGGATCTCAATCATAAATTATAGTCTTTGGGACTCCATGAAGTATCACCACCTCCTCTAGATACAACCTCGACAATAATTCCACTGAGATTGACTACTTTATTTCTATGAAGTGGGCTGATTTTTGTTAAACGGTCCCCTACCATCCAAAGAGATTCATGTACTCCCTATGCTAGAGGTAAACCAGTAAAAAAGTCTATTGATATGTCCTCCCACATCCACCTAGGAACATCTAATGGATATAGTAGGCCACCATGAACAGAATTTTCAGCCATCAACTTCTTGCATACCTAACATTGAGACACAATCTCTACAACTGCATGCTTCATCCCCAGCCACAAAAACTAACACCTCAAGGCCCATTACATATTTTTTATTATAGGATGCATTGCTAATGGAGAAATATGGAACTCTCTATGAACCTTCTAATGACGGGACAAAGGATCAAATTTCCTTCCATGATATAATTCTCGGTTTTGTTCTTCCTTGGACCAAACATCAGGGGCATCGCCATAAACAATTTGGTCTCTCCATACCGCCACCTCAAGATCCCTCAACGGGGACACTTCCACCTGTTCCACTAGAGATTAATACACTACCATTTGAAAAGACAATATCTTCCCCCAACATATCCCATATCGTGATGTAATACTGATACTTCTTCCATAACTCTCTAGGAATCAGCAGATTCACACACTACATCACCACGTGACTTCTTGCTCATTTCATTAGCTAAAAGTCCCCTTTTCTAGGGGAATATGATATTTTAATGTAATATTTCTATAAGATCAGCGTCAATCGATGATGTCATAAGATTATTTCATGCTGGGAGGAAACATACCTTAGGCTCTTATGATTAGTGAAAACCACAATGTTCTCACCAATGAGGTAATGTCTCCACTACTATAGAGGAAACACTACAACTACCCCCTCAAGATCATGGGTGTCATATTTATGTTCTTCAGGACATAACAATGGAGAGACATAAGAATCAAATGATCTATGATGCTTTTGAACACAACCAGACCTCATATGTGATGCATCGTAGAAAACATCAAACTGGACTCCCACAGCTGGGAGTCTACGAACTGGAGCACCTAATAAATTCTCTATTAGATAAAAGAAAGATACCCGGAACTGATCAGTCCATATAAATGCCTGATCATTCCTGGTCAATGTTTTCAGAGGAGTCACAATTAGATAGAAATCATCTTCGAACCTTCTGTAGTTACCTATAAGGCCATGGAAACTTCACACCTCTCACATAGTCTTGGGGGATTCCCAAGACATGAAGGCTTATATAATCGATGGATCCATAGATACTTCCTACTGGGACAGAACATGCCCCATGAAATAGACTTCTCATGGCCAAAACTCACACTACGACAGCTTCCCAAATAGATGATGGCGAGGAAGAACTCCAAAAATGGCATGTTGATTCTCATCATGCTCATCCTCCAACATGGTGTACAAATGGATGTAATTGATGTAAATCACCATGAAATTATCTAGGAACTCATGGAAGAGATCATTCATCAATCCAATGAACACAGATGGATCATTTTACATGCCGAACGACATTACGACAGACTCATAATTCCCATGACGACAACCGAATGAAATCTTTAGGATATCCTCACCCTTCACACACATCTGATGATATCTTGACCACATGTAGATATCTGAGAACCATATTTCACCCGTCAGTTGGTTGAATAAATCATCAATAAATTAAATAGGATAGTGATTCTTCTCTATCACTTTGTTTAAGCGACGCTAATCGACAAACTAAAACAAACTGCCATCATCCTTCGTCATGAACAAAACATGTTCACCCCTCGATGACAGACATGGCCGAACGAAACTGCAATGTGACATGCCATCATAATATATAAATAGCTCTCGTAACATATTAGGTAACATCATATATGTATACATCAACATAAGAGATGCTCTATGTTGTAGCACAGTACCAAATATGATATCTCGTCGAGGGGGTAATGCTACATAAACTTCTGGAAAGACATCAGGGAAATCTTCTATGATGGTAAGAAATTTCAACTACAGAACCATTATAGAACGCAACATTAGCTCATCCATAATGGATGATAAGGGAAGAACTGACCACTGACTTATTAAAGGGTCTCAATCACAAAGAAACAACACAGACTCTCCATCCACATCAAAGAACAAAACCTTTGTAGTGACGTGGTGTTGAACAACCACCAAAATAGTGCTAAATAGGCCAGGTGTTACTACCTTAGGAACACCTCCCTAAATGCCAAAGGCTACTGAATAGAAGCGATGGTATTTTTTAGGTATAGTGGGGAGACTATACCTTCTCAGAGGATAATAATGGTACTGGTCCGAGTATGATAATATATATGCAATAAAATAATGAATCATCCGAATTGAACCAAACCTGTAGAGAGAAGAACATTAAATATTGATAAACAACAGATGAAATAAATATAAACAACTGTAGAATAATTTAAAAACAAAAACATGTTGATCACATTTAAATACAACATAACAAAAAATATGCATCCATGGAAGGTCATACAAACCCATATGTAATAGGGTTCCAATGGATAAACAAATGTAGCTACAAAACGAGTAAGCATGCTGATACAGGACATAAAGAGAAATAAGTAAACTATAGATAGTCAATACCACATGGTCTATACCATCCCCTTGATATAGCTAATGTGTCCTAGCTCTCGAAGTTGGCCTCTTTCCTGCACGTGAAACCATAATGTCTGCACGCCTCCCGAAGGTGTCATTCAGTGTGTGAGACGAATCTCGGTAGGATACCACCCAACGATGCATTCCTAATATAAGTGTTTATGAAGGAATGAATTTATAATTTAAATAGTAAACAGTACGATGCACAAATAAACACAAACTCTACTAGAGCTCAGCCACCACCAAGGAGTTTCACCATCTTTGGCCAATGCCGGAATCTCAGTCATGTAACCCGACACCATGTGCCCCCCCTGACACCACATGTCTTATGTTCAAACGTCCCGAAGGCACGCCCAAGAGATAGTAACTCAGAGGAATAGTGATGCATGAACTCAAATATATAACCGGAGGAACATCGATGTATTCCCTCAAAATAAAGTAACCAGAGAGGCATGTATATTCTCCCTAAAAAAAGTAACTGGAGAGACAGTGATGTATACCATCAAATCATGGAGACCCTATGACCCCATCCCTATAGCCTCAATGTTATCCCCTGGAGGCTCCCCACCTTTCCTGTGGCTTCCTACGGTAAGCACCCCCAAACCAATAGTACCTAAACCACAAATTAACGGGGGCCTCTACCCACACGAGTGGTCAAAACCACCTCCTCATGGAGTCTCTCTATATGCACACTACCCATCGTTCCAGGTGAGTAGTAATCACCAAATATTTCCCAAGACACAAAACCTTTAACCCCTCATGTTCCTACAACCATGCTGCTCAATTCAAATGGCTTACCATCCCAGAAACATTGTCCATGACCAACCTAACAGTCATCCTGCCTCAAGCTGACACCCATGACACCCAATATCGTGGTCAAAATCACCCAAATTAACCCAGCCCAAGCCCAATATGTGATCAACATCAAATAAGAATATCTGGGCCATGCCCAACACAACTAAAAGCTTCCAGTATATGCAATTCAACAATTAATTTTAAACAAAACAAATAAGCAGCCAAAAAATTCTACACTATTGTATGTGCTAACTAAGTGTTTTCCTATAATAGGAATAGGTTCTTTAAGGTATCCATCAATTCATATCACGGTTCAATACACTAAATTCAATATTTTAAAACAATAGAAAACAATTATAAACAATTTTTCCTTATCGGCCATAATTCCCCGATGAGCAATGGCCACTCGCCCGACCCCGCTAAAGAAATATTGGTAAAAAGGTATACCCAAAGGCATCCCAATGATCAAATTATAGTTATATATGCAATAACAGGTAAAACAGGGTCACAACAAAAATACCAAAAAACACGCCATAAGTCGCGCCACCCAAAAGTATACGAAAACACAAAAAGTGGTATTCACTATATACCTAGGACTCGTATGATGATACTCCTCCAATAACAACCTCCAATTAGGTCTAAAACATGGTAGATCTACAAAAGAATCAAAACTGCTCAAATACCTACAAATCTTTCTAGAACAGAAATAAGGAAACATGGATTATGACTAATCAAGGCCTTACCAAGAGGGTTCCGATGGATCAAACGATGATTGAATCATACTTCGGATAAAGAATCGAGACAGAAAAGAAGTCCCGACATCCTCATTCATATAACATGGAGGCCCCCCTATGCCCTCTTCCTCAAAATGAAGCTACTTCCCATTTTGGAGAAAAAAGAAAATACATGATGTGTACTTTTGGACATCACGCTGTGTATCATTTTACTATTCATACGACAACTGAAATTTCACTGAGGGCTTGCTGACTGACCAATGGCGTGTACCTCTTTACCCTGCCGACATCCCCAACACGCCATGTATATCCCCATACATGGCCCCTCTACACAGCATGTACATATTGTAAATGGTGTGTACTTCCTAAAAACATTCTACCCAACCAATATGCCTACACGTCCTGTATGGCCTCTACACTATCAAGTGTACATGGTGTGCCTATTACTACACACCATGTAGTAAGAAATTCCTACATGGTCATCACACGACATGTTCTAGGAAAACACATGGTCAGTAATCACCTAACCCATACACGACGTTTCCTCTAGAGTAGATAGTGTGTAGTTTGGAAATTTCTAGAACATACCAGATTTTCGTAATTTTTCCACAGACAAGTCAAGAATTAAAACAAGGTCGGGATTTTGAACCATTCAAAAAATTCGTGTTATTACAATCTCGCGACCAGAATATTGCTCATCCCCATGGTATCAAATGAAACTAGGAGATGGCACCGAACTTACCACCCCAATCAAAGTATCAGAGGAATCGCCAGTCTCAAAGGCCCTTGGTAAATTCCTTATATGGATCACCCCATAAGAATTTACTAGCTCGGTTACAACCTATAAAAACTCAAAACAGGCAAAGGTTCACTAACTTACTTTCTAGACACATGGTCCTCTCATGAGGCATCATCACCCGTGCACCACATTGGTGCTCTTGAATCATTTCAGACACCCAAATGCATCCCATAGTTCATTGGTGTCCTCCTCCACGAGGTCCTCCATCATGTGGATGCTCAATATAAAACCTGATGGTGTGCACCTCATGTAACCCACATCCTCGATGCCCTAATACCCAAGGCACATCATGTAACCCGCATCCTTGATGCCCTGATGTACATGACACCTCAAGTAACCCACATCCTCGATCCCCCGATGCCCACAACACCTCACGTAACTCACATCCTTGATTCCCCTGATGCTACGTATCTAATACATATATATAAAAATATCACACACCTGATATGGCGCCAATCCCTCTAAATTGAATCTAGTCAGTCCACATAGATCATGTGCATCATGTGCACTCAAAATGGACATGCCTATACTAGTCATGACAAAAAGAAACATGGAAATCTTGGCCACACCATTGGGGTACCTCTAATCGTCGTCGGCTCACCAGCCCACTCATCCTTTGGCAGCTCCACGACATACATCTGGCTTGAAGTATTGTTGGATGATGCTTGACCTCCATGTGGTGCTACTCTAGTCATCAGAAACTGACCCCTCAGCTAGATCACGCTATCTCGATCACATCCTCTATCTGCAGTTGAACTACATCTACCCTCTCCTAGTACTAAACCTGAACCAACTCTAGATTTCACCGTCTGTCCTGGTCCCTGCCTGTCAGCTATCTGAGAAGGCTACCTACAAAACCTCTCAAGATGACCGACCACTCAACATGTTAAGCATTCCTTTGGAGGCCTATTGCCCTATGTTTGAACATGTCCTGCCTATCCACACAGAAAGAAAAAAACTGAATAACTACCATGAGGTTGTCTCAGTTAGTACATGACCTGATTGGCCTGCTCAAAATCATCTCGTCCTCACTTCCTACTATCTGAACCATCACATAATGTATTCACCCAGCTAACTTAGGGCCCATCGCACAAGTTTCCATCCGATATGAGCGCCAGATTAAACACCTCTGAAAAAGAACCCATCATGAAAATATTCACCTAGATCTGAATGGCTTGTTTTAAGCCATCATCTAAGTGCCCCACCATAGCCACATCATCACTTACCATACCAGCTGAAAATCTGGGAAGCGTAGTGAAAGTAGCTGAAAAATCTATAACAGACATGTCTCCCTGCTGAAGGATTAATAACTCTCGATCCCTCTCTACCCTCAGTGTCTCTCGGTAAAAGTGCTTGAAAAAACAATCCACAAAGTCTTTACATGCTAGTCCTTCATGCATATGAGCCTGAACCTGAACATCCAAAAAATGTTTCGCCAGTCCCAGCAACAAGTACGTCTCCAACTTTACCCTCCACCTTGGAGGCATCTTGATCTACTCAAATATCATATAAATTCTCTCTATCTGGTTCTAAGCCGCATGTGGAACAACCTCACCCTGAAAAAGTGGCGGGTTCTGTGACTGGAACTCCCACTTAAGATATGCCATTGATTGATATTTACATTTCGCGCCTCTGTTGATCCCCTGCAAGACATGTATTAGGCTAGCTCAAAGATGCTCGTCGATCCATGGTTCAGACGCTGCCAAACCCGGCTGTTGTCCTGCTAGTATGGGATCCTGGAGTAGATCTTGTCCCTGAGCCTATAACTGTAGCTTCTGCCCTTCCTACACTGAATCCTAAACATGATCCTACACCTGCGTCATTGTTCCATCACCCACATGACGCTCCATCGAGAAGTATAAGAGGAACCTCTTAAATACAATAAATGGTCAGACAACCCATATATATATATATATATAACAATATATATTCAACAAAAATAATGTAAGCAGTAAAAGGCAGCAAACTACTACCACCATTACACTCCCCCACTGCCACCATGCCCCATGGTATCCCAGCCTCATGGCCTCCAAACCCGCCCCCAACAGAGCCATGTCTCAAAATTACCTCGAGTCATGCCCGTCCGGACAACCAACATTGCCACAAACCGACTACCTAGTTGCCCAATCCTGATGATCAAAATCACCTCAACCATAGTACCCCCTGCTCGCACAAGAGACCGACTCAAATACCCTAGTAGATGTAATTATATAATATATATATCATGGTATAACACATTTCAATAAACAAGCAATTCTATCAAGAATTCCACTTTTTCACATTTAAAAGAGTACAAATCCTGGAAATTGATATCATTCACATGGAATTATCACATTACAAAGAATACGTGCAGTTATGAAATTTAAATACCCTAAAATGTGCCTATCAAAATCTAAAAAAACAAGCCTTGCCATACCGATCCAAGGTCTAATTCTCCCTTATCACAATAGGTCAAGGTTTACATATCACAATCATTAACATCACACACCAAGTGAGCCACTGAGGTAGAAACTGTATAAATTTTAATCTGAACAAAAAGAAAACAGTAATTCTCACCCATGGAAACTTGGTCCATCCCTCATACCTGGGCTTCAGGCACCCAAGCACAAGTTATAAACCCATTTCCATAAACAAACTATCTCCAATCTACCATATCCCAAATTTTAGAACCAGCTGAAATAAAAGTGAAGCCTCAATATCATTAGTATCTAGTAAAACACCACTACTAAATCCTTTCATAGAACTCCTATGATACCACTTTGTAATGACGCGGACAGAAACACCCAAAAGAACAGTGCTAAATGGGTCAGGTATTACAACCTAACGAGCACCTCATAGAATTCCAAAGGCTGTTGAATAGAAGTGAGGGTCTTTTTAGGTATAGTGGGGATGCTATACCCTCTCAGAGGATAATAATGGTACTGGTCCAAGTATGATAATAAATATTCCATTGAATAAACGACTCAGAAGACTCAAACCAGAACCACAGAGCAGAAGCACATTCAATATTGATAAATAGTGGATGAAATAAATATAATCAATGGTAGCCGATAGTAAACACAATAACATGGTGATCACTTGTAACTAAAATAGAAAAACAAACATGCATCCAAGGCAGGTCATACATATCTATATTTAAAAGGACGCCAATTGAAAAACCATATTTAGATACAAAACAAGTAAGCATTTTGATACAAGACAAAAATTGAAACATGTAAACTCCAGCTAGACAACACCTCAAGGTTTATACCATCTCCATGCATTAGCTAAAGTGGCCCAACTCCTGAAGAAAGCCTCTTTCATATACGTAAAAACTTATTGTCTATATGCGTCCTGAAGGGATCGTGCAGGGTGTGAGACGAATCTCAATAGGATATAAAACAACACTGCATATCTAATAAATGTGTTTAAGTAGGCATGGATTTATAAGGTAAAAATTAAATAGTATAATGCAAAAATTAACCCAAACTCCACTGGTCCTTAGCCACCACCATTGGGTGTCCCCTGCTTCAGCCAACACCAGAATCTCTATCATGTGACCTGACACCATGATCCACTTGACACCGCACGTCTCAAGTACAAACGTCCCAAAGGGATGCCAGAGAGATTGTAACCCAGAGGAACATCGATGCCTTTACTCAAATAAGTAACTGAAGAGACAATGATTTCAGCCATTAAAATAATGTAACTAGAGGTACAGTGATGTCTACCCTCCAAATAATGTAACTGGAGGGTCATCGATGTCTGACCTCAAGTCACGGTGAGACTTTTCCCCCAAACTGATAGCCTCTATGATATCCCCTGAAGGCTCCTCACCTTCCACGTGTCTTCCTATAGAAATCATCCCCAAACTAATAGTACCTAAACCAAAAACTAATGGGTACATCTACCCAATGGAGTGGTCACAACCACCTCATCGTGGAGTCTCTCTATGTGCACACTACTAATAGTTCCAGGTGAGCGGTAATCCCCAAGCTAGTACCCAATCCACAACACCTATGACACCTTGTGTCCCTATGACCATGTCGCTCAAGTCTGATGGCCTCGCCATCCTAGTAACCTGGGCCATGAACAACCAGACAGTCATTCTGCCTCTAGTTTATCCCCATGACGGCCAATCCTGTGGTCAAAAACACCCAAAGTAACCTGGGCCAAGCCCAACCAGTGATCAGCATCACTCAAGTATATCTAGGCCAAGCCCAACACAATCCAAAGGATCCTGTATATGAAATTAAAAAATTACTTTTAATCCAAACACATATGATGGAAAAACAATCAAAACAGTAGTATGTGCTAACCAAGTGGTGTCCTATACCAGTACTGGGATCATTAAGGTCTCCTAAAATTAATATCAATGACCAATACACTAAACTCCCTATTTTAAAACAATACAAAACAATTATAACAATTTTTTCGTCCCATGAAGATAATAACCCGATGAGCAATGGCCATTATCCCAAACCCTCTCAAGAAAAACATGTAATAGGGCATACCCAAAGGCATCCCATAGTCCAAATAACAGATAAATATTAAATAACAGGTAAAACGGGGTCACACTCAAAATAACCAAAATTGTGCCATAAGAAGTGCCACCCAATAGTCTGCAAAAACATAAATAAAAAAGGTATGAAAAACCTACATCAGAATCTTATGATGATACTCCTCCAATAACAACCTTTAATTAGGTTTAATACATGGTAGATCTATAAGAGAATCAAAACCCCTCAAACCTCTATAACTCGTACTAGAACAGAAATTAAGAAAAATATCTCTAGAGGAATCAAGGCCTTACCGAGGCAGTTACAATGGATCAAAAAGTGTTTGAATCTGACATCAGATGTAGAACCAGGAGTGAAAATAACTCCTGGTGGCCTCATTCACGTAACACGATGATCCCCCTATTCCCTTTACCACAAAACATGGCTGGTAACGACCCAAAACTTTGTTAATGGAAATCACTCTTGATCTAATTAAATGTCTCTTTATGTAAACTGTTAACATAAAATGTCAACTTCTTTGGTTTTATGTAAAGAAATGTGACTGTTTCTAATATAGCTATTAAACAGTGATCACATTATTGTTATAAATATAGGTGTTTAATGAATCCAGTTTACTAAGAAAAAGGATGCGATGGCCTCATCCCATAGAATTGGTCGATATGAAGCCCATTTGTCAGAGCTCAGAAACGAGGCAGCATCTTTGGGATTCGCTCATGACCAATCCCAAGCCGAGCTTCAATACTTCAAGCTCAAACGGAACCGCTTACAGAGAAGTGGAAGTTCATACAGATCACCAAGCATGCAATGTTATCTAAGACAGCCCAAGAGTCTGTCACCATCACACACCTTACCCTTAGGTCTATTACGGCTATTTTAATTTTTTATGTTAAAAATCCTTAATACTATGGTTATGTAAATTATTTTTTTATATAATAATGAATCTAATTTCATTTTATTATTGTTACCTTGTAAATAGTTTTTAAAGCACAAATAGTGTTTTTAGTTAATATTAAACAAAGAAATTTTTTTTGATGAATTAATGGATTTATGGATTAAATAATATTTTAATAAAATATTATTATGATATTAAATTAATTTTTATTAAATATAAACGACCGTATAATTTTATGAATGCAATTGTAATTTTTATTAAGGTTCGAAATCCATTTTTGTCATAACCCATGAATTTTCGATAAATGTTAGTTTTTATTTTAAAATAAAAAATTAGAATATTTAGAAAATGATTTAGATAAAATAAATATTATTTCTTGAATCAGAATGTTGAAACTATCCAACGATGAATTTTTCATAATTTTCTGAGAAAGTCAAATTTTTGTGTAAAAATTAAATACCGTTTAATTATATATAAGTGTTTTAGGACATCATAATGACCCGATAGAGATGTAATCAAATAATATAAGCTTTATGGTCGGCCAATATATATTTTACCACTAAAATAATGTGATTTTGGGTTTTTTTAACTTATTTTGAAAAGGATTAGTGGACATTTCAAGACATATTAAACATCTTGTCTTTTTAAATTATTTTCCTTGGGAGTGTGACTCACCACATAAGAAACCCCATTAATTTAAAAAAATTCGGACTTTGGCCTTATAAATTATTTTTTTCCACATCCATTTTCAAGAAACCATGGGCAAAAACCATGGGCTGGTTTTTGTTTTGGATTAGTTTTATGTGAGGTGTCCCAAACCTAAATAATAAAGAATTCACTCACATTTATGATATAAACGCACCCAAGCACCCACTTCCTCCTCCCTCAAAGCCTTATTATATCATCCAAACTCTGAAATCTTCTCTCTATAATCCTCTCATGGTTCCCCATGATCCCAAGAAGCCTCTCTTAAGCCTCTCACTAGCCTTTGGAAGCACACATCCATGTAAGGTTTTTTCTTCCTTTATCATTTTGTCCAATATTATTTAAATTGTTTTTCCATTTTAATTTCAATTATAAATGTTGGGGTATGGTTTCAAGCCTCCTCAATAATTCCCTCTCTATGTTTTAATGAAGGGAGACCACTTTCTCTCTCATTAAATTCCTCCCATATACACCTGTTACTATGCGGAAATTCCGAAAGTATTTCTCTCTCCTCATTTACATTCAAGAATTGTTTTTTGTATCAGGAAATTAAATTAGATTACATTGGTTGAGACATGTATATATATGACCCCCATAATTTCCATGTAATGTAAATATGATTATAAAACCCTTTCTCTCTCATCAACCATTATTATGAGTTCTTATGTCAGGTCGTTATGCTGCCGAAATTGCACCGTGCTTTTCAAATCCAAAGTCATTATGTAGTGAATACCATTCCTAGTTCTCTATCAAGGTTATTCAACTTTATGCACATTTAAATATGGTTTAAAGAGTTTCATGTATGTATTCCACATTCGTTTATCGTGGAATAAAAGATTATGTTGAATGATTCAGTGTTTTATGATCCATGTGGCACACTTATGCATGTAATGAAAAGTTTAAGAATAGTGCACCCTTATACCACTCCAATGCATTGGGTAAAGTATAGTATCATGATAAATCATGTGAAATGGTTGTTAAATCATGATAATTCAATTGAAATGAGTTTTTATTCATGCTTCATCTTTAATGAGGGTTTACTCATTCTCCATGTGCAATGAGAATTAGCTCGTTTAAATTCCATGTTAATTGTTGTTGCCACATTTCCATTTATGATTATCATGAATTATCATTCCTTAATGTTTATTCTTCTCTTATGATATATTGATATGTCTAATTTCTAACATGTATTGTACATCTCATGTTATTCCATTATTATTCTTACTGGACTTTATAGCTCACCATTTTCTTATGAATGACATCAGGTTATCCCATGCAATGCTAAGTACAAGGGAATGTAGTGGTCATGTAAAAGATGTTTTCCATAAATATGTTGTATTTCATGTTTTAATCTGTATTTTAATGATCCTAAGCCCCAAATACACTAGACCTATTTATCTTTTATATTGTATCAAGTGAATATTATGCTATAAATTAGTTTTAAATGTGTAATAAAAAAAAGAAGGGTTTTCATAGTTGGTATGAGAGGATAAGTTTAGTTATTTATGGGATTAAGATTAGAGATCCCTAGTAAAGCCTTAGATACAATACTAAGTATAATAAAAGAATACCTATGTTTTTTTAGTATTGATTAAGTGTTTTATGAGGATAATACATCCCTGTCTGGATACGAGTAGGTTGAGGCAGCTCTGGCACAGATATACCTAGGGTTGAAAACCCTAACAAGGTGTTTCAGGATTGACCCAGGGTCTCCTGGTACACAACAACGGGCCTTGCAGAACTCTTGGTTACGACACTCCCAGGAGATATGCTTTGGTAAATTCACATGTTTAGGAGGAACCCTAATTAAGGGAATTAAAAAAATCTCACTAAGAATATATGTTAGAAAGTGGATCATTGTTAACAAAGATTGACGCCTATAGATTCATAAGTTAACGAAATAAAAGATATTTATAAGTCATCATATTTTTTCATTGGATTTCCCTTTATGTGTAACCCCAAAATATTATTTTATTCCAGCCAATGGCAGGGAATAGGAGGACTCGGGCTAACATCCGATGTGAAGATCAATGTGATGACTGTACTAATGAGATGTCCAATACAATGGGATTGGGAATGAAGAACTTTTTCATGCTTCTCTCTAATCTAACTCAATATTTTAATAGAAACATGTGTCAAGTGGAATGTTAAACCCCCTAAGAAAGAACAAGTCTCTATCGAGAGCTTAATCAGACAAAGGCCTCCTACTTTTAATCGATCATTTGATCCCTCAATCGGTGAACAATGGATCAACTCCATTGAAAGGATCATCTCCATTATTCTATGTTCTAAACAGGAAAGGGTTCTCCTGGATGCTTATCGTATGTAGGGGGAAGCATATCAATGGTGGACATTGATC
The DNA here is from genome assembly GCA_963277665.1 of Viscum album. Classification (NCBI taxonomy): domain Eukaryota; kingdom Viridiplantae; phylum Streptophyta; class Magnoliopsida; order Santalales; family Viscaceae; genus Viscum; species Viscum album. Next base: position 419,207,726 of record OY728127.1, on the reverse strand, counting down.
AAAAATATGATTACTGAGGAGGATATCAAGGCGTTGGATTGGAATGAATTCTAGAAGATGTTTTTCAATAAATATTTTCCACACACCCTCCTTCTTTAGATAAAAAAAGAATTACTTTCCATCAAGAAAAGAATACAATGAATCTATTGGAGTGTACGTGGAAAAATTTACAATGTCTTGCACGATATGCTTCCAAATTTTTTTACCCCCGAATGAAAGTTTAACTGCTTCTTTTGTAGGCTGAAACCTAGCCTCCAGAAAGCACTGGCGATCCATGACTTCGATATATAGGATGAAATAGTCTGATGTTCCCACAAGGTTGAAATTGAGATTGGAGAATCTCATGGGTATCAAGGGGATATGAAATGTATTGTGGACATCAAAGTCGGTGGTCCGATTGATAAATCAAACGGTGATAAGAAGATCCAGCACCGCACATGGAAAAGGTGCTGAAAGAAGGACCCTAAAAATTCCCTAAAGGGGACGAGGAAATGGGTTAGGTTTGGAAGATAAGGGAACCTATCTGTTAACTATTGGCAGGAAAGACCCGCAGCTGTGACAGAAGAGAGGAACACTCTATTTGAAACTCAATGCGTGGTTCATTACTACAACAGTAGTGAACCTGGGCATCTTTCAAATCAGTGCCCTAGGCCATGGGTTTTCGAAGAAAACCAACAACCTCCAAGGCAGCAAGAGAGAGATTTTTCCATCACTACATCCGTAGGGAAACCTAACAATGAAGTGGTGATAGGTACGCTAGTTATTCATTCAAAAATGGAAAATTTACTTTTTGATTCAGGTTCTACGCATTCATTTATATCCCAAATTTTTAGTAGAACAATCCCAGAACTACCACAAATCATGTAAGTGAAGATGTCGATGAGTACGACAAATGGGGAAATCATTGCATCCCATGAATATAACTCCTCCCCCATCATAATATTTGGATTAAACTTCCCAGCGAACCTCTCCATAATCCGTCTGGTGGAATTTGATTCAATTCTTTGCATGGAGTGGCTTTCCATATATAGAGCCAATATAAATTGTCGTTAGAATGAAATCACTCTCTATATTGAGAATCAGCCCCCGATTATATACAAGTGAAATAAGGAAGATGAATCTTATTTAGCTCCATCATCTCAAGAAGGGATATTACTGCCCCATGAGCACACATATTTTTCTCAGATGATTGAGCCTAAGGAGACAACCATCCTAGAATACTTTCATATTGTGAAGGAATTCATTGAAGTTATTCCCGAGGAATTGTCTTGTCTTACTCCTAAAAGAGATATTGAATTCTCAATTGATATTAGAACTTGAGCATTTCCAAAATCCAAGACTCTATATAAAATGGCTATTTTGGAACTTGAGGAGCTGTAGAAACAACTACTTAAGAATCTGGATAAAGGGTTTATACGCACATGTGCTTCACCATGGGGTGCACCAGTCCTCTTCGTCAAGATGAAGGATGGGTCAATGTGCTTTTGAATCAATAATCACAAGCTGAAAAAATCACGATAAAGATCAAGTATCCTCTCACATGAATTGATGACTTGTTCGATCGTCTACTTTTAGCAAAATACTTCTCCGAGGTGGATTTGCAGTCGGGATATTATCAAGTAACTGTGAAGAAGGAAGATATCCCCAAGACTGCTTTTCGTACAAGATACAGGCACTATGAAATCATCGTAATGTCGTTCGGACTCGCCAATGCTCCAGAAATAATCATGGACATGATGAATAGAGTCTTTAGATATTACCTAGAAATTTTTTTGTAGTATTTATAGATGATATTCTAATATTCTCCAAAACCAAGGAGGATCATGAGTCGAATTTAATAACTATACTTGAGACCTTGCAAAAGGAGAATCTCTAAGAAAAGTACAGCAATTGTGAGCTCTGGTTGAAGGAGGTATCATTCTTGGGCCATATCATCACATGCAATGGGATATATTTTGATCCCTGCAAAACAATTGCAATTGAGGGATTACTGGGGCCATCATCAGTAACAGATATCCGTAGCTTCTTGGTGTTAGCTGAAAATTATTGATTATTTGTGAGAAATTTCCCACGACTGTCCAAATATATTACCAAGCTAACTCAGAAGGGAGTAATGTTTTCTAGGATTGATGAATGTGAAAAAATCTTCATGGATTTGAAAAGGATTCTTATTACTGTGCTCATTCTCACTTTACCCATAAGTGGAGAAATTTTTGTGGTATTCTGCGATCATTTGAAGAAGGGAATAGGGTGTGTGTTGACGAAAAATAACAAAGTCATTGCCTATGCTTCATGGAAATTGAATATTCATGAACATAACCAATCAAGCACGTGACCTTGAGTTTGCTGTAGTGAACATCACATTGAAAATTTTGGCGGTATTATCTATATGGGGAGAAATTTGAGATATATACTGACCACAAGAGTCTCAAATGAATATTCACACAAAAAGTGATGAATATTTTACAATGAATATGGTCAGAGATCATCAAGGATTTTGACTATTCAATCCAATACCATTCTGGTAAGGCAATCAAGGTGGCAGATTCTCTAAGTTGAAAGAATCATGCATCATTATCAATGATGAGAATTGAAAAGGATCTGATCTTCTTGGATTTGAAAATGTTATACATTGGAATCATTAAGGGAGGAAAATCATCAATCCTTCCTCAAATTATTTCTCAACCATCCATTTTGGAGAGAATGAAGGATTCTCAAAGAAATTATGTGGAAATTCCGAAAGGGGTTGATGTTTTTAGAAATTCGAAATCAACTGATTGGAAATCTAATGAAGAAGGAGTTGTAAGATTTGGGATTCGATTATGGGTACCATCTTATCCCGAGATAAAGAAGAAGTTATTGAATGATGCACAAAGCTTGACCTTCTCTATCCACTCAGGGAGCAAAAAGATGTATCGAGATCTCTGATAGCATTATTGGTTGGATAATATGAAGAAGGAGATCACTGAATATACATCAATGGTCCTGGTGTGTCAGCAAGTGAGGGCATAGAGGAAAATGTCTAAGTGGATGATGCAACCATTTCCCATACGTGAATGGAAATGGGAGAACATAACCATGGACATTGTCACCAGACATCCAAAGACATACAAAGGTAACAATGCAATTTGGGTTGTGGTGGATCGTTTTACAAAGGTTTCACACTTCATTGCAATTCAGGAGGATTTATCATTAGATCAACTAGAATAGATATATATTAATGAAGTGGTAAGGATGCATGTATTACCACTATCTATTGTGTCTGATCGACATCCAAGATTCACCTCTATGATTTGGAAGAGTATTCCACTAGCTCTGAATACTGAACTGAACTTCAGTAAGACCTATCATCCTCAAACTGATGTCCAATCCGAGAGTAATATCCAAACACTTGAGGACATGTTGATAGCATTCTCAATGGACATTAAAGGAGGATGGGATCAAAATATTCTTCTGGTTGGGTTCACTTATTATAACAATGACCACTCAAGCATCCAAGTGGAACTATACGAAGTCCCTTATGGGAAAAGGTGCAGAACACTGGCATGTTGAGAGAAGGTTAGTGAGCGTAGGCTTCATGGACCATAAATGGTGGAAAAAGTTGTGAAGAAAGTGAAAACCATTCAGCAGCATATCAAGGAAGCCCAGAGTCGACAGAAGAGTTATTTAGGTAGCCATCGATGAGTCCCTGAGTTTAAATATGGATATATGGTATTTCTATGCATGTATATGTGGAAGAAGGTCATGAGTTTTGTAATGAAAAGGGATGTTATGTCCAAGGTACAATGGCCCCTTTGAGATTCATGATCGGGTCAGGGCTGTGGCCTATCGACTAGAACATCCACCTACCATGGCCAAGGTACATGTGTCATTCATATATCCCACTTAAGGAAGTAAATGTAGGACACTTCACATGTACTCTTTTAATAGGAAGTACAATCAGAGGATGATCTTTCTTATGATTAGCAACCAGAGATGATGTTAGATCTTACAGAAGAAGTTCTACAAAATAAGACAATTCCCCTCGTCATGTTGTTGTGGAGAAACCACAAGTTTGATGAAGTGACATGGGAATCAGAGAAAATGATGAAGCAAAGTTACCCACATCTGATTTAGTGTGGGAAATGGAAATTTCAAGGGAGAAATTTCATAAGGGGGGAAGATTGTAACGACGCAAGATTTCATTAATGGAAATCTCTCTTGATATAATTAAATGTAACTTTATATAAAATGTTTATATAAGATTTCAACTTCTTTTGTTTTATGTTAATAATTATTATTGTTTCTAATATAGCCATTGAAAAGTAATAATATGATTAGTATAAATATTGGACTTTACCGAATACAATTTACTCAGATAAAGGAAGCGATGGCCTCATCCAGTAGAATTGCTCCATACGAAGCCCATTTGTTAGAGCATAAAAAAGAGGTGATGTCTTGGGGATTTTCTCTTGACCAAGCCCAAGCCGAGCTTCATTATGTCATGCTCGAATGGAACCGTCTACAGGCGAAGTGGAAGTTGATAGAGATCACCACGCATGCAATGTTATCCAAGCCACCCCTAGAGCCTATCACCATTGCGCACCTTACCCATAGGTCTTTTGTAGTTTCATTAAGGGGTTATTTAACAAACCCCTAGTACTATGTTTATGTACATTATTTTTTTATATAATAATTAATATACATTCATTTTATTATTGTTTCCATGTAAATATTTTTTAAAGCACAAGTAGTGTTTTCAGTTAATATTCAACTAATAAATATATTTTTTTGAATTATTAGATTTCTGAATTAAATAATATTTTAATAAAATATTAGTATTAATATAAAATTATTTTTTATTAAATATAAATGATCGTATAATTTATTGAATGCAATTGTAATTTTTATAATTGTTCGAAATCTATTTGTGTCAAAACCCGAGAATTTTCGATAATTCTCGGTTTTAATTTTAAAAGTTGAAATTAACATATTTAGGAAATTATTTAGATTAAATAAATATTATATCTGGAGTCAAGTAGTCGAAATTATCCAACAGTGAATTTTTCATAATTTTCTAACAAAGTCAAATTTTTGGGTAAAAATTACATACCGTTTAAATATATAATGTGTTTTATGACATCATAATGACCCAATAGTGATGTAATAAAATACAATAATCTTTCTGTTCGTACAATATCTGTTTTTCCATAAAAATAATGTGATTTTGGGTTTTTTTGACTTATTTTGAAACTAATTAATGGACCCTTCAAGACTTATAAATCATCTTGTGTTTTTAAAATGTTTTCCTTGAGAGTGTGACTCACCTCAACATAAGCAGCCCCATTATTTTAAGATGATCGCACTATGGCCTTATAAAATATTTTTTTACTCATACCTTTTCCAAAAACCATGTGAATAAATCAAAGGCTAGTTTGTGGTTTGGAACAGTTTAATGTGCGATGTCCCAAACCATAATAATAAAGAATTCTCTCACCTTTCCTATATAAACCCACCCACAATCCCACTTCCTCCTCACTCAATGCTTTTTTTTCGTCCGACCTCTTCCCACCTCTCTCTAGAAACCTCCCATGGTTCCCTAAGCTCCCATGACGCCTCTCTGAAGCCCCTCTTAAGCCTTTGTAAGCACACTTCCATGTAAGGGTTTTTCTTACTTTCTCATTTTTGTCCAATATTATTTAAATTGATATTCCCTTTTAATTTCAATTATAAATTTTAGGGTATGGTTTAAAACCTCCCCCATACATCCCTATTTATGTTTTAATTATTGGACACCCCTTTCTATCTCATTAAATGCCTACCATGTACACCTGTTACTAAGCATAAATTCCGAAATGGATTTATCTCTACTCATTTTCATTAATGAAATAATTTTGTATCATGAATATAAATTAAATTAAATTTATTGGGACATGTATATATATGACCCCTTACATTCCATGTCATTTAAATATGATGAGACACCCCTTTCTCACTCATCAACAATTTTTAAGAGTTTTTATATCACAACGTTATGCTACCAAAATTGCACTGCCCATTTCATGCCAAAGTCTTTATGTAGTGAATACCATGCCCATTTCTATATCAAGGGTATTCACCATTATGAAAATTTAAATATTGATTAATGTGTTTCATGTATGTATTCCACATTTTTTTATAGTGAAATAAATGATTATTTTGAATGATTCAATGTATCCATGTGGTACACATATGCATGAAATGAAATGTTTAAGAAGGGTGAGCCCTTATTGCGCTCCAATGAATTCGATATAGTATTGTATCATGATACGTAATGTGAAATGGGTGTTGAATCATGATAATTCAAGTGAAAAGATATTTTACTCATGATTCATGTGCAATCTGTGTTTACTCATGCTCTATGTGCAATGAGCCTTGGCTCATGCTAATTCCCTTTTAAGTGTTGTTTCCATATTTCCATGTTATGATTATCATGCATTATCATGCCTTTATGTTTATGCTTCTATTTTTCTCTATTTATATACCTATTATATAATATGGATTTTACTCTTCATGTTATACCATGATTATTCACTTACTGGGCTTTATAGCTCACCCTTTTCTTATGCATTTCTTCTGGTTATTCCATGCAATGTTATGTATGAGAAAATGTAGTGGTCATGTAAATGATGTTTTCAACAAAGAAGTATTATTTCATGTTTTAGTTTTTGTTGTAATAATCAAAAGCCCCAATGATTTTAGACCCCTCTATCTTCTTTGTTGTATCATGAGAAGTTTATGTAATAAATTATGTTTAATTGTGTAATAAAGAATGCATGGCTGTCATATGGATACTGCCCATTTTAATGAAAAAAATGAAAATACATGGAATGTACATTAGGACTACACACCAAGTATCATTTTATAGTTAATAAGACAACTAAAATTTCACCGAGGACTTGCCGACTGACAATAAGGCGTGTACATATGGAACATGACATGTACTACTTTACCATGACAACATCCCCAACATGACAAGTATATCCCCATACATGGCGCCTCTATAAGGTGTGTACATATCATACATGGAGTGTACATTCTAAAAACATTATACCATGCCAAAAATACTACACACCATGAATGGACTCCACACGGTCATGCATACATGACGTGTATATAACTACACACCGTGTAGTTAGAAACTTCTGCACGGTCATCACACGGCATGTACTTGACGAGAACACTACCGGTACTCACCCAACCCATACAAGGCGTGTACTCTAGAGTACATGCCGTGTAGTCTGGAAACTTCTATAATAGCCTAGATTTTCGTAGTTATCTTAGGGAAAAGTTAAAAATTCAAATAGGGTTGGGATTTTGACCCGTAGAAAAAACCTAGGATCTTACAATCGCCCCACCTTAATATAGCGTGTCCCCGAGTTGTCAAATTATACCCGAAGATGGAACTTGACATACAACCCTGATCAAAGTAACCCAGACTTCACCTATCTTAATGGTCCTCGTTAAAATCCTCATGGAGGTTCCCCACCTCTGAAATTTCCTAGCTCGGTCCCATCACGACAAAAATCAATACAAGAAAGGGAACACTAACCTGCTTTATGGAAACATGGTCCCCTCAAGACGCATCGTCACCCCTACACATCATTGGTGCTCCCACGTCATTTCTCACACCCAAATGTATCTCACACCGCATCGGTTTTTTCCTCCAAGAGGTCCTGCATCCCAGGGATGCTCAAAATAAAACCTGATGCCGTGCACATCATCCTCAATGCCACGATGACCAGATGCCCATGGAACCTCATGTAACCTACATCCTCGATGCCCTGATGACAATGAATCCTCAAATAACCAGCATCCAAGATGCCCCGATGAACATGAAATCACAAGTAACCCACATCCTCAATGCCCCTAATTCTACTCATCTCATACGCATATATATAAATATATCACACACCCGATATAGCGCCAATCCACCTGACTAGAATCATGTCATTCCACATAGATACTTTTCATTACATGCACTCAAAACAGACATGCATCTACAGGTCAGGCCAAAACGATAACATGAAAATCACGACAACACCCATGGTGTACCTCGAACCGTTGTCGGATCACCAGCTTGATGAGCCTCTGGAAGCACCAGGGCATTCACCTGCCCTGATGTACGACTGCCTTATTCTTGTCCACTATGCGGTGCTACTCCAGTCACCTGACACTGACCCCTCACCTTGATTTCATTATCTCTATAACATCCTCCACAAGCACCTGAACCTCGGCTCACATTTCCTGGTACCGAACCTAAACAAACACCAGATTCCACCGTTTATCCTGGTCCCATCCTGCTGGCTATCTGAGAAAGATGCATGCATAACCACTCAAGATGCCTGACCTGTCCACATTCCCAACACTCAAATGGATGACTATCTCTCTGAGTTTATAACATTTACTTATTGTACAAACTATATTAAAACCACTGAAGAACTACCAGAAGGTTGTGTAGGTGTATCTCAGGCCTAACTACCCTACTGGAACTCATCCCGTACTCAATTCATGTTGTCCAAACAATCACCCAAAGCTGTCGCTTGGCTATCCTAGGGCATATCCCTCTAGTTTCTCTCTGTTATGAGTGCCTGATTCACCGCCTCTGAAAAAGAACCCAGCCTGAAAATATTCACCTAGATCTGAATGATATGTCATAATCGATCCTCGAAGCGCCTCAACCTAGAATTTTCATCACCTAAAATAATTTGTGAAAAGAGGGACACCTCAATGAAAGTAGATGCATAGTCCATAACAGTCATGTATCCCTGCTCAAGGCTCAAGAACTCTTGATCCCTCTCTACCCTCCATGTCTCTATGTAAAAGTGCTCGAAAATCATTTCCTCGAAGTCCTTCCATGCTAGTCCTTCATGCATGTGAGCCTGAACCTACACTTCCCACCAATGCTTCGCCCGTCCTCACATCATGTACATCACCGGCTTGACCCTACACCCTTTGGCGTCTCGAGCTTATCAAAGTTCATCTGCATTCTCTCTATCCTGTTCTCAGCTGTATGTGGACCATCCTCACCCTGAAAAAAGGTGGGTGATGTGACTGGAACTCCCGCTTCATATATTCTATAGATGGCTCTGTACCCTCCACGCCTCAGTTGATACTCATCAAGACACGTACCAGGCTAGCTCAGAGCTGGTCGTCGATCCATGGTCTGAATGCTGACAAACCCGGCTGTTGTCCTGCCAGCACTAGATCCTCGACTTGTTCCAATCCCTGAGCCTATACATGTGGCTCATTCTCTTCCTACACCAGATCTTGAACCTGATCCTACACCAGCAACACTGTTCAATCACCTTCCTGACACTCCATCGAGTGGTATAATAGGAAACCGATGAATACCATAAATGGTCAGATAGCCCATATATATATATATATAACAATATATATTCTACACAGATAATCTATGCAGTAATAGGAAGAACACAACCACCACCCTTACTCTACCCCACTACAACCATTCCCCATGGTATCCTGGCCTCATATCCTCCATACCCGCCCTAAACAGAGCCACGTATCAAATTTACCTCGGGACATGCTTGTCCTAACAACCAACATTGCCTCAAACCGATGACATATTCACCCAATAGTGATGAAAAAAGTCACCTTATCCATAATTCCTACCTACATACATAGGAGCCAAACTCAAATACCCTAGCAGATGTAATTATACAATATACAAATCATGGCATAACACATTTCAATAAACAAGCAATTCTATTAGGAATTCCACCTTTTCACATTTCAATTAACACAAAGCATGGAAATTGATATCATTCACATGACCTTTTCACATGAAAAATCATACGAGCAGTTATGAAATTGAAATACCATAAAATATGCCTATCAAAAGCCTAGAAAACAAGCCTTTCCATACCGAGCCAAAGACTAAATCTCCATTACCGTAATGGATCAAGGGTTAAATATCACAATCATTAACATCAAATACCAAGTGATCCATTGAGGAGGAAATCGTATAAACTGTAATCTGAGGAAAAATCAATCTGCAATTCACACCCATGACAACATGGTCCTTCCCTCGTACCTGGGGCTGCAGGCCCCCAAGCACAAGTTAGAAGCCTAGTTCCAAATACAACCTATCTCCAGTCTACTATATCCCAAATTGTAAAACCATCATAAATAAAAGAGAAGCCTCAATCTCATTAGTAGCCAATAAAACACCGCAACAATATCACTATAGAGAACTCCTCTGATACTACTTTGTAACGACCCAGACCCGAATAGCCACTGGGATAGTGCTAAACGGGTCAGGTGTTACTACCTTAGGGGAACCTCCCCGAATGCCAAAGGTAGCTGACTTGATTAAAGGGTCTTTTTAGGTATAGTGGGGAGGATATAACCATTAGAAGGAAAATAATTGTATTTGTCTAAGTATGATAATAAAGATGCAATGGAATAAACGAATCAGTAGACTCGAACCAGACCCACATAATGGAAGCACATTCATTATAGATAAACAACGGATGCAGTAAATATAAACAATAGTACCAGAATGTAAACACAATAGCATGATGATCACTTGTAACTATAATTGAACAACAAACATTCATCCATGGATGGTAATACATATCCATATATAAAAGGGCGCCAATGACTAAACAACTGTATGTACAAAACATTTATGCAAGATGATAAAAGACAGAAAGAGAAAAAATTAAACTCTGACTTGGAAAGACCTCAAGGTCCATACCATCTCCTTATAATAGCTAATGTGGCCCATCTCCTAAATCTGGCCTCTTTCCTGCACGTAAAACCATAAAGCTTGACTGTGTCCGTAAGGGCCCGTGCTGGGTGTGAGAAGAATATCAGTAGGATACCACCCAATGGTTCGTGCCTAATATGTGTATTTAAGAAGGAATTCATTTATAAGGTATATAGTAAATAGTATGATGCACAGATAAACACAAAATCCACTAGTGCTCAGCCGCTACAATGGAGTGTCACCTGCTTAGGCAAACACCAGAATCTCTATCATGTAACACGACACCATGTGGCCCCTGACCCCGCTTGTCTCTAGTACCAACATCACGAAGGCACACCCGAGAGATAGTAACCTAGAGGAACAACGCTTCATGTACTCAAATATGTAACTAGAAGGGCATCCATGTCTAGCCTCAAAATAATGTAACTGAAGGGACAACGATATCTTCCCTTAAAATAATGTAACTAGAGGGACATTGATGTCTTCCCTCAAATCGCGGCGAGCCTCTACCCCAACCCGATAACTACAAAATAATATTATTTAATTATTTGAGAAAATATTATTTTTCTAGAAATTTATGATCTTTTATTTTATATATTCACCAATATTTTTTAAATTTTTATGATAAAATTACCATGTTATGGATTTTATTATAATTTTATTAGATGATTTGTTTTACAGTGAAAAGTAATAAATGATGATTCAGTTGAAAACATTATGTAGAAAGATATGTTTTTATTTTTAATATATTAAGGGTAAAAATATATTTCATATATTTTATATAATAGAATAACATCAAATGTAATATATCATTTGTTTAAAATTATTATAAAAACATTTTCATATTTAAATGTTAATAATCCTAAATTTTTTATGCATGTAATTTTTTATCTTATCTAAGTAAATTGATCACAATTGAAGAATATTACTTATTAAATATTTATATTATAAAATCAATAATTATTTTAAAATAAAATAATATTTTAATTTTCACGGGATAATATGGAATAGTTTTTTTGTTCTTAAAATCTAATCATTTTATAAATATCAGTTTTTATCACATTTTGATAATGTTTAATACATTTTTTTTGGAAATTTTATGCATTAAATTATTTATATCGAATTAATTCTTTAGTATCCTGAGGATCCAATTTTATTAAATAGGCCCTTTTATTTTTGATCAATATAAATGCTAAACATTTTAAATATTATAACCGTAGTAAAAGGTAAATCATGTTAATTGAGGTTAAAGATAAATGATAAGGCCATAATTTATTCATTCTATATCATATTGGATAAATCTAATTTGAAACTTATCACCATAGACAAAAAATTAGTTTTTAAATGTAATTTTTTTAATGAGTATGAATTTTTTATAATTTAAATTAGTAAATGTTAACAATTCATCACTCATTAAATTTAAATATATATTATGTGTTCACATATAAAAAAATAGTTTTTATTAAATATTAATATTAATTGTGTGCATAATGAAATTATCCTTTATATTTTACTTTATTTATAATTCTTCAACTTTATATAATTACCTAAAATTATTTCATAAATTGAAAAAAAATCAATTAATGGAAAAATAAAATAAATGTATTTTACAACACGAAAATTGATATATTTTGAGTTATTTATAGTGATTTATGAATATTATATATGAGTATGATATATTTTTTATTTAAAAAATTATATTTAATAATTCCATATTTTATATTTAAATTTTTAAAAAATGAATGAATAGTGTCTAAATAATGACCCTACGCATCGAAGACCACAACACTGACAGAGAGAATATCTTCAACTACCCCAGTCTTGTCTCCATAAGCCATGGGACTGTGAAATGAGCTAAATGGAATTACTAATAGGTGAAGACTTTTACTAATGTATGTATATGAATGAACCAAAATATCTCTATGCAGAAATATAGTAGAATAAATATAAAATATAGTAACATGTTTTGTAGAGACCATTAATGTGACAACCTATATGGAATACAAGTGTAAAAAATATTATTTAAAATGTAAAGGGTAAAATACCCACCCAACTAATTTTTTTTATAAAATAACTAATTGAAAATATGGAATGTTGGAGAGCTGGAATCTGCATATCCAAGCCTTTACCTTCTTATTCAGTCGAACATTCCATGATATCATCATGATCCTCTAAATCCATCACTGACTTGTCAACATTATTTTTAAGAATTAACAAACATGGTATAATCCCATGATGGTGTGAGTATATTCAAACCCATCATGGAAACAATATAATTGGACAATGATAAACAAGATACATAATATAAGTAATCCTCTCAACATAGAGAAAGATGACTCAATACATAGGTTTACATATATAATCCCATAAAAAATCTCAAGCATGAGGAAAACAGGATCTCCATCTCGTAGGACAACTAAAGAAAATAGTCCATCAATACTTCTAAGGGATGATCAATGATTCCTTACATATATTCTGTCTTCCTAAAGAGTAACAATGTAGAGGAACCACACATAACAAATGTTCAACTCATTCATGGGAAAACATTTCTAGATTGAGGGCCCATACACAATTATTACAAGAGGGTTAAATGTAGTAAATAAATAGAGGACCCAAACTCAAGTTTGTTGGGGGTACAATATTTCAATAAAGTACCAATAAACTAGTCAAAAAGAGTATTCATATCAATATATATGTAGATGAATTCATCCCCTAGTGTGTTGGTGGGTTCCCCTATATAGATAGATAGATGAACCATTTCCTAACACATTAGGATCGTTAAAATCTTTTAGAACATGACACATTTCCTTTCCCAATAGGAGGGTTCCACTCAATGGATGGATATAGGACCCATACCTTGTACCAGTAAGAGGGTTCCCTATGTGGATAGATAGAGGACCCATTACATGTCCAAGAAGAAGGATTTCAATCTATGTATATATAAAAGTGTTATGCCCTATCTGAGTAGGTGGGTACCATTATATGGATCGATAGAGAGCCCATTCCCTATAATAGAATGAATATTCTAATATGTTGATAGATAGAGGACCCATTCCATACCCCAATATGAGGTTTACACTCTATGGATAGATAGAGGACTCATGCATTGTCCCCATCAGTGGGATATACTCCCAAATGATCATACAAAATCACTTCCATTGTTGATTTCCACATTAAAATGAGTCACATAGAGAACAACTCACATTGTATCTTATAATGTACTTAAAATAAAACAATCATGATATATATGGGAAAAACTCAGAATAGGCTACATTTTGGCCAACATGAATCTCAAAATGAATTTTTTTCAATAAGATAACGTTTCTATAAATGAGTTACACAGCATGTAATGAATTAACACGACATGTGTCCCCACTCATCATCATTGATGTTTACTATATATAACATGACTAAATATCCATGTATTCTTATATGGGGTGTATGGATACTACACGGGATGTCTCTGCCACCTACGTACTCCATTTGTAGTCCTCACTGTGTCTACCTCATCATTCCTATATACCTATCCATGTCCCAATGCATAGAATGTTCTTAGAAATTCATGTGTCTATGTAATACATGTGTACACATATGTACACTATCATCGAGTCACATCGAATGTGGGTTCCAACATGGAATGTGATATTTAACTTAACCTGAATAACTGGACTCAATGGTCTAGGGTCTACACGTTATGTGCTCATTAGACTACATGTCCAATAGTTAGAGGTTTTCTCGGAAAGTATGATATGCTCTTCTAATATGAATTCACTTTCTCTCATTGCTGAATCAGGAAAAAATTAACCCAAAATTATTGTTGAAGGGGTTTTACATTGATTTTGACCATCAAGTGGCTGAAAATTAGATTACCATTGGAATTATCAAATCCCGCACATACCTCATGGTCCCCAATACTACTGAAAACTATTAATTGGATATTATATTCCCAGATGCATGAATTCAACTTGAAAAATGAATTGATTCATCTTTAAAACAATAATCCAATCATTTTATGCACATTTACGGTTATTATAAGGATTCAATCACACTCAGACGTGCCTAATAATAACTAATCATTAACTCATTGACCAATGATGAAGAAAATTAATAATAGGTGGGAATGGAAACAGAACATAAGCCATATCATCTTTGGATAAGATTTGTTGTCCAAAATCACATAATAGGTGAATGGAAAGGGTTATATCATTTCAAAATAAAAAACATATCAAAAAAATAAATAAACATGACCCACATACATATTAAAAGTATTTATGCAAAAATAGAGCAGCAAATAATGATTTAATATTTCTAAATCGTTGAATCAGATGCTGGAGCATCCAAAAATGAATATTCCTTCAATGATATTGATTGATATTTATTTTGGAATGAAATTTCCAATAGTTCATGTGACCTGTTACATTCATTGAGGTTCAATTCAACAAGATCTTGTAACCAGTCATCATCTGATCATGATTTTCTAATGATGAAAAATAGAATCCCCCTCTCAACAGTCAAATTGTTATGAAACCAACCCTATTGATTCTACATATCAAAATATTTATATAAAGAAGAAGTTTTACGTAATTTTATGAATTAATTAAATGAATTTATTAATTAATTTACATAGAAAACATTCTAATTGATGCTTTATCTAAATGTTTGGCATTGAACACCTTTACATCCCACCTAAGGAAAATCACACATAAGTAACTCAATGATTTTCTCGGATTTATGATCTAGGAATATATTTAGGATATATATCATTATTTATGTAAAACTAGTTTATCATGATATAAAATATTGAAAATATTTTTCTATTTTTTTGAGGTCATTGAACCCCCAAATCATATGTTTTCTACGCTCTTGGCTCAAAAATTATTTTTGATATATTTTACTGTCTCAAAAGGGTAAAAATGGAATCTAAAATATTCTATCCTTTATGATTTTAATCCAAAAAATAAATATGTAAGTAAAATGGAGGGGTTTTTTATCTTGATTGTTGCTCTGCAACTCTCATGTGGTCTTCGGTGTACTCACATACTTCCATAGCATACAAAAATCTAGAATGGTCCATAAACCAATGATCTTAGCTTGTATATATTTGATAAAAACCATCTGATCTAGTTAGGTGGCTACATCCTTGATTTCTATCTCACACCATTAAATAATGTGCATAATATTTGGTACATTTCTCCTAAACTATACAATTTGAAGAATTCATGCACCCTATCAAAAAAATGGGTTATGGTGTGGTAGTATTCATACTCATAAACATTATATATGATATTGAATGTCTAAATGAACATTGAGTGTAACATTTATCTTTGTTCAAATCATTAAAATAATCAATATGGGGAGACTCTTATGTGACGCCCTAAGCCCGCTCTTCCGGACTCTTTTCTTCAAAATGTTGTATAATAATTTTTTTTTATTTTAATGAATTTTTTTTATAAACTTAACATAAAAATTACACAACATTTTAAAAAAAAATGAGGATCTTTTACCGGTCTAGGTTCTGGAAAATTAGACATGAACATACATTATCAGAGTTGAACAGAAATAATAAATTTTTCCATTATGCTTCCACGCGCGCTAACTCCATAAGTGAAGACATCTACGATAAACTCCTAAGATACCTGTGAAAACATTTCAAATCTAGGGGTGAGCACAAAAGATGCTCAGTAAGGGGTTTTTAAAACCTTTGATAAATGGCTCTAAAAAACATCATTTCATTAATACATTTTTTAAAAAAAAATTGTATTGTAAATTTATTCATAAAACAACCATTATAAAATAGTATAATCCTTTTGAAAAATAATTATTCTTTGAAAACACTTTTAAAATAAATCCAGTGATTCAGTTGAAAATATTAAGCAAGCTCTTAAAACAAAATAACTGAGGCCACTTGAAACTTTGAAGGCTATCTTGGGCCTACCCACTTAAGGGATGGATTCATTATCCAACTCCCTATCATATTTACAAAGTTCTAGAACCATTTTATTTATAAAACTTTTTTTTAGCTTGCCTTACTTATTTATAATTTTCACTGGAGTTTTAAATCTTGAAAATATATTTAAAATCATTCTTGGAACAAGTAAATACCAGTCTTTAATGAAAGCTACATTTTTGACATGGTATGATCTAATCATTGCATAATCCCATTTATGATAAATCAACATCCACACACTTGAAATTTTAAAGGCATATTTATTAAAATTAATTTTATGCAGGAAGGTAAACTAATAGTAATAACAATAATATAATTCTATATTCTAAAAAATCAGTCAATATTTGTAACACCCCAAGCTTCTACGGTACGCTTCTCTTTGAATAATGTGATAGCGTGTGTTGTACGCAACACCGAGTTCTAACACACCATAACTAATCAAACTAGCAGTTATGAATAGTAATACCTACTTTTTGAAATTATATATATTTTATATTTGAAAATGGACTTCATTTTTGGATTCGGAATATCGAATTTAGCCTAAGGTGAAATTTTGGTACATTTCGGATAACTTTCATATTTTGATGAATAGTGAAAATTACTAAATTTTAATTAAAAACAACTTTTTTAATCAAATTAATTACTAGTGATAAATTATGAATTTGAGTGGTTTTAAAGTATATTTAGAATATATTTTTACCATTTAATATAATTTTGGTCATTGGACATAATTTTACAATTAAACCGAACATAAACAAGTGTCAATCTTTTGATAGTTATTATCTCTTAAAAACACGCTTTTTGTTTTAACAGCGGGAATTAATTTTAAATTAATTTCTGCCACTTCTGTGTTTTGAATTTAGGAAAATGGATTCCATATTTGGAATCAGGATGTTCAAATTGTGTAAATAGGTAACTTTTATTTTTAGACATTTTGAATAGTTACTGTGGTAAATATTTTATTTACCATGGTTAAAGGGTAAATCCGGTAAATAAGGGTTAAAAAATAATATTATAATAATACAAAATTACCCTAAAACGTGTCCTAACCTTATTGGTGGACACATACCCGACCATGGGCATCCTTGGGTCAATTTGGGGACCCCTTGGAGCCACTTGTATGTGGTAGGGACACTTTATATTAATAAAGTTAAAATAAAAATAAAAATGGCATAAGCTTACATCTTTTAGAAGAACAATTTTTACATAGGGTTATACATGTTGGATTTCGATTATAAATATTCATTAGAAAGCTAAAAAGATTTCCTACATAATGATATTTTACTTATAATTTTTAGACATTAAATAATTTATTTTATTTATGACACAATGATGATGCAGTAATTACTATAATAGTGAAAAATTAACAATAATTGATCTTATAAATACCCAAATAATTATAATATGAAACTTTTAATGAATTAAACTAATTTTCTATGATAATATGATATATTAGGATTGATTTAATTGACTTTTTTCGAAGTAATCAATCTTTTAGGAGTTTCACAAAAATCAACTATTGAATAGTGTCAAAATTGACATAAAAGAGTTCTTAAAACAAATATTATATTATTAATTGATAGTAAATTTCTAAAAATCTATGGTTCGGCCAAGAGACTTATATTATGATAGGTTCCTCATTAATGGACCACTTGGGGGTCGCTTGGATGTATATAGTATGTTTATTAATCATATTATATAAAAATACAAAGAGACATTGTAAAAGTGAAACTAATTAACTTAGAGTTAATACTTAAAGATAAGGTTAATATAAGTACCCAAACCTGTCTAAATTCTATTGGATGAGTTGTTTTCGACCTATCCACACCTCATCCTTTGAATAGTCTACTTTGGAGCCTTTGTAAACCGAATATGAATTTATTATAAATTAATATTTCTAACTTTTCCAAAGGTGCCCCTCACCCCTCTTATAAAAGGGCACTCCTCCTTCTCATTTCTTCACACCTTAAAAGCCTTTTGGTTCGGCAAAACTCTGCCCAAATACTCTCCCAACATCCCTCACTACAACCTAGAGGCCTTAGTTTGATCAGAAAGCCAACCTAAGGATCCCTTTTGATCAAATAAAAAAGAAGAACCCGAAGAAGAGGTAATGATTTCACCACCCTTTTCTAAGTTCATTTCTTCTTCCACTTCTTCTTCCTTTGTTGTTACCATTATAAAATAATAAATCGAGTATCATATATATACTGTGATGTTATTATAAATATGGTACAACCATATTCAGTATTCTATCCACCCTTTGAATAACATGTCACCATACGTGCGTACGTACGGCTTACCGTCTCCACGTCGTGGTGTAATTGTTATTCAATATAATATTATTTGGTTGGGTATAATAATGATGTGTAACTCATGTAAATAATAAATATAACATGTTAAGGATTCTGTATATATGATATACCATCCATTATATATTATTTTAATATCAAAAGAATGATATTGTCGCTCGTGCGTACGTACGGACTACCGTCTCCACGAACGCGATGAGATTCATTCTCCATCGTATCCATTCAAGTATAATTATCATTTGATGATTTAAAAATGATGTTTAAGGACTGTATATCATTCTGGATATGAATAAGATACAACAACCATGGCTTATGTAACAAAACATATAAAAGAAAATGAGTAAGTTAACTCCCGAAACGACGATAATTCTAAGATATTATTAACAAATCAATGTTAAAAGATCATATATGATATCATATTAATATATATGATTCTTGTATAATTTAATAACAACTATTTCACCATTATACAGGAGGTTAACCTACCCCAACCAAGGAAAAGTACAAGGTAAGGGTTATTTCACAATCTCTTCATTATCCGAGGTTGTTTATATGTAATAATCTACTGGGATCTCTTTATCATCCACATCCATGTTTCTTAAAAATGTATTTCAAAACATTTTTACTATTTACAAGAATATGGGTTAAAGTCATTTATACCCTTTTTGACTTTTTATAAGAGGTTTATAAAGGAATCTTTCCGTCGTTTTCAAAACAAGGTCCATTTTAACCTTTTCGACAGAATTGAGGTAAGAATGTTTTTTTAACTTATACGGCGGGTGCGGTTATTTTACGCCGTTATAAAATCTTCAAAGCTTTCCTTACAAGCTTATAAGAATATTTTCAAGGAAAATGTTTTATTTTATATGGATCTTAAATGATTTCAAAATAAAAGGAGATATTTCTTTAAAAAGAATTTTGATTTCATCTATGTCAACATCCTTTGATGGATTTTAAGATTATTTGAAGTTGATTTATTATGATACAAAACTTCTATATTGTATTGAAGGTTTTGTGATATGTTTGACTGTGGATGTGCTATTTTTATACCATTCATAGTTTATTGTGAAAGTATTGACATTTCGTATGCTAGTTTTAATACGAATGTTTATGTTATGTTTAAACCTTTTCATATGGGAATGCATTGGACTTAATAAGTGACGGGTGGAGCCCGCTATAGCTCCTCGATGCATCGGTAGGTCTCATGAGACAAACTAGTGTCTTGGCACAAGGCCTTGACAAAATCTTATTTGTAGTCTTGGCACGAGGCCTTGGCTATGTGGTTATGATAGTCTGGCATTATGCATTCCAACATTATGAAAGTGGTTATTTATTTTTGCATGTGATTATTCGATTAGTGGAATATCCATGTGAATAAGTAAATGGCATTATTTCATTTTATTTATGCCATACCATGTTGAAAGTTCATGTTTAAAAGGCTTTTGTTTTAGTTATACATTGCCTTAAATGTTTATTCTTATTGATGAAAGTTTCCGCTATATTGTTATCCTTACTGGGCATTTGAGCTCACCCCTTTTCTATGTTTTATTTTTACCAGGAAGTGAAGAAGTAAATTATGAATGACCTGTAGGGATATTATGTGGGGATATGAGTGTGGATTATGGAGACATTATGTTGTTGTAGTAGTTTTTCATTTTATGATGTAATGTAAAACTTATGAATATATCTAGTGTTTCCAAGGCTACTAAACCAATCGGTCTTTCGAGATTTTATCTTTCTTGTGATCATGACAATGTTATGTAATTAATGCACCGACTCTGGGTAGCTGGGGTCGGGGCGTTACAGTTGGTATCAGAGGAAGTTTAGTACAAACCTTGGAAGCTAGATTTAGATAAACTCTGATTAGAGCACGTAGACCTAAGATGAACTTTGAGGATTAGTATAGAAGAACTTCCAAGAATTTTGGTATTGTAGAGACTTTGTGAGTTTTCCGAGCAATACATCCCTGTCTGGATACGAGCAGGTAGAGGCGGCTCTGGCACAGATGTACCTAGGGGTAAAACCCGAAAACACCGCTTTGAGCTAGACTCGAACGGGAACTGGTGCACGACAACGGGCCTTGCTGCACTCTTGGTTACGACACTCCCAGGGGATATGCTTAGGATAACTCTCACTTTCTTTACAAATCATTATGAAGGGTTTATGAGAATATACTTCCTCAAAGAAAACATATTTATGATTATGGATTATATCCATAGATAGTTCAATTTATGTTTAGTGTTTTATAAGTATGGGATTATGTATTTTGATTCATAAACTGATCTAGTTTATGACATTGTTTAGAAATGGCGCCTAGTGGAAGAAATGGAAACCGTATCAATGCACGCACTCCATGTAGGGATTGCCCTCCTGCTCAAGATAATTATAGTGGGGCTGGTGATGCAACTGGTGCTGATCAGCTAATCACCGTACTGGGACAACTTACTCAGGTTATGAATAATATCCTTTCCCGTATGGAGCACCCTGATCCGCAGCGTGGAGGATCAATGTTAGATAGATTCATGAGGCAACAACCACCAACGTTCAATGGGAATACAAATCCCTTAGTAGCTGAGCAATGGATATTTTCCCTAGAGAAAATATTTCAGGCTTTGGGGATCAGTGAAAGGGAAAAAGTTATCATGGCAGTTTACCGCCTCACTGGAGTTGCTGATCAATGGTGGTCATTGATTCAAAACATGAAGGAAGATTATGAAGTATCAAATATGGAGTGGAGGGAGTTCAAAGATCTGTTTTTAGAAAAATACTTTCCTCGCGACCATCGAGCAGATATGGAAAGGCAATTTCTGAGTCTGAGACAAAAGGAGGATGAGAATGTCACAAAGTATGAGGCTAACTTTACAAGGTTAGCGAGGTATGCTGGAGATTATATTCGCAACCCAAGAAGTAAGATTGATCATTTCTTTGATGGGTTAAAACCATTTCTCCGTCGAGCATTAGTCTCACAATCCTTTTCATCGTACGAAGACATTGTCTCATGTGCTATCAAGACCGAAAAGGAATTCTCTAAGTCTTATGACTTTAAAGAAAAGCAAGAGAAGAAGAGCCCGTCAGGATTCTTGATACGAGAGAACAAGTACCGAGAAACCGGATGATGCGTCTGGTAAAAGTTTTGTGGAGAAACCATAAGATGGAAGAAGCAACGTGGGAACCCGAGGAACTTATGATAAAGAACCACCCGAGTCTTTTCATGTGATAAGTATTCTAGAAATTTCGAGGAC
The DNA here is from genome assembly GCA_963277665.1 of Viscum album. Lineage (NCBI taxonomy): Eukaryota > Viridiplantae > Streptophyta > Magnoliopsida > Santalales > Viscaceae > Viscum > Viscum album. Next base: position 419,185,475 of record OY728127.1, on the reverse strand, counting down.
GAAATTATTTGAAGGAGGGGAGAATGTAACACCCCAAGCTTCTACGGTACGCTTCTCTTTGAATAATGTGATAGCGTGTGTTGTACGCAACACCGAGTTCTAACACACCATAACTAATCAAACTAGCAGTTATGAATAGTAATACCTACTTTTTGAAATTATATATATTTTATATTTGAAAATGGACTTCATTTTTGGATTCGGAATATCGAATTTAGACTAAGGTGAAATTTTGGTACATTTCGGATAACTTTCATATTTTGATGAATAGTGAAAATTACTAAATTTTAATTAAAAACAACTTTTTTAATCAAATTAATTACTAGTGATAAATTATGAATTTGAGTGGTTTTAAAGTATATTTAGAATATATTTTTACCATTTAATATAATTTTGGTCATTGGACATAATTTTACAATTAAACCGAACATAAACAAGTGTCAATCTTTTGATAGTTATTATCTCTTAAAAACACGCTTTTTGTTTTAACAGCGGGAATTAATTTTAAATTAATTTCTGCCACTTCTGTGTTTTGAATTTAGGAAAATGGATTCCATATTTGGAATCAGGATGTTCAAATTGTGTAAATAGGTAACTTTTATTTTTAGACATTTTGAATAGTTACTGTGGTAAATATTTTATTTACCATGGTTAAAGGGTAAATCCGGTAAATAAGGGTTAAAAAATAATATTATAATAATACAAAATTACCCTAAAACGTGTCCTAACCTTATTGGTGGACACATAACCGACCATGGGCATCCTTGGGTCAATTTGGGGACCCCTTGGAGCCACTTGTATGTGGTAGGGACACTTTATATTAATAAAGTTAAATAAAAATAAAAATGGCATAAGCTTACATCTTTTAGAAGAACAATTTTTACATAGGGTTATACATGTTGGATTTTCGATTATAAATATTCATTAGAAAGATAAAAAGATTTCCTACATAATTATATTTTACTTATAATTTTTAGACATTAAATAATTTATTTTATTTATGACACAATGATGATGCAGTAATTACTATAATAGTGAAAAATTAAAAATAATTGATCTTATAAATACCCAAATAATTATAATATGAAACTTTTAATGAATTAAACTAATTTTCTATGATAATATGATATATTAGGATTGATTTAATTGACTTTGTTCGAAGTAATCAATCTGTTAGGAGTTTCACAAAAATCAACTATTGAATAGTGTCAAAATTGACATAAAAGAGTTCTTAAAACAAATATTATATTATTAATTGATATTAAATTCCTAAAAATCTAAGGTTCGGCCAAGAGACTTATATTATGATAGGTTCCTCATTAATGGACCACTTGGGGGACTCTTGGATGTATATAGTAAGTTTATTAATCATATTATATAAAAATACAAAGAGACATTGTAAAAGTGAAACTAATTAACTTAGAGTTAATACCTAAAGATAAGGTTAATATAAGTACCCAAACCTGTCTAAATTCTATTGGATGAGTTGTTTTCGACCTATCCACACCTCATCCTTTGAATAGTCAACTTTGGAGCCTTTGTAAACCGAATATGAATTTATTATAAATTAATATTTCTAACTTTTCCAAAGGTGCCCCTCACCCCTCTTATAAAAGGGCACTCCTCCTTCTCATTTCTTCACACCTTAAAAGCCTTTTGGTTCGGCAAAACTCTACCCAAATACTCTCCCAACATCCCTCACTACAACCTAGAGGCCTTAGTTTGATCAGAAAGCCAACCTAAGGATCCCTTTTGATCAAATAAAAAGGAAGAACCCGAAGAAGAGGTAATGATTTCACCACCCTTTTCTAAGTTCATTTCTTCTTCCACTTCTTCTTCCTTTGTTGTTACCATTATAAAATAATAAATCGAGTATCATATATATACTGTGATGTTATTATAAATATGGTACAACCATATTCAGTATTCTATCCACCCTTTGAATAACATGTCACCATACGTGTGTACGTACGGCTTACCGTCTCCACGTCGTGGTGTAATTGTTATTCAATATAATATTATTTGGTTGGGTATAATAATGATGTGTAACTCATGTAAATAATAAATATAACATGTTAAGGATTCTGTATATATGATATACCATCCATTATATATTATTTTAATATCAAAAGAATGATATTGTCGCTCGTGCGTACGTACGGACTACCGTCTCCACGAACGCGATGAGATTCATTCTCCATCGTATCCATTCAAGTATAATTATCATTTGATGATTTAAAAATGATGTTTAAGGACTGTATATCATTCTGGATATGAATAAGATACAACAACCATGGCTTATGTAACAAAACATATAAAAGAAAATGAGTAAGTTAACTCCCGAAACGACGATAATTCTAAGATATTATTAACAAATCAATGTTAAAAGATCATATATGATATCATATTAATATATATGATTCTTGTATAATTTAATAACAACTATTTCACCATTATACAGGAGGTTAACCTACCCCAACCAAGGAAAAGTACAAGGTAAGGGTTATTTCACAATCTCTTCATTATCCGAGGTTGTTTATATGTAATAATCTACTGGGATCTCTTTATCATCCACATCCATGTTTCTTAAAAATGTATTTCAAAACATTTTTACTATTTAAAAGAATATGGGTTAAAGTCATTTATACCCTTTTTGACTTTTTATAAGAGGTTTATAAAGGAATCTTTCCGTCGTTTTCAAAACAAGGTCCTTTTTAACCTTTTCGACAGAATTGAGGTAAGAATGTTTTTTTAACTTATACGGCGGGTGCGGTTATTTTACGCCGTTATAAAATCTTCAAAGCTTTCCTTACAAGCTTATAAGAATATTTTCAAGGAAAATGTTTTATTTTATATGGATCTTAAATGATTTCAAAATAAAAGGAGATATTTCTTTAAAAAGAATTTTGATTTCATCTATGTCAACATCCTTTGATGGATTTTAAGATTATTTGAAGTTGATTTATTATGATACAAAACTTCTATATTGTATTGAAGGTTTTGTGATATGTTTGACTGTGGATGTGCTATTTTTATACCATTCATAGTTTCTTGTGAAAGTATTGACATTTCGTATGCTAGTTTTAATACGAATGTTTATGTTATGTTTAAACCTTTTCATATGGGAATGCATTGGACTTAATAAGTGACGGGTGGAGCCCGCTATAGCTCCTCGATGCATCGGTAGGTCTCATGAGACAAACTAGTGTCTTGGCACAAGGCCTTGACAAAATCTTATTTGTAGTCTTGGCACGAGGCCTTGGCTATGTGGTTATGATAGTCTGGCATTATGCATTCCAACATTATGAAAGTGGTTATTTATTTTTGCATGTGATTATTCGATTAGTGGAATATCCATGTGAATAAGTAAATGGCATTATTTCATTTTATTTATGCCATACCATGTTGAAAGTTCATGTTTAAAAGGCTTTTGTTTTAGTTATACATTGCCTTAAATGTTTATTCTTATTGATGAAAGTTTCCGCTATATTGTTATCCTTACTGGGCATTTGAGCTCACCCCTTTTCTATGTTTTATTTTTACCAGGAAGTGAAGAAGTAAATTATGAATGACCTGTAGGGATATTATGTGGGGATATGAGTGTGGATTATGGAGACATTATGTTGTTGTAGTAGTTTTTCATTTTATGATGTAATGTAAAACTTATGAATATATCTAGTGTTTCCAAGTCTACTAAACCAATCGGTCTTTCGAGATTTTATCATTCTTGTGATCATGACAATGTTATGTAATTAAAGCACCGACTCTGGGTAGCTGGGGTCGGGGCGTTACAATATTAATGAATAATTATATGTTACACACAAAATTATCAAAGCATTATAATAAAGTCATACTTTTGTATGCACTTAAGTTTTATGAAATGTGAATTTAAGAAGTTTATAAAAATATACACAATCATAGAACATGAATTAGAACCAACGATCTTAAAAGTTAATTAAATTATTATTTTTTTATATGTATATGTTTGATTAGCATGTACATATGTATCTTACTCCAATAATTAGATACTTGGATTGTTTAAATTAAAGTGTGAAAAATAATAATTCAATATAAATATATGTATCAAGAATTTACATATACTATTAATAAACATGATAATTTATAAATATTCATATAAATAATTCATGCATGAAGAAAGAACAAACTTATTAATTTGTGAGTTCAAAGTATAGATTTGGATTTAATAAAAATAAAATATTTAAACTATTAAAACCACAAAAATGGGGATTATAATTTTTAAAGGAGAAAACTCCCTTACACGAAGAAAGAACTCCCTTACTAAAATAATATATCTTATTGTACTGAAATTATATATAAATCCTTATACATAAATCCAATTAATTTTTTTGAAAACCTTAGATGAAAAATGGAGAAAAACTCTATTGTGGTCATCATTGAGACGTGAAGAAATCATATATAATATAAATATTCATTGCGCAAATATAATTTGTGTAGAAAATAATTTGGCATGACAGATATAATGAAGTAGCAGAGTACATGTTTGAAAATAAAGTCCTCTACTATAATCTACCATAACTTAAAAAGTGAAAAATATGATGATTTTCATTTGAAAACCCATAAAAGAAATAAATTCCACTTGCATAATTATAATTTTTGAAGAAAACAAATTGACAGAATAAATAGAAAGATCCCTTACCTTTTTCTTGCAAAATATCATTGCATTTCCATTGACATAACTCAAACTCGCGTACTCTGTTTCTCAAATTTTTAGAACTGGAAAACACACAGAAGAAAAATAATAGAAGTTTGGCCCTCTTTTTTTCCCTCTAAAAGGCCTTTGCACTCCTCTTCTTATACGCATACCAGGAGAAGATTAAATGTATAATTTATTTCAACTTGGAAATTAAATTTTGTATTTTTTTATGCAAGTTGGGAAACTGATTTAATATATATTTATTTGAGTGACAGAGGAAACAGAAAAAGACATACAAGATGATAACAAGTTGATCCGATATCGAATTAAATAAGTAGAAATACATTTATTGAAAGAATAATATGAATAAAATAGAAGCAAATTCAATGTATCACAATAAATTAAATTTCTCTATTGATATGCATAATACAATTGTCAGATGTAAAGACAAGGACCAGCAGGTTGATTACGATTGAAGGTAGATTAAATTAAGATAGTGTGATTGGAATTGATGGAAATATGACAAATATTAAATTCAAGATAAGGATTGACAACAAATTTCTACGATGAATATCCATAAAAATACAAGTAATATGAATCTATCGATGTCTGGAGAAGAAAAAAATCAAAGGATAATGATGAAATAGTGAGTTAATAAACCAAAAAAAAGAATCTACAAATCAGATTTAGATACCAAAAACTAGAATAAACAACACCTACTTTCATAACTAGATGACACAAGGAAAATTTTTAAATTGAGGATCAATTTCGCCAAATATCGTTCAGATACGTCAAAGTGAAGCAGATCAGGTGTAGTCGAACCTTAATCACGCTTCGAAACCCTTGCTCGAACTCATTTCCAGACCTGAACTCAACCTTAAAACTAAAAGTGAAAACCCTAAGCTGATATCAAACTCATTGATGTCATACGGACAACAGAGGACTCCTGAAACTTAGCTCGACTCGGATTGACACCTGAGGTTCTCGCAAATGAACACTTCTTCTTCGAAACGGGATTCTGACTCCAATCTAGCTCCAGAATCTTTGTGCCACTTTGACCTCGCATCTGAGAATGAGCCATCGATGGACATCAACCTCGCCTACTGATCATGCTCAGCCTCACGAATCGCATAAACCCTCTCGGCTCAAGAATCGCACCCCTCTCCTGACCTCGACCTCTATTTCTCACGAAACCCTCAAAATCGAAACCCTATAACCCCTCTCAATTTCATTTTTTTAATTCATTTATTTATTTTACCGTTTTATTTTAATTTTACATAAATTAAATTTTATTTTATTTTCTACAATCATGTATAGTTTTATATCTAAAAATATTATAAAATTTTTATAATCGAAATGATTTTCATATGTTAATATTATAATCATAATATTAATAAATTTTTAAAATTATAATTTCATTAATTTATAATTTCACATTGTTATATATATATATATTAGTAGAAACTTATATTTCCATAATCATTTAAAATAATCACATACTACTTATACCATACTTTATAATTATAACATATATTAATCATTAAACGTTATGAAATAATAATTTATTTAAAACTATTGATTTTCTATAAAAAAATAACCAATTTTAATAAAAAATAATTCTCATATAAATATATTATTTTAAATAAATTATAAATTATATACATACATATATTAATTAATTAAGTTATAAAAAAAATAATGTAATATTTTATACTTTCATTCAAAACATACGCTCATTGAAAATATTTATAAAACCTTTTTATTATTTCTTAGTTTTGAATATAGAAAAATTATTAAATAATTAATTACTATCTAAAATCTCTCGGGGTGTTACATTGTCCCCCCCTTAAATGAATTGCGCCCTCGCAATTTTTTTGTCAGTCTTACAAAAATTCTGAGTTTCCATCTTCAGAATTAAGAAACGTTAAGGGGACTTAATTAACTAAAGAAAATCCTGAGGCGTAAATTTGTTTTTTTTCTCAAAAGACAACATCTAATCTCCAAAGTGATCTAGACCGTTCCTCTGATACCAAGTGTGACGCCCCGAGCCCGCTCTTCCGGACTCGTTGCTTCAAAATGTTGTATAATAATTTTTTTTATTTTAATTAAATTTATTTTATAAACATAACTTAAAAATTACACAACACTTTAAAAAAAATGAGGATCTTTTACCAGTCTAGGTTCTGGAAGATTAGACATGAACATTCATTATCAGAGTTAAACAGAAATAATAAATTTTTCCATTATGCTTCCGCGCGCGCTAACTCCATAAGTGAAGACATCTACGATAAACTCCTAAGATACCTGTGAAAACATTTCAAATCTAGGGGTGAGCACAAAAGATGCTCAGTAAGGGGTTTTGAAAACCTTTGATAAATGGCTCTAAAAAACATCATTTCATTAATACATTTTAAAAAAAAATAAATGTATTGTAAATTTATTCATAAAACAACCATTATAAAATAATATAATCCTTTTGAAAAATAATTATACATTGAAAACACTTTTAAAATAAATCCAGTGATTCAGTTGAAAATATTAAGCAAGCTCTTAAAACAAAATAACTGAGGCCACTTGAATCTTCGAAGGCTATCTTGGGCCTACCCACTTAAGGGATGGATTCGTTATCCAACTCCCTATCATATTTACAAAGTTCTAGAACCATTTTATTTATAAAACTTTTTTTTAGCTTGCCTTACTTATTTATAATTTTCACTGGAGTTTTAAATCTTGAAAATATATTTAAAATCATTCTTGGAACAAGTAAATACCAGTCTTTAATGAAAGCTACATTTTTGACATGGTATGATCTAATCGTTGCATAATCCCATTTATGATAAATCAACATCAACACACATGAAATTTTAAAGGCATATTTATTAAAATTAATTTTATGCAGGAAGGTAAACTGATAGTAATAACAATCATATAATTCTATCTTCTTAAAAATCAGTCAATATCAATGAATAATTATATGTTACACACAAAATTATCAAAGCAGTATAATAAAGTCATACGTTTGTATGCACTTAAGTTTTATGAAATGTGAATTTAAGAAGTTTATAAAAATATACACAATCATAGAACATGAATATGAACCAACGATCTTAAAAGTTAATTAAATTATTATTATTTTATATGTATATGTTTGATTAGCATGTACATATGTATCTTACTCCAATAATTAGATACTTGGATTGTTTAAATTAAAGTGTGAAAAATAATAATTCAATATAAATATATGTATCAAGAATTTACATATACTATTAATATACATGATAATTTATAAATATTCATATAAACATATCATGCATGAAGAAAGAACAAACGTATTAATTTGTGAGTTCAAAGTATAGATTTGGATTTAATAAAAATAAAATATTTAATCTATTAAATCCAAAAAAATGGGGATTATAATTTTTAAAGTAGAAAACTCCCTTACACAAAGATAGAACTCCCTTACTAAAATAATATATCTTATTGTACTGAAATTATACATAAATCCTTATACATAAATCCAATTAATTTTGTTGAAAACCTTAGATGAAAAATGGAGAAAAACTTTATTGCGGTCATCATTGAGACGTGAAGAAATCAGATATAAAATAAATATTCATTGCACAAATATAATTTGGGTAGAAAATAATTTGGCATGACCGATATAATGAAGTAGCAGAGTACATGTTTGAAAATAAAGTCCTCTACTATAATCTACCACAACTTAAAAAGTGAAAAATATGCTGATTTTCATTTGAAAACCCATAAAAGAAATAAATTCCACTTGCATAATTATAATTTTTTAAGAAAACAAATTGACAGAATAAATAGGAAGATCCCTTACCTTTTTCTTGCAAAATATCATTGCATTTCAATTGACATAACGCAAAATTGCGTACTCTGTTTCTCAGATTTTTAGAACTGGAAAACACACAGAAGAAAAATAATAGAAGTTTGGCCCTCTCTTTTTCCCTCTAAAAGGCCTTTGCACTCCTCTTTTTATACACATACTAGGAGAAGATTAAATGTATAATTTATTTCAACTTGGAAATTAAATTTTGGATTTTTTTATGCAAATTGGGAAACTGATTTAATATATATTTATTTGAGTGACAGAGGAAACAGAAAAGGACATACAAGATGATCACAAGTTGATCCGATATCGAATTAAATAAGTAGAAATACATTGATTGAAAGAATAATATGAATAAAATAGAAGCAAATTCAATGTATCACAATAAATTAAATTTCTCTGTTGATATGCATAATACAATTGTCAGATGTAAAGACAAGGACCAGCAGGTTGATTACGATTGAAGGTAGATTAAATTAAGATAGAGTGATTGGAATTGATGGAAATATGACAAATATTAAATTCAAGATAAGGATTGACAGCAAATTTCTATGATGAATATCCATAAAAATACAAGTAATATGAATCTATAGATGTCTGGAGAAGAAAAAAATCAAAGGATAACGACGAAACAGTGAGTTAATAAACCAAAAAAAATATACAAATCAGATTTAGATACCAAAAACTAGAATAAACATCACCTACTTGCATAACTAGATGACACAAGGAAAGTTTTTAAATCGAGGATCAATTTTCCCAAATATCGTTCAGATACGTCATAGTGAAGAAGATCAGGTGTAGTCGAACCTTAATCACGCTTCGAAACCCTTGCTCGAACTCATTTCCAGAACTGAACTCAACCTTAAAACTAAAAGTGAAAACCCTAAGCTGATATCAAACTCATTGATGTCATACGGCCAACAGAGTACTCCTGAAACTTAGCTCGACTCGGACTGACACCTGAGGTTCTTGCAAATGAACACTTCTTCTTCGAAACGGGATTCTGAATCCAATCTAGATCCAGAATCTTTGTGCCACTTCGACCTCGCATCTGAGAATGAGACATCGATGGACATTAACCTCGCCTACTGATCGTGCTCAGCCTAACGAATCACATAAACCCTCTCGGCTCACGAATCGCACCCCTCTCCTGACCTTGACCTCTATTTCTCACGAAACCCTCAAAATCGAAACCCTATAACCCCTCTCAATTTCATTATTTTAATTCATTTATTTATTTTACCATTTTATTTTAATTTTATATAAATTAAATTTTATTTTATTTTCTACAATCATGTATAGTTTTATATCTAAAAATATTATAAAATTTTTATAATCGAAATGATTTTCATATGTTAATATTATAATCATAATATTCATAAATTTTTAAAATTATAATTTCATTAATTTATAATTTCACATTGTTATATATATATATATTAGTAGAAACTTATATTTCTATAATCATTAAAAATAATTACATACTACTTATACCATACTTTATAATTATAACATATATTAATCATTAAACGTTATGAAATAATAATTTATTTAAAACTATTGATATTCTATACAAAAATAACCAATTTTAATCAAAAATAATTCTCATATAAATATATTATTTTAAATAAATTATAAATTATATACATACATATATTAATTAATTAAGTTATATAAAAAAATAATGTAATATTTTATACTTTCATTCAAAACATACGCTCATTGAAAATATTTATAAAACCGTTTTATTATTTCTTAGTTTTGAATATAGAAAAATTATTAAATAATTAATTACTATCTAAAATCTCTCGGTGTGTTACACTTATGAAATAATTATATCCTTTATCTAATTAAAAGGGAATATATTATCAATATGTATTTAAATCATTCATGCAATGGGTTGTCCCCATATAGATATAGATCACCTAGACATTCCCTTCATATCCTTATTTATTTTTAACCAAAAAAGTGATGCCTAATGAATCACAATGAACAATAATGGTCACCTACAATATCACATATACAAGGCCTCGAAATGATACATTGTGAGAATATATTGACAACTATTATTATAATCAAACTTCACCATGGACAAATAATCCACCTAGATCCATATTTATTCTAATAAAAAAACCCTCAAAATATCCACTAGAACCTTTATAGTGACCTATAACCCCCCCATCCATTGGGAGGATGGTATTGTTATCATTATATAGTTCTCTAATGCCTCTTGTATTACTCTCCACAACCATGACTTGAACCACACATAAAATTTGCAAAGAATCTTGGAGGGAACACCACGATGGCGTGTAAAATAACACATTTATAACAAATAAAAAATATATACAAAAAAATAATCATTGATAGTAAAGATTTACTCCAACTTCATAAATCGATCAACTATCAAGTAGTTGGAATCATGGCCTTTCACTGTACATGGAAGTCATATCATTAATTACAGGGATATCCCATTACATTTCAAATCTATGATATTAATTGGATACAAAGAACAAAAAAAACATTGTTCTCACCCTACACTAGCTAACATGTGAGGCATTGAGAGATGATCTCATATACACTATGTCTTATTACATCCAACCATAACTACCACTAAATTAATATGTAAATAATTATCTCATCGGGGTGTATAACTAATGGACACATTTGACACTACTTCATCGCCTCCTTCTTTATCAAGACAAGGACTACATTATATTCATATAATGTTATGCAATGATTCTATCTTTCATAAATTGTTTTGGTGAATCTCATAATGATACCAAATCACATTAGACCACAAAGTTTACCCTACACAACTAGTCCTCCCTCAATCGCTGTTGAAGTGGGTGACTCAACACCATATTCTGATGAAATGTTTCAACATCCTCCTATATGAGTTTCAGCTCAAATGAAACTATCTTTTTAGAATCCTTCTCTACTATTAATTCTTGGAACTTCATGAAATGGGAATATTCCACCAGATTTAACTTTCCTTCAATATATGCTGTATAAATTTCCTAGTCTTATATTATATCTTAATAGTCCTTGTGAATTAGGTTAGGTAATCTCTTTATGAAAATATACCTGAGACACTAATTGTATGTGTATTGAAAAATAATTATATCAGAATATGGTTCCTCTATATTCATTGGGGGAAGACTACCACATAAAACTATAGGTCATTAGTCACATAATAATTCTTTTCGGGTAAAAAATAACTTTTCCCAAATGTGATAAATATATATATCTGCATCAACACAATGAATAAATCAGCTTTAAAGGCTCTTAATTCACTATGTACTGCACACCCTCCGTCGATATACTAAAAATAGTAGATGTCATCTTCCTTATCTTTAACATATTAGAGGTTCTCAAGAAGTAATAATTCCAAGTAAAAATATACAATATCCGTGGTAGGGTTGTAAATGAAGATTAAATCCTAGAGAAATCATCCATAATTCACATATTTAAATGTACAGAAACACCAAATCATGTCCATTTGGAAATAAATAAGAACAATTATAAATATAGTAACATGTATATACAACACCAGTCATGTAAAAATACATAGGAAATAAAAGAGTATGACATCATAATAGGAATGGTAATGGGGAAAATACATGCCCAACCAGAAAAATTCTAAAAACATTCAATACTGGGGTTATTAATAATTGATAGGTTTTGGGCAAAAACTTTTAATCCTGGAACACCATATGTTGTCAAATTTTCCAATGTATCCCTATGAACCATTGAAATTACACTGACCAATATTCATTCAAACTGAGACATGCCATGTGTTGGAAAAACCAATGAATGTGTGAGTATATATGCACCCCCTAAGACACCCTGAAAACATGGAGTTGGAGAAAGTAAAGACACAATAGATGTAGTTATCTCTACAATTTGAAATAAAATCATATATACAAAAATATATTAATATTCACTTTAAATAAAAAAATATGATAGAGCAATAGGATCACCCACTCCCAAAACCCCTCTAGATAAGTGTTTCCCGACTATTCGAGATTCCCATTAATGATTCCATGAATCTTAATGTATTTTTGAAGAGGAACTGGGTGGAGGACCCACAACATTCTAATATTCAATATATTCTAGGAGAATAACTTATAGATAGAGGAACCATACCCTAATATTACATAATGGTTCCACTCATTAGATGTATAGAGGACACACACCCTTTTCTCATTGGGGGGGGGGGGGGTAAACTCAATAGATAGAGTACCCATGAATCTATAAGATAGTAAGGTCCCACTATATATATGTATATAGGAACCATTACCAAGTCCAACCATTGGGTTCCACCCATTAGTTAGATCGATGACCAATTCCCATAACTAAAAGGAGGATTCCATTCAATATGTAAATGACCCATGTCCTATCTCCACAACAAGGTTTCACTATATTGATGGATAGATGAACCATTCCCTTCCCATGAAATAGAGATCAAATTTGTGGATAGATAAAGGAATAATTCATTATCCCCATGGATTTTAAAAAATTATGGACAGATATAGGACCCTTTCCCTATCAAAGAAGGTGTTCCCCACTCACTATATACAAAAAAGTCTAACGATCTATCAGAGTAGGTGGATGATACTATAAAGATACATAATTGAACCATTATCCATAACATCATTATGGTTCCAATAAATGGGGAGATATGGGATCCATTACCCTACTCCATAATGATCCTTTCAGATCACATCTATCATCAGGTTCCACATAATGAAGAATCACACATAGAACATTTCTATTAATATAAAATAAACAACTATGATGAAAATAATTATCTTTTATTAGAATCTCTCTCAAGACATGATACATTCAGTAAAACATCCATGTAAAAATGATATGGATATGAGTGTTTGAAGTTTCCTCAAGTGGAGGTACATGGAGTGTAAGGGGGTAAACACAATGTATGGAACCACCCCTCAGGCTTGTCATGTACTCATTGACACAAGACTCTATGGACATGTAGTACTAAATTAAATGAAATGGTACTAACCTATACATATCTTACTCATGGGGAGTACATGTTCACTCTTACTATGGCCATCAATCCATGATCAGGTTCCTAGCAAGGTGTTAATACCCAACATGTTCCTTATCATTCTCATGTTTGTGTACTCTCATAGTAAAATATAGGACAACAATACCCAGTCACATAGAATATGGGGGTCCCAAAAGGTGTGTGATATTTTAATCACCTACAAACTCTATCTACAGAAGATTGTGGATGAAACAACACGTGTTGTTCAAAAATTATGAATAGTATAGGGGGGTTTACAAAAATCTAGATCTACTCTATAGAACCCATATTACTGCTCCTGTTAATAAATAAAATCTAACATTCCCCCAATATAGAAGGGGAAGTTCTTTATTCACCGGTTGTAGCACTCTAATTTCCAAAAATCATATTTCCATTGGAATTATCAAATAACGTACAAGCATCGCATAACTCTCATGTTGTGGACATATCTATTTTAGATCCTTAATCCACTAAGTATTCACTAATAAATGTAATACTCTCAAATTCATCAGTTAAATTAAAATATAGGCATTTTTATCAGTTCCACAATGAATCTGAGGGTATGATCATGCTCAATCCCACCAAACAATTGTATAATCAGAACCCTGTGATCAAATGATGAATATCCCAAAGAATAGGTTGTGGAAATATATAAGAAACAAAGGCGATATCACAATTTTCCATGAGTTTTGCGATAGTGGTCATGTAGATTAGGATTGGTAGGGTGACTTTATAGAACAATCAAAAAAGAAAAATAAATAAATAAGTTCGATAAAAATTCCAATGAAAATGATTTATGTGAATGAAGATTAGGGAATATTTTTTTAATTTGGTTAATCCTTTTAATCACAATGGGTATAAACAATAAATAATTATTCCTACCTCAATCTAGATCAAAAATTGTTGAAGAACATTGTTTCCAAATAAGGTGATGGCCTATTAAATTTTTTACACATGGATTCAGTTGAATCCATATGTCTGTCACCATTCGATGATGAATTTACAATGAAGAACTATGGAATCATCATATCAATGATCCCTTAATAGTACATATAACACTAATGTTTATCAATAACATTTATTTATAGAGGAAATAACATTTTGGTTATTTAATTTAAAAAATAAATATATGAATTAATAAAATAACATAATGTACTCACCAACGACTACTTTATTCGATTATTTATCATTGGTCATCTTTTTTGTCGCACCGATAGAAAATCCAATCCTTTAGGGTGAAACGTTGTCTCATATTTCTAATATGTGACTATTTTTTGGAGTAATCCTACTATTTTCTATTAATATTCATGTGTGATGAAAAATAATTGTAATATTTTTAAAATATTTATTCAGGCCTCAATAGGCCTCAGAATCATGTGTTGGATCTGTTCCATCATCTGAAAATATTCCTCGATATATTTCAATATTTTACAAAGGAAAACATGGATTCTAAAATGCGAATTGAAAATATTGAAATTTAATCAGAAAAATTATATTATTAAATTATTTTAGAGTAATTAAAATTTTGAAATAATTTAGGGTAGTAATTATATGGATGAAAATTTCATATATTGAACTATCATGGGGAAATTGTCATATAATAATAACAAAAAACAACAAAATATTTTTAAGGGTTATTAATGCAGTTAAAAAAAAATTGTTAACTAATGGTTGGTAAAAATGATAATTTTCAAAATTACACAAAAAATGTTCTAAATTTATTTATTTGATATTATCAAAAAAAATAATTACTTATCTTAAAATTCACAATAATTTATTGGAAATTGCTATGTCAATAAATTTATCACAATATAATATTTTTATTCTTTTGGACACATAACCTAAATTATAAAAGGGAACCACCACCGTCACTTATTTTCACCACATTTTTCATTCGAACAAGACCAACTTGTTTTTATTAAGAATATAAATTTACCTATCCACTTGTAGAGGTTCTATTCCACCATGTAGTCGAACCTTATATCCCTTTTGAGGTGTTTCATTAATGAACAGGTTTTTCAAAATCATATGAAGGTATTGAAACATAATGTAAATGATTTTCATCTCACTTTTAATTTCATAGGACACATGTCATATTAACCACTTATTTTTTTAGGGACTATATACTACCCATGAATGTCTTTTATTATTATTCTCATACAAATTATTGTATATAAATATAAATCCATGTTTCATTCATTAATGGATATTATGGACTAAAAGTTACCAATGTGAAAAGGGTTTTATGATACAATAATATTTTTTATTGGGATTCTATATGATTATGTTTCTTGAATATATATGTTTTCAATATATTTCTCTGAAAATAAGGACTCAATTGGATGAAAATATTATTTAAAGTAAATTAATCTTCATTTCTCATTTCCATCAAAAAACTAATTTCCTCAAAATAATTTTACACATTTGTTTTTACTAATTTAAAAAAAAATATAAAATGAATATTTTTTCCAATTTCGTTATAAATCACTTCTGGATTTTCAGGTAATAGAATGCATGGAATATTTTATTTACATATATTGAATGAACATATCTTCCATTAAACATGAATCAATGTTTTTTTGAAGCTTCCTTTACAAGTTAATGTATTATTTCAAAAGAAAAATTTTTCTATTATAATTGAGGAATTTTATAAAATATATAATATCAAAAAAGAAAAGGTTATTTTTTTAGAAACTTTTAATTATAATTTAATGGTATTTCTTTTCATAAAATATAAATACCTTGGATTTTAATAAATAATTTCATGTAATATGATCCAAGGATGCCATTTTTATTCTTAATTAATATGATATAGATTTTTGATGAAAATAAGGTTATGAAGCAAATTTATTTTCATTGAATATGTTATGAAGAAATTTTTATGATAATTTGATATATATAGGTTTAGTTTTCACTATGTGATGGGTTGGGATTATATAATCCAAAAATAAATTGAATAATGATCGATATAATCTATAGGTAAATATGTTATACATTATCCAGATTTCATGTTCCCAATTTTGTGCCTCCAACTATCTTTCATGTCCATAAAATTCTATGTCGTCCTTGGTTTCATGTCCATAACATTTTCTTTAGAAGTAGTTGTAATGTCTATTTGTTTATTAGTGGACATAAATTTCATTTCCATAGTAGTACACATGGACGTAGTTTCATGTTCGTATATAAATGTGACAAAATTATTTTATCTCCATAACATAATGAGTAAACCTATTTTAATTTATAAATTTCCAAATGTTAAAATCAAAAAATTATTCCAAAAACTAATGACTTATTATTAAATTATTCTATATTAGAGTGTCACATACTCGGTGCTGAATATCAATGACATGGACTGGTCAGTCAAATGATGTCATGTTAACCTCCCCATATGCAAATGGATTTAGAAAATTAGTTAGGGTCTAATATGGATCTTTTTAAGACTATACCATATTTATCGAAGAAGGAAAAAAGTAGAATGAAATTAGAATAATCAAATGATATAACTAAAAAAACAAACTAGTATCACATGATGACAAAAATAAGAGTACAACATCTAGAACTAAAAAGTGTATATTTTATAAAAAGTATATTTCATATGACAATTTTCAAAAAATGAAACTAAATTATATAATTGAAAAATCTCATGAAGTTATTGAATCTTGACTTGATCCACCATCATTGATCTAACCCATCTCATCAACATAACATAGGATCAATTCCCTTATCCTTTCTTACAAATATGAATTATATTTTGCTACAGATTATGTAGCCTACTTAGGGTGTATGTACAGCTCAGTAGGCCACCAAAAAGGGTGTCTAAAACAATATCTAGTCAATAATAGTGAATTAATATTAATAAAAAATAATTTATAATTCATAAGTAAATACTAATCACTTTTTATTAATATTTTAATTAACCAAATAAATCCCTGGGTTCTTAACAAAACAGACACTACCTATACCCACTTTATCCCATGTTAGAGTCTGAACAATCCCCATGGAATATAACATGTCACAACATCTTGGTTATGGTTTATTGTTACATTTCAATTAATAACTGGAATAATTTTGACAATTTTCCCATTCTTGTAATTTGGGCCTAGAGTGCCACACCTATACCTCATTGTCTTCTGATGAAACAATAAGTGTCCCACCCTCATTATCACATGTATCACAAAAGATGAATTTTTAAATAGAAATCTTTGTGCCACACTTTTCTATCAAATGTATCTCTGATATGGGTCATTTAAAGAAGATGCTTGTGTCCCACACTCATGTATCAATCTATCAGTCATGCGTTCTTTTGAAGTAGAATTTAGATCTATACACTCATTCATCACTACAGAATTTTGAAGCACGAATCCATATCCCTCCCATGTATTTCAGTTAGAAAAAAATATAAAATTTATCACATTAATACAAATTATTCATCATTAACCAATTCACCTACATTTCACATATTGAATTACCAATAAAATTCATCAAAACTATTCATGATTTAATACTTTAATCACGTGAAATAGTATTTCCAATCCATTATTAAACCATTTTTTAATATTTATTTTGTATGGTCCCGAACCACTCCTGTCCATTCTTTTTTGAAAATCAGGTGTATGTGGTGTTTTATGGGGATGAGGTGACAAACCCCATCAATTTTCCCAATTTCTATTTCTGTGAATAATACCATCGGTAACCTCTATTTATTTTTTCCAAATTTTGAGTTTGTGAATAGTGTTTTCAGAATGGTGAGATCCATTGGTAACCTCTATTTCCTTTTCCAAATATTCAGTTCGGGAATAGTGTTTCCAGAACGGTGAGGTCGATCTGTAACCTCTAAATCGTTTTCCAAATTTTTAGTTCGTGAACAGTGTTTCCCAAATGGTAAGCTCCATTGGTAACCTCTATTTCCTTTTCCTAATTTTTATTTCATGAAAAATGTTTCTAGAATGGTGAGATTAATCGTTAACCTCTATTTCCTTTGCCAAATTTTGAGTTCGTGAGCAGTGATTCCCAAATAGTGAGGTCCATCAGTAACCTCTATATACTTTTACAAATTTTGAGTTCATGAATACTGCTTCCAGAATGGCGAGGTCCATTGTTAACCTCTATTTCCTTTCCCATGTATTGATTTTATGAAAAGTGTTACTAAAACGGTGAGGTCCATCATTAACCTCTATCTCCTTTGCAAAATTTCCAGTTCATGGATATTTTTTCCAGCATCCTACATTTTCATCCCTTTGACGATTCCCTTGATGTAAAATGCATTTATAGCCCCATTTTATGGACTCCAAGTCTGATTCAAAGGTCATAGCTCTTATATTAATTTCTCCTAATGCTCGGGAAGTTTTTTATATGGTTAAATGACATGGTATAATACATTCCAATTTTAATGGGAAATCCAATGTATCTTAATCCACTACTCCGTTAAATCTTCTTAATGGATGATATATCTTCCTCCCTAGTTCTTCATCCTTGTTCTCAGGCGTGATAGGCTCGAACATACAATTATTTTCCATAGGAGTTTTGCAATCAAACTATTCTCCTAGGAATTGTTCACTACTATTTTCATGCAACCAAGAAATATCGACCGGTCTTCGATATAAGGTATGTTCTATCATCATAATCTTGGGTTCATCTCTTCCTTTTTCCCTTATCCTATTTGTGGAACGATATCTATATGTTCCTAATTGAATTTTCTTGGGTGTTGTTCGGTGTGGTGGTGTCTCTGCATCATCTGGTGGATAGAGTTGTCATGGGGGAGGAGATTGTAACCCGTTTTGTGTCTCGTTCTCGAATAAATAACATCAAGAACTATTTGAGTTAGGGGATTCATTGATTCTTATTTATTTTATATGAAAATGTATAGTTAGCATGCTTTATCCCAGTGGATCATAAGGAAATTTTCATAATAAATATTTTAACCGGATAAACAAATTGAGATCAATCATATGTTATCACCTCTTGTTTTTCTAGATAGTTTGATATATATATTCTTTCTTGCTTAGATTTTTGGTTCTTAATAGAAATTGATAATTAACGTAAAGCTAGAATTTACAGATTATTGTATGGATAAAGATAAATAGGCATGTAAATGAATCTTGTTCATCTTATTGTAATTTGATGTCAATTAAATTGGAGCAGTAAGCATGTTTAATTATTTTTTATAGCTCAGAGATTAGGTTTCTTGATTTTGAAACCTATAAAAAATAAATCTTTTAATCCAATATGGATTAATGAACTGGTTGTTTTATAAAAGATAATTTTTTGAATGGTTATGAGTTACCATCTTTCTTGTTTAGGGTCCAAGAGCCCAATTGATATGATGGTTGTTTTCTAGATGCTTGGTTTGTGATGTGAACCAAGTAGGAAAATGTGTTATGTAGGGGCAGGGAGGATTAATGGTTGTTGTATGAGATTATTCCTAGTGTGGCGAGATGCATCAGTTTATGCATGATGGTGTCGGAGAGGACACCCGGAATGGTGGAACGGGTTGAATGGGAATGTTTGGATGCTTGATTTTTCTTTGTTTGGTTACCTTCATTACCTTCCCCACTTCTTATGGCAGCTAGTCTGGCTTACCATTCTTCTGAAAGGGGGAAAGACACGTGGGGTATGCCACATCCTTTCTGTGTCTAGCTTCTCAAGGAAAGATGGGTCTATGCTCTTGGTATATGCGACAAAGACTCGACGGGTAGTTTATCTACTCATCGTGTTAACCCCCTTGTGTTTAGCAGCATATAATGTTCTTCTAGAATGCCTACGAATATGCGAAATTGATGATGTCAATAAATAATTGAATAAATGATGTTAACCCATGGGGTTGGAGCTTATTAGAACGAAATGGTGAGGTTACAATTTTAAATGGACAGTGGACATTGGGTTTTATGCTAATGAAATATAATGTGTAATTGTTAATGGATAATTAATGTTTAATGACTTAATTAATATAAAGTGGAACTGACAAAAAGGGAATGACGTAATGCAATTTTTCTCCTTAAATGGTTGTGATTTTATTGGATACCTAGTCTTAGAAGTGGTAGTTGGGAGTCTGAGAGACATTAGCTTCTGTTGAGTCAAGGACTAGGGTATTCCAATATTGTTTTTGTGAGATATATTATATTCTATATTTTTTTTTCTATATGCTACTCCAGCCTATTAGTTATGGAAACTAACACCCTAGGGATTTTGATCCCTAGGGGATGTTTTCCACAACATTCTGGTGGGAGGATGGATGGATGACTACCCCCTTTATCCCCGCTCTCTTCTATTGGTAGTTATTTGTGCTTGTAGGTAAAATGGTTAGTTTTCCATATATATTAATTTAGAAGGATGTAACGGCTTGTGGTTATTCACACACACAAATATTCTGGATATAGTATCTTATGGAAAACTATAGGTGTAATGTGTATAGGCTGTGATGGCTAGAAGATTTTTAGTCCATGTATGGGATGTAATTGCTTGGTGTATAATACCCGACATATGATACACGTCTTGAGAGTTGTGGTTGCTCCTAAAAACTACATTGTTATATTATTGTGTGGACATAGTGGTTTGGTTGCACGACGTTCATATTTTGGTGATTCTCCTAGGTGTTTGTGGGGAATCCTTTTTAGAGATAGTTCCTTAAGGCCTCAGAAGTTGGGGAAAAGAGGCATACTTGTGGGGAAGTAGTAGCAGGGTTCCCTTGATATTCTTTATTATATAATATACTCTTATATTCATTACATGGTGAGAGTACCCATGTTGAGGATGGGAACACAGTATACCTATTTAGGTGATGAGTTAGTTTTAGTTTTTGTTCACTGTGCTTTAACATTCTCTATTTACTTTTGCATGAGAGGCTTCAAGGACAATACTACTGAGTATATTGTTATACTAATCCTATGTATATATAAATTATTTTTTAGGTAACATAGATATGTTTGGAGACCATGCTAGTTTCTACTAGCTAGGGGTTACAAGAGGTTTTTGGGCTTGTGGTTGCTGCTATTTTTTACTTTATTTTGGGTACTTGTAGTTTTCCCCTTCCAGTTGTAGTAGTTTTCCATGACATTACATATGTGCACTTGGTTTTTCATTTATATTTTAGTCTGAGTTGATGATTTTTGGAGTCTATCTTATCTCTATCTTCCGCATGTGTTCTATTAGAGGGTAATGCCTCCCATTTGTGTGTTTTATATACCCTCGATGCTTGTCTCCAATCGGTGCCTACTAGAGGCGGGACTCAGGGGTCATTATCTCCCTTTTCACATTGTTGGCCCAAAAGGGGTACACATTGTGGGGAGGGGGTCGTGATACATTTCATATAACCAATTATCACATTAACATAAATTCAACTATCTCATGGCACCTATTGAAAAATAATTCAAATCACATTGATTGGGAAATTATAGAATCCCACCATTACAATCAATTATAAAATCAAAAAAAATTATTATTTATTAACAAATTAATTAATTAAATTCCACCAATATAATAATTATTATTACCCAATTAAATTTTTCCATGATTAAGTCATTTCATAATCACATGGAGAATTGATTAATCAATACAAATATTCAATAAATAATTTAATTAAATAATTTTACAATTTTAGATTCATTAAAAAATAAAATCCCATTGGAATTTCAGAACACAAACACAAAAAATGGAATTCCATACAATTTGAATTTAATATAGATGAACTACCACAATATTGATGAAAAAGCACTCACCAATATAAATCCCGAATTGATGTGGAATATTTATGAACATGATGAAGAACAAGATATAATTATGAAAACCCAGATCCCAGATAAAATGATTATACCTATCAAAACATAGATATAGATCTACTCCAAAAACAGGAAAACATCTTTTCAAGGGCTGAGGGAATAATGTTGGAGAGAGGGTAATATAATTGGGATGATAATATCATGTTGGATATGTGAAAATCTACCATCTGGGATTCAATTATCCTTGAATAGTGGATGGAATGCCTTGGAATCCATCTGAAATCCTTAAAAAACAACAGTATTCATTTAGGGTCATGTTCTACAATCATTGTGTGACGTCAGGAGTGTTTGGGATTTTTAACCTCATTTTAATATTAATTAAACCTATAATCATGGTCTCTTAGCCTAGGGTACATGGTTTTCCAAACCATTCATCAGCCATGCAATCTTTCTCTATCAAGGGTTACATTTTTATTGGAGGATGGTGCAAGGGTTGCAAAAATGATTCACCAGCCATGAACTTCCCAAATCCATTCTAAAAGAAACCAACTATCACCCAAAAACTCCCATGATAAAAAATAAATCAATGTAAACTCAATAAAAGAAAAAAATACATGCAAACAAGAGTAAATGATCTCTAAAAAAGATTGGATTGTACAATATAATCACTATATAACTTCTCATACTCGACATGTACTCACAAAATTCACTATTATTTGAAGGTAAATAAGATCATTCCAATGATATTGGATGTACACATCTCTCCCCCATGTTTCTTCCTCTACGAAGACTTGTTTACACAAAAAAGGAACTATGAATTAGGTCTTTCATTATGACAGTTTCTCACCGTGATCAAATACATGTATCAGATGCTACGTGAAGGACTCATCACTCATAAGATCATAAAAATCTACATAAATAAAATTATAATGATAAGTGTGATACTTTATAGATATGTCACATTAAAGAAAACATGAATAACATTTTAACACTTTGGAAGAGTCAATTAAAACACCACTGGCCTAATCCCCTCCACAACCTCAAAAAGTCCATCAAACCATGGCTCCAACATGTCATGCCTTCAAATCCTTCTATGACCCAACCTAGGAAACATAATATGGAACTAAAAATCACCCACTTTAATCTCAAGGGGTTATCAAAATATGTAAGCATAAAATATCTACATACTATGAGCCATATCTATATGAATTTCAATTTTCTGAACATTCTCTCACTTCTCCTACACAAGACTCGTTCCCATTAGCTTTGCCTCAACAACCTCCAACCATCATAGGGGTGATCTTCATGGACTACCATATAGAACCTTAGATGGTGATATATAATTTTTTTTTCAAGTTAATTGTGGTTATTATATTACTCAACCAATGATAGGTGCTTCTCCTAAGACCTATCGCTTCCAAGAACACATGCTCAGAGCATATACTCAAGAACTTATTGTACGCTCTGACTGCCCATCTGCCGGTGGATGGATAGTAGTACATATGAAAACTAATTTTTCAATAGAATTATAAAATAAATACCAGAAGTGTGATGTAAAATTCAATTCATAGTTTGAAAAAAGTACTATATAGAACACAATTTGGATGTTATATTACCCATGCGTACAATTCTTCTCACTAATCAACTATGAAAGTCTCCCATATAGTAAATAAATGTTCTACCATTTCTAAGTGGTCCACAACAACCCAAATAGAATCATTATTCTACAGAATCCTTAGGAGACCCAGTACAAGGTCAATAGAATTTCCATCCCACATCCATTCTTGAATGGGGAATGGATATAGTAATCCACTATATCATTTATGCATAAACATCACCTGTTGAATGGTGTAGAATTGTGTCATGAATCCTTCTATCTTATTTTTCTTTCTCAACCACCTATATTTGGAACATAATAAACATTGCATTTTGGTCAAAAAAAGATGAATCACCAACACTGAGGCATGAAATTAACTAATAATATCATCCAGTATGCTTAGAGACACAACAAAATGACCTCAGACATAGATGATATCATCATCATATATATTATCAATAGAAGGTGACCCCCTGAAATCAATGTTTCCCCTCATGGAAAAATTATATACCCACACACGAACTATTATTAATCTGGAAAAAAGTGTTGACTCCACTAAAACTGGAATTAGATTATTATTTTCATGGATTTGATAAACCACTACATGAATCTCAACCATTAAAGTCTTAATTTTCCACTAATCACTAGACGTATGATCTTTTTGAGTCTGAGTTTTTCTTATTAATTTGTCAGAAACATTGTTTCCATTATAGCATTTTTTTGTTTTTCAAAATAAAATGACTTTATATTAACAAACTATCTACCCTACTAGTGGTTCACATTTCATTGTGAAATTAAATAAGTTATAATCCTTTGGTTAGTAAACAAAGTAAAATTTTCACACAATTGATATTGTTGCAAACAACTCAGAGCATAAAACTCTGCAATTAACTCAAGGTCATGTATAGTGTATTTATGATCTTGTGGCCTCAACTTCAGAGATCCATATAGAAAAACTCATTCTCGCTGCATCAATAATTCCCCATGTCCAATCACAAAAGTATAAAAAAACCATGTATACTCCTCCCATGGATAATATTGGATCAATATTGGAACCATCATCATATGGTTCTTCAACTCTGAGAAGGAATCATCACACGTTCTAGAGCGTTCAATCTCTACTCACTTCATTGTCAAGATTGAATATTTAACTATAAAATGGGAAATTTTCTAGATTAACCATTGATTATAACCCTAAAATCACATAAAAATGTGGATATTTATATAATTCCTAGATTTCTCTGAATAAATAACTTATTTCACATACTCTGGGTATACAAACAACCTTATGAAAAGATTATGTGACAAAATAAGAATCCCTAATCAATACAAAAATGGAACATACATGGCTTGGCATACAACCATTTCTCTCTAAGTGTACTCATAATTATATCATGATTTTGGTAATGACCTTCATGAGTATTTTTTTAAAACAATATTTGATCCACAGATAGTACCAAAATCAAATGTAGGTATGGATGGAATATTCAGTTCATTGAGGCCATAAACACTTCTAGTGGATTCATCATCCAGAATAGATTTACAAAAAACTCAAAAGGGACATACCTACTTTTGAATGTATTCCTCAGTATATTAGATTGTAATAATCTCAATTGGTGATCCCTTATTCACAATTAAATATTGGAGAAAATATAATCTCCCCATAAATGATCAAATAGATCAATGATACACAGTATAGAATTCCAATCTGTATAGACTTATGATTTATCTTCTAATAATTAACACCCAATCCCATGGTTCCATTAATCAAAATTGTAATTAGGATTGTAGAACGTCTTTGTGATGTATTAAGACAGATAAAAACATTATCCCTAAAATACTATAGTTTAGTCATTTTCTATTAATGATTAGTTGGTTCCATTATTTATAGTGGAATATAAAATTAATCATCCCCATGCATGAGATCAATTTTAAATACAAAATATCTCCCATGTGGTATCCTTAAGAACTAATTTTGAAAAAATCATAAAATTTTTCCACTTTTGGTGTAACGAAATAATTCATAACACCTCATGAATCTAAAAATATAATAGAAACATAGAAGCTAAGATCCCCTAATTAATAATGAACTAGCCCTGTATGACCTTCACAGATATCACATGCATCATAGTGAATATAATTTTCACCCTAAAAAGGCATAAATGTCATTAAAGTATGATAATTATCAATGTGGGATTCGTATAATCCTAACAATACAATAACTAACATCATTTCAATCCTTAACATTTTAAGGGTGTATAGACCCCAATCGGAATGAAACTCCACATCCTCGATAGAACACCTATTTCCCAAATAGATGTACCTTGAAATTACTCACAAAGTTGTATCTACCATTATAAACACACTCAAGAAATCCATTGCTAGGATTAACCCATTAAATATATGTGCTGATATAAAATAATTAGAATCACCAATATGAAATAAAGAACTAGTAATGGTATAATCTATAAAAATTGAACTTCTAACGGTTGATTGTCTATCCTCACTATCAACTAGTGTAGGATGTACAACATGAAACAGTACTGACCCATTTTATGTTATGTAGTATGATCCACCAATATAACTACACCACACTAATAACAGAGGTGATCTTTCCAAAAAAAAACACAACATCCAATGCCATAACTACCATGACCTGTAGAACTATTACTTCCATACTAGTACGATGTAGAACATCTTCTCTTCATACACTTATTCTTCCTAGATACTCAAAAATTACTCATATAATGTGGGTTCCAATTGAACCTATGTATGTGTCCCATCCTACTTCATGATCATAACTATACCATTGGATTGAGATACTATGTAAAAAGGTTACCTGGCCTACAAAACTAGTGACATATCACTCAAGTAAGACCATGTGTAATAGATCCTCCCCCTGGCCACGTTGAATTCCACTAGTCTAGTCAACATTCTAATAGTTATTATGCTACTCATGAAATTAATACATACTGAACATGTTGTATAATCCTCCTTTTCTCCACTAGAGACCTCTTTTACGTCCCACTATGAAATGAAAGATTGAATAACCACTTCTAGAAACATATTCATCCTAATGATATTGACTTGGGATTTAATTTCACATTATTCCCATCCCAAAACCACTTAGATGATATCACCACATCTCCCAAAATTATGGAAAAATAAACTAAAAATTTATAACGAAACCATGATAGTCCATCATAGACTTAATTCCATAATTCAAAATCATAATCTTAGCCTCTCTCAAATTCCTGATCATCGCATTGTATAAGTTTTCCATAAACTTCTCCTTTATTTTCTTTAACTCTATACTGTCCATATTCCCATCGCTTGTTTTAATGTCATAACAACACATTTCGTAACTATGAGAAATAAAATCATCCAATTTTAATCTATTATCATTAGTAGTATCTAATTAGAAATTTGTCCTCTGGATATACTCAATCTAGAACATAGTGGCCTCAATTCCACCCTATTCAGAAAAGGAGAGAGGGTGATACAATTAAAAATCTAATTTTAGATCCAAATGTTTTTCACAACCCAACATGGGTCTCTATCTATTAATTTCATTAAGATAAAATCTCTTAAAAACCTCTCTCTCTCATCCTCACCCATCACTATCGGTGCCTCAGGGCTCCATTTTTGGAGGATCTTTTCCTACCATGTCATACATTAATCCTATAATTATGATTTTTAGGGTGTTATATCTATAAAATTCTAAAAAAATATCTAAAATCATAAAAAACAATAACACATTAATGTAAGTAGGATTAAAAATAATTCATACCAAATGATTCCCCAAAACACCCCCACATAGTGAAAACAGCGGCACTATTAGTATTCTTAACCATCCAACATCTTGGTCATTGTTAAACATGGGTAAACTCATTCCAATTAATAATTTTTTTCATTAGACACATATTTCCTCGATTTTTATTCATTTTACAACTTCAATGTCATATTCAAAACGTTTCAATTTCAATTACACCATCATGGAAAACATTTCAATTTATAAAATGAACCCTAAACTCATTTTCTCATGAATTCTTAAAATAGATTCACTTCAAAATAATTATTATGTCTTTAAAATGATGAATTAAAACCCAAGTATCATTCTATACAAGGCCATGCGACAAATCATAGAATATATCAAATGATTTATCACATTAAAAAAATTCATCACTAAAGGTGAAATAAAATGAAACTTTAACAACACATATCAATAATAGAAATACCACCAACTATATTAGACTTTTATCATAGTATATTGGTTGGGTACTACGATTGAACATGATATCACCCATATCCAGACTATTCCAATTCTCCTATCTATATTAAAAAATAATAAGACAAAAGAATGAAAAGTAATCCACCATTAATATCACTTTATAACGTCATGACCTGGGTGCCAGACACCGTTACACTGAGCTGGTTAATCACATGGCCTCAGCCGCACCTCTCTGTATTCCAAAGAATTCCCACTAGAGGTGATGGTCTAATATCAATGCTGGGGATGCTATACGCAATATAACAAAGTGGAAAAATAAATGATATGAATAATACAAACTGAATTATATAACAAAAAACAAAACCAAACTACTATCAGATGCTGACCAAAAGAGGAATACAACATTAAAAATAAATTGTAGACATGTCATTCTAATTAAATGGAAAATGTCATTATGAAAAAACCCAGAATATATAAAGTCCCTTGATATATCCAATGCGGGTCCCAAATCACATCTATTTACCACATCCATGATCCATCATAACTCATCCATCTTTTATAGAACACTTACACTTATCAAATACTATAAACGTGAAGTCTATTAGGATTCTAAATTGAAATTCGGTATAGGATGCGAGTACAACATAGTATCCCACCACTAAGGATGTATAAAACAATATTTGACCAGAAATAGTGTTTTTTTGTATAAATAATAATGTAAAACTCATAAGTAAATTGGTATCAAATTTTAATATTATTTATATTAACCTTATAAATCCTAAGGTTCCAGAGGCCACCCATAGAATAAATACATTATTCATCCCATTAGGTATTCTAAATCATCCCAATGAAATATCACATATCATAATACCATTTGTTCAAATTTATCATTACATTTTAATTTAGATAATGACCTATTAAAACCATATATCAATGCCCTAAATTTGGGCCCATAATGACATGGGTAGGACTCTATGATATTTTTATGTAGTTTGATGTTTCTCACACTCATTATCACATGTATGAGACTAGTAGTATTTTTATATAGTAGTCTCATTATTAAATAAATTTATCACATTTATCAAACAAGGGGATATTGAATTAGTAGTTCGTATTTCACACTCATATAACAATCAATCACATAAATGGTCTTTTGATGCAGCAGTCCATGTACCACACTAATTTTTCACTATAGTTCGTTGATATAGAAATACATTCCCCACAAATAAATTTTATTCAATCTAAAAAATTTAGATATGCCACATTTATCCCAACTAATCTCCATTAACCCATTCACCAACATTTCACATCATGAAATACCTTTATAATTTATGAAAAAAAATTCTGGATTCAATACTTTATCATATGAATTAATATGTGAAATCAACCATTAAATAATTTTTAAAAGTTTAATTTAAATTATAAATTAAAACATCATGGTAATGTTAGAAATAAAATTATCCCCATTGTTAATTATTTCATATCCCATTAATTTCCCAATTAAAAAAATCCCATTTACACATCAATTTCACAATAAAAATTCCATTAATTTTTTTATCAAATTAATTATTTCTGTTCCTAAAATATTATTATCTTAATTAACTAATTTATTTTTTACAAGTTCAACTAAATTCACAATTACATAGAAGATAAATTAATAAATCCCAATATTATATGAATTAGTTAATCATTTAATTTAATCAATTAAGAACTCAATTTCTAAATGAGGCCCTAAATATTTCACCAAACATACCCGTAATTAGTATTTAATAATATAGGAATAGAATTTATACTACTTACACAACGATTGTTGACGAACGCATTGAAACATAACTACCCAATTGATGTAGATCAATCAAAAAAACAATGAAGATCAATATCTATAATAGAAATCCTATAAATATGATCAAATTTATGAGATTTATCAAAACCTAGATCAATATCGACATCTATGGGAGGAAAATATCCCTTCAATGGTTAATGGAAAATAGTTAGAGTGGGGGGAAAGTAATCGGGATGATAATAACTTATTGGGAGAGCTGTATATATATAATAAGTGCTTCAATTCTCCAAGAAAGGAGGTTTTAATGCCTTGGAATCCATATGAGAACCTAAAAAAATCAATTTTCACGGTAGTGTTAGGCTGAAATTTGGTGATGTTCAAGGGTTTTGATAATTTTTTATATTTTTCTCAGATTAATTAAACACGTTCTTATGGTTTCTTGGGATGGGGCACAATGTTTTCCTAACAATGTGCCTAAAATATGGACCAATTATAGGGGGATCGTGGTTACTCATATGATGAAAAATAGTTGAAAAAACAACAAACAAGACATGAAATACATATATTTTTAGGCTTCTAGGTTTTTTTGGGCTATGAAACATGGTTTGGGAAAACAATGATAAAACCTTACACTACCCCAAACACTTAAAAATATAAAAAAATTACTCAAAATCGACCAATATAAAACCTAAATAATTGATACTAAAAAAAGATACAAGTAAATGTAAAAAATCATTAATAGATCCATAATAAGGGTTTGGATTTTAAATCTCACGTATCATGTGGTTTGACTAATTCATTATTCACAATTTATGAACATTGAAATTTATACCATGAGTTAATATATTTATCATTGATATTAATGTCCTAGTTTTAATCTGTTCTGATCTTCTTCCCATGCCCTGATTCATATGTTATGATAATTTTATCATTAATATATTCCTTTATTACCCTTACAGAATATCTTGTCCCACCCTTTATTATGTTTCCATTTGAAATGTCATGAATAATGATTTTATGAATGATATTTCTATGATGGGTGATGGTTAAGAAGAACCTAATTGAAGACTCTTATGAACCATTTATTTCTATGTTAGATATTCCAATGAGTCTGGACATATATGCTTTTAGTGTGGATCATTATGTTATATAATGTATATTCATCTTTCAATATGTTTTATCTTGGAATGAGAAGTGTAGTTTGATGAATTCGGTCTATATAATGGTTTATAAATACACTATAAACTCTATTGAGAAAACATTACTGAGAAGCCTATGGATATTTTTACATATATAATAACATTAAAATGTTTTGGAAATTAATTTCAATGGACATGTATTAATCAACGGAGTATTGTATTGAAGTGGAGGGGTAATGATTTAGATGGCCAATGAATGTTCTTTCAGGATAATTTTGTTTTAAAATTTGATTATCATTTCTCAAACAATGTATTTTAATTCAATAACCAGAACATAATGGAATGATTTGAATAATGAATGTGAAGCCACATATGATTATATTCCCCATGATAATCAAAATGGATTAAAAGACAACATTAAATATCTTATGACTATACCAAATTAACTATATCAACATATTGGTTTTAATTTGGGTCATTTTATACATAAAAAAGAACAAGATATGCAGTATAATTTTATTAAATCAAATATATGACTATTTCCACCAGCAATATATGGGTTTTCTGATCCGTCGGTTGTTGAGGAACCTATAATTGTGACAGAAATGATATTATCCCTTATTTAGTACCCATAAATTGAATTTTTTTTCCTTATGACTTATATTTTGAAAGGAGGATCATGTCAATGGTGAAATATTATTATGTATATAAGAAAAATGGATTAGATCAACATAATATATTTGGATGAGTTTAAAGGAATATAATGAAATACGTATATAATTTGTAGTATATATAATAAGTAGATAAAAATATCCATCATCTTATAGAAAAAGATGATGAATCCATCATTACATATGATATAATTTTTTCCTGAAATAGATGGTATGAGTTTGGTATAATCATCATCCGTCAAAGTAAAAATGATCAATTATTTATTTATTTATAACCTATTGTCTCAATGGACATATTTTTTATGATATATTGGAATATATAAGGATACTACTCGATATACACTAAAAGTTTAAATGGTGTTAGAATATTACAAGATTATTATTATAAAAAATGATGATAGAGATTCATGGACACCCCCTAGTTTATGACATAGAGTGAATAAGTTTTATGATACCCCATACATTCAAAAAATGTGTCAAGGTGGACTTTAGTGAATAACTAAATAGAATAATAAAATGTTTATTCTCTTAGAATCCTAACCATTGATAAAAATATTGTCGATGTTAGGTAAAAAGGATAGTAAATTAAGTGAATGATGAGATAGGTAAACCAAATAGAACACTCATGATCCTGATATGAAAATGAAAATAATTTTTGAATTATACGAATCAATTCCCTAATCGAATGGATAACAAGGATAATAATCCACAATGACCTATTAAGACAATGAAAAAGGGAAATAATATAAAATAATAATATATGAATTCAATGAAGGTAACTTGGGAATACATTTCCTACATTCAATGGATTTGGATTTACCTTTTTTTGTTAGTATTAATTAACTATAAGAAAATATTATTTTTCATCATTCCATAAAATATCAATTTATTATGACTATTTATTTCCTCTCTCTACATAGATTATGTAATAAGGTAATCAATATTGTTATTCTTAATCCACTTATGATAATTTATTATTGCAATGATTAACAATGAATTATAATGGAATTCTTCGATGTTAATATTAGATTATATTTAAGTAATAAAGGGTGAATTATCTTTTAGAACATATATTTTTTAATATAAGAATAACAGAACATTTATTGATACAATCATGGGTTTATATGTTAAATGTTGATCATAATTTAAAATGAATAAACAACCCATGTTTAAATTTTGAAATGATTTTATTTTAAATTTAATACTTTAATGGGTTTTAGGAAGAATTTTCAATTGAGTATTAAATAACCATTTGGGTTGGTACACAGTTTTATTTTATGATAATTATAGACAATTATATTTTTCAATATATATAATTGTAATTTTTAGTGTTAGATTCATTGTTAATGTGATATATTTAGAGATATTAATGATCTTGTAAAGATATAAATTTCATATTGGTATGTGAATTAAATTTAATATATTGTGTGAATTCCATTCAACCACAACATTATTTAGTGACTTATCATTATAAATAATTTATTTGAGGTAAATGTAACCCTTATGTTCGACATATAAATATTCATAAATGAATTATTTTAATGAAATCAAATCAAATTATATATATATTTCCCAATGTTTTATCCATTGAGGATAAGAAATTTCCTAATCCTATGGTTATTTTTGTAATTATCGGTTTAGGGATTAATGATATATTACATCATTTAATGATTTATTCATTTAGGGAATTAATTTTTCTAATAAATTAATAATTTGGTTAATGCATAAGGATTTGAGGAGTTTCTTGATATAATATTTTTGTATATTTTATTTTTATATATTTACATGGAGCATGAAATAATTATCTCTCATATTTATAATTGGTAGAAGAGTATTAAACTGTGGTTGAAAATCAGAATGGATGAAATAATACAGATCATGTATGAATGTTTTCCTTTATATAATTAGTCTTGAGGATAATATAATGCCTCAAATGTTAAAAAATCACTTTATGATAAATAAATTTTACTATAAAATTCAATTATAATGAATTTATGGCCCTTTAACTCCCCACTAACTTATGTTTTTTTGGTCTTTAACAATCTTCAAACCAGGCTCTCTCTTACACTCTATCATTCTGTAGGAGCTTAATTTTCATCAATATCCATATTTTATTTTCACACAAACATTATTCTTATATAATAATTTATTTTATATTATTTCAACTACCCATTTAATTTAATACTTTCCATTTTAAGGTTTATCAATTATTCGTTTATTTTGATGTTGGTTTTGAAGAAGGTATTTCATAATTAAATAACTAAAGACGAAGAAAAATTTCAAGTTAAAAAATTATGTATGAGGGAATAATTTAACACATATGAATTTTATTAATTTTTATAATAAAATACAATTTATTCAAAATCATCTATTATATGGAACACTATTTTTACAGAATACACAATAAATTCTATAAAGGATGTTAATGGTGAAATTTATAACTAATTTGTAAAATTATATAGTAGAATTGGAATAAATTATTTTTGAAATACATTTGTATATTTCCTTCACAAGATAAAATATTTCAATAATTTCATAGTAAATAATCAGTAAATTTTTTAAATTCAATTTTATTCTTCATAATACGATTTATTTGAAAATATTTCTATTGATTTTTGAGATTAAATATTGTGATTCGTATAAAAAAGATATATAAAGTTTTTATTGTAATATTAATGTCATTTAATAATGAAAAATAATAGAATTATATTATGATATTTTTTAATAATTTTCTAAAAAGATAAACTTTTTTAGTGAATAGTAAAAAAATTTGATTCTATTGTTCACTATATATAAAATATTGGATTTTTTTAAATGGAATAAAATTAAAATTAGTTTTGTTTTTATAAATATCCGAATTAAATCTACTATTATAAATATTAGTTTTATATTTAGTTTTAAATAATTTCTATTTGGAAGGATGGAATTTTGTTGAAAAGATATTTTTATGTGCAGAAGGTGTTTTATGCTAATAAATTTAATTGTTAAATATTGGTGAATAATTTTAATTAAATGTGTATATTATATAATAAAAAATTCCTTTCAAAATATTTATTATATTTTTCTATTCATGAAATTTGAAAAATTATTGTTTTAGAAATAAATCATTTTATTTTCTAGTAAAACTATTTTCATCAATTTTCATTAATTGAATTAGAATAAAATATTTAAATATTATTAATTATACGGTTAAATTTAGGGTAATAAAAACCAATTTTTTTGGTGTATATTAATATTATCCAAAATAGAATTTATTATCTATATAAAGAAAAAATCATACTAATCTTTCTTATAACTTAATGATGTTGCCAAAAAAATTATCTTATTTTTATTTAATGAATTTTATTATTCCCTTATGATCATATGTTAAGAATTTAAATGTTCAATGGACAATTTGACTTGAAAATGTGTTATATATTTTTCAAATTAAGGAATGTTACAAAATATCACTCTCTATGTTTAAAATATCATATATATGTTCATATTGGGAAACAAATATTAAGGGATCATAAGATTTATTTTGTTAATAATTAAATTATATTAATGATGTTATTTTACTTCTAATTTTTAAGAATTATATAATTACCATTAATGCATACCTATATCCCAAACAATACTTACTCAATAAGTGAAAAAATAAAATAAATGATTTTGAAAATATTACAAGTCATATATTTTGAATAATTTATAGTTTTCTACTAATTGTATAGGTAAATATGACATATTATTATTTGTGTAAAAATATTATATTTTATTGAAACCCTTGTATATATGAACTTTATGTCAAAATGAATATTAAGAAAATTGAAAATATTGATATTTTTTCAAAATAATACATTATTAAATTATCTAATAGTCATAAAAATCAAATATTTGGATCTAGTAGATATTAAATTATTTAAAAAGTATGAAAGTATTAATTTATCAGCAAATTTTCCACCTTTATGTAATAATTTAAAACCATTAGTATTGAACAATTTGTCCCTATGAAAAATAATAAATTTGGTTAATAAGGTTTCCTCGATAAATTAATATTTCAAATGATTAAATTAAAATAGTATTTTTTAATTTTATCTTCCTAATTTGTTTACAACCATAGCCAACGATATCTATGAATCCCTGTCCTTTTAGGGAAATAATTCACAAGATTTTTTTAATCATATTTTGATAAATTTCAATCATTACCCTTACCTAAATTATCAAAGGGAACCTATCCAATACATAGAGCCCCTTGGAAGAGATAAATAGTAGTCATTTAAAAAATAATAATTAAATATATACAACTGGATTAAAATATATGTTATGAAATTTTCAACCCACATTAATTTTTGTGGGAATGATGGAATATTCACCCGTTTTTTATTTGTTGATTTACCATTGATGATATTTTAAGATTCTTCTTATGAGAATTATGGGATATAAATATCTAAATACAAATATTTCTATCTTAGGGAATATGATGTAAAAGAAACTGATGTGGTAAGGGTTTTATGATACAATCACATTGATTAATGGTGTTGTTTATGATTAATATTCCATTGATGAAATCATATAATTTATCACTCTATATACTCAATATTTTTATTCTCACAAGGTTATTTCTTGTAAATAGATGTTTTAAATTCATTTAAATCACCATATGTATTCAAGTATCATAAAAGATGTTCTTACGGAAAATATACTTCATTTCTTTTAATTGTCTATAAACTAATATATTCAATATACATGTTTTTTGAAAATAATTAAATATGGTTTTTAACATTCTCCTAGGATTATTTTATTTCATTTTGACTATATTTTGATATTTTAAAAAATTATTTTAAAGGAATATTTTTCTGGTTTTCCAAATGAGTTCCATTGTGAAATTTTATAAAAATGAATGGAAGGAAAATTATATAACACATACTACATGAATAGATGTTTCCAACTATTGTGTCTAATTAAAGTTTATAAGATGACTACACATGTTTATATGGTTCATTTTAGAAAATTAATATTTTCCTCCCTAATTTATTGTAATAATTTAAAAACATTTTATTTTAAAAAGGAATATTTATTTTCGTAAATAATTATTTACAGTATTTCTATAATTTAAGAAATAAAAACATTATTTAACATAATCATTAAATTGAATATGATGCAAGGAAACCATCCTTATTCATTTTTCAAATTGTATATGTTTGGGATTAAATAAATTTTGGGAAACCAAATCCTTTTCAGGGATACTTCTCTATTGAATTATTTATAATACAATGAACGAAATATGTATTATTTTCATAATTATAGGTTTGAGAAAAAATTTCCTTCAATATAATAGGGTAAAGTCGTATAAAACATGAGTAAAATGTGTTTTGAATAAAACTTATTTCATATTTACAACATTATTTTTTGACTTAAATTTCATTTTTAAAACCATATGCATTGAACTAGATTTAATTTCTATAAAATCATGAATAGGAATTAATTTCATTTCCATAATATTACTGATTGACCATGATATTATACCCATAAGATTAATTTAAGACTTTACTGAATTTTCATAATTTTATACAAGGTCCTAATTTCATTTCCACTAATTAATAAGTAAACTTTTTTTTATTTATACAAGTTAAAAACTTTATATGACTATTAATATGACACAATGAATTGTATAATAGTAATTTTATTCTTTAATGTCTTATTTTCTTAAATTTATTTATGAATCATGTCTTATAAACTATTAATATTTATAGAATACCTCAAAATCATGATCTATAATATGCATGGTATGATTTTACAGTCTAAATATCAATTTCAAATACTTTTATGAGCATGTTATGATTATGTGATCATTGATATCTCCCTTATATACCCTTAGTGAGAATATAATCTCTCCCTTAATTATGTTTCACTTCCACATGTTATTATGAAAGGATTTAAGAATGACCAGTCTGTGAAGGGTTATAGTTATGAATAACTTAATGGGAGTCTCTTATGAACAATTTTCTATATGAACATGATTCAAAAGAAAAATGACCAATGAGATTCTTATGTGGATTATTATGTTATCTATTGAACATTCATATATTAATATGTATTATATATTTTTGAAATGTATGGTTAACTATATTGTCATATCCCACCATTGAATCGATATTGACATAGTATTTTCATATATAAATATCATAAATTTTTTGATTAATATTCAATACAATTTATAAACACACTCCAATGAACAGAAATTATATAGTGAATTTGGATGCTATAATCAAAAAACTATTATTTCATGAATTATCATCAACATATCCAAAAAAGAACTCATCACCTTACACTCATCTAATTATAACAATAACTAAACCTTTATTTATAACAATTTCAAGGAATAATAAGAAAGGTTCAACTCAATTATTTTTTTGGGTAAACAACATAGATATCAATCAATGATTTTATAAAATAATTCAAACAACATAAAAGTATGAGATATTGAAAAAAATAAAAAAGCATACCCAACCTATCATAGATCCTAAAAATGATTCATGGAATAAGAAATTTACATTTCCTAAAAAAATTACCATAAGAGTGAGAAATCATTATAAATCAATCATGAACCATTTTCTCGTGTCATAAATGATTGAAACCATAGAAAATAAATAATCCCGTTTAAAATTTCATGGTTATATACCAAAACAATAAACATCATGGATCAAGGATTATCACATGTTTCCTACTTTGGATTAGTATTCACCTATTTACTATAGTGGTTCTAGACTCACCAATATCATATATTGTGTCAAAAAATCCACTTAATTCCAATTTTTATCTGAAGAGATGTCACAAACCGAACCTGGTCACAATAGAAAATGACACCAAACCAAGCCCGTGATAAGGCCTGAAGGAGGTTCCCAATCACCATTGGTTGGAAAAAGTTCTTATGTATTAATAAATGAAATTAGTGAATGATTTACCCATGTTTATAAATATAAAAAAATGTTTCCAAAAATCAAATCTGGATTTTTCAAAACAAAATATCTTTTTACAAAGATTTATAATTGAATTACATAATCTAGAACAAAATTCAATGATAATAAGAAAGTAAAAAATTCAAAAACGTCATCCTTAGAACCATTTAATGGCATGGGGCACCTACCTCAAGCCATCTGCACGACATTGCGCCAAGAAGGACCTCTAAAAACCCAAACCACTGTCACAAAAAGCATTACCCAAACCTATGTAAAAATAAACAAGTCTAATTACATCCAACGATGTAATTAGTTTGT
This sequence comes from Viscum album, assembly GCA_963277665.1. Taxonomy (NCBI): domain Eukaryota; kingdom Viridiplantae; phylum Streptophyta; class Magnoliopsida; order Santalales; family Viscaceae; genus Viscum; species Viscum album. The sequence goes on along the minus strand of OY728127.1, from coordinate 419,146,509 downwards.
GGAAAAAATCATAGTAGGATTCCACCACAAAAATATTCCATTTGATAACTATTATAATAAAAAATGTTTCATGTCATGTTAATAAGAAATTCTATTAAAAATTTCAGAAAGATGCAACTTTAAATAAAAATATATTTCATGTGGGATAAATTAAAAGAAATAAAAACTTTAAATATAATGAAAAAGTTATATAATTTATCAATCCAAACATAAAGTATATCGATGAAAGGTATAAAATATTTAATGAGAACTAGTAATGGGAAAACAACCATATGCACTAACTCGTTGTGGGTCTCAGGTACCCCTTACTTGGTGAATGTAACCATACAAATATTCTTTCTTGTGAAAATGAGCCACTAGTAGGGATAACACCCATAACCTAGTGGTCACCAACATCATAATCATAATAGTGTAGTTGTTTTTGTCATCATCAATCTAGATATGTGAAATATGGGACAAACCCCATGGGATCACCAGTATACTGGTACACGTCTGCCCACATAGATACTTAGGTATTCCTTCTTGTTCTCAAAGAAGTCCCACTATCCATGAAATAAAATATTCACATAAAAATAACACTTCAAGGACACACACACAAACTAAATAGCCCAAACATATGTCACAAGATCCCCTTTTCATTCAAATTCATTTTGGAAATCAATCTCACACCAAAACAGCCCACAACACGATTCACCTCTCTTTCACACTTCAATAAATCCATTATATAATATTATAAATCCTTTATAATATATTATTAATCACATATTAACCCTTTAACATTAAAATTTACTATTTCAATTGTACACTCTAACAAAAAATGTTTCGCAACACAGTTTCACCTCTTACATAAATCAAGAATGTATTTAAAACCTTAACAAAAAAAATTCCAAGGAGTGTAACCCTGTTAGGAACATAAATCCTTCTAAAAGCCATATTTGATGAAAAGGAGAAAAACAATATCACATAAAACCATAATTAAAATCCATAAAACCATTTAATAAATAAATCCCACATAACATAAAACAACTCCAATGAACACAACATGGAATACACCACAAAACTATTCATTTTTGCCCAAAAATAACACATAAAAACATACTGCTTAAAAAAGGCTACAAAATATAAATTTCTCACCAAACATAGTGGTATAGAATCATTTTAAAAATATAAATCATCCAAAAAAACTCATCAAATAATACATAAACATAGAATCAATACCATTTGTTCCAAAAACTCCAATACATTATGTGAAACTTCAATCACACCACCACTACACCACAAAAGAGTGAAAACCATCATATAACCACAATATTTTGGCAAAAATACAAAAATATAAACACAAGGTATGAACCCTAATTAATGGAAACATTAGAACTTCATGAAAATATGGAAGACACCATATAAAAATGGGATAATGAATGAAATAAACACACTAACTTTAGGTATCTTGAAAAAATCGGCCAAAATCCACCAATGGTTGTATCTTGAATCGTCCAAAACTATCTAGGGAGGTATAATATGTATTATTAGGACTTTTGGAGACTGAAATGGTATAATAGAGTGAAAATTTAAGGAGTATTGAAAGAAACACATTACCTCTTCAAATTTGGGAGATTTGATAAAGACTAAGAATGATTTTCCTAATCTGCAAGGGAGATGAGCTCCAAAGAGGAAAACTCAATGATGGGGGTGCGCCTTAGGTTATTGGATTTGAGTGGGAGGTAGAATAAAATAAAATTAAAAACAAAAAATTATTATAAAAAAAATTTAAATAATGAATTGGGCTTATGGGGTGGCCTATACCTCAATAAAAAACCAAATCAATCATTATTCTAAACTACTATGGCATCCAAATTGATACGGTGGTTTTAATATACTAGGGGATTCCAATTGTGACATGTAATGGTTTTAAAATGTTGTAAAATTGAGGAGTTATAAAAAAATTTGTTTTTAATACATGAAATGGTCTCATAGTTTGGCCCAAATCAAGAGAACACACCCATTCCTCCAAGACTACATGTGAACCCCCCCCCAAAAATAATGAATAGTAATTAAATTAAAAAAAATAGAATAATTCATTGATGTGATGGGAGATATAAATATTTACCCTATGAATTGCAAAGAGATATAAGCTACACTCTTCTCATAATAAAAACCATACATATGAGTTTTAAAATTTTATAATACAATAATTAAAATATTGTGTCAAACCAGTGTAATAATACAGGGTTATATAATTATTTTTACAATTATTCATTTCATAACCCATGAAGAATAAATGGGTTTCATTAAAATTATATCAATATAATCATTAACCATAATGAGAAATATTTATAAGGGTATTATTCAATCGTATCCCTAGAAAAGCATAAGTAACATCAAAGGATGTCATATTAAATGTTGATTCATTTTGAAAGATCACATTGAATATTTCATAGGTAAAATAGACCTTCAACATTAAAATTAATTTTTTAAATATAAAATAGTTTCAAAATCATTATCATTGAAATGATATTTTAAAACATATAACGTAATTTTCAAAAATAATATTAAAATTTTCTTCAGGAAAATATCAATTACAATTAGCCATAAATTTATTAAAAACATTGAAAATTTTAATGATCATTTTCAGTGAAAATTTACTTTTAAACATATAAAGGAATCATTATGAATAATATTTTTATGTATAAAAAAAACCTTCAACATTAAAATGATTTTTATTATATATTTTTTTTAAAAATCCACTGAATATTATTATGGATTCATTAAAAGATGTATTGTCCATGATTTAATAAAATTCCATAATTTTTAAATCAATGATTTCTCTCAAATTTTTATAATAATTAAAACAATACTTGTTTTGAAATTGGAATAATTTTTCCATTTAATAAAATATTTATTAAATTTCTAAAATAGGTGAAAACATTTAATAGATACATTGGGGAATTTAAAAACATGTTTAAAACATTTTTTTTCAAAACATCGATATAAATAGAATATTTTTCAAATGAATAGGGAAATAATGTCGATTATCATAATGAATATTATTTTCATCATGAGTACATAAAGAGAATGAAATAAAATGGAAACATTTATTTTCATTAAATAATTATTGGATAAAAAATTAATGATATTTCTAATTAATAAATAATAATAATTCATCAATAAAATCATTATAATATGAAATCCTTATAAATAATGAGATTGTTACACCAAGACATTAGAACTATGGTATCATGTGAATAAAAGGCCACATCATTTAATAACCTATATTGGAATATTTATTATCATGAAAAGAAGGAGATTCATGACATAATATTTTAAATTAGTGGTATATGCAAATCACATTATAATATTGGTTCATAACATAATCTGTGTCCTAATAAAGAAAATTTTAGAAAAAAATTTCTTACCACCTTAGTATCATTTTGAACATTACAACCCATAAATGACAGATCATAAAATGGATATGTAAATAAAATAAAAAATTCATCAAATACTTTCCTAAAATAAATTCATCTACATTTTATGGATTACACAATAGAAACATGTGGTTTATATGGAATGTTTCTCATAGAAAATATACATTAGACGTAAATCCCTTACCATATGTCTCCCCTTAATTCATACATGTTACAACAACATATTTCAAAAATATAAGTATTTTATAAATATATTAATGACCCATAATTATATATATATATATATCATATATTTTTAACGTATGACCTTTTATTACCTGTTTATTTAAAATTCCATCATTAAATTACATTTAGGGTATTAACTACTTGGTTTTTAGTGTATTTTTTAAATGTTATTTCCAATCATATTATATTGATCATGTTTTCAAAACTATATAATGATTAACATGATTTAAATATAATATATATTCACTATATATATTTATAGTTATTCCCAAAATTTAGAGTTAAAAAATGAAATATAATATTCTAGGACATGATATGCCATACGTACACATATAGAATGTTTCAACCTTCTAAATGAATTGAAAAAATAAATGATAAATTATAGCTAAAATTTAAAAAATACTTTTTATTACACACATATAACATATATACATAATGTTTCTCCATATTACCTAAAATATATGTGTTAGTGAAAAAATAATTACATAGCCTTGTGATGTCGTAGTTCTCCCTAAAAACGAATTAATTTATTATATCCAAAAAATAATTTAATGTTATCTATTATATATGAAATAATTTTTAAATAATTATTATGTTACAAATATCATATATATTTCATTAAAACATCATTATAACCATCCATGCAATATAGAAATGTAGAAGACATCACATCTGCGTGTGATGCAATAATCGCCAATACACATGAGTGGCATTATTGTTTTCTAACAGGTTGTGAGGTATGAATTTAGATATATTATTTTGATTATTTTGTTATAATAATATTATAATTATCAAAAAAAACCATCAATAATCCTGTTTTGATTGGAGGTGTTGGAAAATTAATAACATCAGTTTGAGATATGGTTGTCATCTAGATAAACGGATGATGAATTATTATTAAATTTAATAGAGGAGGAAATATATTTTGGATATTAAATTAATAAATTTAAAAATAAGTATATATTATAAACATCAGTTATTATAATATCATATTTTTAAATTATTTAATGTAGTTTGAAGAAGATGTCAAACAAAAATTTATAGTACAAAATTATACATATTCTTTATAAAATAATAATAGGTTTAACATGAATCCTTTACATATTTCATATATAATCTCCCCTAGGCCTATATAATGAGAGTAGGTAAATAATTACGACATCTAGCTCGGTCTTAGAAAATCCAAATTGTTATATTATTTTGAATAGGATAGGAGAGTGGGGGCCTTTAATATGTGAGGCGAGTGGAAAAATGTATGTTTTTAATTGAAAAATGATTCACCGCTTATTTCACATGAAAATGACACACTAAATTACCATTATGGCACATTATCAGTTAAAATAATGATAAATGGCCAAACAATTGGGGTTTGACAAGTTTCCAGTTCCTGATACCCCTTATCATGTTTGTTTAATTCCATGGAAATCCCATTTTATTCTTAATAGTAGTAATTAAATTTTCGGGTTTTTACACTTACATGTTATAAAAAATTTAGTTGTACATGTTATTAAATATTCATTTTTCTAATTCAAAATATGGAACCATTTTTTTTCAAAATCCATCCAATTATGTGCCAATAGATAATTTAACATCAATCCCATTGATGTGATAAAATGAGGATTTTCCAAGAGAAATAATTCAAAATATTAAAAAAAATACATATAAAAATTCAATATGAAATGTCTTAAAATGATCTAAATTAGTTATTAGATATTAAATAAATTTAATTTTAGGTTTAAAAGATTATTAAATAAAATATTAAATAAATTATTTTATTGAAAAATATTATTTTAATTAAAAGTTTTATTTTTCACTCTTCATATTAAATATATATTCTAAAAAATTAACAAAAAATCACATGAAAATTATAATGAAATGAGGGTTTCAAAAATTAAATTCATTATTCCAAATAAATTTTCTAAAAAATTGAAATTATTTTTAATATATGTTTGAAAAATGTGACGGTTGTTTTTAAAAAAAATAAATTTTTGTATATTTAAATTATATCTAATTTATAATTTTATAATAAAACAAATATTATGATTGAAAATTATTTTATTGAATATATACTATTTATATTTCCCGGAAATAATAGAGTTAAATTTATTTTTTTATTTATTGAGGTAAAAGACATTTTTTCAATGAAAGAAATAGGTTTTGTGAAAAATATTTCCATTATTTTCAAATGGTTCTTATTTTCTTTTCAAATTAATTGATCCAAAAAAATAATTCCTTTTATATAAATGTTTAAATAATATATTTATATTATATTGTCTATCTTATTCATAATTTCTATTAAAATGGATAGTTTATTACTGTCATATTAAATAATATTTTATTCATATATCGATTTTCGTTAAGACGTGATGTTATTTATATAAAAATCTATAAAATAATTTAAAACTATTGGAAATATATATATTTAATAAATTAAAATATTGTTATATTATATCAATTTAATTAAATTATGTCCTTTTAATTTTAAATCTTTCTCGTTAATCATCTTTTTAAAATTTCGAAACCCAAATGTGTGAAATTATCATCGTAAAAAGGGTAAAAAAACATCATCTTAAAAATAGAGATATGGATGTGTTTAGGAAAACAATAACAATAGAATTCATTGTATCAATACAAGAAAGAATTGTTTAAAAGTGGAGAAATTTAAATATTATAGAAAACTAAAACTCATATAAGGATAGAATTTAAAAGAAAACATGGTTGAGAAAAATTTTACATTTTCAAAGCCATACATCTATGATAAGTGAAAATACCATTTATTCTTTCTAGACATGGTTAATTGTATAATATTTTATTTAATTTCAATTTTTTATAGTTGAATAATTTTGATGTGAATATATAATGAGTTTATTTCATTCCATTTCATAATAAAAACATATCCTTCAATTTTGGATTTTATAAAGTTTTACCTCATGTCACACTATATAAAATGATGAAACTTTTTCATGCATGAATCACTAGTAGAGAATAATATCCATAAAATAATAATAAGTCAATCTATTATTCCATATATTTTATAAAATATATAATTATGACCACGAGTTATCAAATAACATCCAAATATCAACTCAATGCATTTCATGAGTAGTTAAACATAAAAATCCTCTATCAATGAAATAAAATTTATATGCAAATATTTTGAAATATGGTAAATAAGTTTTAGAAAATAATTAATAATATTCTCCTGATGAAACTGAATTATCAGAAATTGTTATAGAACAAATATGTGGAAAAAATTATCACAACTTTTTATGGAAAAAATACGCCCTTTATAAAATTAACTCATACCAAATTCATTAAATTCAACAAAAGATTATTATACATATTCATAAATGAAAAATTATTATAAATTCCATTAATGATATCATAAATCAAATTTATAAAAAAATCATTAATAAGTTCAATGTACATCAATACAATCTAATTTACGTTATACATATTTATCATTTCTTTTTGAAAACTAAACACCATTTTCTCAAAATCATGAACATATTCACTATTATCGTACTATAATCATGTGTATTACCTAAAATATTAAATATATATTTAATTAAAGTTTTAGGTCATCGGTACCATTTAATATATTATTTCAAATCCATAATGTTAAAATTTTACCAATCAAATCATATTTATTTCAAAATTCATATTATCACTATAATTTTATTCTAATACAAAAACACTTCAATAGTCCCACTATATTATTAAACCACTAAATTTGATTCTTCATCATATTTATTAATACCTCTATTTGACTATATATATTATTAATAATGTCTTAAAATTATCCTACCTCAACTAAATAATTCTTCATACAATTGTAATACTATAAGAAAATCACATTCATTTTATACATCATTTATTGTCTCTTAATCATTTTATGTGTAAGCATTACTCATACAATCATGATGATTTTATTCATTATATTTTATCTACAGAAATCGATGATCATAAAGCCCATATTTATTATATTGACACATTTAAAGATCGAAAACACATCAAGGATACCATTATTCTCACACCTTTCATTAACAAGAAATTTAATTTTTCATCATAAATTAATTTCATTATGCCAATCTTTTCAACACTAAAATTGTCTTCCAGTTTCTATGATGACATTGAATTAATTTTTTCTTCCAACATTCTTGATATTTATGAAACTAAATCCTCATTTACCCTTTGTACCCAGCATCAAATTTTTAAATAAACTATATACATCTCCTCTTTGGGTAGACATATAGTTTGTTATGGTTCAAGTTGTTAATACTGTATAATAATAATTTATTAGGAATAATCTCAATAACCTTCATTCATTTAATCATCCCATTTGGTTTCCTATTAGAAATTATTAATGACATTCAATGTTATCCCAGTTCCATTTTATTCCCACCATTAATTCAACCAAAAAAACAAAGTGTGGGAAACACTGTAAATAGAGTAAAACCACATAATAATGAAAAATAACTTATAGGCTGTTTAATTCATTACACAATATTTTAAATCTATGAATCCTCATTATTAACCTAGTTTATTAAATTATTTTATGTAAATATTTCATTATTATTCCTGATGATTTTCTATATTTAAAAAATCTATGCACAAAATGTGTCAAAATAGATCTTTAATAAGTCCCATTATCATGAACATAGGATGTCAAGCACATCTCAATGTAATAAATTTATATTTAGGACCTCATGGTTATTATTAACCAATGAAATGTGAATTTATAGTATAAATATATGGATTTAGGTCTAGAATAACCACATAATATCTATCCTATAAAAACATGATGATATTATCCTATACATATAATTTACCATGTTATTTTTTATTTTCATTATCCTAATATCTAAATATTTATTATACCTTCCTATGATTCCATATAAATAGAACATGGATGGTTAAAATCATTTACCGCATACATTGAGATGAATATTAAATATATTTCATAAATACACCCTGAGGACAATAATAGTTTAGTGTCATTTGATATTATAATAAATATCAATTAATTTTATTAATTGTATTTAATGTCTCCTGTAACGCCCCGACCCCAGTTACCCATAGTCGGTGCATTATTACATAACATTTTCATGATCACAAGAAAGATCAAATCTTGAAAGACCGTTTAGTTTAGCAGCCTTAGAAACACTAGATATATTCATAAAGTCTTACATTACATCATAAAAATGAATACTACAACAACATAGTCTCCATAGTATACACTCTTATCCCCTCATACTATCCCTGCATTTCATTCATAATTTACTTCTTCACATCCTGTGAAAAATAAAACATAGAAAAAGGGTGAGCTCAAATGCCCAGTAAGGATAACAATATAGCGGAAACATTCCTAAATAAGAATAAACTTTTAAGGAAATGTATAACTACAAAAAGACTTTTAAACATTAACTTCAACATAGTATGGAAAAAATAAAATGAAATAATTCCATTTACTTATTCACATGGATATTCTACTAATCGAATAATCACATGAAAAATCAATAACCACTTTCATAATGATGGAATGCATAATTCCAGACTATCATAACCACATAGCCAAGGCCTCGTTCCAAGAATACAAATAAGGTTTGGTCACGGCCTTGTGCTAAGATATTAGTTTGTCTCATGAGACCTACCAATACATCAAGGAGCTATAGCAGGCTCCACCCGTCACATATTAAGTCCAATGCATTCCCATATGAAAAGGTTTAAACATAACCTAAACATTTGTATTAAATCTAGCATAAGAAATGTAAATACTCCATCCATAATCCATGAATGGTAAAAAAACACATCCATAGTCAAAAATATCAATAAAATTTCAATACAGTATAGAAGTTTTGTATCATAATAAAATAACTTCAAATAAGCGTAAAATCCATCAAAGGATGTTGACATAGATGAAATAAAAACTCTTTTTAGAAAAATATCTCTTTTTTTTAAATCATTTAAGAGTCATATATTTTTAAAATAAAATATTTTCTTTTAAAATATTATTATAATCTTGTAAGGCAAGCTTCGATGATTTTATAATGGTGGAAAATAGCTGCACCCACCGTATAAGTTAAAAAAAATTCTTACATTAATTCTGTCAAAAATATTAAAAAGGACTTTGTTTGGAAAATGACAGAAAGATTCCTTTATAAAACTATTATAAAAAGTCCAAAAGGGGAATAAATGACTTTAACCGATATTCTTGTAAATTGTAAAAATGTTTTAAAATACAATTTTAAGAAACATGGATGTGGATGATACAGAGATCCCAATAGATTATTACGTTTAAACAACCTCGGATAATGAAGAGATTGTGAAATAAACTCTTAAATTGTACTTTTCCTTCGTTAGGTTAGGATAAACTCCTATATAGTGGTGAAATAATTGTTATTAAATTACACAATAATCATATACATTAATATGATATCATATATGATCTTATAACATATATTTGTTAATAATATCTTAGTATTATCGTTGTTTCAGGTGTTGACTTACTCATTTTGTAATATATGTTTTGTTACGTAAGCTGTTTTTGTCATGGATAGGTTGTATCTTAATAATATCCAGAATGATATCAAGTCCTTAGATACTATTATTAATCAACAAATGAGAATTAGACTTGAATGGATAATATGGAGAATGAATCTCATCGCGTTCGTGGAAACGGTAGTCCGTATGTACGCACGAGCGATAATATCATTCTTTTGATATTAAAATATATATAATTGGATGGTATATCATATATACATAATCATAATCTTTTTATATTTATTATTTACATGAATTACACATCATTATTATACCCATCCAAATAATAATTTATTGAATAACAATTACACCACGACGTGGAGACGGTAAGCCGTACGTACGCACGTATGGAGACATGTTATTCAAAGTATGGATAGAATAATGAATATGGTTGTACCATAATTATAATAACATCGTAGTATGTATAAGATACTGGAGTTATTAATTTAGAACGGTAATAACAAAGAAAGAAGAAGTGGAAGAAGAAAGGAACTTGAAAAAGGGTTGTGAAATCATTACCTCTATTTCAGGTTATTCCTTTTGATTTGATCAAAAGGGCTCCTTAGGATGGCTTTCTGACGAAAGGAAGACCTCTAGGATGAAGTGAGGGAAGTTGAGAGAGTATTTGGGCAGTGTTTGGCCGATCCAAATGGCATTTAAGGTGTGAATTAATGAGAAGGGGGAGTTCTCTTTTATAAGAGGGGTGAGGGGCACCTTTGGAAAATCTAGAAATATTATTTTATAATAAATTCATATTTGGTTTCTAATGGCTTCAAAGTATATTATTTAAATTTTAAGGTGGGGGTGGGTCTAAAACCACTCAACCAATAGAATTTAGACATGTTTGGGTCATTATATTAACCTTATCTTTTAGTTTTAACTCATAGTTAATTAGTTTGACACTTACCATGTCACTTAGTATTTTTATATTATATAGTTAATAAACATACTATATACCTCCAAGAGACCCCCAAGTGATCCATTAATGATACACATATCATGATATAAGTCTCTTGTCCGAACCTTATATTTTTAGGAATTGAATATCAATTAATAAACATGGATGTGGTTGATACAGAGATCCCAATAGATTATTACGTTTAAACAACCTCGGATAATGAAGAGATTGCGAAATAAACTCTTAAATTGTACTTTTCCTTCGTTAGGTTAGGTTAAACTCCTATATAATGGTGAAATAATTGTTATTAAATTACACAGTAATCATATACATTAATATGATATCATATATGATCTTATAACATATATTTGTTAATAATATCTTAGTATTATCGTTGTTTCAGGTGTTGACTTACTCATTTTGTAATATATGTTTTGTTACGTAAGCTGTTTTTGTCATGGATAGGTTGTATCTTAATAATATCCAGAATGATATCATGTCCTTCGATAATATTATTAATCAACAAATGAGAATTAGACTTGAATGGATAAGATAGAGAATGAATCTCATCGCGTTCGTGGAGACGGTAGTCCGTATGTACGCACGAGCGATAATATCATTCTTTTGATATTAAAATATATATAATTGGATGGTATATCATATATACATAATAATAATCTTTTTATATTTATTATTTACATGAATTAAACATCATTATTATACCCATCCAAATAAAAATTTATTGAATAACAATTACACCACGACGTGGAGACGGTAAGCCGTACGTACGCACGTATGGTGAAATGTTATTCAAAGTATGGATAGAATACTGAATATGGTTGTACCATATTTATAATAACATCATAGAATGTATATGATACTGGAGTTATTATTTTAGAATGGTAATAACAAAGATATAAGAAGTGGAAGAAGAAAGGAACTTGAAAAAGGGTTGTGAAATCATTACCTCTATTTCAGGTTATTCCTTTTGATTTTATCAAAAGGGCTCCTTAGGATGGCTTTCTAACGAAAGGAAGACCTCTAGGATGAAGTTAGGGAAGTTGAGAGAGTATTTGGGCGGTGTTTGGCCGATCCAAATGGCATTTAAGGTGTGAATTAATGAGAAGGGGGAGTTCTCTTTTATAAGAGGGGTGAGGGGCACCTTTGGAAAATCTAGAAATATTATTTTATAATAAATTTATATTTGGTTTTTAATGGCTTCAAAGTATATTATTTAAATTTTAAGGTGGGGGTGGGTCTAAAACCACTCAACCAATAGAATTTAGACTTGTTTGGGTCATTATATTAACCTTATCTTTTAGTTTTAACTCATAGTTAATTAGTTTGACACTTACCATGTCACTTTGTATTTTTATATTATATAGTTAATAAACATACTATATACCTCCAAGAGACCCCCAAGTGATCCATTAATGATACACATATCATGATATAATTCTCTTGTCCGAACCTTATATTTTTAGGAATTTAATATCAATTAATAATATAATATTTGTTTTAAAAACTCTTTTTTGTCGATTTTGACACTATTTGGAAAATTGATTTTTGTGAAACTCATAACAGAATGATTACTTCGAAATAAGTTAATTAAATAATTCCTATCATGTCATATAAACCTATAAAATAATTTTAAATCATAAAAAGTATCAAATTATATTTATTTGGGCATTTATAATATCAATTATTTTAATTTTTCACTATTATGGTAATTACTGCATCATCATTGGGTCATAAATAAATTAAATTATATAATGTCTAAAAATTATAAATAAAATATCATTACGTAAGAAATCTTTTTATATTTCTAATTAATTTTTACAATCGAATTTATCTTATGCGTAACCCTATATTAAAAATATTTTCGTAAATAAACTTTGATTTTAACTCTTTTAACTCTTCTTTGAATTAAATAATAATAAATGTCCTAATCTAATCCAAGTGGATCTAAATGATATTATTTTATTCCTAAGATTTTATCGGTCGAGCTACACTTGTCCAATAGAATTATGACATGTGTTAGGGTAATATTAATATCATTTTTACCCTTAAACTATTTACTTTTAACCATGGTAAATAAAAGTAAAATGTTACTATTCACAAAAAAATATTTTAATCTCATTGAACCACATTTTACTCCTTGATATTAACTGTGTCTCTTGATTTTTGAAATTCCACTCAATGAAGCGGTAAAATTCTGTTTTATGAAAAATTCAGTTTTTTAACTACCACATAGTGGTTTCACTATTCATCCAAAAATGAAGTTTTTCAGAAAAATACCAACAATTCACCCTAGGCTAATTTCGATATTCCGAATCCAAAAATGAAGTCCATTTTGAAAAATAAAATTTATAAATTTCAAAAAGTGGGTATTACTATTCATAACGGCTAGTTTGATTGGTTGTGGTGTGTTAGAAATCGATGTTGCGTACAACACACGCTATTGCATTATTCAAATAGAAGCGTACCGTAGAATCTTGGGGTGTTACATTCTCCCCTCAAAATAATTTTGTCCTCAAAATTTCTAGAATACTACCGCATGAAAGGACTCAGGTGGTTCTTCATCATAAGTTCCACGGGTTCCCACGTTTCCTCTTCCATCTTATGGTTTCTCCACAAGACTTTTACCAGACGAGTCATCCGGTTTCTCAGTACTTGTTCTCTCGTATCAAGAATGTTGATGGGATCTTCGCAATAAGACATATCAGGTTCCATTTCTAATTCCTCATTGGTGATTACATGCATTGGGTCAGGAATTTATTTCCTCAACAGAGATACGTGGAACACATCGTGAACTTTGGAGAGACATGGCGGCCTTGCCAATCGATAAACTACAACCCCAATTCGTTCTAGAATTTTGAACGGTCTGATGTACCTGGGACTCAATTTACCTTTCTTACCAAAACATATGACTCCCTTCCATGGATATACCTTCAGGAAAACATGATCACTGACTTGAAATTCCAAATCCTTCCTTCGATTATCAGCGTAGCTCTTCTGCCTATTTTGAGCAGCTTTGATATGGTTTTGGATTACATTCTCCTTTTCCATCGTTTCCTCCACCCGTTCTGGGCCTACAATTTTTCTTTCACCAATGTCATCCCAAAAGGTTGGTGTGCGACATCTCTTTCTGTATAACGCTTTATATGGTACCATCTAAATACTCGAATGGAAGTTATTGTTATAGGAAAATTCTGCCAGAGATAAATATTGATCCCACATACCCTGAAAGTCAAGTGAGCAGGATCTCAACATGTCTTCTAAGGTTTGAATAGTTTGCTCTGATTGTCAGTCTGTTTGAGGGTGGTAGGAAATGCTCAAATGAAGTTCAGTATCCAAGGAATTCTGAATACTTTTCCAGAATCTTGATGTAAAATGGGGATCACGATCAGAAATAATCAATAGGGGTACTCCATGAAGTCTCACAACTTCATCAATAGATAGTCTTTCTAGAGGTTGCAGTGGTAGATCTTCTCTTATAGCAATAAAATGTGCTGACTTGGTAAGTCGATCAACAATAACCCATATTGCATCATTCCTTCTAGGATTCTTTGGTAGTCAAATGAAAAAGTCCATCGTAATATTGTCCCATTTCCACTTCGGTATGGGAAGAGGTTTCATGACTCCTACAGGCTGTTGCCTTCCATCATTAACCTGTTGACAAACCATACATCTTGACACAAAATCAGCAATCTCCCTCTTCATGTTGTCCCGCAAAAAATGTTACTTCAAATCTCTATACATTTTGGTGCACCCAGGGTGTATAGAGAAATTGGAACTATGAGCATCATCTAGAAATTCTCTTTTTAGATCATGTATATCGGGAACACAAAGCCTCTTCCCGAATTTCAAAATTTCTTCTTCATACACAAATTCACTCAATATCCCATCATTTACAGCATTAATTTTCTTTTGAAATTCTTCATCATCAATTTGAGAACTCTTAATCCGTTATAGTAATGATGGTTTGGCAACCATTTGAAAAAGAATTGATGTTTCACCTTCCCTGCTTATTCCCATGTCCATTTTCACTAGGTTCATGAAAATTGGATCCCTTTCAATTCTCATATTATTCAAAACTCCATGAACTTATCTGCTCAAAGCATCTGCCACCTTGTTTGCTTTCCCCGGGTGGTAGTGTATTGTGCAATAATAATCCATGAGTAATTCAAGCCATCTCCTTTGCCACATGTTGAGTTCTTTTTGTGATAAAATATACATCAATCTCTTGTGATCAGTATAAATATCACATTTTTCACCATAGAGGTAGTGCCTCCATATCTTCAAAGAAAATATCACCGCTACCAACTCGAGATCATGAGTAGGATAGTTTTGTTCATGAATTTTTAACTGTCGTGATGCATAGGCAATAACCCTATCATTCTTCATAAGAACACAACCAAGTACTTTCTTCAATGCATCACTATAAATAACGAACCCATCATTTTCAGATTGAAGAGTCAATATAGGATCATTGACTAATATTCTATTCAGTTCATAGAATCATTCATCACACTCTTTTGTCCAAACAAGTTTATCCCCTTTACATGTGAGCTTTATTAATGGGTTAGCCAATCAGGAAAATTCTGGGTGAAACGTCGATAATAACCTGCTAAACCAATAGAACTACATACATCAGTTATGCTCGTAGGTGCTGGCCATTGTTGGATTGCCTTGGTCTTAGAAGGATCAATAGAGATTCCATCTTTAGAGACAATATGGCCTAGAAAAGAAATCTCCTGTAGCCAGAATTCACACTTGCTAAACATCCCATATAATTCATCTCTTCTCAGAGTCTTCAGGATAATACGCAAGTGATTTTCATGATCTTTGTAGCTTTTGGAGTATACCAAGATATCATCAATAAATACCACCACAAATTAATCGAGATATCCATTGAAATTTCAATTCATCATATCCATGAATACAGAGGGTGCATTATTCAATCCAAAAGGCATTACTGTAAACTCGTAATGCCCGTACCTGGTTCGAAATGCTATCTTTGGAATGTCTTCATTCTTCAAACACAAATGATGGTATCCAGATCGAAGGTCAATCTTTGAAAATTATTGAGCTCCATGAAGTTGTTCAAATAAATCATCAATGCGAGGTAAGGGATACTTGTTCTTTATTGTTATAGCATTGATCTCCCTATAGTTGATACATAACCTCATAGATCCATCTTTCTTTTTAACAAAAAGAACAAGGGATCCCCATTGAAAAACACTAGGGAGAATAAATCCCTTATTACTCAATTCCTCTAGTTGTTTCTTTAGTTCAACTAATTCTACAGTGGCCATTCAATAAGGGGTCTTCGATATAGGCCTTGATCAAGGAATTAAATCAATGGAAAAGTCAACTTCTCGTTCTGGAGGATGTCCAGTTAAATCTTCCAGAAACACATCTACATATTCTTTCACAACATATACACCCTCTATTTGAACATTCCTTTCCTCACCCACAGTCATTTCATCCTATTCCTCCCCAATAATTGAATTTAGTTGATCTACTGGGGGTGGATCTAGATAAGAATTAGGTGGTGACGATTCTGCTCTAAAGATATTGTGTTCTTTATCATCATCATCAAAAATTGTAACCTCCTTCTTCTTACAATAAATATTCACATCATGGTCTGAAAGCCAATCCATACCGAGGTTTATATCAAAATCAATCATAGGTATGAGGATGAGATCATCAGATAAAGAACATTTATATGCTCTAATGGGGACTGATTCAAAAAACATTGTTGGAATGATACTTCCCTTAAGAGTTTTAACTTACAACTCCCTTGTTAAATCAAATTGGAAATATCTAATTTTCTTAGAAAACTGGGAAGATATGAAACAATGATATGATCTAGAATCAAATAATGCATTTGCTAAACTTGAGGAAACCATTAAATTACCTTCCACCATGTCTTTCAGAGCTTATACCTCAACAGTAGGGATATCAAAAGTCTTCCTTGATCCCATGGCCTTTTCTGAGGTAAGATCTCATGATGATTAGGACATTCATTTTCATAATGTTCATTCTCCATGCAATTATAGCACCAAACATTGGTAGCTTCCTCCTTCCATTTGCAATCATGAGCTTGGTGGCCTTTTCAACACACTTGTAACAGACACACACTCCCTTCAAGAAAGTACCAGGGTGTTTCTTCCCACATTTACCACAGGATGGATATTCAACCTTTCCCTTCATCCCTTTATTTCCATTCCCAGATTGATCAGCAGATCTCTTCTTCTCTTTATTTTCTTTAAAGTTAAATGACTTAGAGAATTCATTCTCTGTCTTGATAGCACATGAGACAATGTCTTCGTATGATGAGAAGGATTGTGAGAATAATGGTTGATGGAGAAATAGTTCTAACCCATTAAAGAAATTATCAATTTAACTTCTTGGGTTACGTATATAATCTCCAGCATACCATGCTAACCTTGAAAAGTTATCCTCATACTTTGCGACATTCTCATCCTCATTTTGTATCAGACTCAGAAATTGCCATTCCATATCTGCTCGACGGTGATGAGGAAAATATTTTTCTAAAAACAGATATTTGAACTCCAACTATTCCATATTTGATACTTAATCATCTTCCTTCGTGTTTTGAATCAATGACCACCATTGATCAGCATCTCCAGTGAGGCGGTAAACTTCCATGATAACTTTTTCCCTTTATGTACTTCCCAAAGCCTGAAATATTTTCTCTTGGGAACTTATCCACTTCCCAGCTACTAATGGATTTGTACTCCCATTTAATGTTGGTGGTTGCTACCTCATGAAGCGATCAAACATTGATCCTCCATGCTATGGATCAGGTTGCTCCATACAGGTAAGGTTATTATTCATAATCGGAGTGAGTTGTCCCAGTATGGTGATTAGCTGATCGGCACCAGTTGCATCACCAGCTCCACTATAAATATCTTGAGCAGGAGGGAAATCCCTACATGGAGTGTGTGTATTGATATAGTTTCCATTTCTTCCATTAGGCGCCATTTATATACAATGGCATAAACTAGATCAATTTATGAATCATAATACATAATTCCATACATATAAAATAGATAACATAAATTGAACTATTTATGGATATAATCCATAATCATAAATTTTTTTTGAGGAAGTATATAATCATAAACTCATTATAATGATTTTTAACGAAAATGAGAGTTATCCTAAGCATATCCCCCGGGAGTGACGTAACCAAGAGTACAGCAAGGCTCATTGTCGTGCATGAGTTCTCGTTCGAGTCTAGCTCAAAGCGGTGTTTTTAGGTTTTACCCCTAGGTACATCTGTGCCAGAGCAACCTCTACCTGCTCGTATCCAGACAAGGATGTATTGCTCGGAAAACTCACAAAATCTCTACAATACCAAAATTATAGGAAGTTCTTCTATACTAATCCTCAAAGTCCATCTTAAATCTATGTGCTCTAATCAGAGTTTATATAAATCTTGTTTCCAAGGTTTGTACTTAACATTCTCTGATACCAAATGTAACACCCCGACCCCATTTACCCAGAGTCGGTGCATTATTACATAACATTGGCATGATCACAAGAATGTTCAAATCTCAAAATACCGATTAGTTTAGTATCCTTGGAAACACTAGATATATTTATAAAGTTTTACATTACATCATAAAAATGAAAACTACAACAACATAGTCACCATATTCTACACTCTTATCCCCTCATACTATACCTAAAGTTCATTCATAATTTAATTATTCACATCCTGGGAAAAATAAAACATAGAAAAGGGGTGAGATTAAGTGCCCGATAAGGATAACAATATAGAAGAAACCTTCATAAATAAGAATAAACATTTAATGTAATGTATAACTAAAATAAAAGCCTTTTAAACATTAACATCAACATAGTATGTCAAAAATAAAATGAAATAATTCTATTTAATTATTCACATAGAGATTCTACTAATCGAATAATCACATGCAAAATCAATAACCACTTTCATAATCATGGAATGCATAATGACAGACTATCATAACCACATAGCCAAGGCCTCATGCAAAAACTAAAAATAAGATTTTTTTCAAGGCCTTGTTCCAAAAAACTAGTTTGTCTCATGAGACCTACCGATGCATCGAGGAGCTATAGCAGGCTCCACCCGTCACATGTTAAGTCCAATGCATTCCCATATGAAAAGGTTTAAACATATCATAAACATTCGTATTAAAACTATTATACGAAATGTAAATACTTCATCCATAAACCATGAATGGTATAAAAATAACACATCCACAGTCAAACATATCAAAAAACCTTCAATACAATATATAATTTTTGTATCATAATAAATCAACATCAAATAAGTGTAAAATCCATCAAAAGATATTGACAAAGATGCAATCAAAACTCTTTTTAGAGAAATATCTCTTTCTATTTTGAAATCATTTAAGATTCATATATTTATAAATTAAAACATTCTCTTTGAAAATATTCTTATTGGATTGTAATGGAAGCTTCGACGATTTTATAACGGAGGAAAATAGCCGCACCCGCCCTATAAGTTAAAAAAACATTCTTACCTTAATTCTGTCGAAAAGGATAAAAAGGACCTTGTTTGGAAAACAACAGAAAGATTCCTTTATAATCCATTTATAAAAATAAAAACAAGGGTATAAATGACTTTTTCCCATATTCTTGTAAATAGTAAAATGTTGTGAAATACATTTTTATGAAACATTGATGTGAATGATAAAGAGATCCCAATAGATTATTACATATAAACAACCTCGGATAATGAAGAGATTGCGAAATAAACCATTAACTTGTAATTTTACTTGGTTGGGGTAGGTTAAACTCCTTTATAATGGTGAAATAATTGTTATAAAATAATTCAATAATCATATATATTAATATGATATCATATATGATCCTTTAAAATTGATTTGTTAATAATATCTTAGTATTATCGTTGTTTCGGGTGTTAACTTACTCATTTTCTTTTAAATGTTTTGTTACGTAAGCCGTGTTTGTCATGTATAGTATGTATCTTAATAATATCAATAATTGTTTCAAGTCCATAGATACTGTTATTAATCATAAAATGTGAATTAGACTTGAATGGATACGATGGAGAGTGAATTTCATCGCGTTCGTGGAGACGGTAGTCCGTACGTACGAACGAGCGATAATATCATTCGTTTGATATTAAAATAATATATAATTGGATGGTATATCATATATAAAGAATCATAATCATGTTATAATTATTATTTAAATTTATTACACATCATTATTATACCCATCCAAATAATAATTTATTGAATAACAATTACACCATGACGTGGAGACGGTAAGCCGTACGTACACACGTATGGTGACATGTTATTCAAAGGATAGATAGAATACTGAATATGGATGTACCATATTTATAATAACATCACATTATATTTAATATACTGGAGTTATTATTTTATAATGGTAATAACAAAGAAAAAAGAAGTGGAAGAAGAAAGGAACTTGAAAAAGGGTGGTGAAATCATTACCTATTTTTCAGGTTCTTCCTTTTGATTTGATCAAAAGGGCCCCATAGGTTGGATTTCTGACTAATGGAAGGCCTCTAGGATGAATTGAGGGAAGTTGATAGAGTATTTTGGAAGTTTTTGGCCGAGCCAAAGGTCATTGAAGGTGTGAATTTATGAGAAGGGTGAGTTCCCTTTTATAAGAGTGGTGAGGGGCACCTTTGGAAAATCTAGAAATATTATTTTATAATAAATTCATATTCGGTTTCTAATGGATCCAAAGTAGATTATTTAGAGGTTAAAGTGGGGCGGGTCGAAAACCACTAAACCAATAGAATTTAGACAGGTTTGGTTCATTATATTAACCTTCTCTTTTAGTTTTAACTCTTAGTTAATTAGATTGACACTTACCATGTCACTTTGTATTTTTATATTATATAGTTAATAAACATACTATATACCTCCAAAAGACCCCCATTTGGTACATTAATGATACAAATGTCATGATATAAGTCTCTTGTCCGAACCTTATATTTTTAGTAATTGAATATCAATTAATAATATAACATTTGTTTTAAAAACTCTTTTCTGATGATTTTGACACTATTTGGAAAATTGATTTTTGTGAAAATCATAACAGAATGATTACTTAGAAAAAAGTTAATTAAATCATTCATATCTTGTCATTTTAACCTATAATACAAGTGTAATTCATAAAAAGTCTCAATTAATATTTATTTGGGAATTTATAATATCAATTATTTTAATTTTTCACTATTATGGTAATTACTCCATCATCAATGAGTCATAAATAAATTAAATTATATACTATATAAAAATTATAAATAAAATATCATTATGTAAGAAATAATTTTTTCTTTATAATTAATATTTATAATAGAATTTATCTTATGTAAAACCCTATATTAAAAGTGTTTTAGTAAATAAACTTTGATTTAAACTCTTTTAACTCTTCTTTGATTTAAATAATATTAAATGTCCTAATCTAATCCAAGTGGACCTGAATGATAATATTTTATTCCTAAGGAAGTTTTTGGTCATGATACACTTTTCCAATAGAATTAGTACATGTGTTAGGGTAATATTAATATCATTTTTACCCTTAATTACCCTATTTACTTTTAACCGTGGTAAATATAAGTAAAAACTTACTATTTACCAAAAATTATTTTCATCTCATTGAACCAAATGTTACTCGTTGATATTAACTGTGTTTATCGGATTTTCGAAATTCCACTAACAGAAGTGGTAAAATTATGTTTTATGATAAATTCAGTTTTTTTAACTACCACTTAGTGGTTTCACTATTCATCAAAAGATGAAGTCTTTCAGAAAAATACAAAAAATCACCCTAGGCTAATTTCGATATTCCGAATCAAAAAATGAAGTCCATTTTGAAAAATGAAATTTTTTAATTTAAAAAAGTGGGTATTACTATTCATAACGGCTAGTTTGATTGGTTGTGGTGTGTTAGAACTCAATGTTGCATACAACACACGCTATTGCATTATTCAAAGAGAAGTGTTCTATAGAAGATTGGGGTGTTACATCTCCCACATAGATCTTATCCCATTATAGTAATCTTATGCATAATCTACCAAAACAATTATTCATTTCTTAATGAATGAAAAATAAGATATGTTGATCTTAGATACATCATAGGGGTTAACATGGGATATATTAATCTATGATGATATGAATGAATAAGATAGTAATAAAAGAATGTGCTCATCAAGATAACATGAAAGATTATACACAAAACTATATTTATCATAAACATGACTAATGTCATAAAAATTATCATTAATGAAAACATGGCCAATAAGTGTTTGAAATCATAGTAAATATATCATGAAACAAAATTTCAAGCCACAATTTGATTTAAGTTTCAAAACTATTTAAAATAATATTTTTTATGTCAACATCAATTACCTATACCATCAACATGGTGGAGTATTACTTATCACATGTTTCTTAGTGTGGATCCGGATACACTTATTTCCAATAGTGGATCATGGCATAACTATTTTATATAGTTCCTAAATTCCATCTTCTTTATTCTCATTATTATTATTGTAGATATAAATATTTACCCAATTAATATGGGGAAGATAGATGTCACAGTCAACTATAAATTAATACAATTAGTATCTGTGAAAAAATTTTATAACAAATTCATCATATCATGACATCATAACACATGAATAGAAAAAGGGAATCAAAAATATTTTATGAACATAATTTTAAACGAACAATATATTCCATAAGTATTGTATGATTTAATATTATTCCCAACAAATTATTTATAATGTGAAATAATATCATCTTATATATAAAATTATTTTGAATGATCTTAAGGAATATATCTTGCAAAAAATATCCTTTCAACAATAAAAAACATTTTTTAAAATTTAAAAATTTCCTAAAATAACCTTATTTGAATGTAACTATGGAATAAAATTAGTTTACCTTTCCGATGGCATTGAATTGTTTTTGAAGGAAAATACTATTATAATTTAAAACCAACTAAATTGAAATCATTTTCATAATATTTTTTCAAGAAAATAAAATTTTAATCATATAATGGAAGATATAATTTTTTTTAAAGATTTCATGTGGAAAAATATCCTTTAATTTAAAAAAATTACTACATTGAAAATTTTCTATATCATTTTATTTTTAAATAATCAAAGAATCAAATAAACGAATTTATACAATATTTAGTGATATGGTTGAAATAATTATTGTAGAAGTGAAAATAATAATTACATTGACATTTTCACAAAAAATAAAAGGGTCCTTGTTTTGAAATTGAAATAATGATTCACATTAAAAAAATTGGCATACTTGAAAATGGGTAATTTTATATTTTTAATTAATTTTTTGAATGATATTTTTTAATTTTTTTCAAAAACAACGTATAGAAGAAAAAAATAAAATGAAAAGATAAATATAGTAGATATTCCTTAAATGTTTTTGTTCTCATAAACTCATAAAGATAAGGAAATGAATAGAAAAAATTTATTTTCCTGAATTAATGATTTTTCAGGAAAATTATTGAAGTAATTGATAAATAGATCAAATTTTTTTATCATCGAAATCATAATCTCAAAAAATATCAATAATAATTTTTATTTAAAGATCAAACCTTAACAACTATGGATTCTTTTGATTAATTGGATACATAAAAGAATAAAATAAAAAGAATCATTCAATATAATGATAAAATGTATATTCATTATATTACATGTAAATGGATTTATATATACACTTCATATAATAAGATAGGTGAATAACATTACTTATGTCCCAAAAAAGGAAATATCATAAACACATCCCTTACCCTTCTAGTAATATTATACAAATAAATCCAATTAAAGAGATATAATAAATTGGATATTTTATTCCTCATAATTTTCAGGATAGTCATTATCAAATAAATTCTTGGAAATTAATGACTCCACATAAAAGAAACATAATTTAAATTTGGAATGTGTCTCAAAGAAAATAACTGTAATGTAAAAATATTATATTACAATTCTTAACATTCATTGTACACATTAAAAAAAGTTATAATAAATATATTTTTATAATAAATATATCATATAACCATCATTATATATATATATATCAATACATTATTTATTTATGATCTTTTATTACCCATTTTTTAAATTCCATATTATGATCATGTTTCAGATGATAACTGTGCGGTTGGTTACATCTATGATTATATATTTTATTTTCTTTACTCATAAAAATTACATGTAAAACTATTATCTATAATTTTAAGTATTATATTGATATCATTGGTATTCATTATCTATATTTTTATTTTAATAAATAATTATTACATTGGGATAATTGAATATACTATTCATTGGGAGGATATATTTTATATACGTATGGAAATTATTTCCATTTACTAGATGAATGGATGGAAAAGATGGTAAATAATAAATAATTTTTAAATATTCATTATTATTTAATACTTATCACCTATATTTATAAAATTTAAACATATTACCATCTACACAAATTGTTTGGGAAGAAAAGAATCACATTTCAATATGATATGACACTCCTCCTTGGACACAGATGATGTTGTCATATCTCCCACAGAATGTGATTTAATAAGGTATATATCATATAATAAATAATAAAATAAAATAAAAATAATATATATATGTATAATTTAATTTAACATATTATTTTTAGAAACATGGAAAATAGAAATGAAAAATACATCACATTGGTTCATGAGGAGTAATTAGTTTTACACATTAGTGATGTAATAGTTTACCCACTTTTTGGCAGGTAAGAATGTATATAAATAATTTTAATTAATATGGCATAATCATAACATAATTTTCATATAAAATATTAAATCAATCATTATATCCATACATGAGAGGTGGTGATGGAAAACTATTAACATCGGTACCCATGTTGGAATTCCCCTATACACATGTGTAATGAAATTTTATCCCATTTCATATAAGGAGAGATGGATTTATTATATTATTTTATCATAATAACTTCTCATTGTGTAGTATCTTATATAATATTATTTTTTAAAAATAGTATTAAAATATATTATTATGTGAGAAGAACATGCCAAAAAAGACACATAGTTAAAACATTACATCATCATTAAAAAACCACATTAGGAATAAAATAAAACAATCATAGATTGGATTTATAGTCTCACTAAGGCCTATAGAAAATATGGAGGGAATTAGGGATGAAATTTATTTAGGTATTAGTATAACCAATGGGGTTTTTAATTTTTAATGGGAGAAGAGAGGGGCACCACTTTTATAATCGAGGTTACTGAAAGACAAGTAAATTTTAAATGAAAAACGTGTTACCATTAATTATAGATGCAAATGGAAGAAAAATTAAGTAATTATCTAAAATTAGAGGAGATATGGTCAATATGTATCCATATGACTAGCGTTGTAAATGTTTCGTTGTCTTTTATCCCGTATTTTTTTTATATTAACCCATGATAAACCCATTTTCACCTTAATATTGGTAATTACTTTTCACTATATTTACAATTAATTATGCTAAAGAATTAATTTTACCTAAATAGATAAAATAAATACATAAAATTATTAATATGGAATCTATTTCTCAAAGTGAATAAATTATAAATTTAAAATTAATCATGTATGTGCCATTAAATAATGGTTTTCAGAAAAAGATATTTTTGAAATGATTAAAAAGTATTAATAAAAAATGTAATATTAAATTGATTCCATAATGTCCCCACCCCAAATAGCCAATATCTATAGGTTTCATTATTTAATTGATATAAGATCCATTGAATGTAATTAAGGTGGAATGAATAATTTTTATGTCATTATAAACTAGATACATAATGGAAAATCACATTCAAATTGAAAAAATAAAATAATTTTTTTTTCATGAGAACATGATGATTCCTCAAGGTGTACCTCTTTATATCAATCACAAAACACTTCTGAGTATCCAATGATATATATAACCAAAGAATAGGGTAATCCTATATTATTATTATGTGTGAGAATATAGTGAATGCTATCAAAGATTAATATTCACAATCAATATTGATAGGTAAATAGATAAACCACATTCCAACTAATCAAAAAAACAAACCATACTATTGTATAAATAATGGAATATAAAATAAATACATATAAATAATCCCAAAATGTTGAAATGCATAAATAGATATACAAATTAATCATAAAATAACATTGAAATCGATAACTGATCTCATATTAAGGGAATGTTTATTGTTAGAGATGTAAAACAAAATTTCAAGACCCTTTATAAGACAATTTGGTTCTATGGGTAGAAATCCATCTAATTTTCTGAAATTATTTTTCCCCTAAAATACATATATACATCATGTGTCTATCTACAATGATTCCACATCCATGACTTAATATCTCTAATCCACTCCACAGATTAGTCTTTCAAAACATAATCCTTATATACATTTCTATTCAAAAAAAAATATATGAAAAGTTAACAAATAACCTAATCAAATAAAATTAATCATAAACTAGTTAGTGTAATATGGATAGTTTAAATTAAATTTTAAACCATCATTCAAAATTATCAAAAATAATCTAGAGAAAATATAATGATGAAAATAATAAAATTTATCCCTAGTGTATGATATGTATAATAAAGGATTTTTATTTTTGATAATAAAAAACAAAAAAAAATTGAATGTTTTTAGGAATCTATCTTTTTAACATTGAATATTAGTTGAAAACCATCATAAAATATGTTTAAAATAATTTCGTTTTAAAATATTCCTTTTAAAAAAATTATTCTTTAAAATGATTGGCGATCATGATGGAAGGAAGTTTTATTCATGTTTTACACATTAAAACAACAATTCCATTCACATTTTAAAAAATTTCCAAATGGTCTTTGTTTAGAAAAATATATTAAGAATAATTGAAAAACATTTTTTAGAATGTATAGATAGTTAAAATATTATTTAACCATCCATAATTAAAAATTTTAAAACATTATGTGAATCATTTTTTGATGTCATAGATTTTGATGTAATGGGAATTTCAACGAAATAGAAAAATAATGTTTCATTTTTTAAAAAATATTTTCTAATCATTTCAAGTACTAAATAGTTGTAAAATGTTATTATTAAAGATGAAATATCTTAAAAACCATATAATATGAAAATTTATTTATTTAATTATCCAAATATCAATGAATTTATCCATGGGAACCTTAAATAAAATATATATTTGTATAATAATTAGATTATGAAACAAAACCCCATCACTTTGGAAACAATTGATTAAAAATCCCCATTAATTGAATTTAATAAAATAAAACATGAAATTCCTTTTATATGAATAGTTTATTGATATAAAGTATCAAAAGGTTCATAACAATCACCACATAATTGAATATGTGGTGAATATGGTGTATGTCTCAGAGATGTAAAAGTGAGATGATAAACCCTTACATATGTTTCGAATAACATTGTAGGCTTCAAAACAACCAATAGATAAAATATTAGTTTATTTTGAATTTATTAAATTACAATAATCATATATATCATACCATATATTATTTACTAATTTTATTTTAACACTAGCTTACTAATAATTTATTGTTGAAGACATTAATTTGTGTGATAATTATATTTTTCTCATGATTGGTTTTCTTCATTAATTTAAGTCCCTTAATTTGGTAATGATAAAATAAATTCCATAATATTAAAAATTATATAAATATAATATATATATAAATTAGAAAAGTATTTTTATTGTTCTATGAATAGAATATATATAAAATGTATTAAAATATTCATGGAGGTGGTCGGACATAGGTACACATGAACGTTATTTCCAATATTCACAAAACATATTAATATAGTGAATAAAATTAAATTATAATGATAAATTGTTATTTAATATATATAATTTATTTTAATCAATTACATTTATTAAAATCCACATAAAACATAGTTTGAAATCATTTTATATCACTTCTTGGAGGTGATAGTCCACAGATAAGCCTAGCCGATGTAACTTTTTATAAGATATCAGAATTCTATAATAATTAGGTAAAATTATATTTCAATTATTATTATAATGTCATAAATATTATATATATAAATTAATTTTTATTTAAATACCTTCAATGTAATTTGTATGTGATAAAAAATTTACATCACTTCCCAAGGTGGAAGTCCACTGTTTACCGGAGCAATGTTGTCATATGCCTTAGTGAGGGGAAATTAAGAAGTTATATGTGATATAATAATTCCAAAATAAAATTATTTTTCAAATTTTATATAAATATTATAAATCCATTATTATATACATCCTCTAAATCTAGTGACAGAAAATGAATTGCAATACTTCGTGCGGCTGTAGTTCACTGATTACATAATGGATGCTTCTATTTTTTCATTGATGGAATTTGGTATGGATATTTTTTATGAAATTTTCATAACTAATTATAATTATATATTATTTATAGGATTAAATATATAATAAAATTTTAATAAGGTATTAATGTGGTGGGAGAATAAATAAAAAAATACACATGTTTGAAAATTTTATATATTTTTATAGAGCCTCAATATGTTTATTACTAAAAAAATTATTAGAGGGATTCAAAATCAAAATAATTGCAATATTATTTCTTTTATGGAATTATATAAGTATTTGGGGTTTTTTTGGATTAAATAATCTGTTTTTGGTGTTTTAAAGATAGATGGAGATGGGATGGACTTTTAAAGGTGAAGGAGAGGATACCCATTTAGTTTTAAAAATTATAATGTGATACCCACATTTTAATCTTCCCTATATTCTAAATATTGGGTAATTATAGAACCATAACTTTTATACCATCTAAAATGTCCATAAAATAGTTTATATTAGGTTTTATGTCATATTTAACCACTATTTGTTCTGTTTACCCCGACCTTGATAAACCCATTTTACCTTCACCAGAATAATTACTTTTTAAATTTTCCACTATTTATTAAGGAATTTTTTTACCATATTTGGTAACATTAATTATTATTATTACCAATATATAATTAATTTTTACCTAATATGTTTGAGAATGTGGAAGAATTATATTTAAAATTAAATTGTTGTCGCAATGAAATAGTGGTTTTCCAATGAAAAAAATTCTCAATAGTATAGAATTTTTAATATCATTTTTGAAAATTATATTAATTAAAATGTAATAAATTATTAGGAATATGATATATATGACCATGTTTTAAATTAAAACAAATTATAAATATAATTTATTATTGTAAATAATTTAAACAAAAATTAATTCTTTAATAAAAATGTACAATATTAAATATTCATAAATAAGTTATTCATGTCAAACAATTTGAAACATTTCAACCAATCATAAAGTTTTTATATATATTTCCGAAATTATTTTTATATATTTAATATATTTATTTGAATCTGTATAAAATAGTTTTTAAATTATATTCTCAATGAGAGACTTATATATATTTTTTAAAAATATATTTTTTGGGAAAAACTTATTACTCTACCAAATGGTTCTAATTTTAATTTCCATAAATATATAACCATTGAATTTATTTTATACATATGTAATTCATAGTGTTTTTATATATTATTTTTAACCAATCTACCCTCTATTTTAACAGATAATATATAATCAAAATATCTAAATAATAATATTTAGAAAGGGAATTATATTTCATTTCAACCATAAATTGTGTGAATTGAAATATATAAAACTTATTGAATTTCAATTATTATATCAAATTATCTTGGGGTGTTATATTATCTTCTAATATTGTTGATTAATGTCACACATTCCATCATACATTATTTTTATCTTTTAAAGTATCAATGTTTTACATTCTATAACCCTTAAATAAATTTCTTCCTCCCAATTTAATCTTGTTCCCGATAATAAAGGGATTAACATTTTAAAATAATATTTTGTATATTAAAATGAAAATTGAGTTAATAACAATTACTCATTATTATAGTGTAATGGAAGTACGAAAGTTGTGCATAATAACACATTACTATTTTTTGAAGTAGGAGAACATTGGTGGGAAATGTAAACCTGAGAATAAAATGGTATATTAAAAGAAAATGAAAAATATAATCTAATAGAGAACATGATCATTTGAATATTATTAACCAAAAAACCCATATATATATATATACATGATGATATTTGATTCCATTGATTGAATATAAATGAATGAAACATGAAAACATTTTTTTCTCAATTTAATTTTCCTAATGTTGAGGGATTATGTAACTATTAATCTATATAAACCATAAAATATAATTTCCATTATAGTTATTGGATGATTTTAAATAAATTTCTATTATATTTCTTAATCATTTAAATTAATATCCCATACAAATACTTTATTCCCGAAGAACAAAATTTAACATTTAATATGTCATTATCTAAATAATTGTATTACAAGTGATTCCTCAAATATCTATATATTATTAAAGACCAAAATCGTTAGAAACAATAATCAAATAACAAAAAAAGTTCAAAAACATACATTATATAAATATTCATTATCAAAACTCATCCAAAATATTTTTAACCAAAATCAAATTCTATAAAATTAAATTAGAGGCCAATAAATCATCATTATATTCCCTAGAATGTAGAAAGTATATCTTAATTTCACACTCTAAATATGTTAATATTATAATCACCATAATACCATAATGTAAATAAGCATTAACCTAACTATTAATATTAGGTTTTCAAATATATTACAAAAAAAATGCATTTAACGCCATTAACGATAAAATAAATTACTATCCATTTTCACAGTTACCAATACTATAAAATAAATATATATTTATCATTATGAATTAATAATTAGGTAAATGATAATGATTATATTTCCTCAACATGTGTTTTATAAAAATATTATGTATCCACAGATTCAGTTTTCAATGTTACCAATACAAATGATCATATGCTTTCAATTTCAAAACTAAAAGATATTTTAGTACAATACTTATATATTTTATTAATCATAGAAGATGAATATCATTTATCATACACATATACAACGTATTTCGTGAATTAAAATAACATGAATTTAATCATTTCACTTTGTATATATTAATAGAGATATATTAAACATGACCCCTTAACTTATTTGTTGTTATATTACATGCATTCTTGAGAAAAAAATAACAGTTCCCCATATCCATGAAGCTTAAAAAGTGATAATTGGAATGTTATTTTATTCCCAAAAAATAAAAATACTATTGAAAGATCTCTCAACCCTCATATCCACTATTATTTCCATTAAGAAAGTTTTAGTTTTTTTCAAAATTATTTAATGTGGGAAACTTCTTCAATCCCTTATTTTTGTTATACATATTTCTCAATATTTTCCTCTTGCAGCTTTATTATTAATTTAATCTATAAGACTTGGAGTATTATTTCTCTATCTTGATAGAATATTATACTATATCCTCATATGAATGTACTATTTCCAAGACAAATTCAATTATAATTATTTTCCTTAAATATCATTGAAGTGGTAAATATATCTATTTTGACAATATATTTAGTCTGAAGCATTCCATGTTGTCCTTTTATGGATGTCTTTATACATAGAAACATTTTCATCTTTAATATATCTTCGACTCATTAATTTATTCACAATATCCCATCATTGTTGATGAGGAAAATACTTTCCCCAAAAATAGTACCTCAAAAACCTTTTATTCCATTTTTTCAATCTATTTAAAATTCTTAATACATAGAATAAATTACTACCCTAGATCAACATATGATTATAGATGGTAGAATTTCACAAATACCATATACCTTTCATTGAATCAATTTGAGATGTGTCTTATCTTTGGAACATATCCATTTATTATCTAAAAATAGATTTTTAGTACCATTAAATTATGGGGTATATTTAAACATAATTAATATATAATTGTTACATAGTGCGGTGGATGAGTAGGATGACCTATTGAGGGTATTTTTTTATGTATTAATTAGATTTATCTTCCTCAACATGATTAAAATTTTTTCAGTTCCTGCTGCTACAATAGTTTTATATTAATTATCTCTCATAAGAGGTAAATCCCAATACAGTGTATGTGTATTGATATGGTTCCCCTTCCATCAACTACATCCAATTTCTAAAATATGGAATAAAATATATTAGATATAATCATTAGTAAACATAATGTATAATAACATTTATAGTGAAAAATCTAACCTAAATTCAAATATTAATTCATGAATAATCACATAATGACATAAAATGTTTCTTTGGGAAAGATTCCATAGAAATTTTTTTAAATATATAATAATGGTTTGTAAAAAAATTATATTTAAAAAATTTATCCCCTTGGATTATCAAACAAGGAACACAGTAAGTGACATTTTCATGTACTATGTAACACTCAATTCAAGACTGATTCACCATTTTTTTAATTAATTACTCTTAAATAAATAAAATCTAGAATGATGTACACTTATAGTATATCGAAAGGGAATTATTTATTCAAAACATTACATAATATTCACCTTAACAATATTTTAGAATGTTTTTCTATACCTATCCTCAATGTTATCGAAGGATTATTTTTATGAATCTATGTTTTACAAAATCATGTTCAAATGGAATCTAATAAACATCCTCTAATACAAACTATAAATACCCTGACCCTAGTAGACTAGTGAAATGTATAATTTATTACCATATCACTATATACAAAAAATGTCATCCGGATGAACCCAAAAGTCTAGTTGTATTGGTATATAATATATATACATGAAATTCACATTACAATTCAAAACAGAAAATACACAAAGTGTTTCCATAAACAACTCCATTATTTATCACAGTGTTTTACTAAATATAAATCATAATGAACTAAATTATATCATGGAGAAAATAAAACACATGTATAGGGTTTTCTTAAATGATTATTATGTGTCCAAATAAAATTGATTCTATCATGAGTAAATAAACATAAAAAATATGTAGGAAAAAGAACTAAAACACATGTTATTAAAACAATAAACTGTGTATCATGAAGAAGAAATAAATAATGATCAATTAAGACCATAGAAATTTCTTGATAATTTATAAACATAGCCCTATTTTTTCTAACTAATAAAATAATAACATGGAAATCAATAAAATGATCTCAAAATTAGGGAATGGATAATTCAATACAAATTAAACATAATATCATGAAGGTTCAAAATAAATTTAAAATATTATTCTAGAACCCCATTTAATTATTCCAAATGATCTATCTCATTAGAATTGTTAATCTATCAAGGTGTAATATATATCTAGGCCCCACCATTACCTATGTGACTCCAATGATTTCCTCATTTTAAAGTGGTGAGACATAATCAACAGAAAATATTCATAATTAAAAACTATTATATGAAAAGTTAATTCTAACCCCTATCAATTGAACATAATCATATAACATTCAGAGTAATATGACTAATGGTAATAATATTTTACATCCATAGGATAACTGATGATAAACAATACAAGGAATGACTAATGATTACTTCAATACAACTTTTCCCCATTTTAATAACAAAAAATATATATTTTCGATGTCATTAATTTGTAATAATACCATAAAAATGTAATTAAATTAAATTTATAGAAAAATAACCATTTCACATTGAATATATTTTGAAAAATTTGAAAATTTTTTTTAAAAAATTTATCCAACAAAATAACCAGTAAAAAATAAAAATTAATATTTATAACATATATTCTTCATGAGCGCATAAATATTCCTTCATAGTATACAAGTTAAAACCACTATTTATTTTACGTTTTATGTAAAATCCAAAGGGACCTTGATTGGAATGAGACATATAAATTAAATTCAAATTTTTATTATAATTAAATAAATTTAAAAATGTATTTATTTAATCAAATTTAAAATATTAAAAAATTGAAAACATTTTTAGAAAACATATATATTGATGAAGGGTAAATTAAAACGGAAGAAAGAAGTAATGTTAGATTTTATTAAATAAATATTTAGTAAATCATTTTAATTTAATAAGACTGGTGAAATGGTACTATTAAATTAAAATGTCTTCAAATAACCAAGGTATAATTTTATTATTTAATTTAATATGGAAATAAAAAATTACCCTCCTTAGGGAGACATAAAAAAGAATCAATTCTGAATAATGTGGCGTTTGTGAAATAATCCCTTGCCACTTGGGTAACATTTGATTTTAAGACACAGGAGTGAAAAAATATCAAATTAAACTTTTAATACCATAAATAGAAACATGTTTATGAAATATCATATAAAAAATAGTTTTATATACAACACACAAAGTAACAATATTTTAATATGGCTTATATCTCATGGAAATAAATGTAAATAAAAAAACGTTTAACACTTGTTATAACTCCATTATATTTATTTAAAAATCATGTATAATAAACATTGATTATTTAAAAAATGTTAAATAACATTATTAATATATCATCAACCATATATGATGCACTTATATTCTCTTATTACTTATTTATTATGAATTCCTTATTAAAATCACGTTTTTATGTTATAATTCCTTTTTTCACTTATTTTATTGTTCTGTAATTTTCTCCATTTTAATTTCATCATGTATATATAATATCTTAAGTGTTAACAACAATATAAATGTCATAAATGTTAAATATTTTTTTATATCACTCTATTAATGGAATAGAAAAATTGGACTATAACATTTTGGAGATGATGTGTTGTATGCATTAAAGGAAGTTGTCTAAATTTTTCTACAAGGATAGTAAAAAATGGATAAAGATGATAAAAAAATTAGTTAAATTTTTTTATTTAATACATATATTTGATATTATTCATACATATCATTATTATCGCCCATGTAAAATCAAAATGAAAAATATTTCTCATCATTAGGTGGTGGTGGTAGTCCACACATATGCATGTGTATCGTTTTTTTTTTCAAATGATTGGAAGGTAGGATGTTATATGTGAAATAATATTCCTATAATTATTTTTAGGACATAAATATCATATATATTCATGAATTTTAATCTTTATACCATTCATTTAATGAGTTTGTAAAAAAACTAATAACATCACGTCACACGGAGATACTCCACCATACTCACGATTAATGTTATCATATCTGGTATGGAATGGAAAATAATATTGTATATTTAATATAAAAATTAATAAGTATAAAAATATCAAATGTTTCATATAAATATAATAATCCCATCATTATATTCATCCTATAATGATAGTGATGAAAAAAATAACATCTGTTCGTAAGGCGGTTGTCCTATGTATACACAATTGATGGTTTTTTCCAGTTTTATTGATATGGAGAAAGATATAAGTTTTTAGCTTATGAAAACAAAATTATTGTATAATATATAAAAAATTTTATTAAATAAAAACATTTTATTATTGTTTGATGGAAGTGAAATAAATGGCATAAAAATAATCTCGTTTTATAATATTATATCTTCATTGGGGAACCTCTTTAGGTTTATATGTAAGGCCTTAATATTTGGGATTTAAAATCATAACAAGGCCTCTATGATGTGTTTAGGATGTTAAGGAATTAATATTTTGTGATTTTTTTAACAAAATGGTTTTGAAATTGTGAATAGTGGTTGATCAGAGTGGATTTTTATACGTGGGGGGATGAAACATATAGAATGTTTTAATCATAAAGTGATACAAAAATATATATATCATGAAAAAAGAATCCAAAATCAGTCATTATGTAACTATATAGATGATATGTTCTAAATAATTCCTTTAAATATTGTTTTTTACATGTTTTATTTTATTTTTTTACTTTATCATCATACATTAATCCAATGGTAAACCCATTTTTACCTTTTCCTTGGTATATTTTTTTAATATTTTTAATATTCATAATAGTGAAAAATTAAATTGATAGTATTCAATTATATAAATTCTTATTATTCAAAACATGGAATCTTATTTTCAAAATTAAATTTATAAAAATGGATGAATATCAATTAAAATTAAATCATATATGCAACCAAAGAGAGGTGTTGCAATGATAATATTTAAAAATATATATAATGTTATATCATAAAAATTAAATATTAAATTAAATCCAATGATAAAAAATTTTCAATGTTTAATACTATTGAACTAATTATACTTCAAGGTTAAACAAAAATAAAATTTTAATATTTAAATATATAAAATTATATGTATTTTTTTAAAAAAAATTAGTATTTTTTATGACATATCCAATCATTAACCATTCAAAAAATATCTCAAAAATTCATCCAATGATAAATTTATGATTAATATTTATAAATCATTTTTTATTGTTCAAATATATTTTTTAAAAGTGGTAAAATTTTATTATAAATTATGGTCCATAAGCATGTCTATAGAACATTTTAGGAAAATACATTTTTTTTCTAAAAACATTTCATTCTCATTCAAATAGTTATGAATTTATGTTTAAGGATTATAATAACATTGAAATAAATTTTCACATTTGAAAACCATATAATTTTCATAATTTATTTCATACTATTAACACATCCATTATAAATTCTAGGTTATAACTGGAATGTTTAAATGATAATATTTTAATAGAGTATTTTATTTCATATAAACCCATCATTGCGTGCATCACCAATTATCAATCTGATGGAATTAAAAAATATTTAAAATATTCTTGGTGTGTTATATTATCATCAATACTTTGTGTAGTGTTTCATTCAAATATCAAAGATAATGTTATTATTTAAATATATTAGGGTGTTACAAATTCTAGAAAAACAAAATGGATTAATAGATATATAATTTTAAATATTTTAAATTTCCTCTCATATAAAAATAAAATTTATCTTTTAAATTAATTGAATTAAAATGGGTTTTTTATAAAATTTTGTATCTTCATAGTTCACTATATAAATTATCTTTTTTAAAAAATTTCAATAATTCCCCAATATAATTATGACATTATGTCCAAAAAATAAAGATTACTTTTTCAAATATTTTTATAAAATTAAATATAATAATCTAAAATAAATAAACTGAGAAATTTTTTTTATAAAATAATAACTTTTAATCAGAAAATCTTATTTATTATTATATATTTATTAAAAAAGGAATAATAATAATGTTATAATTTTTATGGAATGTATAATAAATACCTTTAATTATAAATTTTTACTAAAAGGTTAATTTTTATTGTATAATTAAAACATATTTTTACATATAGGAATATTCTTTTAAAAATGAATCCCATATTTTAAACTCATTCAAAATTTCAAATATATATTATATATATGACCAAATAATAAATTTAAAATACAAGTTTTTTAAAAAAAATTAAATATATTTAATCATATTCATAAAACCCCTTCTAATTTATTTGAGATAACTATCATATTAAATATTAATATGAAAATAGAAAATCATGTTTTGTTATAACATGATGTTTCATGTATCATTATATATCAAAAAAATAAAATTATTTA
Source organism: Viscum album (assembly GCA_963277665.1). Lineage (NCBI taxonomy): Eukaryota > Viridiplantae > Streptophyta > Magnoliopsida > Santalales > Viscaceae > Viscum > Viscum album. The sequence continues at coordinate 419,108,835 of OY728127.1, read as the reverse complement.
AAAATATATATTTCATAATACATTGTATTTCTATATAATCTGTCTAAATTTTGAGGAATATGACTTGGGAATGAATTTATAATTTTTTATCATTTAAAAAATGTCCTCGGGGCCTCCTCTCCCACATATAAATGTACAACACCACTCTTGTCCTCCCCAAACATTGAATGACGTTTGGAGCAGTCACAACATTACCAAATGCCTTCTTATAATCCATTACATGGACCATTATTCAAGGTTTTTATTAAGAAAATCATAGGATGATTTTTTTATAAACCTAAATATGTTTTTTGTAGAAGAGGTATAGTTATTATCAAAACATCTTATTTTTATTTAACCCACACCACCTTCATGTCATTCTAAAATCCGATAAAATAATAACACTAGTATCATAAATATAATTTTATTATATTATGACACCAGAATTATCTCTATCCATCACCACTTCCATATAATTTCAAAAGAATCTATCAATCATGTGTGAAATAGAGTATAAACTATCAATTCATTGTAATTAATTATCCAGCACCACCTCAAATAGATGAATATAAATATGGATTTAATAAATAAATATAAATATTAGTTTATTAATTAATAATATATTAATAATTATAATATCATTTCTACCTTCTTACCTCGGAATCCATTGGTAAATAATAACTTCACTCATGCGTACATATGAACTTCAAACCCCAAAAAGCAATGTTAAATGTTTATCTTATAATTTTGAGATGGATTGTAATGAATGATGATTTAATTAAGATATGATATATAAGGTAACAATAATTATTATAGATGGTTTATTTATTATTATCCTTTCATTCATTATATCCACTGTAATAATGCAAACAATGTTCCAGTATTTTTATTACATACATCATCTTTGAATAATGTAATAAAATATTATGTATCTTAAATTTATAAATCAAAATGAATAAATATATATATATATAATATAATATATATTATATTAATATCTTTATTAAAATTTTAGATATGATGGAACATTGATTATTTTTAAAGGGTCTAAAATAAAGAAACATAATATAAATTAAACATGAACTAATCTATTATAGAAACATGGGTTTTTATTTAAATTTTTTAATATCCGTTTCTCATAAAATAAAATATAATTTATATAGAAGAAATTTAATGTTTATTTTTTATAAAACAAACATGTAATGGAATTATAAAATACTTTTAACATTGATTTTGTTTAAAATGGACATTGATGGTGTGTTAAAATATCATTTAACATAATCCTTATAAAAAATTATGTTACAGGTCATCAAAAATTCATCTAAAATTAGTATAGAAAAACCTATGTTGAAAATAATAAAAACTTTATAATATATTTTTATTTTAAAAAATAATAATGTTAAATATATTTTAGAAAAATAATAATACCATTCAATCCTCATTTATTTTCATTCAAATCCCTCTTTCTCTCATCCTATAATGATACCAATGGCACCTGGGGACCATCAATTATGATCAATGTCCAAATTATTTTTATTTTAATCATATTTAATAATTCATTTATATTCAATCCTCCATAAATAATCCTTAATTAATTTTTATGCTATTATTTTGTTTTTAGAAACCCTATTTAGGTCAACTACAAACCACTATTCCTAGTTTTGTCGAAGATTTTATCTAGTTATTTTTTAAATTATTGTATTTGATATTATAGTGTTATTGATATTTCCACCATCTTCACAGATGTTCATCAAAACTCTTGTATTATTTTGATTTATCGACCTCTATTTTTTTTAATATATATTATTTTTTTTAATATTATTTAATTATTTATTATTTATAAATTGGTTTAAGAATTTTAATTTTTTCTATGCATTTTATAATCATTTATAAATTAATTTCATAAAATTTGAATAATATTATTAATTTAATATGATTATAATTTTTTTTCATTATAGTTTTTTTCTAGAATAGTTTTTATTTATTATTTATTATTTTAATTTTTTTTATCATTATAATTTTTTATAATTTAAATTAATCTTTTATTTAAATTTCTTCATTTATATATTATTTTTTATTATATACTGTCTTTTGATAAAAAATTAAATATTTTTTTAATTTTTTATAGTATAGTTGAATTATTATAGGTTAAACATTTATGTATATTTATATTATAAATTTATATATATGCTTAATCAGATGAGGTTATATTTTTATATGATATGTTTTCATATTAATTTTTAAATTATTCTTATGATAAAAAATTTATCAATGAATTTTTTTATTATAAGTTTTATGTATAAATATTTTTTATTTATATATGTTATGTAATTATTTTTTTATATATTTAACATTTATATTGTGTTCATAAGTAAGTAATAGATCGTGATTGGACAAATTTATGATGATCCAGTGATGAGTATTATAATGGAATATTTGATTTCATTTATTTTTTTAACTAGATCATCAAATAATAAAAATTCTTTTAAGACATTGTGTGAAGATTATGAGTATTAGAAAGATAAACTCTTGATAAATCTATATTCATATCATTTTATATAGTTTTATAGGTATTTATACATGTTGGATTATTAATGTTGAAATACCATATAATTCAATAACTAATGTATATTAATATATTAATCATGATATTTAAGATCATATTACAAAATTAATTCATGATACATTCATTGAAAATATTAAAAAAAACAATACAATAGACCTATTTTATGGAGATTTTGGGAAACCAATATTTTATAATTTAAAATGATTTAATGCAGGATCAATAATTTTGATATTATTAAACATTAAATAAATAAATTGGTGGAGTTAAAATAGTGTCTATTAGGGGTTTGACCGTTTATATGAGATATTAATAAAAGGCTATAAGGTTCAAAATAACTATTATGATCAAAATAAAATACATTTTCCAATTATACTATGGTACTAAAAAATATATCTATACAACATTTATTATGTTTTCTATATGAAGGAATATTAATAATTATCAAAATTTACTAAATTTGGGAAATCATTATATAATATGGATGGAAATTTCATGTTTGATTAATTTTCATGTATCGAGATCAATCCTCTTAAATAATTTGGTGCAATCCAATATTACTCAATTTAATGTCTATTTTTAAATTAAAAATATTGAAAATGTTAAAGTTATAATTAGGATTAGTTCACATATAATGGAAATAAATATAATCCTACTACTTCTCTATAGTTTTTATATTGGGTAAAAAATTCCGCATTATTTAAGTTATTCGAGAAAAACAATTCTTTGTGAGTAGATGTGTTGAATCCATAATATATCCTTAGTAGCCAAATTAATTCATTATATTTTTATTCATAGGTTACATCATTGTACCAATTATAATTATTAATAAAGAAATATGTTATGGGAATATTGATTATTTATATAAAAAAAATCTACTAAATGATATTTTTGTGTCTATATCACCATTGATTTAGGATTTGAAACTTTTATGGGAGAACAATGTTATACTTTTTATTACTAAATCAATGAGTATTTTAATTTCTATTTCATTATTGTAATCTGTGTAAATATGTTTGGTGTGTTCGTAAATCTATCAGGATATAGATTTAACGTACTTAATACTTTCGCAATTTCTGAATAAGAGACTTTATATTATCAGTAGTTGAATTAAGAAATGTTTATATACGGGGACTATCGATTTTTTTTTAAATTGATCTTTCACATCTAGGAATCAAAAATTCATTTAATGTTATATTGGAGTATAAAATTCCCTCATAAAATTTATCTACCTTATGATTGTTATGACACGATGACAACTAATGTTTTCTAATTTGGAAAGAAATGATCTTTCATCCATAAAAATAAAATGAATATCATATCTTATTTGTGCTACATTATTATAGATTTTCATAGATAAAACACAGCATTGAGATTTTTCTGGTTGATAAAAACATATGTCGTAGTTGTATTATATATTTGATAGAAATAATGAGTAAAACAAAATATAAATTTCTATCCATATTGGGCTTGATATCCATATTAATATATTTGGATATTGATCCCACTATGATTAAAAACATATCAAATTTAACTCTATCATATCATACATTAAGAAAGCGTGTGTTGATAATTTTTTTTAGTTTCTACATGTTATTAATGAATTCATTATATATTATTAAAATATGAATAATTTGGCATAATTAATTGATTTTGAAATAATTGGTTTCAAATATAATATATAAATAAATCATGAAAACAATGCCCATATAATAAGATGATATGGTGTTATTAGAATTTTTAAGGTTGTTGATAATCATGGCCACCCGATTAGTCCATGGGTCCTTCAAGACCTTCGGGCGACCTATGGCCTTCAGGAAAATAAGGCTTTCGTGCTTCCTCAAGGACATTAGGCCAGCTCCTATCTTTCGGGCCACGTTAAGGATTTAAATGCACCTGAACCTATGCCAAATAGACCAGAAGAAAACTATAATGTCTATAATAGTGATGAGGATTCAGATTAGGAACATTCACTACACCATAAGATAATGGAATTTGAATAATGATAGGTTATTCCATTCCCATTTGGACCAGTCTATGCATGTACAAGAAGCCTATCTGAACTACCATGCGAAGGTGGAGAGCTAATATCCTGATATAGAGCAGCGAAGGAGAAGTTCCACATAGTTATAGTCTGGATATTCTTTCTATGACCTATGTCTCATGTAATCTCAAAATACTTTATGACTTTTAAGGGTTCCCCCTCATCCCTTTAATGGGGGATTATTGAAAATAAATAAAATGGACATTGGGCCATTTATGAAAAGTTATAGTTAGAGGGACATAAAATTTGATTCCCTAAAATGTGATCTTATGGCTAAAAAATTAAAATAAAAATAAAATTAATGTAGTAATAAATGAAATATCGGAACAAATTATTATACAATCATAGTATGTATTGTATTCCTACTCAGAACATCTTTCTCCTATTAGGACTTATAATTTTATAATAAGGTGACTTCTATGGAACCCTTCCCATATATTTTATTGTATAGAGTCATAAATATCTTGGGGGATTCGTTATATTACCATCAAATTAAGTAGGTCCGAGTAAGATTATAAATAAATGATATTATTACTTCAAATTCTCTACTACCCCTTCCTACAAAGCATGTTACAATAGTTGGGGACTATGTGGATCATGTTTTACATTGAAAATATATTCATATTTCTCATCAAACATATGAGATCTATATTATTTTTTAAATATTATTTTTATTTTATTGAAAATTAATTATAAAATTTTCACCAATTTATCTTAAATAAGATTAATAAAAAAATAATTAATACGAGAGATAAAAAGGTTTTGTAACCAACAGCATCACATAAATGTTGTATTTCAAATATTATAAAATGATTATCCACAATATCTTATTCTTTGGATAATATTTAAGAGTTTCAGATGACATTTGAAATATGTGCAACAGAGTAACTATTTATAATATTAAATAATTAGATATAACAAATCGTTTAATTTTTAATGACACAACAAAACATGTGTTATAGTAGTCTCTTATGTAAGTGAATTTTTTATTTAGATTTTTATTTGGTAAACAATGATTAGTTGATATTTATTTTTATATTACTTATTTGTATGTTTTTTAGTTATTATTTTCATGGTAATATCTTATAACCGTAGTTAAATCATTATAATGGAAGGGAGTAATGTGGTTCTTATATTTTGAGATTCATGTTTGAGATAATCACAACTGGGACGATGAATATGTTGTATAATAATAATAAATAGTAGTTCTATATCAAAATATTATTTTTTAAATCCTATAATATTCTCATTTATTATTAATTTTAAATTATTCTCAGTCATATACAAAAAATAAAATAAAAACATTCCATGTTTTTTTTCAAATGTTTGTATGATTTAATTTTAAACAATAATTTATATCTCTTTTAGATAATATTCAAAAATTAATATAGCATATAGCCGTTTTCTACAATATGTTATTTTAATACTTTGGTTTTTAAATTGCTTGATATTTTATATTTATACATTTTTTATAAAATTTTATAAATTTATATTTATAAAGTACATTTCTATTTCTAGACATTATATTTTATTAGTTTGTATAGGGTTATGATTGTTTCATGTATGTTAGGTTAAATTAATGATTATAAAATTGGTAATGTGAAAATTATTTTCTACATTGTGTTTGTGTATCATGTTTGTTTTCAAAGGATAGTTCTTTGAATGATTTTTGATATATTTTATTTTTTACATGGTTTCATATGTTTTTAGACCATGTAATTTAATAAATTTTCTAATATTACATAATTTAATGTTAGGTTCCTATAAATGAATGTTTAAATAAATATATATGATTAGTTTTGACAAAAAAAAATTTATATGTCTGTTTTAATGTTATATTTCACAGAAAATTGTATTGTAATTAACTTTCTAAGAAAAAAAAATACAATATAATCAATATGAGTGCTTAGAGAAAAAGCTACGTCAAAAGGTACAATCGGCATAATTTTTTCTAAATAAATTACATGTTGTGTTTTATACAAATTTTTACACATTGAGTTTATTTTATAAATGATATAGAATGATTGAAATTTATTTCATCATCAGTTAAATTTCTAAAAATTATGTAGAAAGACACATTTGACAATGGTTTTTTAAAAAATTGATTTTGAATCTTCTATTAAATTATGTTTAGTTTACAATTAGATGTATATATTTGCAACCACAAAAATAAAAACTATAATTTTTATTTTCCATGGGAATAAAATTGATAAAAAAAATTCCTTAAATTTATTAAATAAAATTATCAAAAAATATTCATTTCCCCCATTATGTTATTAACTAGAATAATAATTCTAATAGAGAATTTTAAACAAAATGGGATTAATTAATTTTCATCTCATATAATATTTTATCTATATTATTATATATTATTAAAATTTGTATAATAAATCTATATTAATTTTATATAAGAATTAGTCATATATGATGGAATTCAGTCTTAAGGTAAGGGATTTTCGTCTCACATTTATATCCATGGGACACATTCTATATTCTATAGTTATTTCTTTTTGTGTATTATATATTTATCAATAATTATAGTAATTATTTTTACAATAAAATATATTAGATATATATAAGCACATGAATTTATTTCATTCAGGGGGATTATGATTCAAATGTTTACAATGTGGTACGGGTTTAATTAAAATATCATCATCCTTCGATATATTTTTTGTTTTTGTCTCAATTTTGCGGATAATTTTTTCTTTTTATGTAAATAAAAATATATTTCGTTCTCCTATCTTTATTTATAGAGTTTATATTTAATGCTTCATTTTCAAATCTTTATGTACAGATGGTACAGAAATAATGTTATTATGTAAAATCGAAAATGTTTTCCTACTCGATGAGGATTAGTTTCCTTTCATACATATATATCACAAAACATTTTTTATGAAATATTTTTACTTTTATCCAATAATTTATTAGATAAAATTATACCCATTTTGTAAAAAATGGGTTGAAATTAATATTCAATTCATTTTCCTAACTAGTTACATTATGAATATGTACATCATTTTTAAGGTAATGTTTTGTAATTGTTTGGGACATGAATAAAATTTTATTCCATAATAATCATAAATTTATTTTTAAATTCCTTCCAATGAAATATTTGATCCAAAATATTTTGTTAATTTATTGATTTGGAATAATTTTTTTTAGTTAAAAAATTTAATTTTCCCAAAGAATCAATTATTTTATATTTTTAATATAAATTATTTAATTTTCTCATTATTGTGTGGATATTAATATTTTTTTCAGGGTAATAATATTAACTTATCATTTTAGATATTAATATAGATGGTTTAGTATTATGTTTATTGATTATGGAATCTAATAATATTTCTTATTATATATTTTCCATATGAAGGGTTATATTTATAATTATTAACGCCTTTTATATAAGAAATTAATTTAACTTAGTTAGTTAATGGGGGGCCCTTTTTAGACCCTTAATGCATCATATGGTTTCTCGAGAAAAATAATATTTGTTATTTGGCTATGTACTTACTCAATTATGTATGTATTCTTTAAACGATACAATGATGATATGTTTATGTTTTATTTCATTGCACAATCCCTAATTAGGTGATTATTTATAGGTTTTCATGTGAATATTTGTATAGTTATAAGACCCATGGATATGTTTCATGTTCATATAATTATTTATATTAAATTATTTTATAATCATTTATTCATTACATGCTATTCTTACTTTACAAATTTTGAATAATTTGAAATTATTTTTATATATTATCCATTCCAATTGATTATTACACATTAATACATTTTATATTCTATTTTACACATACTGTTACTAGGAATATGTGCCCACCAATTTCTTATTCTTCCTTTCAAAATACTCTATGAAATATATTATGATTGATATGAAGATACATACTATAGGATATAGTTGTTTTCTTGAATAAAAGACTGTTTTTTACTTTATTTTTGAAATGTAATGTATTGTTCAACTATTTATCTAGATTTCAATTTCTACTAAAATATCCATTTCTTTTGGATTTGATCACCTATATTTAGTAAAAATGTGATATTATAACCAATAAATATAGGCTACTCAGGTTCAAATTAATATGGTAATAATCATCCACAACACATAATAATGGTTTTTGTATATCAATGATAAGAACATGTGGATACTTTTACCATTATAAGATAAGTTAAATATGAAGGAGTTTAAACAATAATAAATTTTTGTATAAAATTAAAATATAAAAATTCAATGTTGTATTATCTTCATCAAGATAATTATGATAATCAATGATTAGTATTAATTTTATCATTTTATGACTATGTAATAAAAAATTGTTATAATGTATTGATTTCATGGAAACATGTAAGGTGAAATCATATGGGAGTTAATGTAGTGGGTTTTGTGGGGGTCATATAAGATAAATATGATTATGATATTTGTATAAGATTAAAATGGTGAAGTTAATGGAGCATTAATGGAAGGAATTTTAAATTAAATATATAAAATTTAAAAATGTAATAAATCTAAAATATAACATTATAATTATTGAACCATGTTTTTAAATAGTTTTATGTTCAATGAGTATAAACAACTTTTTTTAAAAATAAAATTCCTCAGTATTGGGAAAATATAAAATGAAAATTTTAATAATGAGTCAATTTTGATAATTTTAGAGTAGAATAGATATATTTTAGCACTAAAAATTCATTGTTTCATAGAGATATATAGATAGAAGAAGTGGGAGGTGATTAAGGTGTTTTGTTATATTTTTTGTTTTATTTTAATGAAAATTTATTGTAAATATTCAAAATTTCATATTGGTCAGAATGAAAAATCACAGTGAAAACATAATTAATGTCTTATGTTGTGTAAGAACTTATCAATATTATTGATATTCTCTCAAAATAATTGTTTCAATATTGGACGAACGTACACCATAATGATGAAATTTTATCTTAAATGTGAATAGTTATTCCCAGATTTCTATAATGAATAGGACTGACACAATTAAAAAATGGGATTCAGTTTATTACAACATCATTCCAGATACTTGATACTCATGTTGGGAAGTCAACCGTATAAATTCTATTCATAATTTTCATTATCCATGTATTGAGTTGTTTTATCTACAATTCAAGATTATATTGACTTATAATGTTGTTTTAAGGGAAAACATACATTAATTGTGAATCATAGACCCCAACCTCAAAGACTTCACAAATTATATGTATTAGTTTTCAATTGGTGCAAGATCAGTAGTTTTCTTTCATCGACTCGTTGCCATTGGAGTATGAGGGGAATGTGGTTTTACATAGATTATGACATAATGGATGAATTTTATGTCTAGATTTATGTCAAATTTAAATTTAGTGAATACATTTATTTTCATATGTTTAATTGGAAGTGTTATGAAATTTGAGAGGATCATTCTTTCCATATATCTAATCATTATATCTGGATGTTTTTAGGCTTCAAATGATACATTCTATCCATGTGATGACTATTCATTTATTATAGTATTTTATAGAAACAAACATCATAATTTATGGTATTATAGAAATTTTATATTTTATTCAATACTTGATACGGTTTTCATAGAACTAAATTTCATGAACAATGGAATGATGTAGTCGGATAAATGTGAACATATTAGTTAAAGGAAAAAAATGAATAAAAAAATAGAGAAATATATAGGTCCATGATAATGTAATCAACAAATATAGATAATAATATCATTTAAATAATTGATGAATTTAGTCACATTTAATTTTCCATGTTAAGAAAATTTATTTCATAGGATTTAATAATTGTCAATAGTCTTATATGAGGCGAGGAAAATAAGAGTCTATAATTCATCATGATTATTCAGACATATAATTTTGTTGTGTTCATAGATTGGATATTTAATTCCTATCTTGTTAATAATTATTTATCTCATGAACTCAATATATTATATATTATAGTACAATATTAATTTTCAGAATGGTTGAATATACACATAGTAGATATATTCCAAAAAATTTCATAAACAATGAAACTTATTTTTATTTTTAGATATATTTAATTTATGTGATATTTCATATTCAAAATCATTGGTTTTAAAGGATATTGTCTATTCTATCACCAAAGAAGATTTATTAATATAGGAATCAACTATCTTTGATCCTAATTGTATAAAGAGACCCCATTATGAAAATAGTCATAGGTGATAATCTTTGGAAGGATGAAATAAGGCGAGTTAGTGGTACCATTCAAGGTTATTAATAAAATAGGAGAGGATAATACTGATATAATTAGATGAAATTGGGGTTTATTTGATAATACAGATGCTAAGGTTATAAAACACCAAAAAATGATGAAATATATAAAACAAAATGATCATAGAGTAAAGAATATGAATTTGTTTTCGAGTGAAACAATGATGATGTTTTTAAAAAATATGAGATTTTGAAAAGGGTATATTTCAATGAAAATATCGTTTAAAAAACAAAATTAATTGTAAAAGGATCACTAATATCATCAATGGAAGATACTAAATTTTTCGTTTTAAAACCTCATTTCTGATCAATGTTAAGAAGCAACAACTAGGAGAACATTGATGTTAAGATTACATACATCACAATTTCCAATGGTGGAGCCAATATACCTTGTAGAAGATTTAGAGATTCATGAATTATTAGATTCCATAAATTTAAAATTATACAAGAAAATTAATACTTTTGGGTTTGATTAGGTTCATGAACATAGAGGAAACAACATTATTAGAAAAAATTGGTCATCTGAAATAAATTAAATACAATTTTTATTGTGATAGTAAATAAATATGTACTTGTATTGATGGAATATTTACAATTTTTTTGGTGGGTACATGGGTAATAATTTAACAACATATTATAAGAATAAATTAATAACAATATTTCTAGCTAGATAAATCCAAAAGAAATTCTTGTATCTTATATGGATTTCTTGATTTCATTCAATAATAGTGAAAAATAAGAGGACGTATGTACTAATAAAACATATGGTTTAATTCATATTGAAGGATACAATCATTTATCAAGGTTAATAAATAAATTTTATATGCTAAAATAAGGACAATGTCTTGGTTTTGTAAGAAATACTACTTAATAAAGAAGCTGGAATTTAGAATAGTAAAAGTGTATAGAAACCTAATGAACAATGTTGATTACATGGTGTCTCTTTTTATTACAGTTTATGTGGAGATTTAATTTTTCTTCAAATCATTAAAGTGTTAAAAAAATGTATCCATGGATTTGAGGTTGTTATTGTATATCAATTAATAGTTAGATTGCATACTTTAATAGAATTAGAATTTCATTATGGATAGGCCATAAAATTTATTTTATCAATATAATTATTTTTTGAAAAATAAAAAACAATTGGAATAAATAATTTATGACATGTTTTTAAAATAATAATGTTTGGAAAAAATATTTATAATTATGAAAAAGTAGTGTATGTGGGTAAAATATAAATTCAAAAGATAATTTTACTTTAGTAATACATAACAAATTTAATATATTATATTGTAATGATTTTACCTTTTCCTATAGATATTAAAGTGAATGAAAAATATAATATCTTATGCATGGAATAAATATTCAATAATTCGTATGAATAAAAATTTATTATTTTTTGAAATTTGATAAAATAGTGATTTAAATCTATTTGGTCATATAGATATAGATTGGAGATAGAGCATTCTAGAAAAAAAATCCACATCTATTAATGATGTTTTTATTTTGAGAGCTATTTTTGGATAATAATGAACTATAATTCTATAACATTAATAATTATTGAGTAAGAATAAGTATTAATAAATCAATCCACTCCTCTATTAATGTATATATGAATAATTTGGCAGGATCCTTAAGTGGAATTAATAAATCTACTAATTTTTTGTTGTGATAATTAATGTGTTGTAATAATGTTGATACATTTTTTTGATTAAAATAGGTTCCTTGGAATGAAAATAAATTATATAATATAAAAAACATCATTATAAATCTGAAAATTGAGTAAATATATAATGTTTTACAGAAAGTTCAAAAAATATAAAAAATTCATGAAATTTAATTTCAATGGAAATGAATATTATCATTTCAAAATGTGACATTTGAAAATTTCAAATATCGCAACTATGTGACATCGATAACATATATAATATAATCTATGAAAAACAAATTATATTTTATACATTTATTAAAATAATTAAAGGAAAGCCTAATAAAAATAATTTAATAAACAAATAAATAGTAATAATTTAAATTTAACAACAAAATGATTCATGTATTCATTTTATATAACATAAAAACATAGTGTATTATTGAAAAATATTTAAATTATAATAAATTTAGCGAATAAATTAAAAAAAATATCGAATAACGATATTTTCATTAAATTAATAAATGAATAAATATTAAATTATATAGATAAATGATGATTCTGAATACAACATTTATACTATAAACTATTTCATATAGATGAATAATAAAAAATACAAATTATAGATGTGATGAAAATAAATTTAGAATGTTGAAAATAAATATTTTTTTTAATTGAAAAAATTATAATATCCACCAACCATTAATAATTTTAATAACCCTAATCAATATGGTTTGTAAAATACGAATTGTACACATAAAAAATGTCTGTATCACATGAAATATATATGATATTTTTTAATTTCATTATATTTAAAATCATATAATGAGGAAGTATTAATAAATAATTACATGATTAGATTAGTTATTTACATTTTATTTATCGATATTAAGGTTGATCTATCATCCGATCAACACTACACCCGCCCAGTTGCATGGCCGGAGACGTGTTCTTGATCCACATAGTTCGGAAACTACAGTGACACCACAAAGATATACCTGGTGGGAATGATTTAGCATAGAAAATAAGAAACAAATAAAAGATACAAATCAAAATTTGATAAATAAAAAAACCAAAAAACCAAATAACTATGTAAAGAAATCAGTAAAAACTATAGTATAATAAAATAATAATAAAATGAGACAAAAACCGAAACAAAACAAAAAATGACCCAATCTCTATGAAACCCCTTCTAAACCACTATACATAAGACCAATCCTATACAAAATGGATCGTAAACAAAAGATAAACCTGTAAAATAGCTCGGGTCAACTAATATTGAGTGGCACATGTACGGTGTCAATAAAAAATAGGCCAGTATTGAAAAACCATAGAATAAATACCAAGAATTTCTTAATATATTTCATGAAAACTATTTTTAATAATATTTATTTAAAATAATGTTATTATCTTTAAAATAAACAACTATTATTTGTAGAGAATATCACATTGGAATAATAATATAACATTCCATGTTTTAGAAAATCGCGATTTAGAATCAAATTTGAATACAAAACTTCATATACAAAAACACAAGGTAGGTTAAAAAAATGCACTAGAAAGGAATATACAGTTTAACCTGAGAATCACAGTATAAATTTTGGTAGATTACTATTAGATTCATAAATTATAGAACATTTCCAATACAGATAGATATATATAAATAAAAATGTAATTTATGTTCAATACAAAATAAATAAGAATATATATATATAGTAATCATGGGAATTTCCAAAACATGAATCTAATAAATAGTTCTATGTAATCTTCTTTTATTGAACTACCTATTTATGGTGAAACTCTATAGTCAATAACCAACCTATCTTTTCTAAACAATCCTCACCAATTTCCATGACCACCTAAAATATCTTCCTTCATAAAAGTATCAATCTATCTAATCGAGATCAGTAAAAATCCATCACTCCACCCTCTATAAGGTTCCCAAGAATCCAATAATAATTGTATAATGAATAATAAATAATTCATAATAGTCCGGGAATTAAAATAGCATCTCATATATTCCACATTGAATTTCATTCCCAATCCCTAAAACTGACAATTTGACTACCTTATCATCATAAGCTCAACCATAGGGGTTCTCATCAATCATTTATCATTTCCATGTGACATCTAATACTTCACATAATATTTTTTTAAAACCAATTTATAATGAATTACGATGTATTGATTGAGAGTTAATATTTATTATAGTGAATTCATTCATGAAAACATTTACATGATCGTGATGAAAAAACGATTTATATTAAATGTTTCCAAATGGATGTTTTCAATTTCATCGAACATCTTGCAAAATAAATATATAGGCATAATCAAAGGAATCTCTTGAAAACTGAATTTGATCAAATTGGAAAAATGATGGAACCAAAATAATATAAAGAACCAAATCACAATAATGATAATATCATATTTAAGTAAATTCAGAAGACCCAATATTAAATTAAAATTATTCATAATATGAATAGAGACAGACCTATATCTCAATGATTGGAATATGAAAAAACACCATGATTGGGAAAAACTATCACTAAGAGGCGATATGCATACCCCAAAATCAAAAAAATAGATAAAAATTATCTTACCCCCACTCTGGGCTTCATCCAAAAAGGAAACAACGAAATAAAATAACATTATACCAATACATGAGGTGAAGAGGTGGAGAAAACATACTAAAACCAATGATTAACTCACCATGGATTTTTGAAGGATAACCATAGGAGAAACATGAATCAAGGGGTAGGTGTTTGGGAGAATCTTTCATAAATCATGGTTGCGAATGGGTTAGGAGAGACTAATTGGTGAAACAAAAAGAAAATATTTATGTTAATATTTAAGAAATTATATACTATGAATGATTATTGGTTTGGGGGAATGGTTTTCTAAACAATTCACACCCAAAAAGAAGGAATAGAAGCACCCACATTGGCTTGATGCATTGATTCTTATAACTGTACTAAAGTCATGTATGTTTTCTCAAAAAAAAAACAAGCATTTTTCATGATTAATCCTTGTCCTTGAATGGTTCGGACTAAACCATTCTCATACCTTACACGTTAAACAATGAAATAAGATAAAAATGGAAAATTCTGTCATCCTCAAATAGAAGCTTGGTTTCCATTCAAAAAGATCACATAGATAATGAATAGGTTGAATAAACACCTAGATCCTCATTAAATTGAAATGATATCACCATAAAATAAATATGATCCTAAAAAACACACATAATGAAAATAATATATTAAAATTAAAAGTGGTTTCAATGTGTGGAAATTCCCCCCAACCAAAAAAAATGTTCTTCTCCATGAAATTCACCCTACTAAACGAACAAAAAGAATCATCTCCCAAAACTAAAAACATTACATAGGGATAACCACAACGGTTTCTCATGCAAAGCACAACCATGAGATTGAAAAGTTAAATATACCCCATATTAGTTGTAATAACACATTTTAAATACCATATAATTTACAAAATGGAAACATATAGTATTCCATCTCAAACAAGGTATACATAATATGGGATAAGAACCATCCAACACAACAATAAATTCATAACAAAAAGACAGGATTCACTATAGGGCCTATGGATAGAGCAACTGTTCCTTGAAACATCGATTTCTATGTAATTAGGACATAAACACCACATATTAAGATACCCCTTTTAAAAACACTACAACCAAAAAATGTCTATATTTCCAAAATAACCACATCGACTGAATAAAATAGGAGGACTACAAAAATAAAACATTTCATGCCCCAACCGACAACATTAGAAACTCACATGAAAACAATATCTTGAATGAAAATCCATATCTGAAAAGTGGGACATATCAGAAATAGGTAACAATATAATACACCTCTAATTAGATGGGGAACCTTTATGAGCTTCACAAGAAACAAAATTGAAAATTTCTGTAGGCTTCACCTCATAATCCAACTCATCTAGAAAACATCATCCACAAGATTCCCAAAATAATCTTTCTTGGATGAGACGACTAATTTTTTATTCTCTAGTCATATTCCCATGAAAAATATAATATTATTATACTAATACAATGACACTGTCTTTTTAGAAGGGATAAAATATCTTTAAAATGATAAACATAGTCCCCCACCACAAATTTTGTTTACTAAAAATTCAATAGATCTACCACATTCTCCTACAACACTACATCATCTAAAAACCTCAAGGATAAATTCTTCTTATACACATGCCTATATATTCCAACTAGAAGTGATAGTGGGGAGATCCAATCCCATCATTCCAAACATGAACCATAAAAAAAATAACAGGAATCACATAATATCATGGCTTCATCAGTTCCCAATGAACTAAATATTCCTTCATGTTTTCAAGAAACTCCATAGCCTCGAATAGACCTCAATCAGAATTGAATACCCTGAAATACATAGAATAACTTAACTCGGCCACCCCATTGAGAGTGTGGATAAGGCCAATGACTTGTAGAAACTCCTAGGAAACCACTGAGATCTGTCTATGTCAAATATAGTATATAATAGTGAAACAAAATACCCAATCAATATAAAACCTAAATAAAACCAAAATATAAAAAAAATGTATATTCCGTTTTAAAAAAACAAGATTTTAAAAGAAATATTAAAAAATTCAGCTTTGAAAAACCCCATTTCCTTTAAAATTTTAAAACCACATTCTTCCAAGGATAATTTCAATTACCGAACCCACATCCAAGTCAAATTTTTTAAATAGAAAAATACACTTTTAATAAACTACATAATCCTATTCTGATTGAAATCCATTTTCAAATAAAATTTTCCATTTCAATATAATATCAAACCAATAGAAGTCAAAACAATATAAGACCCCAATAAATAATAAATAATAAGGAATTATTGGTGTTTCTTAGCCCGACCTCATTTTTTAGAAATCCATTCCCCATGAAGGAACCAACAATTGTTTGTATCTTTAATTGTGAACATGGGTTACACATCAGTCACTAATCCCTTTAATCTCACTGTGTATAATTGTTTCGCCGCGTTTTTTATTTACTAATCCTCACAAACTAAACATGAACCAATGGAAGAAACACACTATTTTATAATAAAAGACTCAAATATGAGACTACCCCTAGTAACCATATGATCAAAATAGGAATAGATTATGAATCTCTTCCCGTAACTACATCTTATGTCCAAATAGTCATATTTCTAGTCTAACTAATGATCAATAATATCAATGGGACAATTCGATAAAATAAATTAGGAACCTGGATGGGATTCAGTCTGACTAGACAACTATCATGACTATCGAAACACCAGAGAGGTGTTTCCAAGAAACGAAAGATAGAAACTGGTTATGTGAATCATGGATAAACCAAGTGGGAATAACATATACCAATAAATCCTGAAAAAAATAAACCAAATAGAGAACATAGAATGAAATCATGGAAAACATTATGAAATAAATAGGTAAATAGTTCCAAATAAAAATATAGTATAGAGGAACAATATACAAACCAAACCAAAACAAAACCAGAACTGAGACTATCACAATATCCATGTGACATCCTAGTAACCACTATCTATATGACCATCACTTCTCTACCATAAAGATTAAACTAACGATGAACCTACGAAATAGATTGTGTATAACAATTACATGTTTAATAAGTTGTGTGTGGCCATAAAATAGATCATTTGGAGAAAACCATAGAATCCATACATTGGTTTCCAAAAAATATCTATAATTTCTAGTTTCAAATATATCTAATTAAAATTTTGTTCATATCCTTAATAAAAAAATAACAACTTTCTAGGAAATACAGATTTTAAACTAATACATTATTCATTATCTTGAAGAAAATTTCCATTTTAAACATTGTTTTGAATGAAAAATCCAAATGAAACAAATATAGCATAGGAAACACAAAAAGAAAAATAAAAGAATGTATGGTGCATCATGGGATTAAGGGTATCAATAATCGGACTTACCACTCAATTACATATAATAAATAACAACTAAAATTCAAACATATAAGTGTAAAAAACAAGTCATAATGATCTATAGAAAAAATATAGGGTCATGCATTTAGTAATAATAGTCATTTCAAAATCATCACTATAAGAAATCAATGGATGTACATATTTTAGAAAAATCTATCAGGGTATTGTAAAACCCTATAGTTAATAAAAAAACAACTTCTCTAAACTAGCCAGACTAGTAGAAAATCCCACCTGACTAATCCTTTATTCAGGGGTACCGATATATATAATCGGCATTTGAATGAAATTATCACTTGACAATCGATCTGATTCCTTGGAATCCAATAATAATAGTATAATGGATAATGAAGAATTTATCACATGTATGGAAATAACTATAACCCATAGATACAACCCTATATGACTTTCTCAAGCCAATGCAACAACTATATGAATAACCTCTCATCAGATGGTTGACCATTTGGGTTCCCATAGAACATCAAATATTCCAAAAGTGGAATCCATATCTTTAAATCATAGTTTTTTAATTCCATTTTACAATTCATTTCATTATACGAATAGGGAATTTTTATTTTCTCCTCTAAATCGGTTTTTATACCATAGATGAAAAATACCACTTATATTTTGAGGTTCCAATTAGTTATTTTGAGTTTTTTTCAATAAAATACACATAAATGTTCAAAAAAGGGAAATAAAGATTGGGATAAAATTATTCCTCCGGAAACAAGAATTCATATGGAAACCAACTATCTATTTAGAAGTTATAGTGGTTTTAGGAGAACCATTGTAAAGAGGGAGAGATAAGGAGGAGAAGAATGGAGTGGGGGGAAGTGTTTTGAAATCAGTTGTTTTAAGATAAGCATTTTTATACAATACCATTATAATTTCTTTTCATATCCATAAGTGAAAGCCTTAAACACATAGATATGCCAAAAACCAATGTAACAATTATAAAAGATATAGAATTTTATAGGGATATAATAATAGAAATATATGTCAAAAAAAACTATAAAAATATTTTAAAAAATGAGAAAAATATTGTAAAAAGGAACAAAAATTCACTATCAAGATGCAATTCAAAAATAATAAACCTAAAAAAAATTACTTAAAGGAAAAATCACAATGTAATCAATTTCATTGAAAATTGATAATTATAATTTCATCAATAAACTTTTATACATATATATATATATATATATTTTAATAATCATAGGAATCCCTTGAAAACAAATTTCTCCAAAATTAAAAACATAAAGGAAGAAAACAAATTAATACAACGACCTCAAAATCATCATAGACACATTCAAACATAAATTAGTAAAAGAAAAGAATCAATTGTAATTTTGTAGAAAGGAAATGGATCGAGACACCTAACTCAATTAGGTGTTGATATAATGAGACTCTATGAGAGGTAATAATTAAGAATGGGTGACAATATATAAACCCAACAATTAAATAAATCCACAAAAATTATATAAACCTTAATATAGGATTTGTCTACGAAGGAACTAATCTAAAGGAAACCAAGGGGCCAAGAGAGGATAAGACGATGATGATAAAATCGACTAAAAACAATGAGTAACACATCTTGTATTGTTGAAGGATAACCAAATGAGGATGAAGAACAAGGGGTGGGATCTTGAGAGAAAAATTCACACACCTTGTTCAAGTTGGTGGGAACTGATTAATGATTAAAAATAAGGAGGGAATGATGGATGTATAAACCATTTAAGAAATCGAGGATGTTTCATGGTTTGGAAGCATTGTTTTCTATCTCATCTTCCAACAATGTAAACCATAATAAAATACATGGATGAATCACATAGGATAGAATCATGAGTTAGGATATTGTGCACCAACTATGAAAAAATGGTCTGTCAAAATTACATAGCCTTCCGCATACTAGCTGCACATTTTCTATTAAATGCAGGCCAATTGTTTGACTTTTCCCAAACACCACATGAATTCTACATTATTATTTCATGACCTTATATAGTTTCGACCATATAATTTGTAGGTCATACCAATAAAAAAATATACGAATAAAAATGAATTGATACACCATCACCCTTAACCAAACATATATTTTCCTCTCAAAACATTAAAAGGAAAAAACACAAAAAAACATCAAAAACGTGAATAATATAACCCTGAACTCATTGTTATCCTCAAAAATATGATTCATCATTATGAAATTAATAAAATATAATTATAATTAGGGTTTTCTTTCATATTTTGTTTTTATTAATTTAATTAATTATAATATTATATTACATACTATTAATTTTTAATCCTGAAATTGTTTTACATTATTAAATTTCATTAGTTATATTATATTACATGTATTTATATTTTTAATGAACTTTCATGTGAATGATGCAACTATTTTCAATATGTTGTATTATATTTTAATTAAAACTATATTTTCAACATTATTTTTAATTATTAATAAATCATTCACTCTTTATATTTTTATATTATAAATAGATTACTCAATATGATTTAATATATATATCATTATTTTTATTCTTTAAATTATTTCCTAATAATGATAATTATATTTACAATTAAATCTAATCTAAATGGGTTTTATTAAATCGAAACAAATACATGTTCCCATTGGACTAGCAATGACCGAACCACACCTCCCTGAGGATAAGACTGAAACAATTCTATTTGATTATAAAATTATAATATAATGTCTCTATGTATTGAAAACCACTATCAATCGACAAAATATTAATTTTTAAAACATTATTTGATGTATCAATATATACCTAGGAATAAATCCCAACCTGCATCATCATTTTCATCACCTTCCTCTATCATCTACCCAAAATAGACTATAAAAACTAATTAGTAGAGGATTCATGGGTTTATACACTTTTCATATCATATTGAATCCAAAGATAATAATTTATTAAATAGTTTATAAATATGATTTTTTAAATAAAACATCTCCACAATAGTAAGACAACCAAGGGAAAATTGTTTTTTTTTGAAATGTAGATACTTAAAATTATTATTATATTTCCTTTATAATAATTTTTTAATTACTATGATAAAATATACCCTTATATAGATATATCACTTGATATAATCAATATCATAAAAATGGGTTTTCAAAACATGAAATACAGGAACATGAATTTTCTTGATAAGATAAAAAATTTCCGCACATCATGGAAAAGAAGAGGAATAAATAAATACCACAAAAATCATATGGACTTTTAAGATAATAATAAACCATGTATTACCAATGAAATATCTTAAATTAAATTATTGAAGAATAAAATAAATTTTATGCATAAATAATTTCTTAAATAGTCACATGATAATGTTGCATGACATAAATACAAAGGATAAATAAATAATAATGGATCATCATAAAAATGGTATTTTCTAGAAATGAAATGAATATTTTAATTTTTTTCATTACATGAAGAATAAAATGTATATTTGATACAAAAAAATTATATGAATAATTTTATGGAAAAAGTAATTATTCCAACTATGAAGTAGAAAAAATCATTATATACGAAGTTGAAAATGTAATAAAACCCAATATGCACCCACCTATGTAAATGGAATAATTATCCTTGAATTTAATTATCATAACAGATAAATATAATCTAATTAAAAGTAAATAATAATAATAATTATGCAATTATCACAAAAACATATGTGTTCCATATAAAATGAATCACAAAAATATCTTATTGAATACATAATAAATTAATGTGGTTTAACATAAAGAGGACATATATAACAATATATGACAAAATATCATTTCCTAAATTGAATAATATTATAATTATATATAAATTATGATTATAGATTTACTACATGAGATATAAACATTGGGGGAATGACAATGGAAAATTAAAAACATTTCATAATAACATTCAATCATTGTTATAAAAAGTATTTTGTAAATTACCATTAAAAAAATATTTTTTAGATAACAAAAAGAATAAATATTTAAAATACTAATATAATTGTATATAAATAAATATTCCATGATAATATAAATGTATGAACCAAACTAATGTAGAGTGGAAAAAGATAATTTTAATTTTTGAATGGTTGGAAAACATTTTGTGATTAAAATTTTTAAATTCATTTTATGTAAAACCTATATTTAAGAAAAAGTGTTGTATTTTCATTTTGAAAAATGATAAAAATAATAATAATAATTAATGAAAATATTCCATATTATATTTCCCAAAATGAGAGTGTAACATTGGAGGGATGAAATAACATGGATATGGAAGAAACAATAATTAAAATAAACATAGTTTATTTAAAAAACTCATCCAAATAAGACAATTGGGAAAATTAGGATGAATACTTTTCATTGTGAATGTGATATTTGATGAAAAATAATTTTGAAATATTACATAATACAAAATGTTTCTAATTAAATATTATTGTAAAACAATTGGAAAAGAGAATTCATAAAACTCAGAGAAAGTATTTGAGTCTAGAAAGACACATACACCAATAGTAATTATTAAATAAAATGGAAATAGGTGGAATACCATTAAATTAATTACTGAATATCATGAAATATGTGAGTATAATGGTAAAAAAATTAAAATAAAATAGTATTTAATCTATTTAATTGGAAACATGGTGTATATGTTAATCATGTTTTAAGGGAAAAAAATTTTAGACAAAGAAACAATTACTTTTTTCCCATACTTAGTCGAATGCACTACAAGATGTGGTATTGAAAAAAAAATTACATATTAATGGATTTATAACCTTATTTATACTTATAACCATATATAACTCCCACACATAATAAATATCGAAATATTTATCAATTAGTTTTTTATTATAAACCCATGCCATGTTTTTTATGATTTTGGTTGCCTCTGGTAGTTTTGGAGTGGTGATAGTAGTTATTAATAATTTTTTTTTTCAAAATCCCAAGTTCATATATTTTATTATAATGGATTACTTATTATGAACTGGGATGTCTAAATTTTTATTTATGATTTATTTAATCTCTATCATATAATATGGAACTTTTAATGACCATTTTTACATGTATATATGATTATAACATTTATTATTTTCATATTAATCCATGATATAATTTAATATAATTGTTTAGTTGGTTGAAAACATGCCCAAATCCTAAAAATACCATGATTATGCGTTATTATGAGTTGATTCATATGTTTTATCATTACATTAGTACAATAATTATGTCTAATATTGTTCATTTGTATAATATATTAAAATTAAAAAAAATTATATGAAAATTTATTAAATATGAAAATATTACATAATATGAATTAATGATTTTCCTATTACTACACATGTTTTAAATGATTGAATTTTTGATAATTATATGATGTTCATATTATTAATTGGATTACAAATTTGACATAGTAGAACCATAATAATATCATAAAAATCATAAAAATCTATAAAAATAATTCATATTATAATCTATGTAAAGAGGTGTTCAAATGAAAAATTAAAATTAGTTGTCCAATGGAGGATGTTGTCATTACATACACATGGTTTATGATTTCAATTTTCAATGATTGTATGAAATAATAAATATTTTTCATCAATTTAGAATATAAAATATCACATTAATATAACATGTATGTATTAAATTATCTTATATGATATTTCATATATGGTGATTAAGTAATATGAAAAATGTTACACAATAGACGTGGTTTCCCACACGACAAATGATTCTTTGTTTTTTTAATATTAGAAAAATTGTAAGAGTGTTTATGATTATACCTTAATTATAGTATAATTCCAATATAGTAATTATTAATATTTTAACATTTTATTATGGTGAAATGAAATTTGAGGAATATTAAAATATCATAAGAAAATATAAATATAAAATATTGGTTAGAAACATATTCCACAATTCAAAGATTATCACCATTCAAAATATGCATAAACCATTGTGGGATAGGATTCTGAAAAACATAAATAACATAGGGTGTATATGATATTGGATTATATGTTTTTATAGATGTTTTGATAAACATAAGATGTTTTGATGGTATGTATGTGAAGAGGGAAGTCCACATTAACAAATTAAAAGGAATGCAATTTTTTTATATAACAAAACAATTACATAATAGAATGTCACAATCACGGTTATTGCTCAAAATTATACATATAATGTACTAGAGAGTAGACAATGATTGAAAACACCTCCATAATTAAAATAGAATCATGTTTTAGAAATGTTAGTCTATTTTCCCAAAGGTTACCCACTTTTGCCATTTTAGTTTTCACCACGATACAATGATTTTACCTTTGTAATTTATTTTTAAAGATTGAAATTAAAATGAAACATATTATATAATTTGGGCATAATTATTATATATATGAAATATTATTTTACTAAATTTTTTAAATTTAATAATATTTATTTTGTAAACTCTAAATGTATAATGTTTTAAAACAATATTTTTAATAAAATTATCTAAATATTCGAATGTGAAATATGGGTTTACAAATTTGAAATAATATTATTAATATTTTATATTAAAATATAAATTTTATATTTTTTTAGAAAAATGTATCCTAAAATTCACGTACATAGTTATACACTATTAAGATCTGAAGAGTATTATTATTCTTAAAAATTATATTATTAAATATTCACCTTAAAGCATGCTTCTAAAAAATTCAAAAATACAACTTAATAAAACATGGTATTGTTAAATCTAAAATGATTCTAATTATTTAACTTTTTCATCCAAAAATGAATGAAAATTTAGATTTATTTAAAAGCATAAAATATGGTGAAAAAAATTTTTATAGGAAATATTCTTTTTTAATAAAAACTACTATTTCCCTAAATTATTTAATGATTATAGTATTAATATATAATAATATTATTCTATCAAAATAATAATTTTTTTTATTAAAATTTTATTTTTTAGAATATCAATTTTATGAGTCATGTAAATTTCACACAATCATATTCTAAACAAAATAAAAACTTTTATGATATGCATATAAAGATAAATATTTGGATATAATTTTTTATTATCACAATTTATAAATTCCTAACATAATATGATCTCTGTGTAAGTCAAGGGTGTCAAATAATCTGTAGTTACAATTTCCATTTGTTATTTGAAAAGCATGGTTCTTGTGGAAATATCTATGAGTTTGAAGTTCTCCAATATAAGTTTTTTCTCACAATTAAATTTCATTACATTAGCATGGAATTTTTTAAGGGAAATCTCTAGTTATTTTCCATATATTATGAGTTTTCTCAAACCTGAGTCATATGAATGAATTCGACATTATTATACCATTTCGTCTAATATTATTTATTATTTTATTGATATGGAAACATAAATTTAAATTAGACATTTTATTATCTTTGTATTAATGGAAATATTTAACGATTTTACAATTTAATCTTCTTTTCATGGTGTGAGATATGCCACTATCATAATGATAATGTTGGCATAATATAAAAATAACTCTATGGTTTTAACATGTTTTAAATTATAGGATGATTTTCAATTTATGAAATTCATATAATACAAATATTAATCATATTAATAATTGATAATTAATTTCACTAATATATATTTAATCAATAAATAATATTTATTTTTATTTTAGTAATTCGTTATATAATTAATTATTAATTATAATATTATTACTTATAAATAAATTTCATTTCCCATTATCATTATTTATATTAAATTATTAATAATTATTAATGATTTTTTTTATTTCTCATAAAATTTTTTATCTGTGTATATATATATATATATGAGTTTAATAAATCATTATTTTTTGTTGTTTTTATTACTAATTATATTATTGGAAATGTAATTCTATTAATTTTTTTATTACATTATTAATAACTATTAATATTTAATGATTAATAATAACTATTAATATTTATCAATTTGATGGAGACAATTATTCATAATAACTACTTATATTAATAATTATAAAAATATATATTATATTATATTACTAGTATTTAATAACAATATTGTCAAATAAAAAATTAAAATAAATACTTAATTTTAATTTTTTTATTATTTGATTATCAATTTACATAATAATAATTATTCGCAATATTGTCATTTAAATAGTAACTACATTATTTTAATTAATTTAAATTAATATTAAATATTTACATATTTCATGTTAGTAAATACTTATAATTTTTAATTGTATTTTTTGTAATATAATTATAGTATAATTAATAGTATTGTATTATCATTTTAATATGTTGGAATGGGGTACTGCTAATCCAACTTCGAAATAAAAAAATGTTTGTTAACGTAGGCTACCCAAGGAAAGAGAATGGTGGGTATCCAGTTAAGGGGTGTAATATATTCAAAATAATTAATCCAATGTATTACAGAATAAAAAGGTATAATATTGTTTTAATTATAAATACATTAATATATAAAAAATATAAAAAGAAAAAAACATTTAAAAAACAACACAATTGTCTTGTAATTTTCATGGAAGTAAGTAAATTTGAGAGTGTCTTTATTGAAAACATTTTAATTAAATTATTATCTGAGATAACACCTTGATTATAAATTATTTAATGTGGGTGTTGTATAAGACATTATCTCCTTTGTAACATTTTTAATGATTGATATTTCTCAAAATACATCATTAATGAAAATTGTTATCTTGGGAAAATATAAGAGACAACATGTAACATTTTCATGAAATATTATATGATGGTCAAGAAATATATTCCCTAAAAAAATATATAGTGAAATAATTATTTATTTTTCATTTATATGATAATTTATCAACAAACATGCATTTGTATTGAATCATTTATGCATGATGGTACATATGAATAAAGGTATGCATTAGGACAATGTCTGATATGGATGATATTTTAAGGATAAAATGTAGTATGGTTAACATGGTAAGGATATAATTTCATTTAAATGACAATATATGGATCATATTTTGTAATTATGAATCTATAAGGAAGATCCATGGATACAAAAAATGTTGAATATATAAATTATTATTTAAAAAATTCATAAGATTCATCCAAATATATTAAATATAATATACAGGTAAAGATAAAAATAACAAAAGCATCATTTTATAATTTTTAGAAAAAGGTAATATCAGAGAGTTTCCAAAATAATAACATTGTACAAAAGTGTATCAAATATTAATATACATTTTGATTAGTAATTCATTGGGGAAATTATTTTAATAACATATTGTGATTGGGGGTTCTTTTTTAGAGAATACACACTATATGAAATGATTTCATATCCTGGAGTAATGGGAATGTAGATGAAGAATTAACATATGGGGTTATATATTTTTTAATTGAATCCTTAGATGAGAATATGTTGTTGAGATTTTTGGAGGTTAAAAATGGTGATTGATATGGAACATTAACATAGATAATTAAATGTTATTTATATAAAAAATAAATTTTGTTTGAAATATAGAGAAAAAAGCTATAATTGTTTACTATAAATACTCGCATGGTTTGTCACGACCCATCCTTGGGGCATATGTCCTGACTACCCCAAGCCCGCCTTCCATAGGCCCGGGGCTGGCAACTAGCACCAAAGGGGTAATCCCTATAAAAAGGGAATGCGTTGCCTTTTAACCTGTAACAAAAACACATCCTGAACACAAAGAATCAGAGTACACAATTGAAAGTAAAAACTAAGTAAAACAGTATACAAAATTAAGTGTTGAAATTCATGGGGCCAGAAATACAATCCCAATTGTAAAGTACAAAAACAGTAAAGCTAATACAACTGTAGAAAGGTAAACAGCTACTACTGAGTCATCCTCTAGGAATCCCACCTAAAGTGTGGGTACATATGGCCTCCTCAACATCCTAGGTCCGTCTGTCTGCTCCGAGTAAATCTCACCAAGTGGTCCATCTCCGGGTATCGTCCAGCTGTACAACTCTCTACCTCGATCAGTGTTGTATTTCTTCTGCAACCAACACAATGATGTGCGGGCATAGCCCGTGCAGAGTTGAGCATAACGATACTCAGTAGGGGACTCCGAGCTCCCTGAAGGTCTCCCAGAATCCACAAAGGATAAACCACAATTGAACGATAAAATCACGAAGTATCAACCAACCCTACTTAGGTATATTCCCATACATATACCTAGGTTACCAGCCACAACCCGACTTCTACTCTCGAGCCCAATCACATCCCAGTATACATAGGAATTAAATTCAATCACATCGATGATATTGATTGAAAGAAAAGACTCATCTCAAACAGGAATACATCTTTCATATAGAGATAGATATGATTAGATTTAGTCACTAATTCATCTAAGTTCTCGGACACACACATGATACAGGACTGGCTAAGCTGTTAGACCCACACAGGATACATGACCATTTATGCTATCGGACCCACACAGGATACAGGACCAGCTACTCTGTCGGACCCACACAGGATATAGGAACAGAAGTCCGAAATATCGGTCCCACTGAGGATCCCGGTATAGTAGTCATCGCTGTCGAACCAACAGAGGATTTCGGTTTAGTAATCATCGATGTCGAACCCACATAGGATTCTGATACAGTAGTCGTCCCAGCCAGCTCTATGGTTCCAGCAAACAGCACGCTCGATTTCAGGAGGGTCCGCTTCTCCGGGCAAATGATGATACATCAACTAACACTAATTTCTGAGTTTATGTAATCTGTAGTTGAGTATCATCATAAAGAACCCAACGCGATAGACGGCGTTCTAATCGGACGACCGGTCTGAGAGTTATTAGCATTTTCGTTCCAGGGGACTGGTTGAATTTACGCTCGTTCCAAACCCAACCTCTTTGCAAAGCTGTCAAAAAGTCACTTAGAGGATCTAAAAACGTCCTCCTCATCGTGAGGGTCTTAGTTCCACAGACGACATGTCGATCAGATGCGCGATCTAGGATATATTCACCTTTAAGCGAAGATGGGTCTAGCCCATCAAGCCCAGTGAGCTGGCTGGTCAGCCCGACCGTGTTTGGCGGGTCTAACCCGGCTGGGGTTCAGCCCGACCCAGGGGAGTATGGCCCACACACGGACCCAGCCACGCTTCGGGCCATTTGATTTTCCCGACGGCTCCTTGCAGGGCCGGACCTCCTCTGCTCGACAGTTCGTAGCTGGCTGGTTCTGTCCGGCTCGAGTGGCCCGCATGACGGGGCGCAGTTCTCCCCACGCAGCGCCAAGCGGCGTCGCGGTCTTCCAGTGCAGACGACTAGCGTCCGATCGGTTCACCCACTAGAGTGGCCCACACAGCTGGCCACGATCATATCCGCGTGGCGCCTACAGGTGTCGCGGTCCTTCAGCCCTGCTGGTAGGCAGCCGGCCGGCTCCTCTAGCTGAGCGTCCCGTGGTTGTAGGTCGTGGTATCCCTCCACACGGTGCCGATGGGCGCCACGGTCTTCCAACGGGCCGACCGGTCGTCTGTGGACCGGATCAACGGTGGCTAGTTTAGCCGACCGACTCAGCACCTCCACCATGGTGTGACGGTGTCGTGGTCCTGGTGCTCTCTACACGGCGCGACAGTGCTGCACCTCCTTCGTTGTCGCGGTTCTTCTCCGGTGCAGTGCGACGGCAAAACACCCTTTCGGCTCCGCCTCCGATGTCAACCAAACGAGATTCAACGGAGGGTCATTGGGTAGTGTATTTTTGGCCCGTGCCCTCCGGGTTATGTGATATCAATTTTCCACCATCAAACCAAAGTAAACATCGAAGAATTGAGGATATAATTTTATTCATATAAAATTAAACAAATCCCCCTAACCTGATTCAAGAACATTTTCGAAGTCACGGAAGACGGTGTCGCAGATTATGGAAGTCATCCCATCAATGTCGGAGGGATAGTCTTTGTCATTGGTGACGTTCTTAATGGGTTAAATCTTCCCTTGTGTGCCCCAATTCGAATGGAAGGAGAAGCGTCGTCGTTTTTCGGTGGTGACGGTGTTCTTTGTTGGATGAAATCTCTCCCTATTTTTCCGAGGCTCCACCAATACTCCCATGCTCTCCAAAAAATATGCCAACCACATATAAAAGAATATCTTCACTTATTTAATGTTGGCATAATGTTTTCAAAATTGAAACACTCAAATTAATTATTAATTGTGGAGCTCAATTAATTAATTAATGGTGTTTGAAAATTAATGAGAGAAAGTGGGAGGTGGAGAGTTTTCAAATTTAAAAAGGTAGGTGGACAGTGGAGGGTTTACCCCACATCAATGGGGGGTTTCAATAGTTTCAAGGGGTAGTTGAGGGGTTTGAATTCATGTGGGCTCCACCACACAATATCCTCGCATGGGAGGTAATGTGGGGAGTGGGACCCACTTCCATCTTCCCTTCGGTGGATTTAACCACCACCCAATTAGAAATATGTGACTCATATTTTTATTTATTTAAATTAGAAAACCCCCAAAAAATAACATCCAACCTATATAAAACTCAACTACAGTAAAGGTCTCCTTAAGCGAATACTAGTGGTGAGAGTTCATCAGTGTTCTTGGATTTCAATTCTGAGCTCCGGTTCAAAAGATATAAAATCCCGCTTGTATGTCTACTAAACGCACTAGAAGAAAAATTCAAAAAAATATTCTAGGAACACCGGGCCTTGGAATCAGGTTCCGTCAGAAACTACAAACTTGTAAAATTCCTGTGAATTTAAAAAAAATCCACGGGATTTATAGGTCTATAAATTCTACCAACCTCATGGTTTATGTCCCTGTAAGCTACAACACACACTAAGAGAACAAATGGGGGTACTGAGCACACATATGAGCCTCTCGCTCCCATGTACTCTCCTGGACGTTCCCGTGCTGCTAGTGAATCTACACTAGAGAAATTTTCTTTCAACATAGGACCCACTCCAATCGATCATCAATCTCCACTGGGTCCTCCATGAATGTCACCCTGTCATCGATGTCCAGCCCCTCATATTCAATGTTGGGGGACGGGTCATGCACGTATCTCCTCAGCGGAGATACGTGGAAGATGTCGTGCACCCGATGCAACTGAGGTGGAAGTTCCAAAAAGTAAGCCACCTCACCTATTCTGCTGAGGACTTGGAATGGTCCACTGAATCACAGAGATAACATGCCGCCTCGGCCAAATCTATGTAGACCTCATAGAGGTGAGAGAAGTAAAAAAGTCATGGTCTCCATCCTCGAACTCCAGTGGTCTCCATCTCCTATCCGCATAGGACTTCTGTCTGCTCTATGCAGTCTTTATCTGCTCCTAGAAAATATTCACCTTCTCTGTACTAGCCTAAACCATCTCTAGTCCAACATGTAATGACTCCCCTAGGTCATTCCATCACAGAGGCGATCTGCAAGGTCGGTCATACACTGCCTCGTAAGGTGCCATCCGGATGGTGGAGTGGTAGCTGTTGTTTTACGCAATCTCCACCAAGGGTAATTGATCCTCCCAGTTGTGACCAATGTTAAGGACAAAAGAACGAATCATGTCCTCAATTGTCTGGATGGTTTGCTCGGTCTGGCCATCCATCTGAGGATGGAAGGAGGTTCTCAAGCAAAGATGCATCCCAAAAGCCTCATGCAACCCCTTCTAATGCAGGGAAGTAAAGCGTGTGTCACGGTAGGAGACAATAGAAGAAGGTACTCCATATAAACGCACAATCTCCTAAATGTAGAGGCATCCCAAGCTCTCTACAGAACCCTGCTCTCTGATCGGTAAGAAGTGGGATGACTTGATGAGTTGGACAATGATCACCCAGATAGAGTCATGTCCTCTGGTTGTATGTGGATGTATCATCATGAAATCCATGGATATCACATCCCACATCATCTCTGGGACATCTAAGGGCTGTACTAATCATGATGGTACCTGGTGCTCCGCCTTCACTTGCTGACAAGTGAGGCATCGCGAGACAAACTCTGTTACTACCATCTTCATACCCGGCCACTAGTGTTGTCATCTAATGTCTTGATACATATTTGACACTCCTAGATTTACCGCTGGTGAGGAAGTGTGGAACTCCATCAACACCTCCTCCTGTAGAACAACTGGTACCATGGTACGTCCTCTAAAGAGGATGACGTGCTCCCCACCTTCATAAAATCTATCAGGTGCCTGCCTTGAGGATATCGGAGCACATCGTGTCTCACAGTCAATGTCCCCACACTGTGCCTCCCTAAATCGCTAAAGGAGTGGAGGAGTGACTGTCTATGACTTTAGAAAGATAGCTCCAACACTATCCATAGAAGATACCAGCAAAGTGGCCAGCTGCATCGTCTCCTCTCCTAGAAGATGAATGCTCGATCTCCTACTGAGAGAATCTACTACAATGTTCCCCTTCCCAAGTGTATAGAAAATATAGAAGTCATAGTCTTGGAGGAAATCGAGCCATTTCCAATATCTCAGGTTCTGGTCCTTCTCTGAGAAGATGTACCTGAGACTCTGGTGGCCATAATAGACTGTAAAACGCTCGCCCATCAGATCGTGTCGCCACATCTTCAAGGAGAAGATCCCTGGTGCTAACTCCAGGTCATGGTTATCATAGTTCTTTTTGTGATATCTCAACTACCGTGAACCATATGTGATCACTGCTCGATCCAACATCATGACACACCCGAGTCCGGTCCCCGATGTATCGCAGTAAACAACGTACCCTACGCCCTCCTTCAGTAGCTTCTAGATGGGCACACTTGTCAACCTCTACCTCATCTCTTGAAAGCTCTAATGACATCTATCTGACCACACGAAGGGTTTCCCCTTCTTTGTCAATGCTGAAAGTGGTTCTTGAACTCAACAGAAGTCTAATAAAAATCTCTGATAGTTGCCTGCCAGTCCCAGAAAACAATTACTTTTTTCCCATACTTAGTCGAATGCACTACAAGATGTGGTATTGAAAAAAAAATTACATATTAATGGATTTATAACCTTATTTATACTTATAACCATATATAACTCCCACACATAATAAATATCGAAATATTTATCAATTAGTTTTTTATTATAAACCCATGCCATGTTTTTTATGATTTTGGTTGCCTCTGGTAGTTTTGGAGTGGTGATAGTAGTTATTAATAATTTTTTTTTCAAAATCCCAAGTTCATACATTTTATTATAATGGATTACTTATTATGATCTGGGATGTCTAAATTTTTATTTATGATTTATTTAATCTCTATCATATAATATGGAACTTTTAATGACCATTTTTACATGTATATATGATTATAACATTTATTATTTTCATATTAATCCATGATATAATTTAATATAATTGTTATAGTTGGTTGAAAACATGCCCAAATCCTAAAAATACCATGATTATGCGTTATTATGAGTTGATTCATATGTTTTATCATTACATTAGTACAATAATTATGTCTAATATTGTTCATTTGTATAATATATTAAAATTAAAAAAAATTATCTGAAAATTTATTAAATATGAAAATATTACATAATATGAATTAATGATTTTCCTATTACTACACATGTTTTAAATGATTGAATTTTTGATAATTATATGATGTTCATATTATTAATTGGATTACAAATTTGACATAGTAGAACCATAATAATATCATAAAAATCATAAAAATCTATAAAAATAATTCATATTATAATCTATGTAAAGAGGTGTTCAAATGAAAAATTAAAATTAGTTGTCCAATGGAGGATGTTGTCATTACGTACACATGGTTTATGATTTTAATTTTCAATGATTGTATGAAATGATAAATATTTTTCATCAATTTAGAATATAAAATATCACATTAATATAACATGTATGTATTAAATTATCTAATATGATATTTCATATATGGTGATTAAGTAATATGAAAAATGTTACACAATAGACGTGGTTTCCCACACGACAAATGTTTCATTGTTTTTTTAATATTAGAAAAATTGTAAGAGTTTTTATGATTATACCTTAATTATAGTATAATTCCAATATAGTAATTATTAATATTTTAAAATTTTATTATGGTGAAATGAAATTTGAGGAATATTAAAATAACATAAGAAAATATAAATATAAAATATTGGTTAGAAACATATTCCACAATTCAAAGATTATCACCATTCAAAATATGCATAAACCATTGTGGGATAGGATTCTAAAAAACATAAATAACATAGGGTGTAAATGATATTGGATTATATGTTTTTATAGATGTTTTGATAAACATAAGATGTTTTGATGGTATGTATGTGAAGAGGGAAGTCCACATTAACAAATTAAAAGGAATGCAATTTTTTTATATAACAAAACAATTACATAATAGAATGTCACAATCACAGTTATTTCTCAAAATTATACGTATAATGTACTAGAGAGTAGACAATGATTGGAAACACCTCCATAATTAAAATAGAATCATGTTTTAGAAATGTTAGTCTCTTTTCCCAAAGGTTACCCACTTTTGCCATTTTAGTTTTCACCACGATACAATGATTTTACCTTTGTAATTTATTTTTAAAGATTGAAATTAAAATGAAACATATTATATAATTTGGGCATAATTATTATATATATGAAATATTATTTTACTCAATTTTTTAAATTTAATAATATTTATTTTGTAAACTCTAAATGTATAATGTTTTAAAACAATATTTTTAATAAAATTATATAAATATTCGAATGTGAAATATGGGTTTACAAATTTGAAATAATATTATTAATATTTTATATTAAAATATAAATTTTATATTTTTTTAGAAAAATGTATCCTAAAATTCACGTACATAGTTATACACTATTAAGATCTGAAGAGTATTATTATTCTTAAAAATTATATTATTAAATATTCACCTTAAAGAATGCTTCTAAAAAATTAAAAAATACAACTTAATAAAACATGGTATTGTTAAATCTAAAATGATTCTAATTATTTAACTTTTTCATCCAAAAATGAATGAAAATTTACATTTATTTAAAAGCATAAAATATGGTGAAAAACAATTTTATAGGAAATATTATTTTTTAATAAAAACTACTATTTCCCTAAATTATTTAATGATTACAGTATTAATATATAATAATATTATTCTATCAAAATAATAATTTTTTTTATTAAAATTTTATTTTTTAGAATATCAATTTTATGAGTCATGTAAATTTCACACAATCATATTCTAAACAAAATAAAAACTTTTATGATATGCATATAAAGATAAATATTTGGATATAATTTTATATTATCACGATTTATAAATTCCTAACATAATATGATCTCTGTGTAAGTCAAGGGTGTCAAATAATCTGTAGTTACAATTTCCATTTGTTATTTGAAAAGCTTGGTTCTTGTGGAAATATCTAGGAGTTTGAAGTTCTCCAATATAAGTTTTTTCTCACAATTAAATTTCATTACATTAGCATGGAATTTTTTAAGGGAAATCTCTAGTTATTTTCCATATATTATGAGTTTTCTCAAACCTGAGTCATATGAATGAATTCGACATTATTATACCATTTCGTCTAATATTATTTATTATTTTATTGATATGGAGACATAAATTTAAATTAGACATTTTATTATCTTTGTATTAATGGAAATATTTAACGATTTTACAATTTAATCTTCTTTTCATGGTGTGAGATATGCCACTATCATAATGATAATGTTGGCATAATATAAAAATAACTCTATGGTTTTAACATGTTTTAAATTATAGGATGATTTTCAATTTATGAAATTCATATAATACATATATTAATCATATTAATAATTGATAATTAATTTCACTAATATATATTTAATCAATAAATAATATTTATTTTTATTTTAGTAATTCGTTATATAATTAATTATTAATTATAATATTATTACTTATAAATAAATTTCATTTCCCATAATCATTATTTATATTAAATTATTAATAATTATTAATGATTTTTTTTATTTCTCATAAAATATTTTATGTGTGTATATATATATATATATGATTTTAATAAATCATTATTTTTTGTTGTTTTTATTACTAATTATATTATTGGAAATGTAATTCTATTAATTTTTTTATTACATTATTGATAACTATTAATATTTAATGATTAATAATAACTATTAATATTTATCAATTTGATGCAGACAATTATTCATAATAACTACTTATATTAATAATTATAAAAATATATATTATATTATATTACTAGTATTTAATAACAATATTGTCAAATAAAAAATTAAAATAAATACTTAATTTTAATTTTTTTATTATTTGATTATCAATTTACATAATAATAATTATTCGCAATATTGTCATTTAAATAGTAACTACATTATTTTAATTAATTTAAATTAATTTTAAATATTTACATATTTCATGTTAGTAAATACTTATAATTTTAAATTGTATTTTTTGTAATATAATTATAGTATAATTAATAGTATTGTATTATCATTTTAATATGTTGGAATGGGGTACTGCTAATCCAACATCGAAATAAAAAAATGTTTGTTAACGTAGGCTACCCAAGGAAAGAGAATGGTGGGTATCCAGTTAAGGGGTGTAATATATTCAAAATAATTAATCCAATGTATTACAGAATAAAAAGGTATAATATTGTTTTAATTATAAATACATTAATATATAAAAAATATAAAAAGAAAAAAACATTTAAAAAACAACACAATTGTCTTGTAATTTTCATGGAAGTAAGTAAATTTGAGAGTGTCTTTATTGAAAACATTTTAATTAAATTATTCTCTGAGATAACACCTTGATTATAAATTATTTAATGTGGGTGTTGTATAAGACATTATCTCCTTTGTAACATTTTTAATGATTGATATTTCTCAAAATACATCATTAATGAAAATTGTTATCTTGGGAAAATATAAGAGACAACATGTAACATTTTCATGAAATATTATATGATGGTCAAGAAATATATTCCCTAAAAAAATATATAGTGAAATAATTATTTATTTTTCATTTATATGATAATTTATCAATAAACATGCATTTGTATTGAATCATTTATGCATGATGGTACATATGAATAAAGGTATGCATTAGGACAATGTCTGATATGGATGATATTTTAAGGATAAAATGTAGTATGGTTAACATGGTAAGGATATAATTTCATTTAAATGACAATATATGGATCATATTTTGTAATTATGAATCTATAAGGAAGATCCATGGATACAAAAAATGTTGAATATATAAATTATTATTTAAAAAATTCATAAGATTCATCCAAATATATTAAATATAATATATAGGTAAAGATAAAAATAACAAAAGCATCATTTTATAATTTTTAGAAAAAGGTAATATCAGAGAGTTTCCAAAATAATAACATTGTACAAAAGTGTATCAAATATTAATATACATTTTGATTAGTAATTCAATGGGGAAATTATTTTAATAACTTATTGTGATTGGGGGTTCTTTTTTAGAGAATACACACTGTATGAAATGATTTCATATCCTGGAGTAATGGGAATGTAGATGAAGAATTAACATATGGGGTTATATATTTTTTAATTGAATCCTTAGATGAGAATATGTTGTTGAGATTTTTGGAGGTTAAAAAAGGTGATTGATATGGAACATTAACATAGATAATTAAATGTTATTTATATAAAAAATAAATTTTGTTTGAAATATAGAGAAAAAAGCTATAATTGTTTACTATAAATACTCGCATGGTTTGTCACGACCCATCCTTGGGGCCTATGTCCTGACTACCCCAAGCCCGCCTTCCATAGGCCCGGGGCTGGCGACTAGCACCAAAGGGGTAATCCCTATAAAAAGGGAATGCGTTGCCTTTTAACCTGTAACAAAAACACATCCTGAACACAAAGAATCAGAGTACACAATTGAAAGTAAAAACTAAGTAAAACAGTATACAAAATTAAGTGTTGAAATGCATGGGGCCAGAAATACAATCCCAATTGTAAAGTACAAAAACAGTAAAGCTAATACAACTGTAGAAAGGTAAACAGCTACTACTGAGTCATCCTCTAGGAATCCCACCTAAAGTGCGGGTACATATGGCCTCCTCAACATCCTAGGTCCGTCTGTCTGCTCCGAGTAAATCTCACCAAGTGGTCCATCTCCAGGTACCGTCCAGCTGTACAACTCTCTACCTCGATCAGTGTTGTATTTCTTCTGTAACCAACACAATGATGTGCGGGCATAGCCCGTGCAGAGGTGAGCATAACGATACTCAGTAGGGGACTCCGAGCTCCCTGAAGGTCTCCCAGAATCCACAAAGGATAAACCACAATTGAACGATAAAATCACGAAGTATCAACCAACCTTACTTAGGTATATTCCCATACATATACCTAGGTTACCAGCCACAAACCGACTTCTACTCTCGAGCCCAATCACATCCCAGTATACATTGGAATTAAATTCAATCACATCGATGATATTGATTGAAAGAAAAGACTCATCTCAAACAGGAATACATCTTTCATATAGAGATAGATATGATTAGATTTAGTCACTAATTCATCTAAGTTCTCGGACACACACATGATACAGGACTGGCTAAGCTGTCAGACCCACACAGGATACATGACCATTTATGCTATCGGACCCACACAGGATACAGGACCAGCTACTCTGTCGGACCCACACAGGATATAGGAACAGAAGTCCGAAATATCGGTCCCACTGAGGATCCCGGTATAGTAGTCATCGCTGTCGAACCAACAGAGGATTTCGGTTTAGTAATCATCGATGTCGAACCCACATAGGATTCTGATACAGTAGTCGTCCCAGCCAGCTCTATGGTTCCAGCAAATAGCACGCTCGATTTCAGGAGGGTCCGCTTCTCGGGACAAGTGATGATACATCAACTAACACTAATTTCTGAGTTTATGTAATCTGTAGTTGAGTATCATCATAAAGAACCCAACGCGATAGACGGCGTGTTAATCGGACGACCGGTCTGAGAGTTATTAGCATTTTCGTTCCAGGGGACTGGTTGAATTTACGCTCGTTCCAAACCCAACCTCTTTGCAAAGTTGTCAAAAAGTCACTTAGAGGATCTAAAAACGTCCTCCTCATCGTGAGGGTCTTAGTTCCACAGAAGACATGTCGATCAGATGCGCGATCTAGGATATATTCACCTTTAAGCGAAGATGGGTCTAGCCCATCAAGCCCAGTGAGCTGGCTGGTCAGCCCGATCGTGTTTGGCGGGTCTGACCCGGATGGGGTTCAGCCCGACCCAGGGGAGTATGGCCCACACACGGACCCAGCCACGCTTCGGGCCATTTGGTTTTCCCGACGGCTCCTTGCAGGGCCGGACCTCCTCTGCTCGACAGTTCGTAGCTGGCTGGTTCTGTCCGGCTCGAGTGGCCCGCATGACGGGGCGCGGTTCTCCCCACGCAGCGCCAAGCGGCATCGCGGTCTTCCAGTGCGGACGACTAGCGTCCGATCGGTTCACCCACTAGAGTGGCCCACACAGCTGGCCACGATCATATCTGCGTGGCGCCTACAGGTGTCGCGGTCCTTCAGCCCTGCTGGTAGGCAGTCGGCCGGCTCCTCTAGCCGAGCGTCCCGTGGTTGTAGGTCGTGGTATCCCTCCACACGGTGCCGATGGGCGCCACGGTCTTCCAACGGGCCGACCGGTCGTCTGTGGACCGGATCAATGGTGGCTAGTTTAGCCGACCGACTCAGCACCTCCACCATGGTGTGACGGTGTCGTGGTCCTGGTGCTCTCTACACGGCGCGACAGTGCTGCACCTCCTTCGTTGTCGCGGTTCTTCTCCGGTGTAGTGCGACGGCAAAACACCCTTTCGGCTCCGCCTCCGATGTCAACCAAACGAGATTCAACGGAGGGTCATTGGGCAGTGTATGTTTGGCCCGTGCCCTCCGGGTTATGTGATATCAATTTTCCACCATCAAACCAAAGTAAACATCGAAGAATTGAGGATATAATTTTATTCATATAAAATTAAACAAATCCCCCTAACCTGATTCAAGAACATTTTCAAAGTCACGGAAGACGTTGTCGCAGATTATGGAAGTCATCCCATCAATGTCGGAGGGATAGTCTTTGTCATTGGTGACGTTCTTAATGGGTCAAATCTTCCCTTGTGTGCCCCAATTCGAATGGAAGGAGAAGCGTCGTCGTTTTTCGTTGGTGACGGTGTTCTTTGTTGGATGAAATCTCTCCCTATTTTTCCGAGGCTCCACCAATACTCCCATGCTCTCCAAAAAATATGCCAACCACATATAAAAGAATATCTTCACTTATTTAATGTTGGCATAATGTTTTCAAAATTGAAACACTCAAAATAATTATTAATTGTGGAGCTCAATTAATTAATTAATGGTGTTTGAAAATTAATGAGAGAAAGTGGGAGGTGGAGAGTTTTCAAATTTAAAAAGGTAGGTGGACAGTGGAGGGTTTACCCCACATCAATGGGGGGTTTCAATAGTTTCAAGGGGTAGTTGAGGGGTTTGAATTCATGTGGGCTCCACCACACAATATCCTCGCATGGGAGGTAATGTGGGGAGTGGGACCCACTTCCATCTTCCCTTCGGTGGATTTAACCACCACCCAATTAGAAATATGTGACTCATATTTTTATTTATTTAAATTAGAAAACCCCCAAAAAATAACATCCAACCTATATAAAACAAAACTGCAGTAAAGGTCTCCTTAAGCGAATACTAGTGGTGAGAGTTCATCAGTGTTCTTGGATTTCAATTCTGAGCTCCGGTTCAAAAGATATAAAATCCCGCTTGTATGTCTACTAAACGCACTAGAAGAAAAATTCAGAAAAATATTCTAGGCACACAGGGCCTTGGAATCAGGTTCCGTCAGAAACTACAAACTTGTAAAATACCCGTGAATTTAAAAAAACAATCCACGGGATTTATAGGTCTATAAATTCTACCAACCTCATGGTTTATGTCCCTGTAAGCTACAACACACACTAAGAGAACAAATGGGGGTACTGAGCACACATATGAGCCTCTCGCTCCCATGTACTCTCCTGGACGTTCCCGTGCTGCCAGTGAATCTACACTAGAGAAATTTTCTTTCAACATAGGACCCACTCCAATCGATCATCGATCTCCACTAGGTCCTCCGTGAATGTCACCCTGTCATCGATGTCCAGCCCCTCATATTCAATGTTGGGGGACGGGTCATGCACGTATCTCCTCAGCGGAGATACGTGGAAGATGTCGTGCACCCGATGCAACTGAGGTGGAAGTTCCAAAAAGTAAGCCACCTCACCTATTCTGATGAGGACTTGGAATGGTCCACTGAATCACAGAGATAACATGCCGCCTCGGCCAAATCTATGTAGACCTCATAGAGGTGAGAGAAGTAAAAAAATCATGGTCTCCATCCTCGAACTCCAGTTGTCTCCATCTCCTATCCGCATAGGACTTCTGTCTGCTCTATGCAGTCTTTATCTGCTCCTAGAAAATATTCACCTTCTCTGTACTAGCCTAAACCATCTCTAGTCCAACATTTAATGACTCCCCTAGGTCATTCCATCACAGAGGCGATCTGCAAGGTCGGTCATACACTGCCTCGTAAGGTGCCATCCGGATGGTGGAGTGGTAGCTGTTGTTTTACGCAATCTCCACCAAGGGTAATTGATCCTACCAGTTGTGACCAATGTTAAGGACAAAAGAACGAATCATGTCCTCAATTGTCTGGATGGTTTGCTCGGTCTGGACATCCATCTGAGGATGGAAGGAGGTTCTCAAGCAAAGATGCATCCCAAAAGCCTCATGCAACCCCTTCTAATGTAGGGAAGTAAAGCGTGTGTCACGGTAGGAGACAATAGAAGACGGTACTCCATATAAACGCACAATCTCCTAAATGTAGAGGCATCCCAAGCTCTCTACAGAACCCTGCTCTCTGATCGGTAAGAAGTGGGATGACTTGATGAGTTGGACAATGATCACCCAGATAGAGTCATGTCCTCTGGTTGTATGTGGATGTCTCATCATGAAATCCATGGATATCCCATCCCACATCATCTCTGGGACCTCTAAGGGTTGTACTAAGCATGATGGTACCTGGTGCTCCGCCTTCACTTGCTGACAAGTGAGGCATCGCGAGACAAACTCTGTTACTACCATCTTCATACCCGGCCACTAGTGTTGTCATCTAATGTCTTGATACATATTTGACACTCCTAGATTTACCGCTGGTGAGGAAGTGTGGAACTCCATCAACACCTCCTCCTGTAGAGAAACTGGTACCATGGTACGTCCTCTAAAGAGGATGACGTGCTCCCCACCTTCATAAAATCTATCAGGTGCCTGCCTTGAGGATATCGGAGCACATCGTGTCTCACAGTCAATGTCCCCACACTGTGCCTCCCTAAATCGCTAAAGGAGTGGAGGAGTGACTGTCTACGACTTTAGAAAGATAGCTCCAACACTATCCATAGAAGATACCAGCAAAGTGGCCAGCTGCATCGTCTCCTCTCCTAGAAGCTGAATGCTCGATCTCCTACTGAGAGAATCTACTACAATGTTCCCCTTCCCAAGTGTATAGAAAATATAGAAGTCATAGTCCTGGAGGAAATCGAGCCATTGCCAATATCTCAGGTTCTGGTCCTTCACTGAGAAGATGTACCTGAGACTCTGGTGGCCATAATAGACTGTTAAACGCTCGCCCATCAGATCGTGTCGCCACATCTTCAAGGAGATGATCCCTGGTGCTAACTCCAGGTCATGGTTATCATAGTTCTTTTTGTGATATCTCAACTACCGTGAACCATATGTGATCACTGCTCGATCCAACATCATGACACACCCGAGTCCGGTCCCCGATGTATCGCAGTAAACAACGTACACTATGCCCTCCTTCAGTAGCTTCTAGATGGGCACACTTGTCAACCTCTACCTCATCTCTTGATAACTCTAATGGCATCTATCTGACCACACGAAGGGTTTCCCCTTCTTTGTCAATGCTGAAAGTGGTTCTTGAACTCAACAGAAGTCTGACAAAAATCTCTGATAGTTGCCTGCCAGTCCCAGAAAACTATGAACCTCAGTCACACTCCTAGGTGGCTCCCAAGAATGTAATTCCTCGATATCCACTGGATCAACTGCAGCACTGGCCTCCAAGATGACATGTCCCAGAAACTGAACCACTCGAATCCAGAACAAGCACTTCGAGAGCTTACCATAAAGCAGTTTCTCTCAGAGTGTACCTATTACTACCCGCAAATGGTAGGCATGCTCCACTTCAGTAGTCGAGTAAATCAATATGTTGTCGATGAAGATTACGACAAAATGATTGAGGTAGGGATTGAAAATCCAGTTCATGAGACTCATGACCACTGCTGGTGTGTTGGTTATGCTGAAGGTCATAGCCAAGAACTCATAGTGGCCATACCGACACCTGAAGGACGTCTTCTGCACATTCCCATCTCAAACTCTAGTATAGTGATAGCTTGACTTGAGGTCAATCTATGAGAACCTTCGTTCCCCCTTGAGCTGATCAAAGAGGTCGTCAATCCTCATGAGTGGGTACATGTTATTCACAGTCACCTAATTCAGGCGCTGATACTTGAAAAACAGTCGCAAGCTCCCATCCGCCTTCATGGAAAACAAAATTGGTGATGCCCAGGGTGAAACACTTGGTAGGATAAATCTCTTCCCCTAAAAGTCCTCAATCTGTATGCGTAGCTCACGAAGATTGGTGGGAGACATTTGATATTATGGTGTATATATCGATGTTGTCCTGGGGTACATGTCAATGTAGAAGTCTACCTCTCTATGAGGAGGTAGTCCTGGAACAGCGTCAGGAAAAAAATCTGCATACTGATCCACCACAACAGGAAAACTCAGACTCCGTACATCATCCACTCTGAGGATGAGACTAGAAAACTAATGTGTGATCAGCTTCCCCCTCATATTTGTAAGTCCATCCTACGCTAGAAAGGCTACCTTCTCATCGGTGAAGGTGAATTGGGTCCTATATGTGTGGATACACCGCACTATGCACCTAATACAGTCAATCTAAGCATGAACTGTGGACAACCAGTCCATACCCAAGATTACGTCAGAAGGCCTCGATGCCGCTACAAGAATATCATAGCCGAATCTCTCACCTAGTAGAGTAATCTGACACTGCCGACACCATTGAGTAATCGTCAAGTCTACTCCCGTAGGAGTCTCTAGCCGTAAATATCTAGCCAACGACTCCGTCGGACTCTCCGAGATCCGAACGAGGGAAGTGGCAATAAAAGAATGAATCACACCTGTGTCT
Organism: Viscum album; assembly: GCA_963277665.1. NCBI lineage: Eukaryota > Viridiplantae > Streptophyta > Magnoliopsida > Santalales > Viscaceae > Viscum > Viscum album. Next base: position 419,064,134 of record OY728127.1, on the reverse strand, counting down.
ATAAGTAATGCAGAAAGGTTTTAATAGACACACATAGTAAATTGAATCATCTTAGGTGCGCCATGGTCATAATCCTCGACTGCCTGGAGTTGGGCCTGTCTCTGTCCGCCAGATCTCTATGGTTGGGGAGGAATACCTGGTGGTGGTGGTGGTAGAGCTTCTAAACTTCATCCACCACCAGCTGCTCGGCTAGCTACTCTACTACGTTCGCCTGCTCCCACCGAACCACCACAATGGAACCTCTGCCTTTTCCTGAGAGGTCCCTCTACTATCTTCTTCTCATCTGCATGGCGGGTCAGGCAGTCTCGAGCCATGTGGCCCTACCCGTCGCATGCCTAGCACTGCCTACTACTCGTATAGCTAGCTCTGTCTCGTGTTCCCCGCACAACTAAAACGTATCCTGGGGTCGCCAACTGGATGGCCTAGTCCTCTTGGACCTCTGCGTTCTCTGTAAACTGCCGTCTGCAGAAGACTCTGCTACATGTCTCCCTATGGTGGGTATCGCCGCTGGTGACTGCTCAGCGAGAAAACTTTCCACAAGAAGGGATCACTTCAACACCCCTGCCTGTGTCGGAATGCTGGGGGGGGGGAATCATCGAAGCCCATATCTCATTCCAGAGTCCCTACTCGATGTTCTAGGCCCTCAATAAGGGTTCTCATACCATATCCATGGAGTATCATGAGAGGTTGGTGAACCTCACTGTTTACTGAGCTACTGTCATGCTGCACTGTTGAAGATGAAGTAACTCTTGAATATGCATTGATCGAAGGGTAGCTGGAAAAAACACTGAGCGAAATAGATTCTCAATGTCTATCGAGACTAATGACGCCTCATTAAGAACCCTTAGAATCAGGCTCCACCATCTGCCTACTGCTGCATGCAAGAGACTCATGGCAAGGATCACCATGAGGTCGGCTGGAGTCCCTACCAATCTGAAAACTCTCACGATAGCCTACAACCAATCCTAAGCTGCATGTGGGTCCTTCTCTCCCTAGAACATGGGCAGCCGCTGGCACATGATCTCGTGTAACGCACACAGGCAGCATTCACTCACAGCTTCTAGAGCTGGTGGTATTAGTGGCCCAGTGGGTAGTGGTACTGCTGGTACCTCCGCATTGATGGGGCCCTGCACTGAGGCCTCGTCGGTCTATGGGATACCATCTCGTACGTAACTCGGAACCCTAGTTGGCTACCTTCATGGGGCCATCCTAAAGAAATAGGTGCGCCACGATTAAAATTGTATACCTGGTGAGCAGACAGAAAGTAATCACAAATAAAACTTATCAAAGGAAACACAGACACAATTATTTTTTTCATACACTTTGTCGAAGATCATAAGATAGAGTCCTCATGTATGGATATGTAGGTCTCTGCCCCAACATCGGTTTCCCAAAACTGATAACCCCACCCAAAACATATAAAACTATTGCAGTTTAAAGAATTAGAGTCAAAGTTCATTGGTAGATCCGACTCCTATGATACCAATTTTTCAAGACTAGTCCTCGGGGCATGTACTGTGACTACCCCAATCCTTCCTTCTATAGTCCAGGGGTTGGAGACTACCAGCAAATGCGTAATCTTTATAAAAAGGGAAGGCATTTTCTTTTTAACCTGTAACACACACACAAACTGACCACAAGCATCATAGTATGCAACTGAAACTAGACACGAAGTAAAACTGTATACAAAAGTATGTGTTGAAAGAAAAAGGGATGGAAATACAATCCAATCAGTAATGTACAACAACTGTAAAGATAGTACAACTGTAGAAAGGTAAAAAATTACAACTGAGTCATCCTCCAGGAATCCCACCTGATGTGTGGGTACAGAGAGCCTCCTCAGCACCCTAGGTATATCTGTCCGCTCCGAGTTCGTCTCACCTAGTGGTCCACCACTGGGTATCGTCCATCTCTACAACTCTCTACCTCGATTAGTGTTGTCCGTCGTCTACAAACAACACAAAAATGTGCAGGCATAGCCAGTGCAGGGGTGAGTATAACGATACTCAGTATGGTACCCCGAGACCATCGAAGGCCTCCAAGAATCCACAAGGTATAAACCACAGTAGAAAGATACAATCATGATATATCAACCAACCCAACTTGGGTATATTCCCATACATATTCCAAAGATACCAGTCCCAGCACGGCTCCAACTCTTGATCCCAATCACAACCCAGTCCACAGAGGAAGTAAATTTGATCACATAGATGATAATGACTGAAAGGAAAGGCTCATCTCACATATAAATACATATTTCTTATAACAATAGAGATTATCAGATGTTTTCACTGATTCATCTAAGCTGTCAGACCCATATAGGATATTGGAACATCTATGTTGCTAGACCCACACAGGATACATGACCAGCTATTCTTTCGGGACCACACAGGATACTGGAACAGAAGTAAGAACTATCGGACCCATAGAGGACCCGATACAGTAGTCATCGTTGTCAAACCCACAGAGGATTACAGTTCAGTAATCATCACTGTCGAACCCACGTAGGATTCCAATACAGTAGTCATCGCAGCCAGCTATAGGGTTCCCAAACACAACACGATCAATTCCCGGAGGGTCTCTCCTTGAGCCAAGTGATGATAAATCAACAACCTAGAAGTCTTGAGTAGATGTATCCTTTAGTTCCATCTCATCATAAGGAACCCAACGCGATAGGCGATGCGTCAATCGGATGCCTTGTCTGAGAGTTATTCGGATTTCTGTTCCTGGGGCCTAGTTGGATTTACGCTCGTTCTAAACCCGACTATTTTCCAATGTATTCCAAAACTAATTTACAGTTTCGCAAAAGGACCGCCTCGTCGAGAGGGTCCTAGTGTAGAAGACGATGTGTTGATCAGACGCGCGGTCTATGAGATAATCACGTTTAAGCAAAGATGGGTCTGGCTCGTCAAGCCTAGTGGGCTGGCGGATTGGCCCAACCCGGTTCGACGGGTTTGACTCGGCTGGTGGGTGGCTTGGCCCAGTGGAGCACGTCCCACCTACATACCCCGCCCAGCGGGTCCAACAGGGTTTGGGGGTCGGCCCGGCCTAGTGGGGCGCGACCCACCCGCGGACTCGGCCCGCACTGCAGGCTTGTTTGGTTTACCCGACGGAGCCAAGCGGCACCGCCCCTCCACTACCCAGCCATCTGGTTTGCCCAGCAAAGTGGCCTGTACAGAGGGCTGCAGTCATCTCCGGGCAGTGCCTAGGGGAGCCGTGCTCCTTCAGCCAGGCCGGAAGGCGGCCGACCGGTTCCCCTAGCCAAGTGGCCCGTAGTTGCAGGCCGTAGTCTCCCACCACACGGCACCTACGGGCGCCACTGTCTTCCAACTGGCCGACCAGATTGGCCGGCCGATCATGCTGCGGACCGGATCCATAATAGAAGGTTTAGACGGCCACCTCCACACCTCCATCACGGCGCGACGGCTCCACGGTCCTACTTCTCTCTATACAGTGCGACGGTGCCACGCCACCTCTTCCGTCGTGGTTCTGGTTCGTCCCGGTGCGATGAAACCACGCCCTTTCGGGTCTACCTCCGATGTCAACCAAACGAGATTCAACAGAGGGTCGTCGGGCAGTGTTGGTTCAGCCCGCGCCCTCCACGTTAGGTGAAATCAATTTTCCACCATCAAACAAAAGTAAACATTGAAGAATCGAAGATATAATTTTATTCATTTAAAATTTATAAAATCCCCATTCCTCGATTCAATAATGTTGTCGAAGTCGCGGAAGATGGTGTCGCTGAAGATGGACATCTATCCGTCAACATCGGAGGGAGAGTCGTTGTCGTTGGTGAAATTATTCTCTAGCGACATCTTCCCTTGCTTTCCTAGATTGGAAAGGAAGGAGATGCGTCATTGTTATTCGGTGGAGACATCGTTCTTCGTTGGAAGAATGATCAGCCTATTTCTCCAAGGTTCCACTAATACTCCCAAGCTAACAAATGATTATGCCAACCGGAAATAAAAAAATAGCTTCACTTATTTAAATTTGGCATAATATTTTCAAAATTCAAACACTCAAATTAATTAATTAATTGTGGAGCTCAATTAATTAATTAATGGTGTTTACAAATTAATGAGAGAAAGCGGGAGGTGGAGACTTTTCAAAATTTAAAAGGGAGGTGGAAAGTGGGGGGGTTTAACCCACATCAATGGGGTGGTTTCAGGAGTTTCAAAGGGGAGAAGAGGGGTTTGAGTTATTTTGGGCCCCACAACACAATATACAGTAATGGGAGGTTAAGTGGTGGTGGGACCCACTTCCAACTTCCCTTTTGTGGATTTAACCACCACCCATATAAAAATATGTGAATCATATTTTTTTTATTTAAATTAGAAAACCCCCAAAAAATAACTTCCAATCTGTATAAAAGAAAATGTGGCAAATGTATCCATAAGCGATTACCGGTGCTGCGAGTTCATATGTTTCCTTAAATTTCTATTCTGGGCACCAGTTCAAAATATATAAATTTCCGCTCATATGTCCACTGAACGTACCCAATCAAATCTTTAGAAAAAAATTCCGGGCACACCGGGCCTCAGAATCAGGTGCTGTCAGAAACTGCAGAGTCGTAAAATTCCCATTTAATGAAAAAAAAATATTTCCAGTGGGTTTTTGGGTCTATAAATGGTTAATTTTATTGTAATTTTCCCTTTTAAATTGATGAAATAATATTCAGTGATATGTAGTGAATATTAAATGACATAATGATGATGTATTGTAATATTAGATTGGTTTAACATTAAATCTTCCACCATAATACTACAATTATTTTTTGTCAATGAGATTGAGTAGAATCATTATGAATGAGAATATATTATATCTATTTTTTTTTGAAATATTTATGATGAATTAAGTATGACTAGTGACTGAGAATAATGGGATGATAGAAGTATAATAATTTGTACTTGTTATATTTATATTGTACTGAAAGACATTAATGTTCTTGTATGAACAATAAAAACTACTATTACATTTTATTTTTCAAGTGAACTATCCAAAAATTATGGTTTATCACATGTTCATGGTTAATAAATTCATTTTTTAATACATAAAACTGTTTTGATGACATTGTGAGATCAATGGATTTTCACATTTTTTTGAATGGATAGATATTATTAATGATTAGTAAACCATTTATATCTCATTATGTCATGTATTTTTACAAATATTGGTGAGTTTTACTATCTAATATATATTACCTATTAAAGAAACTATTTTCATTTGAAGGTAAAATGTAATGTAATTTTTAATCACTGAATCACCCAAACCACATAGTAATTTCCCTATCATATGGGTGTATTTGTGGACGAAAAGGTGATATTATAGGATAAAATATTATGGTATTTATTTTTTCTCATGAATATTTTTTAATTTTTTTTATTCATGATAATTTTTATATATTATTAATTTCCCTTACAATTGTGTTCATATCATGATTCCTAATAATTAAAAAGATGGAAAAATTAGGCTTTTGATTATGTTCATTGTTCATATTATATATATAGGGAATATGATATTTTGTTTCATAAGTATAATTTTTGAATAGTATTACCCTTTATTATTTTTATATATGTGTTATAATTAGTAAAAGATTCATTTTTTTGTTTTTTTCTAATAATATAATAATATTTATTTTATGAATTATTTTTAACTATTTAGTTTCTGAGTTATTAATTTTATTTTGATATTGAGATTGCATTTAGAGTATTTTCTATCATTAGATGCCTATATTACGTTTGACACAATGTAAAATGAGGAATCTGATGACATTATATTAAAAAATAATGTGATTGAGTTTAAAATCAATTATATTATGTTTTATGTATATTGATTACTTCTTGGGATTACATTACTAATTATGGATTGATGGATTTCATTGATTTCATATACAAATGAATGAATATTAATTTTCTAATAAGTATACTATTGAACATTCATGAATCATCATAACACAATTTCATAAGGACAATTGAGTCTAGGTATCAATTTAGAGACTATATATTTGAAAATAGACTACTAATAATTTTAAAATATTTATTTTGTTTAATAGTATAAAATCATGTTATTTTGTGATAGAAACTATTTACCATTCTTATATAATATATTAAATCCACATGAGATTTAATATGATGTTGTGTTATATTATCCCTCATCTATGATTGGATTTTAAATAATAAAACAAAATACAAAAAACTCGCAAAACATAATTACATGAATATTTATTATTTTGTATCAATAGGACTTAAATATGATCCCAAAAAATTATTATGGTTTTATGAATGGTTATGAGTAATTATTAATTAAATATTAAACCAAACGCATTATTTTTCATCTATAATGAGATACACATAATCTAGAATCCTAAATTGACAAAATCATTGATTATGAATTTTAAAACATTATTGATTGATGAAAAAATGATGGCCACTTTTAATTATTTGTATACTAAATGATCAAAGTGAACTGGTGGATATAATTTTTATTTTTAAAACATGTAATTCAACATTATATAATTTTCAATGGTTGAATCATCTCATTGTTACTCATTACTGAACGTGATATTATTAAGTATGTTTTCCATGATTCAAAAAAATTATTTGGTTCATTAATTGTAGATAATTTTTTATTATATTTTACATTTTATGACATCTATAATATGGTTTCAGTTATTTCTAAAAAAATTATTTCAATGGGTTATACATCCATAAAATAAATATATTTCATAACGTGTTATGACACAATAAAATAAATGGTATGTTACACCTATACAATAAATACATCCTATTTTGGTTTGGGACATAAATTTAAACGTTTAAATAATAAATATATCCTTTCATGGGAATAGTGTTGTGGAGAATGTACATAAGATATTTGAGACAAGAAATATTAAAAAAATTTAGTTCCACATGGAAATTATTTCTTTATTAATTATATATATTATCAATTAACCCATCCCCCAATGAGTTTTGGAAATATACACATTTTTTGTAATCACTGACCAATAATTATCAATATGAATATGTGGAGAAAATATACCATAGCCATATATTGTAATTCAAGACACTGTTAATGATTAAACATTAATAAATTTATATGAAATATTATATGTTATACCATGAATCATATCTTTGAATTCATCCAAGCTCTATATTATGATGGTTCTATTTGTAATATAATAGTCATATGTTGGAAATTTTTTCATCTATGATTGGTTCGACAATTGATTGGGAGAATCCAAAAATTTATAGTAGACATTGATATATATTTTTTCACATTAAATAATTCATCACTATTTATCAATTACTTTTTCAACCTCAAGATCATTACATTATTTCAATATTATTCCTCTATTCCTAGTCATTGATGACTTATTAAATACCATTTCTATTCATTATTTTTTTAAAGGATTGGTGTGTTCCAAAATCATTCATCATTCTATTTTAGTCCTTCTATTTCACATGTTACTTGATGGAGGAAATTAATGAATCCCATAACGCATAGATTGTAAAAAATATTTATAAAAGTGAATGTAAATTACAGCAATCCACGAACCAACTAATAATTGTGTTATCTAGTTCTAATCATCTTCATTGTTCCTTAAAAATTATAAATTAATATTAAATCTCTCAAAGAAATTATTAAAATTAATATAATAGTTTATTCCTAAGAATATTATATTTCAATAACCCCAAAACATTAGCAAAATTTTTTATCATAATTTAGAGGATATGTTCGACCAACCATAAATGTGAAAAATCCAAAAAACTCCATTTCATAAAAAATCCTTTACTATCCAATCAATATCTTCAATATTGGATATTAAAATTTTCATAACATATGTATATACACATATCAATAATTAAAATTTATAAATAATGTTATCACAAATTAATTTTGAGTGATATTTTTCCTAAAAATATATTCTTATATACTTGTGAATAAAAAATAGATTATTATTTTCATTGTAGGAAATCAATAAATATCCATTACAAATAAATTAGTCATTATTATTCTACAATTTCAATTATTCATGTTCAAAAGCATACATATATTATGACAAACAAAAAAATTTCATCTTGAATGGAATGTATGAATCATGGATATTTTCATAACTAATATACCATATAATTAAAATGGGTTTTCTCCACAAAAAATGATTTTATCAAAAAATCATATAGTTATTATTATATGAAAAAAAATCAATTAAAAAAATTCAAAAAGATATCATTTATTAAGAATTAAAATTTCAAATATGTGTATATCCTCACACTCTTAATTTAGTATTTGTTAATGCCATTGTGTCTAAAAACAAAAACTAATATGTGACAAATTAATGTATGAATTTTTTCTTGACATCAAATAGATATTTTAATGTACTGTAAAAATAAAAAATATCCCACTTTAATGAATCAATGATGTTAGAGATCCATATAATAAAATTATATTCAGAAACATAGTGATTTTTTTTCTAACAACTATGGAAAACTCTAAGGATTATACATTGACAATGTTTCATTAAACCATGGAAAACAAAACTTATATTACGGGACTAAAATCTATTGGAAATATAGAAAACTAATACTTTTTTCATTAAAACAATGTATATTTTACCCACTATATTGATACAAGGAATATAATAAATAATTTTAAAATGTTATCTCTCTATAACTATTAATAAATTATCCACATTAATCTTAATTTTGTGTTGAATATTTTTCAATTTCCATAGTTAAATTCTGATATAAAATTTAGGTTGTCATAATTGTAGATCTTTTCCCTCCTCAAAGGATTCATAATTTCATCCTTAGTTTAAAAATTCATAAGATAATTTTTTATCTACATTTAAAAAATATAAAAAATTAACATTTAAAATAATCTATTTTAATTAAATAACATGTCCCATTTTAGACCATAAATTTCTCCATTACAAATTATTTACATTCGTTATTATTACATATATATAAAGTATTTCAAAATATCATGAAATTAGATTTATTTCCTTGACTTTATCCATTAAAATACATTCATAACATTGTATTAGAATGTGGATTTATATTTCACAACACCCACATCTCATACCAAGGATATAATAACTGTAACTTTTAATTAATATTAACAATGTATAATTTAAAACAATACATATATTAGACCAAAATAGATTAAAATCCTTCCCAACATAAGACAGACAATATCCAGTCTAAATGAAATACTCTAGTACTAGTGATGTGGCTTATTTCATGTTCTTATTTATTATGTTAGTAATGATTCTCAGTAAAACAACATTTTACAAAATGGAGAACATATCATCACAGTTTTTATTAATCATATTTGAGAATACTATTGTAACACCATGAGATTTTATGAAAAATATTCCTTTAATTTCATTGATTTCTTGTGTTGTACACTAAACCAAAATTATCTTGTCTTATACGCAACACCCTATTAGTTTGCAGTATACGAAACACTATTGTTGGCTTGTGTTACACATAATTACAAGTTCGTTTTGTAGAAATTATCCTACACAACATTAAGAATAGATTTTTTTAATGTATAAATGAAATAGGTTTAGAATTATGTTATATGCAACACCAAAGAGAGATTTCACTACACGCATCCCTGACATGGCTTGCATTACAAGCAATCACGACCATCCTCGATAGCTTCTGTAGTACGCAATACCGGGTTTCACTAAACAACGATATATTATTATAATATTATTATAGACTAGGAGTTATGAATAGTATCAAATTCAATTTTAATTTTAAAACATTATTATTCATCTTACAAATTTTCTAGAACATGGTATGAGAACAAAATAATTTCTTCAGGTAAAATAAGTATTTTTTGAAAAATGCAGTTTTTCCGCATTTTGATAGGGAACCCACATTAAATATAGTTTTTTACATGTTTATAATATCAATTTGACAAAACAAAATTCTTCTTTGGAATGAGGATATAAAAATTTACTCTGGATAAATTTTTCATATTGTTATGATAACTTTCATATTTTAATGAATATTAAAAACACACTATATTTTAATTAAAAACAACTTTTTCATCAAAAATAATTTATATCGATAATGTATAATATAAAATTCTTTTAATTTATAAATATAATATATTTTTTCCATTTAATATAATGTATATAATTACCATTAATTTTACACTGAATTCATAGGTAAAAACATTTCAATCATTGGAAATGTTTTAACTTTTAAATCCCATTTTCTTACCGATGGGATTAATTTTAAATTAATTACTGCAACTTCTGTGTTTTGAATTTTGAAAAATGGATTTCGTATTTTAACTCAGTGGTTCCAAATTATGTCAATAGGTTACTTTAATTTTTTTGATATTATGAATAGTAACTACGGTAATTTTTATTTACTATAGTTAAAGGTAAATTGGGTAATTAAGGGTAAAAATAAGATTATAAAATTAACCTAAAACCAGAAAAAATTTTATTGGATGACTAAAAGTCGAAACATGTCAGCTAAGGGTCATAATAGATTAATTTTATGGGCTTTTGACAATTAAAAAAATTTAATTATCATTTAAACCAATGAAATTGACAACATGTCACTTTCTTAAATCTTATGAGTATAACAATTTTACGTTAGTGATAAAATTCATAAAAATTATAAAATGAATAGTCTACAGAAATATCATACAATTATATATATCATGTGAATTTATTTAGAATTTTTAGGGATTAAATAATTATCATTAAAGGTGAAACAATAGTGATGTTGAAATTATTTTATTGACTGAAATATCAAATAAATGGTTGTAAAAATATTAAAAGAAATATTATATGAAACATTTAATAAGCTCCATGAATTTTCTAGATATATATTACATGTTATGAATCCATTTAATATTTTAATTAGATCATATATTCTTTGTGGATTTTATTTAAATTCAAATAAATGAATAGTGTCAAAACTGACACTACAGTTATTTAATAAAAATAACATTAAATGAAATTCTATAAAAATCACAAAAAAATTTAAAATTTATAAATAAAAATTTTTATGGTCTACTATGTCATAAATTATCCAATTATGGACAATTCAAAACACATAATTAATTATTTATAACAATTTAAAATTTAGAATCTTATTACCACAGATAAAATTAAATAGATTAAATAAGGATAAATCAAGTTGGTAAGGTTTAAAATAAATTTAAATCATGTCTAAATTTTATTTGTTGATGAGATTACAACCCTACCTCATCTAATATTCGAATATTAGTCATTTCTGGTGGTTTTTAATTGGGTTTTGATTTATTATAAATTAATCTTTTTGAGGTTTCCAAAGGTTCCCTTCTCCTCCCTTTTAAAAGTGCACCTCCTCCCTCTCATATTCACAACACATTTAGCTTTCAAGATTAGAAACCCCCTACCCATTTATCTTCTCAACTTCCCTATATACATTCTGGAGGTTATTTTCTTCTCAAAAGACCAACTCTAGCCCCTTAAGAAGAAGCATAAAGGAGGTGCGTCGAAGAAGAGGTAATATATTCTACCGATTCTTTCGAGTTTATGTAATCGTCAACTAATTATTATTTAGTTGTTTAATTATAAAGTAATAACATCAGTATCAATAATATAATTATATGTTATTATAAATATTAAACAACCCCATTTAACCCTTTATCCATCCTACGAAAAATGAAATCATCACGCGTGCGTACGTACGAATTACCATCTCCACGCCGTGGTGTAATCTGTTTTTCCACCACCACCTTACTAGGATGGGTATAATGGTGTAAATAATAACTATATATGGTTGTTATAAATCATACTGATTCTAATATATTATATCACCCACTCCAATTCCCTTCAATAATTATGGGAATTATATAATCGCTCATGTGTATGTACTGATTACCGTCTCCAAGACGCGATGAGATTCATTCTCCATGATAACCATTAAAGAATGATTATAAAGTATATATAATGAATAATAATGGTATATATATCATAATAATGCTACTATATTTATATATATATATATATCATGTACTTACTTTGATTCAAGTTAATAAGGAAAGGAAAACAGTGTTCATGCGTACGTACGGCCTACCATCTCCATGAACGGTGTGTTTCATTTCATTTATATATCTATTATATATCTATATATATATATACTTAATATATATGATATATAAATCATGTTTTACATCTTGGGAGTAATTAAATCATGATATACGTAATAATAATATCAAGAACAACAAGTATAAACACGTACAATAAATGAAACTATTTTACCAAAAATGCTGCATTAACATGGAATTTAAAAAAGAACGGGTAATATAAGGTCATAAGTAAACCATATATGATATCATAATAAGTAAATGACATTATTTTAATCATTATACATGAGGTTCAGATACATACAAATCATATTAGACATAAGGTAAGGGATACTTTTGCAATCTCATTTTTATCTGAGATTTCATATACGTAAGTATTTACAAGGGTTATATTTTTCATCCATGTCCAAATAAATGTTTATTATAAAGTGTTTAATATTCTTCCATGTATGTTTAATGTCATGTTTACCCCTCTTTTACTTTGACATTCTGTTAAGAAGGAATCTTTCTTTTGTTTACCATACGAGAAACGTTTTTGACTTTTCTGTTAAAAGTATGAGAATACTGTTTTTTTAACTTATATGGAATGAACAGATTTTTACAATTTCATAGCACCTAATTTTCATGAATCTACCTATACAACAATTAATTTCTATTTTCAAAAAAATCATTTTATTTAAAAATTGAATGGAATTTTTTCAATAGTAAATATTTTTGAAAAAGAAAGGATATTTTCCTCAGGAATTCATTTCAAGTGTTTTATCAAAACCATTTTCCATCTAAGATGAAAATATATCATATGTGTGTGTTTCAAGAATAATTTCTCTATTATTTAATGGTTTCACATTCCTTATGATGAAATGATACCCATTTGTTTTATAAGGATTATGTTATGATGGAATGATGTTTATGAAACCCATTTTATTCATTGGGTTATGATGAATGATTTATATTTATGTTGCGGCACATATAAGAATGGTTTCATTATGAGATGGGTGGGACCTATATCTCCCTAAAATGCATTGGGTAATGATTTATATCTCATGAGATATACATGGTTGGAATGTAATGTTAATCTGGTTTAGTGATACAAGGCTGGAACGGGGAGTGAACTCGATTTAGAAAGAGAATTTCTCCACTAAGATGGTCTTGGATGCAATGACTTGGATACTATGGAAATAAAATAATTTGATTAATGTTTTTACACAATTACATGTTTTATTCCCATGCGATTTTTTCATGATTTATGTTCTATTATGATCTATGTCTTACAAACACCCATGTTTCTATGTCATTGCTCAATATTTTGATGTTTAAACATTATGTTCATGTTTTTAAGTTCATGTGAATATGATTTGTTTTATTTTCTCAATGCTTACACTTACTGAGCACTTTATCTCAACCTTTATATGTTTTCTTTTCCCCAGGATATAAAGAAAGGTTTTATGTAATAAAATAGAAGGGTAAGATCTTTATGAGAGATGTTGAAGATCTATCACCATGATTAGAAGATTATGTTCTGATTTTTCAAAGGTACTAAACTATTATGGTCCTTGAGTGTTGGTTTTTGATATGTATTGAGTAGTCCTCAATATTAATGTAATTTCCATGTATGTCATGTTTGGGGTCTCTAATGTTGGTATCAGAGGAAAGGTTTAGTCAACCTTTGTAAACTAGGATGTGAAAACATTAGGTAGATCCCTAGAGATATTTCTAAGGTATGTCTAGGGATGTCTCTAAGGTTATGTATAAGTATAGGTTACAGTCCTAGAATTATGATAACTATCCTGAATAACCTAGGATTAAACCTATGATGTTAGAGAATGAATGTAATCTCTTTGATTATGTTGTTTTCTCTAGCATGATTTTTTCCTCTCACACTATTCTTTTTGGGTTTTAGACGATAGATAGAACCTGAAGGAACCATTTTGATCAATGTAATGGAAAATGAAATGTATGTAATTATGAACACAATAATGTTATTGGATATGGAGTTCAAAATATTATTGTTATACTTACACAAGAGATGAATCATCTTGGAATTCTGAATGAGCAGAGAGGGGAATAATATTCTATTGATTTATTCATGAGGAAACGTCCACATTCTTTCAGTGGGTCTTCTGATCCACTTGTTGCTAAACAATGGATCAGTACCACTGAAAAGATATTTTCCAAACTTCTCTTCTCAAAACATGAAAAATTTATTCTTGCTATTTACCGTTTATAAGGTAATGAAAAACAGTGGTGGACTCTAATTAAGAATACAAGACCCCAATATGAAATTAAATCCATGGAATGTGAAGAGTTCAATAACTTATTTTTCAATAAGTACATAACTAGTATTCATCAAACAAGGATGGAAAAAGAGTTCCATGAGGTTAAGAAAAAGGATAATGAATGTATTGGTATTTACGAAGCGAATTTTACAAGGCCTGCAAGGTATGCATCTGGCTTTATCATCCAACCTGAAAGTAAAGTGGAACGATTATTCAGTGGCTTAAAACCAAGTCATTGAAGGGCATTAGCTATAAGAGACATCAGTTGTTATGAAAAAATTGTGTGTTGTGCTATCAAGGATGAACTGGATGTTGGTGTAACATATCCATCTCTTGGTTTTGACAAAAATCGAAAGATGGACTTCAAGGAGAAATCACAGAACAATGGTGAAAATTAGATGAATGTTTATTTATTCTCAAGGTGTGGAAAGAACCATAGTGGAGATTGCCTAAAAAGTACTAGAAAATGTTTCATGTGTGGAAAAGAAGATCATCGAGCATTTTAATATCAATGAAATGGGAAAAGGTAGCTAATGATGTGAATTGAGAAAAGAATATAGAGAACGCTCCACCAACACTTCAATGCTTCATGTGAAATGAAATGGGGCATTATACTAATCAATGCCCTAATCCAAGGGTTAATGACGATCAACCTGAGAAACCACTTAAGGGAAAGGATAAAGGGAAGTAACATGCGATCACTATTTTTGATGTTGAGTATGAAAATGATGTTGTGGAATGATTAAGTGTTTGTGTAATGGGATTTCAAAAAAGTATCATGGAATCTCATTTATGGTATCGTGGAATTTTGGAATATCTATGTATTGGTTTTCAATAATTATATTGTACTAGTAACCATGAAATATGATTAAAATATTTTTGGAAAGAAAATGATATGTGCATAATTAAGGGATAAAGAGAAAATGAAATGCGCCCATGACTGATATAAAGACAATGTTATATCATGTTTTGAGTATATAGAAATTTTGGGATTTTGGTATGTGGAAAGAGTTAACTTTTGATATCATTCATGTTTTCACTAAGTTTCAATGGGTATTTAATTTTAAAGAGAATACATGATTAAGGTATTCACATGTTTGGAATGTGACCAACAAGACATATCGTATGATATATGGGGGATAAATGATTGTTTTCACATGCTCAGTAGATGACATTTCTAGTAATTGTTTTCTTGATACTATGAGCTTGGAAAGAAGTATTTTAGATAAGCCTAATGATTAGAATTTATTATATTGGACATATTTTAGTATTGTTTTAGGATAGAATTTTTTTTGATATTAGTAATGGGATGTTATAAAAATGTAGTTTTAGAAAAAGGATAACCTACAAGACGGGAGACAACCTGTCGCGTCAGACAAGGCTGTAGGAATTGAGCCCACAACCGAAGTGCGGCAAGCCTTTATCACCTACCACGGACCTACGTGATGTCCCTTGTAAGTAGAATGTAGTTTTATTTTATTAAGTTGTATGATAGATGATTTATAAATCCATATTTGGAATCATATATGATTTACCTCACCACAGATTGACTTATGTATATTTGATAACTTTTGCAAACCATTTGTTTGAGATAGATGGAATGACCAATCATTCAGTCACATGATTCGCTAACACTTCAAGGAAGAAAAATTCACCTTCATTTCTTTAAAAGATGAAGTGTAAATTGTTCAAGGCACGAACAACAGTGAGATTGTACTAAAATCAGGGAAGTATTGCTTTTAATTCAAAAATTATTCAACATTAGAGAAATGATCTTGAAAACCATAAATGTTTTCTTATTTCCCTCATATCTGATGAATCAGATGGTAACTTACATCATAATCAATATATGTCTTTGTGATGGTTGGATTTTTCATAGCCATGTTCTCTATCACTCTCCATCAGAACTTTATGGTTAGATTTCTCTTCCATATCCCTATTTTCACCTATGTTCTCCTATATGGAAACCTAGTGATTAATAAATTTTTGTAGCCGTTACAATTCATAATTTAGTTTTTAAAGATACGTTTTGGTATTAATTTTTATGATGTGGGTTTCTATTAAATAAACATTCAAGTAGTAAACCATTTATAACCCCAACGAATTTCGAGGGAAAAATTCAATTTAAGGGGTGTAGAATGTAACACCCCGAGATTTTATGAAAAATATTATTTTAATTTCATTGATGTCTTGTGTTGTACGCTACACAAAAATTAGATTGTGCTATATGTAACACCGTATTAGCTTGCAGTATGGAAAACACTATTCATGGCTCGTTTTACACACAATTTCAAGTTCGTTTTATAGAAATTATTCTACAGAAGATTAAGTATAGATATTATTTAATGTACACATGAAATAAGTTTTAATTATGTTATAAGCAACACGAAAGGGATAATTCACTACGTGCATCGCTAACTGGGCTTGCATTACACGCAATCATGACCTTCCTCGATAGCGTGTGTAGTACGCAATACTGGGGTCCAGTAAACAATGATATATTGTTATAATATTATTATGAACTAGCCGTAATGATTAATATTAACTAAATTTTTAAGTTTATAAAATTATTATTCATCTTAAACATTTTCTAGAACTTTTTATGAGAACAATATAAATTTTTCAGGTAAAATAAGTATTTTTCAAAAAATACAGTTTTGCCGCATTTTGATGGCGCACCCAATTTTCATTTAGTTTTTGACATTTTTATAAATTAAATTTGAAAAAATAAAATTCTTCTTTGTAATCAGGATATAACAATTTTCTTTGGATAAATTTTTCATATTGTTCTTATGACTTTCATATTTTAATAAATAGTAAAAACACGCAATATTTTAATTAAAAAGAACATTTTTCATCACAATAATATATATGGTTAATTATAATATTTAATGGTTTTAAAATATAAATAGAATATATTTTTACCATTAAATATAATTTATGTCATTACCATTAATTTTCCATTGAATTCATTGTTAAAAACATTCCAATCTTTGGCAATGATTTAACTTTTAAAACCCATTTTCTTTACAACGGGATTATTTTTAAATTAGTTACTAAAACATTTGTATTTTGAATTATGAAAAACGGATTCCATATTAGAACTTAGTGGGTCCAAAATATGTTAATTGGTTTTTTTTTTGATATTATGAATAGTAACTATGGTTATTTTTACTGCAGTTAAAGGTAAATTGAGTAATTAAGTGTAAAAATTAGATTATAGAATTACCCAAACACCTGCCAAAATTATATTGGTTGACTAAAAGTCGACCCATATCACCTATGTGTCGGAATAGATTCATTTTATGGACTTTTGAAATTTAAATTAATTTAATTATTACTAAAACCAAAGAAAGTCCCAACATGTCACTCTCTTAAATCTTAAAATTATAATAATTTTAAAATAGTGATACACTTAATGAAACTAAGACCTTGAATAGTTTCCAGAAATATTATACAATAATCGACATCATATGAATTTATTTAGAATTTTTAGGGATTAAATAATTATCATTAAATGTGACACAATAGTGATGTTGAAATTATTTTATTGATTGAAATATAAAATAAATGGTTTTAAAAATATTAAAATAAATATTATATGAACAATTTAATAATATCCATGATTTTTCTAGATATATATGACATGTTATAAATCTATTGAATATTTTAACTCGAACATATCTTTGGTGTGGATTTTATTTATATTCAAATAAATGAATAGAGTCAAAATTGACACTATTGTTATTTTATAAAAATAACATAATATAAAATAGTTTAAAAATCATAAAAATATTTAAAAATTATAAATTAAAATTTATATCAACTTAAATGTCATAAATTCTCCAATTATGGACAATTCACAACACATATGTAATTATTTTTAACAATTTAAAATTTAGAATCTTATTACCACAAATAAAATTCAATATATTAAATAAGTATAAATCAAGTTGATAAGGGTTAAAATATATTTCCAACATGTCTAAATTTTATTGGTTGTTGAGATTAAAACCCTATCTCATCTGATCCTCTAATATGAGACATTTTATTGAGTATTTTAAGTGAGTTTATATTTATTATAAATTATTATTTTTGAGGTTTCCAAAGGTGCCTCTCTCCTCTCTTATAAAAGGGCACCTCCTCCGTGTCCTCTTTACAACACTTTGAGATTTAATGCTCAGCCAACCCATTCCCATTTATCTTATCTTAAAGGAGGTGCGTCGAAGAAGAGGTAATCTCTTCTACCGATTATTTCAAGTTTCTTTCTTCTTCAACTTATTTTTCTTTAGTTGTTTCATTATTAAGTAATACCATCAATATCACTAATATACTTATATGTTATTATAAATATTTAAAAACCCCATTTCACCTTCTATCCATCCTTTAGAAAATGAAATCACCGCGCGTGCGTACATACGGAATACTGTCTCCACGTAGTTGTGTAATCTGTTTTTCCACCACCACTATACTTGGATGAGTATAATAGTTTAAAGAATAACTATATATGGTTAATATAACATCATACTTATTCTGATATATTATATCATCCACTCCAATTCCATTCCATAATTATGGGAATGATATCATCACTTGTGCGTACGTACGGATTATCGTCTCCACAACGCGATGAGATTCATTCTCCAAGTTAACCATTCATGAATGATTATAATGTATATATAATGAATAATAATGATATATATAACCAAATAATTATACTGTATTTATGTATATATATATATATATTTTTCATCTACTTACTTCGATTCAAGTCAACAAGGAAAGGAAAATAGTTTTCATGCATACGTACAGCCTACCAACACCATGAACGCTGTGTTTCATTTAATTTATCTATTTATTATATATGGGTATATATACTGAAAATATATGATATATAAATAATGATTTACATTCTGTAAGTAAGTTAATCATGATATAATTAATAATAATATCAAAAACAACAACTTCAACCACGTATAACAAATGAATCGATTTTACCAAAAACGCTTCATTAACATGGAATTATAAAATAATGGGAAATATAAAGTCATAAGTGAACCATGTATGATATCACAGTAAGTCAATGAAATTTTTTAAATAATTATATAGGAGATTCAGATACATACTAATCAAATCAGACATTAGGTAAGGGATAATTTTTAAATCTCATTTTTATCAGAGATTACTTATACGAATGTATTTACTGGGGTTATATTTTTCATCAATGTCCATAATAATGTTTTTTATATAGTGTTTAATATTCTTCCATGTATGTTTAAAGTCATGATTACCTTTCTTTGACTTTTATATTATGTTATTAATGGAATCAACAAAATCCTTTTATTTTAAAATTGAATGGAATTTTTTGAATAGAAAATGATTTGGAAAAATAAAGGATATTTTCCTCAAGTATTAATTTAAAGTGTTCTATCAAAACTATTTTCCATCATAGATGGAAATATTTTATATGTTTATGTTTCAAGTATAATGTCTCTATGAATTCCATGTATTCAATTTCTTTATGATGATATGATACCCATTTGTTTTATATCGATTATGTTACGATGGGATGATGTTTATGAAACCCATTTTATTCTTTGGGTTATGATGAATGATTTATGTTTATGTTGTGGAACACGTAAGAATGATTTCATTATGAGGAGGTTGGAACTTATATCTCCCTCCAATGAATTGGGTAAATATTTATATCTCATGAGATAGACATGGCTGGAATGGCAAGTTAATATGGTTCAGTGATACAGGACTGGAATGAGGAGTGAACTCGATTCAGAATGGGACTTTGTCCACTAAGATGGTATTGGAAGCAATTCCTTGGCTAATATGGAAATAATATCATGTGCATAAAGGTTTTCCACAATTACAAGTTTTATTCCCATTCTATTTTATCATAATTTATGTTCCATTACGATCTATGCCTTACGTACTGCCATGTTTAATGTCATTGCTCAAGATTTTGATGTTTAATCATTATGTTCTTGTTTTTAAGTTAAAATGTATATGGTTTGTTTTATTTTCACCATGATTACCATTACTTGGAATTTGAGCTCACCGTTTATATGTTTTCTTTTCCCTAAGATATAAAGAATGTTTTTAGGTATGATAACAAAAGGGGAAGATCTTTATGGGATATGTTGAAGATCGTTCACCATGATTTGAAGATTCTGTTCTGAGTCTCCAAAGACATTAAACTATTATGGTTTTTGAGTGTTTGTTTTTGTTATGTATTAAGTATACCGAAAAATTAATGTAATGTCCATGTACGTCATGTTCGGGGTCTCTACAACTATGAAGTCAATTTCATCTATAATGTTGTATAGTTTCCCCCAATATAAATTTTTTAGCCATCATGGATTGCTTATTGATTTTATTATATGAGCCTATCCATTTTATATTAAATAATTATGTTCAATAAATCATAACCACATTCAACATAGTGTATTCGTTCTGAATCATTTTATTTCATTCATGACTATAACATATACCATATAATAAATTATAAATACATGTTGTGTTTTACAGTAATCAATAAAAATATTTAATCATTTCATTTAAGTTATTTGTATCAATACATAATAAAATAAATTAAATAATGTTATATAATCTCTAAATCATGAATTTTTTTACAATAAACAAAATTTAGATCTTATATTTTGGAAATAATCTTTAATTATCTGTTAAACTATATAATCCCTACCATAAACCACCATTGTAATATGTTTTCTATACACTTTATATATTTAAAATATAATGTGTTTCTACTTAAATAATGTATTTTCAAAGATGAATAAATCATGTAATGTAAAAAAATAATTATATAAATATGCCTATTCTATATGAGTGTTTCATATTGAAGTAAATATTTGATAAAAATTATAATTATGATTTATTTGAATAAATCATTAGATAATCTCAATAAATTAGTTATTATATTCGCTAAATTTTTTTATTTACATAGAGATTTAATCATATAGTGAAACATAAACCTGTATTTGTAGATCTAATCTCTAATATCCTTTATGAAACTACCTCAAAAGTGGAATCCACAAAGAGTTAATAATTCCTCCCCCAGACCATTTTTTTCCTCGATAGGCTCCTTGTTTAACAAATAAGGAATTGGTAGTAACCTTTCCCAATTTCAACAAATTATATAAATCCTGACATGATATGTCTAATTAAATAGGAACATTATTGTTATTTATTAAATGGACATGGAGATATTAGATATTTTGAGCATCCTAAAATTGGGTGAGGTTATCAAACACCATTATTCAACTCATGAATGATAAATTCCAATTTATACATTGGATTTATATGAATTTCTTACATATTTTCATTCCCAATCAAAGAATCCATCAAGATAACTTATTGTTCAACCAATTCATATAAAAAATGGTAAAAACATTGAAATTATTAATATGATAAGTATGTTCTACAGTCCTATATAACATAACCTAAATATTGAAATCACAAATTATAACAACAAAAACATTAAATCATCCACACAACCCTTCATTTTTTCGGTAATTTGGGAAATTATGTTACACATATTTGTTGATAAGTTACATTGAACCGTTTTTATTCTGGTGATGTTAATATTGTTTTCTTATAATCAATAAAAAACACTTTTTTAGTTATATGTAACTACTTCGGTCGATTAATTTTTAACCACATCTTCTATACCCGATTCAAAACATTATAGGCCATTACACAATTTAAATTAATTTTAAAAAATTGAAGAAATAATTGAAAGAAAATTGAACATAAATCTTAAATAACTTTATATTAGTGAGTAATAATTTAAATAAATTACTTTTAAACTAAATTTCTATAAATTTATCGTAAACTATTTAAAAAATATTATTTCTATGTGTAAAAATGTTCTAATTATACGCCAATTTATTTCATGAACAACATTTTATACGTGTTTATAATTTTTTATCATTTTTCTCTATTATGATTGGTGTTAAGAAGGGTCTTGTATAATGTAACATTGAATTTTAATATGAATCCCTTGTACATTTTTCTATTGAAATAATATTTTATTACTATTTTTTATTTACATTATTGATAAAAAATTATTTAATATCTCTAAAAACTAACATATAAAACATTTATCTGATTAGTTTTATAATTTCCCACACTAATTTTATCATTATTATATAAAATATAATATATTCAAAATAAATTTCATTTATGATCATTTATTTTTTAATTGAATTCATATTTATAAATTTCTAATATTATATATTAATTATTTATTATAATTCAATTATCAAGGGGATTTTATAACATATATTAGGATTCCTTCAGTCGAAAGAACTTTTCTTCATCAACAATAATCGAAAAACTCATTAGTCAATTAATTGAAACTAGTTACGAACCTATTTCACAAATGATAGTTGTATATCCATTGAAAAAAACAAGAAACCCTCAATGAATATTAGTATGAATGAATATTTTTATTAAATCATGCTGCACCACATGTGAAAAATGTGATTTCTATAATGGTTTAATCCTCTAAAGTGAGTACCTGAAACAATTAGAATGATTTTAGAAAATTAATTAAAATAAAAATTTATTTTATATCATGTATTGTTAATAGTCCATTTAGGGATAAATACTCACTCACACTTCATGCATGAATGTAAAATATAATTTAAAGAACACTAATTTTTACAATGATTAACACCAATAAAGAAACCTACTCAGTGATAAAGTTAAATATTTTAAGCTAAAACTTTTCTAATATGATTAATCAATATATAAACCCTCAAGGTAAGGTATTTTCCTTTACCCAATAGAATATACCAGATTGAATGTATCCAAAAAATATTTACTTGGATCCCTCATGTTTCCAATAGTAGGATTATATTATTATCCTCATAAATAGATAAACATCATTAATGTTAATGATTCAAGTAATGGAACATATTCATATATAAATTAATTATTTGAGTGTACTAAAAATCATGATCACTTTTTTTCTTATGAAGATATGTTGATTTATAAATTTCATTATTCATATATTCTTTAAATGTGTCCATGATAATTTCAAAGATATCAATTAAATTTTTCCAAATGATGTTCTTCATTCATGTTAGTAGAAAATGTCCATTAAATTGTAAGAATATGTGGGATCTAATTTTTAAAATTATGATCCCTTAATGAATTCAGTCAAAACCAATAAAAAATTTCATTGATATTAATATTATGTTTTTTCAAATCCACTTTAAAATACAATGAAAACACCCTTTAACTCATAGTAATTACTAATCTAAAATCATGTTTATTTCATCACGAATTTCATACCTAGAAATTGAATATTAATTTTATTACAAAAATTATATCTTAATATTAATTAAATGGGGATAATACTAAAATTATGGTTAATGTACATTTTATGATGTTAATTTATGGGAAATCATTTTTGGTTAATTTACATTATTTGAATGTATATCCAGTGAAGATACTTCTAGTGAACACAAATTAGTCTATGAAACTTCCATTTAATGTAAATTTGATGAATATATCTATATATGTGGTGAATGTACATTATTTTAAATCACTTTAGTATAAGATAATTTTTGTGATCATAATTATATTGAAGGTAAATGAAGGGAATATAATTATGTTGATCTTTGATTAAGTGAAGGTAAATATTGAATCTGTTCTTATATTGAACCATTGGATTTATCTTAAATAATACTTCTAAAACCATCAATAAAAAGAGTATCTATAATGGAATCAATATTCCATCTCATGGTCAAAAAATAATAGGAAATCATTATATTCAACATAGTGTTATCATACCCTATTTTGATAAATTATTACTATGATCATCAAGACATATAACTTCATAATCTAGATAATTTTTGGTCCTTGATAAAGTGATGTAATTTTAATGATAAATTAAAATAACATATTTTTATTTATTTATATGGATATATCTTTTATATACCTTAAAATATATATGAATTCATATTGATCTTTTGAGAAAACTTTCAAAATTATTTATTTTGATTAAAGACATTATGTCCCACAAAAAATTGATTCAATAAACTATGTCAAAATTCTATTTACATCATTAAAAGACAATGTGGAATTTAAAAAATTACTCTTTCAAACCTATAACAATTATTTTTTGAAATCCATATCACATTAATCATCCCCTATTTTGAATTAAAAATTCATACTCCTCTTAATTCTTCTCCAATACATATTAAAATCAATCGAAATTATGATTTATTAGGTATTTTTTAGCCTCCTATGTATTAATTTCTTCAATTTGAAACACTATTCAATAATTGATTTAGAAATTGAATTTTTTATATATTTTTTAATTTATGATGGCTAATTAGGAGATAATATATAAAATTAATCCGAAAATCATGCCTTCTAAATTTTTATTGGAGTATTTTTAACACTAATGAATTTTCGGCATTAATATTATTTCATCTCTTAATATATTTATTCTATTTTTAAATAATCATATCAAAAACTTTTTCCTTGGATTTTTAATTATATTTATGTATATTTATTACATATTAGAAAACGAAAAAAAATTAATTTCATTATCTTTTTACCCTTAAAATTGTATTGTATTTCTATTTTTATGTTTTTTTATTATTTACAATTTTTAATATATTGGGAAATAAATCCATCTATAATTTCATTTATAATTTTATTTAATATTTAATAATTTTTACTCATGGTTGGATACCCTAAGAGTATTACTTAATCAATTGAAACACCATATTTACAATAATATCTTATATATTTCCCAAAGTAATATTTTCTATATAAACTATTATAATTGAATGTGTTGGATTACTTGTTTTCCACTTTTAGTACTATGTTCCCCTTTATTAAAAACTTAATAAATACTTATTATTTTTTACATACACACAGTCCCACATATATTCCATTATTTATTGGGATAGAATTCTATGCATATTATTTGTTGATGTTTTTTTTACCAATTAGTTATTTCTTTCAAAATATATTTTTAGTATGGTTTTTTCTTGGATGAAACATCTAACACAATTCATTGATGTTTTTTAAAGAAATAATCGAATATTTATGTTTCAATAGGTATATTTTCCAATTAAATTACTTTTTATAATGTCCTTATTATTCAGATCTCCCCATACTTATATGAATTAACTACATTAAAACCAACATGTTTTTCTAGAACATTGGGAATCCCACAATACAGTAATCCTTATTTAATGAATAAAATTACAATTCAATACTATTACTATGAATAATATGTCTTTCTGATATATAATAGTGAACTATGTTAGGTTTGTATGATTATAACTTCTTTAAAGGTATTTTTTTTCATTTTCATTGTCATACATTTGATTACAATATCCCATGTTCTCACACTATCGCATATAAAAGTGTGAATACCATCCATTCCCTATAACATAGTTAAATATTTTTATGAAGAACATATAAATTACCTCATCAAAAATTTCTACAGGATATCCTATAATTACAGTAAAATGGAAAATTTATTCTATATTTAATTCCATTGATACAAATTTTCATTTATTCTTTATTAGTTTTTCAATAAATTTTTATATATTTTTTATTTGGAAGCCCTTAAAATTAATGGTGACATTGATTTATGTGTCACATAGTTTTCAAAAAAAATATGATTGTATAGAAGACTACATATATAAAGAATATTCATAATATTTAAAAGATAAATAAGAAGCAACATTTTTGTACATTCATTCACTAACAATTTTCTAATATTTCAAAATATTACTTATTCAATAACTCTTTATTGTCATTATCTAAAATTTTCATGGTACTTTTCATCATTGATGAATAAAAATTATTGAAATATTCATATGGATATAAATTATTACTATTAATGTGACAATAGAATTGATATACTTTTAATTTTTTTAAATTTTATTAAATAAATGATAATTAGATTGGGGCACTTTTTGATATCATCCTATTATAATCACCATAATAACTCTTGTAAAACACCACATATTCCAAATGGGATAAAATTATTTTAAATGTATTATTGATTAATTATTATTTTTATCCATATTATCATATGATATAAATTATGTTGATACATTTGTTGTTTATAAATCATACCATAATAATAAAATTTTGACCATCAAAATTGTATATGTAAAATTATATTTGTCTTTTATTTTTATGATATATTCCCATAATATTTTATTAACACCCCTCTGATTTGATTTTGATATAATTATATTAGGAAACCATATTTCAGTCACAATAATATTAAATACACCTCATCAATGGACAGATCTCCTTAATAGTTTTCCAAATATTTGTAGACATATATTTGCAGGACTAATAATTTTATCAATATAAATTGGAATCTGAATATTAATATTAATAAATTAAGAAATATAATAACATATAATATTTACACAATACATTGTGTAACAAAAATAATTATTTATAATAATTTCAAATTTAAAATTACTGAAATATATATCCATAAGAATTGACTGATTTATAACGAGATAGTAAATAAAAAATAATACAATGGAAATTAGAAAATTTGGATCCCCTCACTTCCAAAGAGTAATATCACTGTTCAAAAAATATATTTAATTGTGGAATATTTTTAATAATAAAATTATAATTTTTAAAATTAATTTATATATATATATATCCATGAGAAAAAAATTTATTGATATATTAATGAATTAATAGTGTCTTTCAGTGGTAGGTTACCAATAATACCTTTATAAAACTAGTACATGGAATAATAATATGACTTTGGAAATTGTAATTTGACTATTGGAATAGTAATCAAACCATTAAGAATATTAACCTGATCATTATAGCAGTATCTTCACATATAGATATTTTTGATAATAGTTAGTTATTTTATTAAATGACCATAATTCATAATTATATCATGAAACTAGTAAATATATGTTTTAATGATTATAAAATTGGTGTTTATGTTTTTTTAAATAAATTA
This sequence comes from Viscum album, assembly GCA_963277665.1. NCBI lineage: Eukaryota > Viridiplantae > Streptophyta > Magnoliopsida > Santalales > Viscaceae > Viscum > Viscum album. Next base: position 419,036,744 of record OY728127.1, on the reverse strand, counting down.
TGTTTTATTTTAATTTTATGAATCATATATGACTTAAAGGAATATTATTTTTATAAAAATGGTTCATAAATTAAAATTATCATTTACTATAATTAAAATATAATTTTATTATTCCTAATATAGTTATTAAGAGTGTAGAAAAATGGATTATGATTTTAAAATTATTAATATTTCAAATAAAATAAGATTTTATATAAAAATTAAATATCACATAACTAAAATTATTTTTTAATAAAATCATTTTTTATTATTTGAATATAAATGTTTAAATATGGTTAGTGTAATTTATTGTTATATTTTAAAATAGATTAATTTCTGATTAATAATTAAATAAAATACATTTTGGTAACATTAATTATAAGAGAAATACATGAAATTTTGAATAATGGATGTAGTAAGTAAACAGTTCATCAAATTCACAGGAACATGTTAATATATATGGTTACATGAATCAATGCTATTTGTAGTCATGTATTTAAATATAATATTAATGAATATAATATTCAAAAAAACCCTCCACCCTTATATCAACCACCCCTATCATCCCTTGTCCTCACAATATATATTCCTTGGTTCTTCAAATTTCAATCCTGAAACTCTTCCCAAATATTTCCTCCATTTACTAGTGATTATCATCTCACCAAAATGTCAATTTTCTGTTTTGTAAGTTCTATTTGAGGGAATTTTTATTTAGGAATGTAATATTCTCACATTACATTTTTTATTATTTTTTTTATTGTACCTTCCCATCACCTCCCTTTTCCATCAAGAATAAATTACTCAAGTATCTAACATATTTATTAAAATTTCTTATTTATAATAGAATATCTATCATCTAGCTAATTATTTTCACCCCATATTCTATGAATGAAACCATTTTCCATATTTTTTCAGTTAACCCTCTATATAAATAATGTGATTTATTTCTCCCAATGTGACCTTCATAGATGATCATAAAAATATTATAATTGAAAAATATAATGATAATAATTATATTAAAAATTTTATCATTTTAAAATTAAAAACATGCAAAATATTAAATTACTAGTTTTTGATGGTCGGTAAAACCGCCAAAAAAAACACCAAACACAATCATTTTAAATAAATAGATCAGCCATATATAAGAGAAAATATAATTAGAAATAATTAAATACATTTAATTATATTAAAACCTAATCCTTTGAAATCTATAATTTTTTGTCAATATTATGTGACTAAATTTATTATACATATGTGTTCTGACTATGAAACCATGAAATAATCCCTCATAGATCAACAAAATTAAAAATTAAATCTCATATGAATATCCATAAATGAACACAATAAAATTAAAATTAATAAAATATTAATATAAATATTTTTATATTTTCGAAATATTGAATATAAATTGGTTTTCCATGACATCAAGGTCAAGTAGAGAAATATTCCATCACATAAGTCAAGAGATGTTTAAAAACAACGGTATTTCCATTAGGAATATTATTTTTCTATTATAGTTATAATTAAATACTAAATATTAAATATATTGATTAATTTATTATATAAAAACCCTAAATAAATTTTTTTAAGGGTAAATACATGTTTTAAATGGTTTTATTCTTAATTCATTTTTATTGGAAATCCTAATGAAAATGAACTTATTTTTTTATTACCAGTATTGATGTATTATCTAGATAATGTCTTATGAAAACATTTTTCCAAAAATGACACATTTTATCAAGGAATAACATTTGATATAATTTTGTACATATAATGAAATTAAAATTCTATTAACATTTTAATAAATCATTACCCTTTATCTAAAAACCTCACTTAAGAAGTACATTTCCTATGAAAATTAAAAATCATTTTTTCATTACATAACTTATTTTGGAAATAATTTATCATTATATAAACTTATTTTCACATTATGAATGAATAATAATGGTTTAATACCTTTTTTATTGAAATAAATTAGATACATTCTTTAATTACACCTTATGAAATGATTATGTAACCCATTTCATCAAATAAGTAATCATTTCCCTTATAAATAATGATTGATTTAACTATTGCGCACACATATTAATGTAAATTTATTTTTATCGGTGAAAAAACGAAGGGGATATAATTAATTTGGATTTATTTTAATCTAATCATGAAATATATATTAGATTTCAGAGAAATCCTAATACATGATTAGACTCTATCCACTATGTGATGGTGTCTAAGATGTTATCCTTGACCATTGATTAATTAATGTTTCATATTGCTACCACATTTCTAATTTTTTTCTATGTTCATTATGTAGTTTCACTATATTTAACCCATATGTTTTTACATTAATAAAACATAATTTTATATTAAAATTAATTATAAAAACCAAATATAATAATTGCGATTTTAAAGGTATAATTCCTTAAGAAAAGTGGAAATATAAACAACTTTCTCATGTGACATATTAATCATATCACATTATGTTTATCATAAATATCACCATTATTATACATATAACACCTAATATATTCCTTGATAACATGGGGAAATGCAATATAAGATAGGGTGAGCTCAGATACTCAATAGTGGTAAACATTGGTGATATTTAATCATAATTGGATAATAATGGTATAAAAACATAATCATTACATTTTAAAATAATACCATTCATACCAATGATCATAATATTCAATCATGATATAACAGTTGAAATTGAACAGGAAAAGAATCATAATGAAATCAAAGAACATGATCCATGAAACAATAACATTGGTATAACACATAGATTTGTGGTATACACAAAAGAATATAACGTATTTTCTATTGTGGTCAATTATTATTTTCATGTTTGTTATTTTGGAATGTGATGACCCCATAGAACATTATTGTATAATTTTTTCACACATAAATCATTCATAGTAGAAAATGTCACTTACTAAACAAGTATTAATCCCAATTATTGTTCTATTTATCACATTATATGTCATTCATTACCCTATTCTTTAGAGGTAGATATAGGTCCCATCTATTACATATTAAAAATCATACATATGTATTGCACAATATAGTAAAACATTCATCATATTAAAACCCATGAAATTAAATGGTATTCATAAACATTTCATCATAACATAACCTGTATAAAACAACCAATTTTTATAATCATTTCATGAATTTATCTATGAATAATATGTGTAAAAATAAATGAGTTTCATTATCATTTTATCTAGATATATAACACTTAAAAGTAACAGGTTTCTTAGTAATTTGATGCTCATATAAATTGACAATATCAATAATTGATAAAATATGTATCTTTAGATAATATCTCTAAAAAAATAATAAGTATCATTAAAGGCTATCCCTTAGATGAAAAATTATTTTGAGTGATTACTTAAAATATATCATGAAAATAACATTCAATTTAAAATTATAATTTAAAAATAAAATTAATAAAATATATTAGAGAAAAAATAATTTAAAATAAATATAAAAACACAGAAATAAGTATTCAAGTAATATTATGTTCTTGGTGTGGGGATATTCCATTCATGGGGTACTTGTCAATACAATCCTTTACTATATAGTTTTGGTAAAAGATAATCATAAAATTAATCAAAAATTTAATGATGAATTTTTAAAAAAAAATTAAAAAATTTAAATGGATAAAAATTAAACTAAATAATAATTTAGGAACAAGAAAACATTTCTGTTAAAAATTTTCAAAAACATGGACATAGAAGAGAAATGGTTTCCATGTAAAGAGGAAAATGAAGTCTGTTTTCTTAATAGACATTGTTTAGAAGGTTTTAGAGTATAAAGGGAGTTAAATAAATAGGAAACAAGTAATTTAATTAAATTACTATATTGGAATTAATTTCAGTATTTTATTATGATATATATAATATTATTTCAACACGATAAGCAAAAACATTATCATTCATGACAAATGATGAAATTTTACAATAATACACTTACCATGTTGGTATATATTGAATCATTGATCCATTTAAGAATAAAATATTAAAAAATTAATATGATAAAATAAAGTATATACATTATGATTCACCTCAATATGTTTCTATATACAACTCAACTACCAATATAGGTACATAATATTTCTATTGTCTTGAAATAATAATTCGAGACAAATATCACTTATATTGCGTTCCTATTGAATCAACAGTTCTATAGAATACTACATAATTATTATAAGTTAATGAAAATATTTTATATGTCCATATTAAGATATATAATGTCATGTTTTATGTAATTATACCATTTTAGTAAACATTTATTTACCATTCCATGTAATATTTATCTTTTGGTTAATAATCACCTCATTATTGACATCTGTTTTGAATTTTTGGTTTTATACCAATCATTTTGATCATGTCTCAATAAAATAAATGAATTTTTGCGTGATATATAAGTCACATATATTCATTTTATATGTATTTATAGTATTTCGTAAATGATAGATATATATAATGAAATACATTATTCATTGAGATTGTAGACCGTATATACGCATGAGTGCTATTTAAATTTTCACAATGGGTGAACATAAGTAAATGTTAATAATATATTGTCAATATAGAAAATTTTTATTCCATATATATCATATATATTTATTAATTATATCCCATATTACATTCCATGTAAAATTTACGTGAAAAATTAATCATATTTCTTTGTGTGGCGGTACACTTCCATACACGTGTTCAATATTATCATATAACCCATGAAATGGAATTTTAAAAGGTATTTGTTATTATATATTTCTACACATATATAATATTTAATAATTCACTAAATATAAGATATTTCAATCATCACACCCAACCATAAGTGTTGTTCTTGGTAAATGAGATACATCTGTTCGTGATGTCGTATTATACACTACACATGGGAGATATTATTGTAATACATTTTTTGTAGGAGTATATGGAGGTAGATAAATATCAATAAATTATAAAATAATAAAATATTTAAGATAAAATAGTTTTTATATTATAATGTTATAATAATATTTTATAATGTCACATGATGGAAAAATTTAAAAATGTTTATTTAAGAACGTGGCATCATCAACTAGTTACCTCCATAGGTTTTCACCAAAATCCTTTAAAGGAAGGACTTATGATCAAAACAAATGTTATTAGTTGAGAGGATATAATTAAGGAGGGTATACGACTATGTATTTTCTAAAAAAATAGTTTTGGAACATTGATGGTGATTTTAGTGTGGGTGGCCCATTTATTAGTGTGTTATTGGACACATTTGGGATTTCGTAAAAGAAGAATTTGTGTCCACATTTTTCATATTTCAATGATCTCCAAAGGTAGTAAATCTCCAATGTAAATGGTTATATGGTCATGATATGGTCATTATGTTATTATTGATGGGTTTTGGTTAATTTTTTAATATAATATTGTATTATATGAACACCAATTCAACCACTTTTTTAACATATAGTTGGTAAATAATTTTTATATTTTTATAATTCATATTGGAATGACATTCAGTTGAACCTATTTGTTAATATAAATAATTCTGATTCAAAATATGGAATCCATTTTTTCAAACTCAACAATAATTACTGGATAATTATAATTTAAATTAAACCCACATATGAGATGAGTGGGTAATATTTCAAAGGGAAATATATTCATTAGTAAAGAAATTTTCAACATAAAAAATCAATATAAAAACGACTGAAATGACAAAAATTGGATTTATCGAATTATTATTTACTTAATTTTATGTAATTATATTTATTAATAATTATTTTTTTTGTTTTAGTTGTTATAAATTAAATTTATATACAAAATAAAAATCTCATATTTTTTCCATTTACTGAAAATATAATATTTTAAATTAATTCTCAAACAATCACTCAAATATAACTTTGAAATATTGATTTTATGAAGTACTATTATTTTATATACACTATATTATGTAATTTTTGTTAATTACATTTATTTTAAATAAAAAAATAAAATAGAATATTTATTTTTGATAAAATAGTATTTTCATAATATATAGCATTTTTTTAAACAAATTAGGTACTTTTTTATCAAAATTTTCTCTTTAAACAAAATAATTATACTTGTTATTAATAATTTACCTATTATTATTCATTTCACAATGTTCAATGGCTAGTCTATATTGACCACATTAAAATTGTAATATTAATAAAATTATATATTTGTTTAAACCTAGGGTCATGTCTAACATGAGATAAACATGGTGTTTTGTATAATGATAGATAAACTCAATTGTGAATGAATCCAAATTTATTATAGAATATTTTAAAAAGGTCATAAAAACATGTTGTGTTATATACAAAATGATAATAAATTAATTTCTCCAAATAAATTCATCACACCAATACAAAAAAAATTAGGAAACTTATATCACATCATTTACCCATGTTAATTTGCAATTTTTTCAATGTGTTGTTTCAACACAAAATAATAAATTGGTTAGTGGTCTTGTTTCATGTATATTTCACTATACGATCACGAATGCCATATTATTGTCACTTATAAGAAAGATCTTGCTCATGAAGTATGACCTCAATGTATAGTACTTGTAAAGGTTTAGATATTTAATTTATATATAGTGGAACATGGAATATATCAAGATATTGATAGAGATTTGCATGAATCACCATCCAATATAATAGTATCGAAATTTTATAAAAAAACATATGGACCGAAATAACTAGGGATTAATCTCCATTCAATAAAAAATATTTAACATTACAAGGATAACATCCTAGAAACAAATTACCACTAAAATAAAAATAACGATCAAATCATCTACATCTTATCTTTACATTTATCTTATCTTGAGCAATTATGATGTGTTGTTTAATGGTTTAAACATTCTCGTCTAATTCTTCTTCTTTCTTTTTCCCATATTCTTTTCCATGAAAATATTCATTCCATCATGTTTTATTTATACACTTCTATACATATCTAGATTCAAAATTATACATCTATGAAGAATCCCATTATTTTACGAAATAAACACAATCTTCCATAATGTATATATACACCACATCAAGCTTAAATGAACTATTAAATATTATTATTTAAATGCTACCATTATTACCTAACTGTTAGTATGTTTGTAATGGATAATATTAATTTAATAATGGAAATATGGTGTAAAAATTAATATATAATTAAGTATTTTGTTACAAATTAATAATAAATTAAAGTAAAACAGTTTTTAAATAAAATGTTATATTTTTCTAAAAAACTATTTAAATGCAATCAAGTGTGTTTTGTACCAAAAAATGAATATTTCATTATTATTGGATTATATTAATTAAATAAATATAAAATATATTCATTATATTTTATAATATAATATAATATGTATTATTTATATTATCTTTGAACAAATAAATTTTTTAAAATAATAAGAATATTTTAAAAAAAGAGTTGTTTTACCGCTTATTATGGTGCACTTGTTTTTAATATAGTTATTTATTATTTTATAAATTATAGTTAACAAAATAAAACTAATATTTAATTTTTTTTCAAAATTTACTTTGGTTTAATTTTTTAAATTTTTATGAAAAGATTTATGTTTCCATGAATAGTGACCAAACAATGCTTTATAATCAAAAACTACTTTTCCATATTATTTATTTATAGTATTAAATTAAATTATTTAACTATTTTAAAGTATAATAAGATAATTTTTTATAATTTAATATTATTTTGGTCATTATAATCAATTTTTCTTTGAAATTGGATTTAAAATCATTATGTTCTTTTGAACATTTTACATTAAAACCATGTTTTCTACATTCGTCAACAAGATTAATTTTTAATTAGTTTATAAAAACTAATATTTTTGATTATTGAAAAATTTATTCCATATTAGGAATCATAATTTTAAAATTATGCAATTATGTCCTTTTAGTTTTTTGGACATCATGAATAATAACTTTAGTAATATTTGTTATTAACACTGTTAATGGTAAAATAAGGAAATTAAATATAAATATAATATTATAACTAATATAAAATTAAACTAACTCTTATTATAATTTCCTTGGATGAGTTTATGCTGACATAAATATTTCTTCAGATGCTTTTAGAATCACATGCATGACTTGAATAATTTTATAATTTTACATTCTTTGAAAAGAGAATTTATTCACACTCTTATTTTTAAAAAGTAAAATATTATATATATATATATATAAGAGATATGTTAGATTATAATTATTAATTAGAAATATAGTATGATTATCTACATCATATAAATTTATTTGTAATTTTTATGATATAAATTAATAAATTAATTGGTGACATAATGATGAATTAGTAATTGTTTAATTAATCAGATAATCAAATAAATTATATTAATAATATTAAGATAAAAATATTTTGAAAGAATTTATGTCATTAGATAATTTGAGTGATGAAAATAATTTTTTGGTATAATTTAATGGTGTTTTTTATAAGATATAAATATGTTATGATATATTTAAAAATTCATGTATTGAATAGTTTCTAAATTTATATTTTTTATACATTAAAATAAATAACGTTTAATTAAATGATATAAACTTCATAAAAATATATTATTTATAAAAAGAGAAATATAGGCCTAAAAATTTCCTTATTGACTCGTTTATGGTCTTATGATATATTATTATAATTATATTATCCCTCAATGTATATATTAAACGATATTTACATAAGAGTAAAATTTGGTTAAAACAAAAATATAATGAATGAAAAAGTCACAACTTATATAATTTGAATTAGGTGAATGGGATTAAATCAAAAATTATCATATACTTTAAATAAATTATATTTTATCCATTTTTATTATAAAATAAATATATATTAATTTAATATTTGGAAGAATTCAAATAGTTTCCACCCCCTCCCATAAAAAATAGAATACATTCATCTCTTTTCATCATAGATTAATTTTTTTAGAATAGCCAAATATCTAACCAAATACCTTACTAGATCCCATATAAACAATTTGGAGAAGTTATATCATCAATATAACCCACTTTTGTGGGGATAATATGTTAATTAATGAATACCATCAACTAAAGATGTATTGGTTAAATCGTGTATTTCTAGTTCATTTATTCTTCAACTTCCTTAAAATATTCTCCAAATAGGAATAAATAATAATTAAATTATTTGAAACGTTAATTGATATTATTATGTTAAAATATTCACCTAAATCAACCTCCACTTCCATAAAATGGGAAAATAATTAATCGTTTGTGTGTATGTTTGAACTATCACCTCCAAAAACCAATATAATTTGTTTTCCAATATCATATCTCATGGATGGATATAATTGTTGAATTAATGTATATATATATGATATTCCTGAAATATATATGATTTTATGTGATTAATATATATCAATTATTCTCTTAAATTCCATCCACATAAAAATGATAACATCATTCGTGAGTATGTGTGAACTATCACCTCCACAAAACTATATAATTCATTTTTAATCACAACATCACTTGGATGTTATATATAAGTAAATATAATTTATTAATATGACATTAATAGTATTATGATAATTATTTAATGAATAAATTTTTCTATCCATTTTTTAAATAAGGATTATTGAAAATGGAAATGATACTAATGCGTACGTACGACTTAATGCCTCAATGATTATAGAATAGTTCATTTTTCATTACTATACTTATTTTTTTAATTTTAAAAGTATAATTTATGTTTATAAATGATAGTCATTTAATTAATATTATTCAATTGAATATGTTATAATTCAAATATTCCAAATTTATATCTTACCAAATTCATTTTAGACACAGGTACCGAATTTTGACATAACATGTGACAAAAACATAAATAATTAATAATTGTATATATAATAATAATAATTTATAAAAAAAGTATAATAAAATATTAAAATTTTATATATCAATTAAATAACTAGACTGTGTTTATTATTTAGGATTATAATGATTGTACCCAATGATTCGTAGTCAATATAAGAGATTAATCTCAATCTCCTTTAATTGGGTCATTTCAGGATTCTATGAAACATTTTTCTTTTATAAGTATTATATATATCTATAAAAACATTTCATATAAATAATCTTCATATAATTATGTTATATAATTAATTGAAAAATTTATACCTTCATGGAGATTATGATTTAGAATTTCAATGTGGTATGAGTCACTTTGAATGTTTAATGATTATTTAATAAATATATTTCTCCATGTAAATATTATTGATATTATTTTATTTATTTTTTGATAATGATATAAAATTAATATAAAATCAATTTTATGTATATTTTTAATTTCATTCAATGTTTTTCCTAAAATAATCATGTTTTTTGTTTTCATATGGAAGATATTAATAAAAGAGAAAAAGAATATTCAATTCTTAAAGTATATAGTTATATAGACTACTCCAGCACTGTAATAATTATTTTATTATAGTATTAAACTACATGATTTCTTATTTACATAATTAAAAATAAACTTATTGTTTTTGTTTGTTTTGGTATTAAAAATGGATTTTCAATGAATAGCCTTTATTGGTATTGAAAATGGTTTTCAAATTAAAATGGGTTTTCATACAAAACAGTTTTTTATATTAGATTAAAATGGGTTTTCAAAGGCATTTATTCTGATAACGTTTTATTAATTATATGGTAATTGAGAATGATAGGAAATGGATGATCTTGATATATCTTATACATAGAGTGACCCTAATAGTACCTCGTAATCCCTTTATAGAATTACATGGTGAGGCCTAGATAGCAACAAGAAATCCCAATAAAACAAAAAATGGGGAACCCCAAAGAGAGCTAGGAAAGACCATTATAGCTTAAATGGGTTGTCCGATATAGCATAAGGTATGCCAGTAATAGATTTATTAGATGTTTTCTATATGATTATTCCAATTTAAATGGTTTTGAAAGTGTTTTATTTATATGATATTTTGTGTCACATAAAGGGGTTTTAAAATATTTATATGAATATTATTAATTTTTTAGATAAATGTGTATGTTTTTTCTAGTAGAGTGTATTATTTAATATTATTTATTGATATTGAAGATAAAGGTACCAAATTTATCTGTTTTATTGTTTTTTATAACTAACATTTTCTGTTATGTATTTATCTCTATTTGAGATTAATTTCATATGAAATGTTTTTTTAAGTGTCTTGCATAGGGTTTAAGGTGGAATATGGATAAGGGTGTTATAAGTGGATAACTATGAAGAATTATGATAAAAAATTATGTTTTATTTTAAAGAATATTAAATTTTTAAAAATTATAATGTGTTTAATTTTTCACATGTTATGTTAGGGTATAAAATATGAGATTTTGTCCTCGATATCTAAAACACAAAAAAAACTTCCAAAAATATGAATTATAGTAAAACACACCAGAATCAATAATATTTAATGTTCAGTCCTTACTGTAAGTATCATAGGAATAGTTTTGACAAACTTATGGATGTGTACAGATGGTTAAACATTGGTTATGTTTATATATATATATATATATATATATTATTGTAGTTATAAAATTATTCATTATTATTTTCATATTGACTAATGTCAGTTCGAAGTGGAAGGAGGAGGATCTCAAACAAGATTCATATCTTTTCCTGATGGATTTCACAAATAAATTTTTAAAAATTTATATCCTGATGATTCTGAAGCATTTTCTATCATACAACTCTCTTGAAAACAATTTATGATACTTTAAAAACCTCATCTATACCTCGATAAAACAATGGTTCATGGTTTTTTATCTTAGTCATTATTCCCAATATTGAAATATATTTTAAAAAAATTAATTTTATCAATGTATTTTAAAATATTTTAACTTATCAAAAGATTATAATGAATATTATGATTTTTAAAATTTTTCTGAAGAAGGAGACCCATGTATATCATATTTATATTTTATTTTAACTTATAGTCATTCAATACATAATTGTGTAATTTTAAAAGTATCCTTAACTAATATATTTAAAACAAACTTAGTTTGATTTTTTTATAAATATCAACCCATATTTAATGATTTGAAATTATGTATAATAGAAGGCCATTAAATAAAATTAGTTATTTGATAATTCCTTTACAAATAATGTGGAATATTGTGTATTTGAATAATGAAAGGAAATCATTTCGATGAAAATATAAATCATTGTTTTAGTTCGTGGAAAATATTTCTACATGAAAAAAATTATGATAAACAATGTGAAAATAATGATCATGTTATAACAGTATTCTTATTTATAACAGTTTTATAAAATCAAAGGGATATGAAATGAAAAATTTCCCTATATAGTAAACATCATGATTTAATTTTTTTGGCAATTTTTGGGTTGGTATACAAATGAGATTTAAAAAAAAGAAATTGAAGAAAAAGAATTCTATAAAAAGATGAAATACACATTTTCATGTACGTATATTTCCTTATATTGTTAAATAGTAAAATATTTCCTTAAATCTATACAAAGTATCAAAAACCCCCTAGACGTTTAATACTCTTAATAAGAGATCAATAACCTTTTAATGCATGATATACATAAGTATTTTGGATTATTAAATTTCACTAAACCATGATTTAAAGCATTCTACATTAGAACATGATGGTTAATTTTATCTTCCATATCTATTTTTTCCTATATTTAACCCTAGTATGTATTTTTGTAGTTGATCTTTTAACCTTCAAGTTTTTATTTTCAAGTGGATGATTCATTAATCCTTTTTTGATATGGGATTTCAAAAAAATAATAATTTTTAACGTAAATCCCAAACTCATTGATCCCAAGTAAAAATTGGGATAATAATATTTATTAAGGGGTGGAGAATATAAAATCCCAATTTATTATTATATAAACAATATGTTCAATGGAATACATGTTGAGCCTCATCAAGATTAAATGAATAATTATACTATTAATTAGTTATTATAGCTATAACCTTCTTGTTAGAATGACATGAATGAATAATATTAACTAAATTATAATAATTTTGTTTAAAAATGTATATATAAATAATTATTTGTGGAGAAATTAATTATAAATTAAAATATTAACACTTTTTAAAATAAAAGAAAATATTTTTCAGAATTTTTTGTAATGTTCACAAATGTGTTTTATAGTAATAAATTAATAAATTACTATAGTTGGATTGTATTAATGAAATAAATATCTAATATATTCATTATAATATTTAGTATTCATATTATATGTATTTTAGATATGATATATTAACAAATCTAATTTTACGAATAAAAGATGTACTTTTCAAAAAGGCAGTATTATTACCTTTTGATTACACTCTTGTTTTAAATTTAGTGTTTTACATTTAAAAAATTCTATATGAAAAAAATTATTATTTTTTTTAATCCATATTATCAAAATTTACATTAGTCTATTTTTTGTATTTTTTTAATAAGTTCCATATTGTGATGAATAATTAAAAAAAAGTATTTTAATTGAAAACTATTTTCTAATCAATTTTATTTATTGTGAGAAACTATGTTATTTACTTTTTTTTCATATAATTTGGTAAACTTTATATTAGTTAATCCAATTATGTAATTGGAATAAATATGAATTTGAAATTGGATATTAAAACTATATAATACATTAAACGCTTTTACTTTTAAAAAGCGTTTTCGTATTCCGTCAACCAGATTAATTTTAAATTAGTTTCTTTTAATTAAATTTTTTTAATATATAAATGGATTCCATATTTTTATTAGGAGATTAAAAATTATTTAAAAAGTTCCCTTTTATTTTTGGATATTATCAATAGTAACTTTAGTAATATTTTATTACTACCATAGTTAAATAAAAATCTGGAAATTAATGGTAAATATAATGTTATAAATAATACAAAATTACCTTAACAATTGTCTTAATTTAATTAGAGGAGTATGTTTCAGCCAAAATATTTATTAGGATTATTTTATATCCAAATAGATCCATTTGGATGACATTGTGATATTTATAATACTATATTCTATGAAAATATAGTTTTGTCACACTCATGTTTTTTACAAGAAAAATACTTTTAATATGGGGATATATAAGGGATATATTAGACTAAAAATAATTGTTGGAAAATTGAATCGTTTATCTACATTATCATAATTCATAAATAATAAATAGGAAATAGATAAATTAATTTTACGTTGACACAATCTTGTTGTAGTTATTGACTAATTATTGGGTGAATCAAATTAATGATATTAGAATTATTAAATGAATATAATTTTATATAATATATTTTATCCTTGAATTTTATGGATTAATTTTACATGTTATGTCTGATTTAAAAATGTTTTTTCATATTTATCAAGTTGATAACATATTTTTTAAAGTCAAATATATAATAGTTTTAAACGTAACAATATTGATATATTAAAATAAATAATATTTTATTAAATTATATAAAATCAGGAAAAATATAAAATTCGTCAGAATTATATATATATGTAAAAAAAATTCATTAATGATTCATTTTTTATTATTTGTAATTTTATTATAATTATATTATTCATTAAAGTTTTAATTATTTGACCTCATGGTTAGAGTTAAAAGGGGTTAAAATGAATAGATGTGGATTATAAAATATTAAAAACATATCTATTATTCAATTGTTGAAATTTATTATACCCAAAATAGTCATATATTTTATATAAATCATTCTTATCCATTATAATTAAAACAATTTATATTAATATAATATTTTGATTTATTCAAAGAGTTCCCCTCCACTTTACTATAAAATAAATCCCGGTCATTTATTTTACACACACATCATAACATTTTTTGGTCAAGATATCAACAAATATATTCCTAGTGTCCCTACCCATGTTATAGATTCCTTATTTTAGTCATAATGTCGTCCTATGAGGTGTTAAAGAGTTAATCAAAGAATATCATCTAAATAAGAGGGATTGTTTAAATCATTTACTTATATATTATTTCTTATTCCATTTTTCCTCAAATATTCTACTCCCATGACGCAATAAAAATTATTGTATCCTAAATTTTATTATATTTTTTTATATTAATAGCATTAAATAAATTGATGTCAACTTCCGTCAAATGTAAAAATAATCAATTGTTCATGCATACAATTGAACTACACCTCCATGAACAAATCATAATAATTTTCCATAAATATTTCTCATGACTAGTTAAAATGATATAATTAATATTTATATATGAAATTAATTACACAATTTTTATTATTATTTAATAACATTCCAATTATGTTCTTACATGCGATGCTCATAAAATTGATAACATCCATCGTGCATTCATGGGAACTATCACCTCCATGAAATGATGTGATTCATTTCGAGACACCAAATAATATGTTATAAATATAAAAATATATTTAATTTTTTAATTGGATATTAATTGTATAATTATAATTATATAAATATGAAATAATAAAATGTTTCTTTATATAATTATCACTAATGAATTGAAATGTTACCCATGTGTATGTATGCCTTACCGTCTCCATAATTATAATATTGTTCTATTTCCATAACGATTTTTAACTTATTTTTTTTAAATTATTATTGATGTCTAAAAATTATAATCATGTCATTAATATTATTCTGTGAATTATTAATTAATGACCACTTTGATAATTGATATCTTACCAAAGACATTTTTGACTCGTGTACAGAATATCGACAAAATGTCAAGTAAAAACATAAATATTTAAGAAATGTTTATAAAATGATAATAAATGATTTAAAAGTTATAATAAATATTAATAAATTTATAAATAAAGTAAATAAATATCCTAGGTATATCATTAAGGAAGACATTTATTTTACAAGGTGAGTGTGACTCAAGCTGAAGGATTTCTTCTCAATATCGTTTAATTGAGGATTTTCTTGATGTTAGGAATATGTATTATTTTATAAGTTATATATACATCTAAAATGACATTACAAATTCATATTATATCAATAATGATTTTATTTATTTATTTGGTAAATTTTTTCATTCATGGTTATTTTGATTTAAATTTTCACAGTGCTATAAATCACATTGAATGTTTATAGATTTAATTATCAATTTTTTTCTACATTTCAATTTTCATGATATTATATTACATATTTATTTATGTGGATATAAAATTAAAATAAAAGTGATTCTATTTATATTTTTTATTTCAATAATTGTTTTATAAAAATGAATCTTAAATTTTTTTTACATGGAATATAATGAAATATCACAATAAGAATGTTCTATTCATAATTTATTTGATGACAAAGATATTTCCAACATAATTTCCATTATTTTACTCCCATATTCCATTATAATATTTATTGTCTCACTAAATAAAAAATAATAATTATATTTTTTGTACATTTTGGTATTGGAGTTGTTTTACAATGAAATGTTTGTTTTGGTTTTGTGGATGGTTTTTAAATCAAAATGGTATTTTTATACAAAAGTGTGTTTCATGTGGGATTAAATAATTTTTTTCGAAGGGTTTGACTATAAAAATGTTTTATTAATGATATAGTACATAATAATTATAAGAAATATTTGAGAATGATATATCTTATCCATGGGGTGTCCTGGACAGCATAGGGTAAGCACATTGTATCTTAAAATGTGTTGGGCTAAATAGTGATCTTAAATTATATTAGATAATAACATGTGGTGGCCCAAATAGCAACAAAAAACACATTATATAGTAACATGGGGTGCCCTAATACCATTGGGTATGCCCAAAGAAGCTTATTTTGATGTGTGTTGTATAGTTTTTCCTATTGAAATGTTTTCTGAAAATTCTTATATAAGTGATTTTCTATGTCACCAAAAGGGGTTTTATATGATTTCTTTGTGTTTTAATGAATTTATTTTTAAAAAATGTGTTTCATTCATGTGGAAATATATTATTTCATATTCTAATTGGACATTTAAGATTATGGTAAATGTTAAATGAGTTTTCAAGTTTTTACTGAACTATTGGTTTTCATTATTTCAATATCACTTACAGAAATTATTTTCTCATCCCATGTATTTAACATTTCATTCACACGGTTTACTGGAGAATATAGAAAATAGTGATATCATGGGATAACAATAAAAATTATTTATAAATTAAAATCAATTTTTATTTTTAAGAGTTTTAAATTGTGAAATAAATGATACTAAGTATAAGAGTACATATATAATGTATGGGTTTACATGCTATGAGTTTGTCCTAAATTTCTAAAAATAAACATAAAAAAGATCCTTTAATTATAATAATATTTTCATAATACATTATAGGTAATCTTTATGGGAGACGCTTAACAATATGAATTCTAGAGCGAGTGCTATTTTTATATGAAAACAATAATTGAGGAATTTTCTTTATCACAAAACCATTGAAATTAATATGTTATAATATAAATATATCCACTATAGTTTTAATAGTTCTCCCAGATAGACCACATGTCCTATGTTAATATGATGTGTTTAATGAAAACTCTATATCAAGAGGCTATTCACAACTAACGCAAAAATACATTGTAAATCTTGAATCACTGTAATTTATTATTTCCTGTGACACACCATGAATGAATTCCAATTACTCAATATATTTTCTATAAATCTAATAAATAGATAAGTATTTTATAACATTGAAGAACTATGTTGAATTATTAATGTGGTTAGCTATAACCCATATATAATTATGCTATTTATAAATTATGGGGTGTTGAATGAATAATTCCATGGTGAAGGATGTGATTATTTTATTACTAATTGATGTAAAATCTAAGTCGGTTTTTCTCAATAAATATTTACTTGTTCATAAATGATGCACTTAGATACATGCTATGTGATATCTCTATTTTCTTCATCCCACTTGAAATATTCATTCCAATATCAATTCATCTTCATACATCCATGATGAATAAAAAATGATGAATTATTGCAAACCTCAAATTGATAATTCATCAAATAGGTTATTAATAGAGAACATACATAGGTATTGAACCTTATAATTCCATCTTAGTAAATATTAAACTCAAGTTAATTTCTCTCTATCGATTAAAAATAAAAACTTCCCTTCTAATCCCCAATAATCCTCACCTAGTTATATGGTTAAATATTGAATTAATTAAAATAAGAACTCTCTCATTCCATCAGAAATTATAGAACCATTTTCCTAGAAATACAGAAATATGAGATGTTTTTTATCTTCATAATTTATCGGTTAGCAAGATAATTTTGACTCAACACATTGGATAAATTTTTCACTTATAGGATGATAATTAATTGATAAGTATTAATGGTTAATTATCGAAATCAATCTTCACTAAAACATGTTGACATAATTATTTTTGAATACATACATTAATATTTTTGTATATATATATATATATCATAATTTTGTTCATAAAATGAATAATTCCATTTCATGTAAAGACCCAGAAATTACGTGGAATGCTTTTTCTTAAATTCATGGGATTTTGACGAGTCTGTGAAAATTTACGACACTTGATTCCAAGGCCCGGTGTGCCCAGAATCAATATTTGATGTTTTTTCAGGTACATTCAGTAAATGTACGAGTGGGATTCTGTCGCTTTTGAACTGGTGCTCTGAATTGAAATCTGAGGGCACTGTTGAGCTCGCAGTGTTAGTGATTGATTAGTGATACTTTCACCGAAGTTGAGTTCTGACGAGAATGCAAGTTAGATATTTGTGTTATTTATTAAATTGAATAAAAATATGTGTTAACTTTATGTTTATTTTATGGCGGAAAAAACCTCCAAGAGGAGGTTAGTGGTTGGTGCCACCACACCATAGCCTCCAATGAGAGGTTATGTTGGTGGGGCCCCCCGTAAATAACCTTCATTGGGAAGATATTATTTAGTGGGGACCACCTGATCTTCCTAACCCCTTTTAACACCCCATTTAAGTGTGGTGACCCTTGGACTCCACATTTATGGAGCCACCACCCATGAAACCTTTGAACTCCCATAATTAAATTCTGCCTACACAAAAGTATTAATTAAGTGGAGCCCCCTTATTTATTTCCCCATTTAAATTCATTATGACAACGAATTAGTAAGATGTCTTATTTTATTATTTGATGGTTGGCATAATCTTTCGGTGGAGTTTGGGGAGAAGAAGGAGAACACTCCAACAAAAAACGCAAAGAATTCCATCTTCGACTTCATCACCTCCAAATAGTTTCCTATGAACGAGCTTGAGAATTGGTAATGTGTGACGAACACGGATAATGACGAATCAACGACCATTGTTTTCCCCTAACTTCATCTATGATAGACAAATGAGGTAGGGGATATTTTATGTATGAATTTTACCCTCCGTTCATCACTGTTTGTTGAGCACTTTGTTGCCGATTGATATCACCAAAATGAGGAGGGCTCAGACCACAGGAACACGGTCGACCATCCGCCTTTATTGGTCTCTTTTGTTGATGATAGAGGCTGTTCAACGACGACTGTCGATGGGCCGACTACAACTAAATCCTACCACGAATGAACCGGCGACGCCAGGCCTCCGGGTCGCCATAAGGGCGCTACATCGTCGTGACGCATAGAAGGACAGTCGCGACCATGGAGGGTGGTGGTGGAGGCACACGGCGCCACCGTGGTGGACTAGCAAAGCTGTGAATCCATGGATAGGGCGGACCGCCACGGAAGGGCGCGCTGCCGTTACGCCGCACCGGCGGCGTGAAGCGGCTGGCCGCTCGGGCCAGCCGGGAGGACCAGGACACTGTCTGGTCCCGTGTGTGCTGTATCGATGGCACCTGGCACCAGTTTCGGTTCCAACTGAACGGTTCAACTATTTGGGTGCCAGGGGGCGCGCACCTCCCCCTAGGCGTGGCTAGGGTAGGCCGTCGGGATGCCTTCAGCAGGGGCGACGTCGACCGGGTCGCCCTCGTACGGGCCGCCCTCGGGCTGGGCCGCCATCGGCCAGGCCGCCCCCTCGGGCCAGCCCACTTCCTCATACCAGTTCAGACCCGCGGACTAGGTCGGCCCCAGTTCAGAATCGGATTGGGCCGGGTCAGTCAAAAGGTGTTGGACCGGACAAGACCCGCTCTGGCCAGTTCACACCTTTTCGCCCATATCCTGATCTATGGGGTGTCCGATCGATGAACCATTTGCAGCGATGGAATGCTCGGAGAGAGACGGTTCTATTGGCATACCCCAATTGATTTTTGGACACATTTTTAGTATGGTCGGGTTGGTTTCATCCTAAAACCCAACCGGACCCCTAGAACGGAAATGCCAATAACTCACAGATCGGGCGTCCGATTGACGCACCGTTTGTCGCGTTGCAACCCTTTAAACATGGAAATCCTTTGGTTTACTCCTTTGTGGAGTTTAGTGATATTCAAGGTACGAACGATATCTTTAGAGAAAATTATATGGAACTCATGTTCACTAGGTGTGAGGAATCCAGTGGATGACAGTGAGGCGTAGGTTGGAGCCAGATCATACGGAGGTCAGCGCTCAATGATCCCGTGTGGGTTAGCGATCAACGTTCCTTTGTGGGTCAATGCATACCGATATTTTGTGGGTCAGATCGTGTGTGGGTCGTTGTGGGGGTTAGTACCTATCGATCATGTGTGGGTCACACTCTGTATGGTCAAGAGTAGTGCCTCTTGACAGAATAAAATGATCTAGCTTCACGACTAATAATCTTTACTTATATACATCACTGAAAAAATGGTTTGGACTGAGACTCTATTTGAGCTTAGTTAATAACTTTCATGTTGTTCTCATGATTGAGATGGGTTGCAAAATAAAAAAGGTATAGGTATGGGTATATTACTAAGTAAGTGTTATCTATTGATTTCATACTTTGTTGTATCCTTGTCGGATTTTGTGAGACCCTAAGGGGCTCGGTGTCTCTACTTAGTAGATTTATACTCACCCCTTCATGGGCTATGCTCTCACCATGTTGTGTTGGTTGTAGACGACAGATAGTGCCAATTGGGATAGAGAGAATCATAACGGGACAGTACCCAGAGGTGGACCACTCGGCGTGACATAAATGGAGCGGACAAATGGACTTGTGGTGCTGAGGAGGCCATCTATACCTACCCTTCAGGTAGTAACCCCGGAGGATGACCCTGTATCCACTTTACTAATTTTATTCAGTTGTACTAGAATTACAGTTTTATTGTTCTTTAGTGTTGGGCTTGTATTTCTGGTCCCTTTACATTCATCACACTCCTTTGTATATAGTTTTACTTAGTGTTTTCTTCCAGTTGTGTACTCTATTGTGTTTGTTTACTATTATAAAGGCAATGCATTCCTAGTTTAGGGATTTATGCCTTTTTTATAGTCGCTAACCCCTAGACTATGGAAGGCAGGCTTGGGGTAGTCACGATATGGGCCCTGGGGGACAGGTCGTGAAAAATTGTTATTAGAGGAGTCGGTTCTACTGCAGAACATTGGAATCTGATATTTCTTTTTTGTGAAGCGATATTTTTAAGGGTACTAAGTGTGGTTTTCATTTCAGGGAGTCTAGTGTTGGGGTGGTGGACGAAGTATCCATACACTAGGACCCTGACTACTGATTTACAACTTAGTGCATGAAAACACTGATTGTGTGCGTGTCATTTACAGTTTTCTTAAGTCAGCTCAACCAGGTCATCTCACCAGGTATAAAATTTTGTTCAAATTGCATCTATTTCTTTTAGGATGCCTCCCTGCAGAAAACCAGTTAGAGCCCAAAGAGTCGTACGCTCTGACATCCCACTGAGTGACGAGGCCTTGGTGTAGGGCCCTTTACCAGCAGAGGCACTAGCGGTACAACTTTCCGTTGGGCCACCGATTCCACCTGCCCAAGTAGCATACGATGCAAGCCACTTGATCACATTTCATGAGTTCTAGTGGAAGAGTACACCTTGGTTTCGGTTGGAGATGGACCCATAGGTGGCTGAGGATTGGCTGAAGGCTGTGGTGAGAGTCTTCAAGCTGGTAGGGATACTAGTAGACCTCATAGTGAACCTTACTGCCAGTCTCCTTTAGGAAGAAGCTGCCAGATGGTAGATCCTAATGCTTCAGGTCAAAGACGAGTTGACATTACTCTGGACAGACTTTGAGTGCCTGTTCTAGGTGGAGTTTGTTCCAGTCACCCTTCGTACGGTAAAGTTACAGGAGCTACTACATCTGTAGTAGGGTAGCATGACAGTAGCACAGTACTAGGGGAGGTTCACCGACCTCTCGCGCTACTCCACATATATTGTGTGGGGCCAATTATTCAGGGCCCAGATCTTCGAGCAGGGGCTCAGGTGATAGATCAGAGCTTTGTTGATCTCCCTAAACATCCCAACGTAGGCGGGGGTGTTAGAGATAGCCTTTCTAGTGGATATTTTCCTTGCATATCAGTCACCTGCAGCGAGACCCACTACAAATCGACATTAAATGGAGTCTTCTACAGCTGGCAGTAGATAGATGTCGTAGAATCCTAGAGGACCAGACCCACTGGTGGTCAACCACATGACTTAGGATCGGTTGTGCGGGGCACACAGAGAAGAGACTTTTATTCCAGGAGCAGACAGTGCTACTGATGCGGCGGGCAAGGTCACATGGAACATGAATGTCTGAACCATCGTACAAACGATCACCAGTTAGTGGTGGGACCTCCCTAGTAGAGGAAGAGGTTCGATCGTGGCGGTCTTAAGGGAACATGCAGACAAGGAAGAGGAGCTGGTTGAGTAACTGGTGGAGGAAAACGTTTCGAGGTGTTACTACCACCACCACTAGGAGGTCCACCCCGACCAAAGGGAGTGGGTGGACATGGGAGACCTCAACTTCAGGCATCTGATAAATACGAACATGGAACTGTAGAGATGATTCTAGGTACTATCTGTGTCTACTCCACCTTAACTGCAGTTCTTATATGCACAGATGCCAGTCACTCTTTCATAGCCACTGCCCTCGTTCGGAGCTCAGAGATTTTGATGGAGTTGTTGGATCGATCATTATGGCTCGAGACTCCAATGGGAGAAGACTCAACGATTACACACTAGTGTCGGTAGTGTGAGCTTACTCTAGGAGGTGATAGCTCGGCTGTGATCTCCTCGTAGCGGCATCAAGGCCTTACGAGGTCATCTTGGGTATGGACTGGTTATCTAAAGTCTATGCTCAGATTGACTGTATTAGGCGCAATGTGTGGTGTGTCCGTATAGATGGGACCAGGTTTACCTTTACCGGTGAGAAGGAAACCTTTGCAGCACATGCCGAACTTACTTAGAGGAGGGTGCAACCGATCAGTCAGCAGTTGGCCAACCTGACCCTCAGAGCATTAGATGTGGAGAGTCTGACTTATCCTATAGTGGTGGACCAGTACACACATGATTTCCCTGATGATGTTCCAGGACTACCTCCTCGCAGATAGGTGGACTTCTACATTGATCTATACCCCAGGATGACATCGATATCAACTCCAGCATATCGGATGGCTTCTGCTGAGCTTCGTGAGCTGCATGTACAACTGGAGGACTTGCTGCGGAAGGGATTCATCTCGCCCAGTGTTTATCCCTGGGTAGCCTCGATTCTGTTCTCCAAAAAGGAGGATGGGAGCTTGCAGCTTTGTGTTGACTAACATCACCTGAACCAGGAGACCGTGAAGAATAAATACCCACTCTTGAGGATTGACGACTTCTTTGATCAGCTCAAGGGAGCATGTTTGTTCTCAAAGATAGACCCCAAATCAGGCTATCACTAGCTCAGAGTTCAAGATGATTATGTGCAGAAGATGACCTACAGGTTTCGGTACGTCCACTATGAGTTCATGTTTATGCCCTTCTACATAACCAATTCTCTGTAGGTGTTCATGTGTCTCAATAACATGATCTTCCATCTATACCTCGATCTCTTTTTCATAGTCTTCATTGACGACATTATAATCTTTTCGACTACTAAGGGGGAGAATTCCTACCATCTGCAGGTAGTTCTGGGCAAACTCCGAGAGCCCCAACTTTATGGTACACTCTTGATGTGCAAGTTTTGGATTTGGGATGTTCACTTATTGGGACGTGTAATCTGAGAGGCGGGATTTGCAGTAGATCCCTCGAAGAATGAGGAAATACATTCTTGGGAGACACCCCGGAGTGTGACAGAGGTACGGAGTTTCCTAGGTTTGGATAGATACTATCGGATGTTTGTTCCAGACATCTCCAAAGTTGTTGCACCACTTTCACCCTTGAAAAATAAGGTGAAACACTTTCTATGGTCGGAAAGATGAAAAAAGAGCTTTCAGGAGAAGATGTAGAGGGTGACTAGTTCCCCCATCTTGAGGATTCCATTGGAGGGCGTATGGTACATAGTTTAATGCAATGCATCAGGGACCGGACATGGTTTAATCTTGATGCAGGATCCAGTAGTGATCTAATATGGTTCTAAGCAGCTGAGACAACACTAAAAGAACTACGATACCAATGACCTGGAGTTAGCAGCAGTGGTTTTCGCCTTGAAGATGTGGCGGCACAATCTAATGTGCGAGCGTTTTAATACTCTACCCAGATCAAAAGAGTCTTAGATATATATTCTCTTAGAAAGACCTGAACCAGAGAAAACGACATTGGCTTGAGTTCCACTCGGGCTATGACTTCATGATAGTCTATACTCATGGGATGGAGATTGTTGTTGCAGATGTGATCTGTAAGAGAACTAGTATACAGTTGCTATGATAGGCGACAAAGCAGCTGGATACATTAGAGATATCCTTTGTGGATAGGGATGGAGAAACATATCTACATTCACTCACAATCACTCCTCTACTTCATCAGTGAGTTAGGGTGGCACAGTGCGAAGATGCTGACTATGAGCCGTGACGTGCTCAGATATCAACAGGGCATGCACCTGATGGATTTTATGAAGGTGGGGAGCATGCCATCCTTTTTAGGGGACATACTGTGGTACCAATAGCACTTCAGAAGGATGTGTTGAGGGAGTTCCACACATCTCCTCTAGTGGTACATCCATGTGTAGCAAAGATGTATCTGGACCTTAGACGACAGCACTGGTGGCTAGGTATGAAGATGGTAGTAGCAGAGTTTGTCTCACGATGCCTCACTTGTCAGCAAGTGAAGGCAGAGCACCCAGTAACAGAAGGATTGGATCATCCCTTAGTGGTCCCAGAGTGGAAGTGGGATGAGATTTCCATGGACATCGTGATTGGTCTTCCACACACATCCAAGATTCGAGATTCCATCTGGGTGATCATTAATAGAATCACCATGTCATCCCACTTCCTACCAATCAGAGATCAGGGCTCAATAGAGAGATTGGTATGCCTCTATGTGCAGGAGATTGTGCGTTTTCATGGGGTACCTTATTCTATTGTCTTCGACCATGACACAATGTTTACTACCCGGATATAGAAGGGGTTGCAGGAGGCTTTCGGGATTCTACATTTCTTGAGCACCACCATCCATCCTCAGACGGATGGTCAGACCGAGCAAACCATTCAGACCCTCGAGGACATGCTCCGTGCAAGTGTCCTCGACATTGGTCACAACTGTGAGGATCACTTACCATTGGTTGAGTTTTCCTGAAAAAACATCTCTCACTCTACCATCAGTATGGCACCTTTTGAGGCCTTGTATGATCGACCTTGTAGATCGCCACTGTGCTGAACATACCGAAAGGAGTCAGCACTAGTTGGACCAGAGATAGTACAAGCTACCAATAAGAAGGTGCAGATCATCCAGGAGTAGATGAAGACTATAAAAAATAGGCACAAGTCGTATGCTGAAACAATACGGAGACAACTGGATTATGAGGATTACGACCACGTATATATACCGGTCACACATCGATGAGGTCTACAGATATTTGACCGAGGCGACAAGTTGTCATTGCGATTAATCAGACCTTTCCAGGTCCACAGCTGAGTAGGCAAGGTGGCCTACCGATTGCCTCTCCCACCTCAGTTGCATAGGGTACACGATGTCTTCCATGTATCGCAGCTGGGGAGATATGTGCATGACCCTTCTTACATCATCAACCATGGAGAGCTGGACATCGATGATATGGAAACTTTCATGGTGGTTCTAGTGGAGATTGAGTATCGACAGGAGTAGTCCCTCCATAGATGTTCAATACCTCTAGTCTGCATTCGCTGGCAGCATGGGAAACTCAAGAAGAGCACATGGGAGTAGGAGGCTCATATGAATGCTCAGTACCCCCATTTGTTACATTAGTGTGGGTTTTAGCTTATGGGGATGTAAATCCCTAAGTTGGGGAGAATGTAAAGACTCCGAAATTCTGTGGAAAATGTTTTCATAAATTCATGGGAATTTTATGAGTCTTCAAAAATTTACAGGGCTTCATTCAGATGCCCGGTGGGCCTGGAATCAATATCTAAAGCTTTGTTCAGGTACGTTCAGTAAATGTACGTGCAGTATTTTGTAACATTTGAACCGGTGCTCAGAATTGAAATTTAAGGGAACAGTTGAGCTCACAGTGTTAGTTATTTCTATGTGATACCTTCACCGCAGTTGCGTTTTGACGAGAATGGAAGTTAGATATTGGGGTTATTAGATAATTTGATTAAAAATATGTGTTAACTTTATTTTTATTTTTTGGCAGTTAAAACCACCAAGAGGAGGTTATTGGTGGGTGCCACCAAAACATAACCTCCCATGAGAGGTTATGGTGGTGGGGCCCACCCACACATAACCTCTCTTGGGAGGATATTATTTATTGGGGCCCACACTAGCTTCTAAACCCCTTTTAACAACCCATTTTAGTGTGCAGACACTTGGAATCCCCATTTATAGAACCACCAACCATGAAACCTTTGAACTCCATTAATTAAATTGTGCCAACACAAAAGAATTAATTATGTGGATCCCCTCTTAATTAATTCCCCAATTTAATTCCTTATGCCAATAAATTAATAAGATGTCTTATTTTTTTATTTTGTGGTTGGCATAATATTTTGGTGGAGCTTCGGGCGAATAAGGAGAACTCTCTAAAGAGGAATGAGGAGAATACCATCTTCAACATCGTTACCTCAGAACACTTTTCGACAAATGAGGTTTAGAATAGGGAGGGCTCGGACCTCGCGAACACGACCGACACTCCCCCTTTGTTTTTATCTTTTGTTGATTATTGGGGCGGTGCAACGATGACCAGTGACGGGCCGACTGCAAAGAAATACTACAATGAAGGAACCGTTGGCGCAAGGATGGAGGGTCTCAACGAGGGTGTGGCACTGTCATGCTGCGTGGAATGATATCCACGACCATGATGGGCCATTGTAGAGGCGCGTGGCACCATCGCATCCCGCGAAGGCCAGCAAAAGGTCGCGGCCAGGGCGGGCCGCAGTGGAGGGGCAAGGCACCGGCGCACCGTGCCGGCGGCACGGAGCGGCTGTCCACTCGGGCCAGCCGGGAGGAGCGAGACCCAGTCAGGTCCCACGTGCACTGGACCAGTGCCACCGGGCGCCAGTTTCAGTTCCACCCGAACGCTTCAACCTTTTGGGTGCTAGGGGGTTGCGCGCCTCCCCCTGGATGTGGTTGGGGTAGGCCATCGGGCCACCCTCATCCGGGCCGCCCTTGGCCCGGGCCGCTTCCTCATACCGAGTCGGACCACAGTTCAGACTCAGATTGTGCCGGGTGAGTCCAACTTGGTTGGACTAGGCCAGACCTATTATGCCTTTTTTACACTTTTTCGCCCATATCCTGAGCTACCAGTGTCCGATCGACGAACAGTTTACGGCAATGGAAATTATAGAGAGAGACAGTTCTATTGGCATACCCCACATGCGGTTTGGACATAGTTTGAGTACAGTCATGTTTTTTAGAACCTAAGAACTAATCGGGCACCTAGAACAGAAATGCCAATAACTCACAGACCGAGTGTCCGATTGACGCATCGTCTATCGCGTTGGAACCCTTACGACATGGCGGTCCTTTGGGTTAATCCTTTATATAGTTTAGTGGTCGTTGTGGTACTACAGATATCTTGAGGGCAGATTCTACATAACTCGAGTGCACCAGGTGTGGGGAATCCAGTGGCTGATAGTGAGGCGGAGGTTGGAGACAGATCATACGGAGGTCAGTGCTCAGCGATACTGTGTGGGCCAGCGCATAAAGACCCTATGTGGGTCAGATCCTATGTGGGTAAGTGCTCAGCAATCCTATGTGGGTCAGCGCATACCGATCATGTGTGGGTCAGATCCTGCGTGGGTCATTGCGGGGGATAATACCTATTAATCCTGTGTGGGTCAGACTCTGTATGGTTAGAAGTAGTGCCTCTTATCGGAATAAGATGATATAGCTTCATGACTAATCATCTATACATATATACTTTACTAAAGACCTGGTTTGTGTTGAGACTCTATTTGATCTAAGTTAATGACTTTCTTGTTTTCCTCATGATTGAGAAGGGTTACAATATAACTTAGTTATATGTATTTGAATATAACTAAGAAAGCCTTATCCGTTTATTTCATTCCTTATGGTAGCTTTGTCAGATTTTGTGAGACCCTAAGGGTCTCGGGGTCCCTACTAAGTATCGTTATAGTCGCCCCCACATGGGCTATGCCCACACCACGTTGTGTTGGCTGCAGATGACTGACAGCGCTGATCGGGGCAAAGAGTAGTAGAACAGGAAGGTACCTGGAGGTGGACCACTCAGCGAGACGGACAGAAAGCGGACGTACAATCATGTGGTGCTTAATTCAAATTGCGTACTCTGTTGTGTTTTTTTACTATTATAAATACAATTCCTTCCCAGTTTAGGGATTTATGCCTTTGGTGCAAGTCCATCGCCTCTAGCTTATGGAAGGCGGGCTTGGGGTAGTCAAGATACGAGCCCCGGGGGACGAGTCGTGACATTTCATTAATGAAAAAATTACTACAACTATCTCCAAATCAAGATTTGGGTAATTTTACTCCAAAAAAATTAATTTTCATGAGGACTAAGATATAATAATGTTATTATGTGGGAAAACTCATTATACTTCCTTATTTTCTGAATCACTATTACCAAACCCCCTCCCCACTACTAGGTATTATAAAACCATTTTTATGCCAAATATTGTCTTTGGTTTTTCAGATTTATCATCACGTTCATCTCTATAGAAGAAAATGGGTCCCATTACAGCAATGATAGTCAGCAAATTTTATAGTTCTATAAATTATTCCAAAAAAAATAAATAATATACATTTAAGGAAATGAAAATTTAGATCTCAGTAACTGTCGATGGTATGGTCCATTTTTCAGTTACATTATTCATTGATGGATCTACAAACAAACCCTCTTGTGAGATTATATGAAAAACAGTTAAACATTATTGGAGCCAAAATCCAGACATTGTTATATTTAAATTTTTCCTCTCCTCCATTACAGACTTTAGTAAAATTATCATGTAATCTTCAAAATATTCAGTTTTATATGATTTAATAATAATATCATCTAGAAATACTACCAATAACTAATTAAATTAATTTCTAAATAATATATTATTTAAATCCATAAAGATAGAAGGGGAATTTTTATGATTGAATGGAATAACTATATAATCATTTTTTTGATAACTCTTATAAAATGACGTATTTGGTATATCATCATTCTTGACCATAAAATGATGATATCCATAATGATGTTCAATAATAGAAATGTATAGAGATATGTGGTTTTGTTCAAATATGTAATAAATACGAGTTATATGATTCTCTTTCTTGATCGTGATCTTATATTGATTTAAATAGTAATTGTAGAATCATAAAAATTCTTATCTATTTTAAAAAAAGAAAAGTTTAAACATAAATTGATACACATGGAATAATGAATCTCTAATTACTATTCCCCATGAGTTTATTTATCACATCTCGATACTCAATCAGGGATATTCTATTACGTGTGTAAAAAATAAACATAGCACAATGTATAAGTTCCTAGTGGGAATCAACCTCAATTTTTTGTCTACCTCTAGGAAACTCATTCAGTAAGACATAAAAAACACCCACACATTAGGAATATCATCAATATTGAGATTCTACTAGATATCCAATGAATGATTCCCCTCTTGCATAATATTAAATTCCTAGAAAATGGATTTCATTTACATTGTTAGATCATATTAATCATCATAGTAATAAATGATATATTTTTTGGGTTCTAAAATGAAACATTAATTCCATTAGATTGAAAGTAATGCAAGATTTATATAGATAAGTCAAATTAATTTCCCAGAAAACAACAAATTCAACCAATGTAAGAACAAAATGTTTTTCAAGAAGAAAATTCTCATAAACATGAACTAATGGGGAATTATATACATGGGTTGTGTCCTTCCTACCATTAGGGTGTTTCACTACTAATTATACAATAAAAAATTCATTGCTAGTTCAAAATTCGATTATAATTTTAACATTAACCACATCATTTTATATCCCCCATTAAAATTAATTATTTAATTCGACATCCATTTTTTTATTAACTTAAAAGGTGGAAGACATCAATCATATTATTTAGTGTTCAATTTTTTTAATTATCTTGAAAAAATTCTCATAATATATTATTTGGAAACACTATAGAGTGTTTAGTGTATTAAGTGGATATTTTTTCTATTTTGTTATAAATTTAAATTAATCTTATCACATCCTCTTTCGATTTTTATATGAAATTCCCTCCCACACATATATCATTTTCCTATAACCATTAGAAAATTTCCCCTGCCTTTCCTTCCAATCATTTTATTTAAAGGAATGGTCATTTTTTATTCACCAGGGATTGTAGAGTGTCCTTTTATTTCCATTCTTCTTAACTTCTAAAAAAATTATCAATAAGTATCCCCAATCTCTATTTTTACATTTATTTCACATATAACTATTTCCTCATTATTATTAAATTATCTTTTATCCAATTATGATGAATGTCTTTATTTTAATCTAGTAATGAATCGATCAAACTTATATTAAGGTTTCATGACCTTACAAGTAGTATACATCAAATGTATTATAAAATGTTCCTCATAGATTCCAAAATTATAATAATCCATCTTTATTAATTGATGTAATTATTTAACTATATCAATGTCAATAATATAAATAATATACTTATAGAAAAGTAAATTATTAATCATAACCTGTTATGTGGAGTCAATTTCATCTTTCAGACATTTATACTTGATCTACATGATCTTCCAATAGATAGGCAGAAGAAATTACTTCTTTGTGCATTGAATATTGGAGAATATAAATTAAATTCTCAATCATAATGATCCATTTCCATGATACTAGTGGATTTACTAAACCATTAAAGGAAGATATATCTTTCCTCATTATGAACTAAAATTAATATTTTCCCTTGTTTTCACATTTAGAATATCATTATGATTCATAGATCTATATTATTTTCTAAGTATATAAATAAGAATATTTATTTCATAAACTAGAAAATATTTATTCTATTGAGGGAAATCATTAAATTATTCATCACACACAGTATTAACCTATTCTGTTTAGGCTCCGACCACTGAATGTAAAAAACATACATATTGTAAGAAACAATAATTATAGCGGGGAAACAAATTATCATGAAAAATAACATAAATTGTTTTTAAATCAGGAAACATTATATTGTACCTATGATATTTTATTATTTTCCTAGGACCTTCATTTTCATTATTCAAATTCATCATGATGGTTTGTAAATTTTTTCATGGAATTTCTAACGAATATAACCCAAGAGTGTCTAACCATGTGTGAGAAAATGCATATTAACACGAGCCATGTAAGGCTGTTTTTATCTCAATGAAATATTTTTTTATTTTTTACACATAGGTTCCTCTATGTGTTAACCATATAAACTTTTTAAATTTATAAAGGGAAGTAATTTCATAAAAACTACATACTATAGACATTAATAAAATTCTAGGAAATTTTCATAAACTGGGAATATTATTTAGAAATACCCTTTGAAATACCCATTTATATATACCTTGAATTATTCTTAGGGATATTAAATATTTTATTTCATAATAGTTTAAAAATGATGAAAAAATATAACCTTGGATGACGTCAATAGAAAACTATCATTTTTATACATAGATATGAAATATTTTTATATGAAGATCCATTAAATTAAATAAAAAAAATACTAGGGAACCATATATGTATTATGCCTTTAAAAACATTAAAAAATGAACAAATGTCTCATAAATGAACAACATCAAATCCCATTAATTTATTCATAACAAAAACCCTTCATATAAATATCATATACTATATATTTCTCCATAACATGGGAATAGATATATACAAATGTGTGAGATCACAATATTTTTCATGGTAGAAAAGAATTATACAATAGAATAACATGATCATATGTGTATGAGAAATTGAGAACAAAATTTGAGAACAATAACCTATATATCAAAATCATAATCGTGTGTGATGAAATAATGATTAGTAGTTTATATGAAATGAATCTCTTTGTAATCAAAGAACATGATCCATGAGATATTAACAATGGAATAATGCATAGAATCACTGAATACCCATATGTAATGAATTTAGTTTTTTAGTAGTCAAGGATCATTTCAAAGGATAAAATATTAGAAAATATTAACTACCTAATCCGTCATTATAGTCATGGTTCCCTGAAGAGATTATCACATTTTATAATGAGTCTTACTAAATTGGGTTCACTACCAATTATATTATAATTTATCTCATTATATTTGAATCATTATTCATTCCATTGGAATTATATATAGGTCTCATTTGTTACATATTGAAATTTTTTCATATTTATTCTACGAGATCATAAAATATTAATTGTATAAAAAACCATGTAACAACATGGGTTTCATATTCATTTCAAAATAATAATAATTATGAAAAATAAATAAGCTTAATTATAATATAATATTTTTATCAAATAATAACACATTTAAAAATATTATAGAGTCAGTAACATTTTGTCATGGTGTAAGCCATAGAAGAGAAATAACGATCATAAAAATATATTCACCCCAAATATATAAAACCCTTACAAAAAATATTAATGGTATCATAGTATCATATCCCTATTAAGATATAATTTAAATAAAAGGATAACATTATATATAGAAAATGATTTTGTGGGATCACTTGATATATTTCTTATGTAAAATAACATTTCCTTGAAAATAATTTTTTTTTAAAATCATCAAATATTTTGTAAATAATTTTATTTGATAATAATAATGAAACAAAAATAATGTAATCCAAAAATAATATAATTTTCCTAGTGTTTTTAATTAATTATTACATCGTAGATTTTAAAATATAGATTCATTTATCATTTTAAATAAATAAAAAATGGTACATTTTTGGAAAAAATATTTATTATTTTATAACATATTGAAAAAATGGATAACAGTTAATTTAATCAATAATTATATAATATTAATTATTTTTTGAATTTTCTAATTGATATAAATTGATTTTAATGGGTATTCAAGTAAATACAGAAATAGATTTGGTTCTATTTAAAAAATATCTTTTGAAATTCTTATTGTCTTAAAATAATAATATAAAAAGAAACAAAATCATTAAATAAGAATTTGAGGAGATTATATTTTATTTTATAAGTTATATTTTATAATATTTCATTATAATAACAATAAACATAAACAATCATGATAAATTATGAGACTAAAACACAAAAACCATATCTTAATTGTATTTTTATAAAAATATATTCCATTTTAAAATAAAAAATGAAACATTGAATATATGGAAAATAATTATATTCATTATATAACATGTAAATGGGGTATTCCATGAAACGTATTAATGAATACATGTTCATAATATACCTTATGTCCCAAATAAAGAAATTTTCACAAAAAAACCTAACCTAGAATTCATCATAAATATATTTCTCTCTACACACATGTATAATAATTATAAATAAATTATACATACTTTAAAAGACCATATTAATATATATAATATCATATATGACATACATATACCCTTTTATTACCCATTTATTTAAAATTATTTCTATTATAATGTTTAGGGTAATAACAACATCATTTTTTCACAATAATTTTTATTTTTTTATCTTTTTATACACTTAAATTACTAATAGTTCAATCATCTCCCACATTTTTTGATTTATAAAAATTTCATGTGAATCCATTATATTTTTAACTAGAGTAATTCAAAAAGGAAATAGATATAAATGAAATACACTATTCATGGAGATGTTAGGTTCATTGTACGCCTGAACACTGTTTCAATTTTCTCATGTGATGTAGAAAAAGAGTGTAATTTAATATATTATCTTTCCATAATAATTGATAGTTCTTATATATAAAATAAAATAATTAAATTTTTAACTTTAAAACATTCAAGTAAATTTCATGTGAAAAACGATTCATATCTTATAGCGACGCAGTAGTCTATTGTCCACATAATCTATATTATCGTATCCCCGGTTCAATGCAATGTAAAAATGGTTTATGTTATTATATGTTTAATTAAGTATATATAGGCTAAAAATATTATAAATATATGTTACATAACTATTTATAATATATAGTGATAGGTGTTGTTGGAATATGTGTCACATATGTTTCTGTGGAGATAGTCTGATGTACTCGCAAGTGATGTTTTTATTTCCCAATTGACAGAATAGGATATAGATGTAGGTCCGGATTATAGAATAATCACATATAAAATATTTTATATATTAATTATGTTATATTATAACGTTTTTTTGAGATTTTATGGAGGTGTATGCTGTAGGAAAATAAAAATGTTCATTGAAGAACAATACTTCTTCTTCAGGTATCCTCCTCAGCTCTATAAAAAATCCTTCCTGTAATTTATTAATGATAAAAATAAATATTATAGAATGTTATAAGTGATTTAAGTAGTATTTTGGGTTAGTAGTTTCTACACCACTATATTTTTAAAGGGTGATGGGTAGGGGATAGGGTTATCCTATTATAATTTAGAGGGGGTGAGGATGGACTTCGAATATTTGAATAGAATAATGTGCACCCAAAATATTCATATTAAAAAAATTCGCCAAATGGGTAATTACTATACCTTAGAGGATATTATATATAAATATAGAGAAAATATTGTTATGTGAGTACTTTTATGTCAATTTTTCGACTTATTATTTTTTTTAAACCTTAGTAAAAAAAATTTACCTTCACTATTGGACTGTATTTTTAATTATTATAATATTAATTATGGTATGAAATTCAGTTTATCTTGTTATATAATATCAACTTTTATAATTAAAAATATCAGATTAATTTATATAAATTAAACTCAGAGAAATATAATTTTTTAATTTAATATTAAATCTTAATTATGATAAAAAATAAGGTTTAAAACAAAATTATTTTCATAAGTTGTTAGATTTTTTATATCTATCTTCATAATTAAACTAATTAAAATGACAAATATAGAATTGATAGATATATAATATAATTAATATTACTTTTAATGCCATATTTAAAAAAGTTGATATTTTTTATACTTTTTAACAATAAAAACTTCATAATAAAAAAAAAGTAGATTTCAATATTCACAAAGAAATTTATCTTTTCAGTAACATATAAAATACCCTCTATAATATAATTTTTAAATTATCATTTAAAAAAATAGTTTTGTTTATTCAAAATGATTTCCTAAAACTGGAATAAATTTTGTTTATTATTTGTTTTACAAAAAATGAAATGATATTAATTTTTTATAAAATAGTATTTTCAAAACATATAATTAATTTACTAAAAAAACATTTTCTTCTTTAATAATGTTTTTACTTTGTATAATAAAGTTATAATTATTATATAAAAATAGTCATTAGAAGACATATCACTATTTTTAATGACTATGTAACAACTATCACATTTAAGTAATAATATTTATAATATATTGGTGATTGTTCCAACTCCAGGATGAATGTAAAAAAATCTAAGCATGTTTGTTCATATAATCCAATCAATACTCAAAGTTTTATTAAAAACAATATATAGAACAATATTTATTTTTTCCATAATATATAATTTATGAAACCATAGGGTGTTACACCCTGTATATCATTATCTATTATCCTTCAATTTTATTTTATAATTATATTCCTTATAAATTGTAACACCCCAAGCTTCCACGGTACGCTTCTATTGAATAATACAATAGTGTTTGTTGTACGCAACTTCGAGTTCAAACACACAACAACAAATCAAACTAGCCGTTAAGAATAGTAATACCAACTTTTTGAAATTTTATAAATTTTATCTTTAAAAATGGACTTGATTTTTGGATTTGGAGTATCGAAATTAACTTAGGGTGAATTTTTGGTATTTTTTTGAAAACGTTCAATTTTTTTTGAATAGTGAAAACATTATGTTTTAGTATAAAAGAGAATTTTTATTTAAATTTTTTTTTGGTAAAAATAGATACATAATACCTATATATGTTCAATGTAATTTCTTGAGTCAGTTTATAATAATTTAATATATATAACAATTTTGTTAAACTTTTTATCATCTTTTACCCACCGCCTAGGAAAATTTGCAAATTTACATAAAACATAATCATACAACTTATATGAGTTGAAGATAAAAAATCTGAAATACATGGTTGATAAAAGTGTGTAAAATTTGGTTCAATAAGATGAAAATAATTTTGTATGAATAGTACCTTTTTACTTTTGTTTTCCATGGTTAAAAGTAAATAAGGTGATTAATGGTAAAAATGATATTTTTATTACCCTAAAACATGTCCTAATTATATTGGATAAGTTTAATTAGGCCAAAAAAAACCCTAGGAATAAAATATGATCTGGTAGGTCCACATGGATTGGATTAGAACATTTATTATTATTCAAAGAAGAGTTAAAAGTGTTAAATTCAATGTTTAATAACTAAACCATTCTTAATATAGGGTTACATATAAGAAAAATTCGACTATAAATATTAATTAGAAAGATAAAAATATTTCTACATTATGGTATTTAATATATATTTTTTAAACATTAAATAATTAAATTTATTTAAGACAAAATGATGATGTAGAAATTAACATATTTTTGAAAGATTAAAATAAATGATATTATAAATATCCAAATAAATGTTATTTGAGACTTTTTATGAAATAAAATAATTTTATAGGTTAATATGACATATTAGGATTGGTTATATATTTTTTTGAAGTGATAATGATGTTATGAATTTAGAAAAAACAAAATACCAAATAGTGACAAAATTGACATAAAATTGTTTTTTGAAAAAATATTACAATATTAATTAATATTATATTCCTAATAATATACGGTTCAGACAAAAGACTTATATAAATATATGTGTATCATTAATGAAAAACATGGGGTTCTCTTGGAAGTATATATTATGTTTATTAACCATATAATATAAAAATACAAAGATACATGGTAAGTGTAAAACTATTTAACTAAGAGTTAAATATAAAAGATAAGGTTAATATAGTGACCCATACCAGTATAAAACCCATTGGTTGAGTGGTTTTTGAACCATCCCTACCATATATTTTATACAATTTATTTTGGATCCATTAGAATCTGAAAATTATTTTATTATAAAATAATATTTCTAGCTTTTCCTAAGGTTCCCCTCACCCGTCTTATAAAAGGGCACTACCCCTTATGTATAATTTACACCTTCAAAGCAATTTGTCTTGGACATCCCCTGCCAATAGACCATCTCAACTATCCTCTCTTAATTCTAGAGGCCTTCCTTTAGTCAGAAGCCCAACCCAAGGAGCCCTTTTGATCAAATCAATAGAATGAACCCGAAGAACAGGTAAATATTTCATCACCTCTTCGAAGTACTTTTATTCTTCCACTTCCTCTTTATTTGTTGTTTTCATTATAAAATAATAAATACTGTAATTTCTATATATTGTTTTTTTATTATAAAAAAGGTACAACCATATTCATTATTTTATCTATCCTTTGAATAAAATGTCACCATACATGCATAAATATGGTTTACCGTCTCCACGTCGTGGTGTAGTTTGTTATTCAAACACTTCATCATTTTGTTAGGTATAATACTAAGTATAAATAATGTAAATAATAAATATAACATGATAATTATTCTGTATATATGACATAGAATCTAATTATATACGATTTTAATATCAAAATAATGATATTGTTTCTCATGCGTACATACGGATTACAGTCTCCACGAACGTGATAAGATTCATTCCCCGTTGTATCCATTATAGACTAATTTTCATTAGATGACTACAAATAATTTTTAATGACTTATAATAATTCTTAATATGTATAAGATACATCCTATCCATAATACAAATTACTTACCTATTAATGGAAATAATGGAAAATGAATTAGTTAACACTCAAAACGACGATAATACTAAAATATCAGTAAAAAAGCAATATTAAAAGATTATATATGATATCATATTAATGTATATGATTCTTGTATAATTTAATAAAAATTATATCACCATTATACAAGTGGTTATCTTAACCTCTACCAAATAAAAAGTATAAGGTATGTGTAAATATCCCAATCTCTTCATTATCCGAGGTTGTTTATACGTAATTATCTACTAGGACCTCTTTATCATCCACATCTATGCTTCTTAAAAATTCATTTCAATACATTTTTAATATTTAAATGAAAATTGGTAAAAGTCATTTATAACATTATTTGAACTTATATGTTTTGAAAGTAATCTATCTGTCATTTTCCTAACAAGGTACTATTTTTACCTTTTTGACAAATTTATGGTAATAATGTTTTTTAACTTATACGGCGAGTGGGATATTTTCAGCCGTTATCACATTGTCGAAGCATCCCTTACAATCTTCTAACAATATTTTCAAATTATTTTTTTATATGAATTAAAAATAGTAAGATATATTTCTCTAAAAAAGGTTTTGATTTCATCTAGGTCAACATTCTTTGATGGATTTTAAGCTTAGTTGAAGATGATTTATTATGATACAAAAAGTACTTATTGTATTGATGGTTTTTTGATATGTTTGATTATGGATGTGTCATTTTTATACTGTTCATGGTTTATGGATAATGTATTGACATTTTATATGCTAGTTTTAATATGAATGGTTATGATATGTTTAAACCTTTTCATATGAGAAATGTATTGAACACAGCAAGTGATTGGTGGAGCCTACTATAGCTCCTAGATGGATCTGTAAGTATCAGGAGACAAACTACTGTCTTTGCACAAGGCCTTGAAAAAATCTTATTTTTAGTCTTAACACAAGGCCTTGACTATGTAGTTATGAATGTATGGCATTATGCATTCCATCATTATTAAAGTGGATATTGATATTACATGTGATTATTCGACTAGTAGTATATCCATGTGAGTAAGTTAATGAAATTGTTTTGATTTATATTTTCAATATTATGATGAATATTTTGCTGAAAAGGCTTTTTTTAGTATTTCACATTGCCTTAAATGTTTATTATTATTTTTGAAATTTAATGCAATATTGTTATCCTTACTGAGCATTTCAGCTCACCGCATTCTAGGATTTATTTTTCCTAGCATGTAAAGAAGTATATTATGACTGACTAGCAAGGATTGTCTATGGGAACTCAGTGTTGTCCATGGAAACAATGTGGTGGTAGTTTTCCCATTTATGTTACAATGTAAACCTTCTTAGTGTATCTAGTAATTCCAGGGCTACTAAACTAATCAGCCTTTCGAGAAATGATCTTTTGTGATCACGGAAATGATACATATTAATGCACCGACTCAGTGTAACAGGGGTCGAGGCATTACAGTTGGTATCATAGGATGTTTAGTACAAACGTTGGAAACTAGATTTATATAAACTCTTATTAGAGCACATTACCCTATTATAGAATTTGAGGATTAGTATAGAATAACTTCCTTGAATTATGGTATTGTATAGATTTTGTGATTTTTCCAAGAAATACATCCATGTCTAGACAGCAGCAGGTAGAGGCATCTCTGGAACAGATGTACCTATAGGTAAAACCTAAAAACACCACTTTGAGCTAGAGTCGAATGGGAACCGGAGCATTACAATGGGCATTACTTCACTCTTGGTTACGACACTCTCGAGGGATATGCTTAGGATAATTCTCATTTTATTTACAAACCAATATGAAGGGTACATAGGTATATATATCCTCAATGAAATTATTTATAACAGTTATGGAATAGATATATAAACAGTTCAGTATATGTTAAGTTTTTTACATGTTTGGAATTATGTATTTTGATTCATAAAGTAATCTAGTTTATGACATCATTTATAAATGGCGCATAGTAAAAGGAATGGTAACTATATCAATGCACGCACTCCATGTAGGGATTTCCCTTCTAATCAAGATAATTTTATTAGAGTTGGTGATACAACTTCTGCTGATCAGCTTATCACCATACTGGGACAACTCACTCATGTTATGAATAATATCCTTACCCATATTGAGCACCCTGATCCGTAGTGTACTGGAAAAATGTTATATCTCTTCATGACGAAAAAACCCCAAAATTCAATGGGGGTACAAATCCACTAGTAGATAAGAAATGGATAAATTCGTTAGAAAAAATATTCCATGCTTTGGGGAGTAGCGAAAGGGAAAACGTTTTCATGGTTGTTAACCGCCTCACTAGAGATGCAGATCAATTGTTGTAAATGATTTAAAACACAAATTAAGGTGATAATGTATCAAATATAGAATTTAGGGAGTTTAAATAAATTCTCATAGAAAAATAATTTCCTCAGGACCATCGAGGGGATATGGAAAGATAATTTCTGAGTTTAAGAAAAAAGGAGGATGAGACTATCGCATAGCATGAAGCTAACTTTACATGGTTAGTGGGGAATGATGGATATTATATACATAAACAAATAAGTATGATTTATTGTTTCTTTTATGGGTTAAAACCATTTATATGTTGATCATTAGTCTCACAATCCATCTCGTCATACGAAGATATTGTCTAAAGTGATGTCCACACAGAAAAAGAACTATCTATGTCTTCTGACTTCGAAGAAAAGAAAGAGAAGAGGAGATCTACTGAACACTCTGGAAATGGAAATAAGGGGAATAAGTGAGTAGTTGAAGATCATTCCTTATGAAAATG
The DNA here is from genome assembly GCA_963277665.1 of Viscum album. Lineage (NCBI taxonomy): Eukaryota > Viridiplantae > Streptophyta > Magnoliopsida > Santalales > Viscaceae > Viscum > Viscum album. Next base: position 418,995,599 of record OY728127.1, on the reverse strand, counting down.
TGGGAAAAATCTCCATGGTACATTCCTGATGGGAATTAGAGTCTATTACAAGTGTGGTGAAAATGGCCACCAAATTAGTGATTGCTATGGGAAGAAAGCGGTTGTCGATGTTGAATGCTAAAACTATAGAGAAAAGTGGCATTATGAGAATGAAAGTCCCAAGAGTAAAGGGAACATACCTCTGAAAAAGAAAAGGGATCAAGACCAAGCTTGTGCTATCACTACTACTAATGTTGATGCTTCAAAAGACTTAGTCGAAGGTAATTTAATAGTTTCATCATGTTTGGAAAATGATTTATTTGATTATAAACTATCACATTGTTTCATACCTCCCCAGTTTTCTAATAAAATTAGATATTTCCAATTTGATTTAACAAAGGAGTTTTCAGTCAAAACTCAAAAGGAAAGTATCATTGCAAAATGGTTTTGTGAATCAGTCACCATTAGGGCATATAAATGTTAATTATCTGCTGATTTCATCGTCATACCAATGATTGAGTTTGATATAATCCTCTGTATGGATTTGATTTTAACCATGATGCGAAAAACAAATTAAGAAGAAGGAGGTTAAAATTTTTGAGGATGTTAAGGAGTACATTATCTTTAAAGCAGAAACATCACCACCTAATTCTTATCTAGATCAGCCCCTAGTAGCTCAACTAAATTAAATTATTGGGGAGGAAAAGAATGAAATAACTATGGGTGAGGAAAAGAATGTTCAAATAGAGGATGTAACTATTGTGAAAGAATATGTTGATGTCTTTCCATAGGATTTACCATGATATCCTCTAGAACGAGAAATTGAGTTTTCCATTGATTTAATTCCTAGTTTGAGGAACATATCCAAGACCCATTATAGAAGGGACACTATGGAATTAGTGGAACTAATGATATATCTAGAAGAATTGAGTAATAAGGGATTTATCCATCCAAGTCTTTCTACATGGGGAGCCCCTGTCCTTTTTGTTATGAATAATGATGGATCTATGAGGTTTTGCATTGAATACAGGGAGATCAATGCTATAACAATAAAGAACAAGTATCCCCTACATTGCATTGATGATTTATTTGACCATCTTCATGGAGATCAATACTTTTTATAGACTTACCTTTGATCAGGATATCATCTGTAGTGTGTGAAAAAGGAAGACATTCCGAAAATACCATTTCGAAAAAGGTACAGGCAATACTAGTTTACAGTAATGCCTTTTGGATTGACTAATGCACCCTCTGTCTTCATGGATCTATGGAATACAGTTTTGAAGGAATAACATGATGACTTTGTAGTGGTATTTATTGCTGATATCTAGGAATACTACAAAATTTACGAAGATCATGACAATCCCTGGCGCATTATGCTGGAGTCTCTATGAAAAATAAATTATATGGTAAGTTTAGTAATTGTGAATTTTGGATTTAAGAGATTTCATTTCTTGGTCAAATGATCTCTAAGGATGGAATCATCCTTGATCCTTCTAAGACAAGAGCAGTCCATGAATGGCCAGCTCTAATGAGTATAACTACAGTACACAGTTTTATTGGTTTATCATGATCTTAATGGCATTTTGTCCAAAATTTTTCTTGATTGGCTAACCCATTAACAAATATCACACGAAATGTGGTTAAATTTGTTTGGAAAAAAGTTTGTGAAAAATGATTTGATGAATTGAAGAGAAGATTAGTCAACGCTCCTATATTTACTCTACCTACGTGGAATGATGGGGTTTTTATAGAGTCGCTTAAATGAATGGACTTGGTTGTGTCTTTATGAAGAATGATAGGGTAATTTTTTTGGCATCATGACAGCTAAAAATTCACTAAAAAAACTATCCCTGTCATGATCTTGAGTTAGTGGCTATAATCATTTCATTGAAGATTTGGAGACACTATATCTATTGTAAATAATGTGAGATTTATACTGATCGTAAGAGTTTGATGTATATTTTCTCACAGAAATAACTGAACATGAGGAAAAATAGATGGCTTGAACAACTCAAGGATTTTGATTGCACGATACAATACCACCCGGGGAAGGAAAATATGGTGGAAGATGCTTTGAGAAGAAAACATTATGTAGTTTTGAACAAGATGAGAGTTGAAATAGAACCTATTTTCATGGATCTAGTAATGATGGATGTGGGGATAACCATGGAAGGTGAAACAATAATGATTTTTCAAAGGTTTTCCAAACCATATTTACTAGAAAGGATAAAAATTTATTAGGTGGATGATGAGGAGTTTCAAAATAATATTAAAGCTGTGAATGATTGGAGATTTACTGACTTCATATATGAAGATAGAATTTTGATATTTTGGAGGAGACTTTGTTTTCCAGATATAACTGATCTAAAAAGAGAATTGCTGGACGATGCTCATACTTCCAATTTCTCTATACACCCTGGGAGAACCAAAATGTATAGAGGTTTGATGGAACATTTTTGGTTGAACAACATGAAGAAGGAGATTGTAGATTTTGTGTCAAGATTTATAGTTTGTCAACAAGTGAAATATGGAAGGAAACACCCTGGAGAAGTCTTGCATCCTCTACCCATACCTGAGTGGAAATTGAATAATATTAAGATAGACTTAGTCATGGGACTACCAAAGAATCCTAGAAGGAACGATGCAATATGGGTCATTGTTGATCGTCTTACCAAGTCAGCACATTTTCTCGCTATAAGGGAAGATTTACTACTTGAATGTGTAGAAAGACTATATATTAATGAAATTTTGATACTTCATTGAGTACCCTTATATATTATTTCCGATTGTGATCCACATATTACATAAACATTCTGTAAATGTCTTCAGATAACCCTGGATACAGAACTTTGTTTGAGCACTGACTACCACCCCCAAACTGATATACAATCTAAATGGACTATTCAAAGCTTAGAAGACATGTTTAGATCATGATCAATTGACATTGAAGGTATGCAGGATCAATATTTACTTATGGTAGAAATTTCCTATAACAATCGCTTCCATTCAAATATTCAGATGGCACCATATAGAAGTATATGGAAATAGATGTCACACATCAACCAGTTGAGATGATGTTAGTGAAAGAAAACTCGTAGGCCCAGAACATGTTGAGGGAATGACGGAAAAGGTGAAGGTAATCCAAACCCACATTAAAGAAGATCAAATTAGGGAGAATTTCTATTCCAATAATCGAAGGGGATATTTGGAATTTCAGGTAGGAGATCATGTTTTCTTAAAGGTATCTCCAAGGAAGGGTGTTATACGTTTTTGTAATAAGAGAAAATTAAGTCATAGGTACACTAGACGTTTAGAAATTCTAGAACGAATTGGGGATTTATGTTATCGTTTGGAAATTCTACCAAGTCTCTCCAATGTTCACGATGTGTTCCACGTATCATTATTGAGAAAATTCATGCCTGACACAATGCATGTACATGCCTATGAGGAATTAGAACTGGAACTTGATATGTCTTATTGAAATTAGCCTATCAAGGTTCTTCATACAAGAGAACAATTGTTGAGAAACCAGACGACTCTCCTGGTAAAATTTCAATGGAGAAACAATAAGATAGAAGATGCAACATGGGAACCTGACGAACTTATGATGAAGAACTCGCCGAGTCTTTTTATGCAGTAATATGCTAGGAATTTTTAGGAAAAAATTATTTTAAAGAGGGGAGAATGTAATGCCCCAAACATCCACGATACACTTCTCTTTGAATAATACAATAGTGTGTGTTGTACGCAACATTGTGTTTTAACACACCACAACCAATCAAACAAGCCTTTATTAATAGTAATACCCACTTTTTGAAATTTTTGAAATTTTATCATTCAAAATAGAATTCATTTTTGGATTTGGAGGATCGAAATTAGATTAGGGAGAATTTTTGGTATTTTTTCAGAAAACATTATTTTTTTATGAATAGTGAAAAACTCAGAGTTATAGTTTAAAAATTAATTTTTTTAAATAAATATTTATTTTATTTAATTATTTTGGTCCAAATAGATACATAATACCTATATAAGTTCAATATAATTTCATGGAGTCATTTTATAAAAATTTTAGATGTATAAAAATTTTATCGATCTTTTTACCGCCTATTACCCACCTCTTATGAGGTTTTGAAAATTTAAATAAATCATAATTTTACCACTTATGTGAGTAGAATTTCAAAATTCTGAGAGACAGTGTTGATATAAGTATGTTAAATGTCGTTCAATAAGATGAAAATAATTTTTCCTAAATAGAAAATTTTTACTTTTATTTACCACGGTTAAAACTAAATAGGGTAATTAAGAGTAAAAATGATATTATTATTTCTATAACACATATCATAATTCTATTGGATAAATTTAATTAGACCAAAAACAACTTTAGGAATAAAATATGATCCTTTAGGTTTACTTTGATTAGATTAGGACATTTATTATTTTTCAAAGAAGAGTTAAAAGTGTTAAATTTAATGTTTAATAACTCAACCATTTTCAATATAGGGTTACAGAAAAGATAAATTCGACTATAAATATTCATTTAGAATGTAAAATGATTTCCTACATAATGGTTTTTTATTTATATTTTTTAGACATTATATAATTAAATATAATTATTACACAATTATGATGTAGTAATTACCGTATTAATGAAAGATTAAAATAATTGATATTATAAATATCCAAATAAATGTAATTTCAGACATTTTATGAATTACAATAATTTTATAGGTTAATATGGAATATTAGGGTTGTTTAGATGAATTTTTTTTGAAGTAATAATTCTGTTATGAATTTAGAAAAACCAAAATACCAAATAGTGTTAAAATTGACCTAAAAGAGTCTTTAAAACAAATATTATATTATTAGTTTATATTCTAATCCTAAAAATATACGGTTCACCCAAAAGACTTATATAATGATAGGTGTATCATTAAGGAACAAAATGGGGTTCTATTGGATATATATATTATGTTTATTAACCATATAATATAAAAATTCAAAGAGACATGGTAAATGTCAAACTATTTTACTAAGAGTTAAGTCCAAACGATAAGGATAATACTATGGCACAAACCTGTCTAAAACCTATTGGTTGAGTGGTTTTAGACCCATCCCGAACATATCCTTTAAATAATTCATTTTATAACCATTAGAAACTGAAAATGATTTTATTATAAAATCATATTTCTAGCTTTTCCTAAGGTGCCACTCACCCCTTTTAAAAAAGGGAACTTCCCCTTATCCATAATTCACACCATTAAAGCCATTTGGATATGATAAAAACTACCCAAATACCATCTAAACTGTCCTACCTTCGTCCTAGAGACCTTCCTTTAGTCAGAAATCCATCCTATGAGGCGATTTTGATCAAATCAAAAGGAAAAACCTGAATAAGAGGTAAATATTTCATCACCTCTTCCATGTTATTTTCTTCATCCACTTCCTATTTCATTGTCATTTTAATTCTAAAATAATAACTTTAGTATCATCTATGTACTATGATGTTATTTTAAAATTGGTACAACCATATTCCTTATTTTATCCATACTTTTAATGACATTCCACCATACGTACATACGTACGGCTTACCTTCTCCATTTCTTGGTGTAGTTTGTTATTCAAACACTTCATAATTTGGATGGGTATAATAATGAGTATAAATGATGTAAATGATAAATATACCATGTTAAATATTCTTTATATATGATATACTATCCAATTATATATGATTTTAATATCAAAATAATGATATTGTCGCTCGTGCGTACGTACAGATTACAGTCTCCACGAACGCGATGAGATTCATTCCCCATCATATATATTCAAGAATAATTTTCATTAGATGATTAAAATTAATTTTTAAAGACATAATATCAATCTGAATATGAATAAGATACATCATATCCATACCAAAAATTACTTACATAACAAAGAATATAAAGTAAAACAAATCAGTTAACACCCGAATGACGATAATACTAAAATATAATTAACAATGAAATATTAAAAGATCATATATGATATCATATCAATGTATATGATTTATTTATAATTAAAAACAATTATTTTACCATTATAAAGGAATTTAACCTACCCTCGACCAAGGAAATGTACAAGTTAAGGGTTAATTTCACAATCTCTTCATTTTATGAGGTTGTTTGTAAGTAATTATCTACTAGGACCTCTTTACCATCCACATACATTCTTCTTAAAAATTTTTGTCAAAACATTTTTACTATTTACAAGAAAATGGGTTAATGTCATTTATACCCTTATTTTACCTTATATGTTTTGAAAGGAATATTTCCATCATTTTCCAAACAATGTACTTTTTGACCTTTTCGAAAAATTTAATTTAAGAATGTTTTTTAACATATACGGCTGGTGTAGTTATTTACCACCATTATAAAATAGTCGAAGCTTCCCTTACAAGACATTAAGAATATTTTCAAAATAATTTTTTTTCAAATGATTTCAAAATAGTAGGATTTATTTCTCTAAAAAGGGTTTTGATTTCATCTATGTCAACATCCTTTGATGGATTTGATGCTAAGTTGAATTAGATTTATTATGATACAAAACATCCATATTGTATTAAAGGTTTTGTGATATGTTTGATTATGGATGTCTTATTTTTATACCATTCATTGTTTTTGGACAAAGTATTTACATTTCATATGCTAGTTTTAATAAAAATGTTTATGCTATGTATCAACGTTTTTATATCAGGAATGCATTGGAATTAGTAAGTGATGTGTGGAGCCCACTATAGCTCCTCGTTGAATCGGTAGGTGTCAGGAGAAAAAATAGTTTATAGGAAAATGGCCTTCACAAAACATTATTAGTAGTATGGAACAAGGACTTGTTATATGGTTATAAAATTCTGGCTTTATGTATTACATCATTATGAATGTGGATATGGATATTTCATGTGATTATTCGACTTGTAGAATATCCATGTGAGTCAGTAAAAAGAATTTTTTAGATAAATATTTTCCATATTATGATGAATATTATGATAAAAAGGAAATTGTTTTAGTTTTATATATTGCCTTATATGTTTATACTTATTTATGAATGTTTCCACTATATTGATATCCTTACTGAGAATTTGAGCTCACCCCTTTCTATGTCTTATTTTTTCCAAGATGAGAAGAAGTATATTATGAATGACCTGTAGGGATAGTCTTTGGGATCTCAGTATTTTCCATGGAAAAAACATTGTTATAGATTGTAATTTTATGATGTAATGTAAACCTTATTAATGTATCTAGTACTTCCTAGGCTACTAATCAAATCGGTCTTTCAGTACTTGATCTTCTGTGATCATGCCAATGATATGTAATAATGCACCGAATCCTGGTAATTGGGGTTGGGGCGTTACATAAAAAATATGACATTATGTTTTCCACATATAATAAATTTCAAGAATATTTAAATCACCCTTATTGTTTATGATTTATTTCTCCCTAAACCCACACTATCATAATTGTTGTTAAAACATAAACATGACTTTTTAATATTAGATATTGATGAGTGCGACCCATTGTTTTCCATCACAAAAATAAATAAAAAATTATATATTTGAACAAATACATTACCAATAAAATTTTATATTTATAATTTTTCGTATTTATAATCATACCATTACATAAAAAATACCCTACAATTAAATGGAATATTTTTACCATTATACCCATATTTTCATAATACACATTATTTCTTAAATGTCTCCCATGACATCATCATGTTTAAACTGATTCTAAAAACAAATAATTTAATTATAATTCATCACGAACATGGTAATATTAAATATTTTAATGTTGTTTTAAAATGATTATTAAGGGTAACATAATCGTTAACAATTAAATTTCGTCAGTGAGAACAATAAATACATAAGTTTGTGATAAAATAATAAATATAGATTTGTATAACATATGAATATCTGCAACCATCATTACCTAGATAATAATTCATGAAACATGGAATAAATCGTATTAAAATTAAAAAGTAATAATAATAATTACTCATGACCCATGTGATTCTAATATCCGTATATGGGACTAATCCAAACAATAGAATACATAACAAAAAAAATGTTGTATCATTGGAACATTATCTTCATATCAAATTTTAAACCCATATAAAAAATAATTGGAACCTAATTAAATCCGTAGTAGAAACCACTTGAAACCCCGTCCTTTTTTCCTCTAAATTCTTGAAAGAGGACATAATAATTTGGATTTCTATATAGGTTCACCCACTATATATGCTATGTATAACCCACTGATATTTTAAATTAATAAAATCATGTTGGATTGAATTTATGAAATGATAAACCGTGATTATAATATATTAAAACATACAAGGACTTGATGAAATATTTATTTACAAATAAATTCAATCTCTTTAATTTCATGTGATGAACAAAACACCAGGTGTAAACAAACCATTATACACAATTAAATTATTTCTATTTAAACATGAAAAAGGTAACCATTCAATTATGATATAGATTTTGAATATGAATTAATAAATTTTTTATTTCTAATTTTTGGGAATATATACAAAAAATTGAATGGTTATATATAGATATGAAATAAAATTCATTCCAATTGATTGAAAATGATTTTTTTATAAAATGTTTTATTTTTCTTAAATTCCATTACATTACGCATTGAATAAAAAATTTAAAATTAAATTTAAAATTTATAGAATATTTAAATTTTAAAATAAATAAACCTTTACATAATAATAAATACATCATCTCTTGGTGAAATTTTATAATCTTTTTGAAGATATTATTTTTTAGTGAATAGTGAAAAATACACATTTTAGTAAAATTATCATTTAATTTTAAAATATTGTATAACTTCAAAGTTTAAATATTAATTTAATTTCATTTAATATATAATAATATTTATTTTTTATATTAAATTCTCTAAAATAAATTTAAAACAACATTATATTATATTTTACCAGATGTTTGTTGTTAGCCATAAAAAATAATTTTCTGAAATGACATTTGAAGTCAATGAGTTTTCTTCAAATAAATTAACTACTACAACCACCACTGAGAAATGATTTATCCAATAAATATTAAATATATTTATATTCATTTATATTCATTTAAATATTATTACACCTCATATATTTTTCTTAATATCATGTTTTCCTTTAAAAAATAAATTTTTGAGAAAATGATTATTTTTAAAAAGTGTGTAGATTTAAAAAGAAATTATATTATAAAACAAATATGGGTTGATTTTTGGAAAAAATTTCCATATTATAAATCACTATAATTTAAATTATCTAATAAGTTCAATGTAATTTTTAGTATAATGAATAATGAAATATTACAAATAACTTATTTTGGTTAAGGTAATAACCGATTTACTAGTGGATAAACTCAATATAAAATGGTTATAAATTAATAAATACATAAAAAAATCGTATAATATTGTTATATTTAGATCTTAAATATTTTAAGGTATGAAAATGGGTTATTTTGTTTCCTTATGGAATGTGAAATACAAGGGTGGAATTCTTTCTTTTCAAAAATTCCAAGTGTTTTTCCTCCCCACCATATAAAATGCCACGACATATCCTCCACTCATCAAACATTTGAAAATCATTATTTATATAGATATATAACAAGATAATTTTTTTCCTAACATGATGTTATTTTAAATTTTTTGGTCATAATGATAACCAATGATTGATTTCGGTGTAAACCAAATGATGTTGTATGGTGAAGTGGTAATGTCCCTAACCGATATTTTTATTTTATTACTTCTTACACATCAATAAAATATTATTAATCTATTATGAGAAAATAAAAAAAATATTTTACATATACAATTTTTTTTGGTATGATAAGTACCTTCCACTCTATCCACCACCCTCAAATCAGAAATGATATAGTTCATCATGTGTATAATAGACTGCCACCTAACGTACTGATGTAGTATGTTTTCCGTCACTAATTAACACTACTAGTTATAATGATATACATATTATATATTTATTATATTTATGATATAATATAAAAAATTTATTTATAATTTATTTCTTAGATTATTACTTTTCAATACATATAGAATATAACAATGTTGTTAGTGTTTACAGAAGAATACCGCCCCATACGGAATGTGATTTAATTAAAAAAAGATTTAAATTTAAGGTAATAATGATTATTTTATTTCTTACATGTTATGGTAATGAAATATTATTCATCATTTAATATAAATATATCAAATAATATATTACATTATAATCCATTGAATAAATGATAATTATGTTTTTGTGTATGTGATGTTACTACCTCGTGAAGTGACATGATTCATTTTTCAATAATAAATTATATGGAACATAAAATAGGGGAAATATAATACATATATGTTTTATAAGAGACATTATATTATATCTCTACATTTAATATATAATACACATAATTGATCATTAACATAATAAGAAAATTCTATCATTTCATGTGCGCACATATTGTCTACCATATCCCTGAATCGATGTTATTCATTAACTATGATGAAATTTAAAAACAATGAATATAATGATATATATGATGACTGAAAATGGAATTTATAATACTAATAACATTATCTACATGATTCTATTATAACATAGGATCATTATCTAGAACATTTATTACGAAACATGCAGGAGAAAACAAGGCAATAAACACCCCAGACAATATTGATTATGAATGATTATTAATGAACATGAAATTATATTATATAAAATTATCATATATGATATGATAAATTATATTACTCTCATATTTTACTTTAATAATATGTTTATGACCAATATATTTTTTTTAATGAGTTCTCAAAAAAGGGAAGGATAAGGTAAAGTGTTTCATAAATCAATTTCCATTCAGGTGATTATATGACTACTCAGTTGATTATATTATGACAAAATTATGTGTCAAATTAATTTTTATTTATTTATTTTGTATTTTAAATGTTTATTTTAAATAACCTAATCTTTTGACACATAATCACACCTTAATTTTACTATTACCTCATTCATATCTTCTTTTTATGGTTTTCATCTAAATCCTCCATTATTGAGACAAATATTTTTCTATGTGCCTAATTTCTATTCAATGGTATATTTACATCACATTTAAACACCATATCATGATTTATTTTAAGATGATGAAATTTTATTTCACAATTAATCTACATCATTAATCAATTATTATGATTAAAAATTCACCAATCTAGTACGTGTTTATGTTTTAATGTCTATTAATTTTTCATTATAATCAATGAATACCCTATGAATTAAATTATTTTATATTTTCCTAATAAAACAATTTTATTTTAATATCTTATAATATTTCATTATATTTTAAAATAATCATACATTTTTATAAACTTTTTCACATAAAATTATTTTTATAATATTTTTTAGAAAATATTATTTCAGTTGCCTCTTCAATCGAAAAAATGTTTCTTCCAAAATCATGTTTTCTCAAGCTATTTCTAAAAATGTCATACTATGTTTGTTTAATTTAATTTTTAAATTTATTTTTTTTAATTGTTTTAAAGGAATAATCTTTTTTTTTGGAAAATGCACATTATGATTTTTGTGATAAAAATGAGAAATGAATATATTTTTTAATTTATGTAGAATAAACAGAACACTTCCACTATCATTACCAATAAAAATTTCAAGTCATACATGTAAAAATTAAAATGATATTTTTTAAGAAAATATATTTTAATTTTTTAGTTTTTTTTAAAATTTAAATATGTTTTTCGTAAAATGTAAATCATATTTTCCACAATAAATGTTCAATTTGTTCTTTAAAAATAATTTGACCTCAAAATTAAAATCAATTTATGTGACTCGTAATGAAAAAAATATTTCACACAAATAAAAATTTATGATGTTTTCATCAATGATATCAACTTTTATTATTATGGACTGAATATAAATTATATAATTATGTATCTCATATTTATATTTTTTCCATTATTTATTTCATAAATTGGATAATAAATAACTAATGATCGTTTCTCAAAAACATTCATTATTAAATCTTCATTGAATTTGATTTTAATAAGGAATTTGCATCTATTTTATTTCTACAAATATTTATCATGTTACACCATTTAATTGATTTCATCTATTTGGCACATATATTTCATGAACAAGTTATAATTAGTGACCCTACACACCGCTTTTATTCATTTGGTATTGATATAGTCGCATGGGACATCAAGTAAGGGTATGGTGAGTAATCCAAATCAAATATGGTACTATGTACACCATATGATATTGACTTGGTAGATAGACTTGAATTATTTCAATGTCATGTAATATTTTATCCCACATTTCATATGATGATGTGATATTATCATACCATGTTATTAATGATATAATTCCATGAAATTAATTTCGATCCCAATATTTTATTATATCATGTTATACATTTGAATAACAAGTATTGTTTCTTAATTATGTTTATTACCATATAGAGACATTTTACACCACCATATAATTATGATTTATCAAGGTTTTTAATGAATAATTTGTAGCCCTAATGGATTTTAGGATCACGCTATAGGAAAAAAATTATGATGCCTTGTATTTTATATTGAGAACCTAGTATTCCCAATAAAATTTTGAATTTTTGATCATTGTATTGTAATAATAGATGATTATATAAATCATCATTTAATAATATGTGTAAATGTATTAGGTATCTATGGTTGGTATTACAGTGGAAGTTTTCTCAAACATCATTAAAATTAATGAGAAAACCTTTTTGATAACCATAGATATTTTCTTAAGGATCATATTATTGATAAGTATAAAGATAAGTCTTTGTACCAGATAATATACTATAATTTAGGTGATTTTTAATAATTATTGTTTCTAATAAATTAAACCCCTCCCTATATTATATATATTTACGTGGTTCTATAATATTTATACATATTCATATTTACTCTGAAAAATGTGCATCACACAGGAATCCTATGTTACTAGGTTCGCATAAATGCACCTCATTTTGCACTGTATTTAACCCTTCATGGGGATAAAGTATTGGATACCCTCAAAATTGTTTTAATCCATATAAAATTTAATTAATTGGTTATATTCATGGATTACATAAGTTAAACTTATTATTATTGGGGTTTAGAAGTCTAAATTAGATTATATGTATAAAAGAATAAATACGAATTTTATATATTTTTTTATTGATGTATGTGATAAATATGAGTATTTTTTGAGAAAATTAAGGTAACATAACACTCAGTATTTGTATTAGTTTAAATAAAATCTTTTATTTTAGAAAATATATCTTTATATTTTATATACATAATATTAATGTAATTAGTAATCATTAGGGATTTTAATATCTTATATGATAAGGTAATAATATTCAATTGAAATTATTTTAGTTTTTATGAAAAATTTATTTTTATAGATATTAAATATGGTTAATAATTTTTTTCATGACTAATGATATTTTTAGGATGTTCATAATTTTTTTTTGAATTCAATAGAAATTATATAAATAATTTTTTAAAAAATATAAAAACAATATGTTTTATGGAAAAACAAAAACATCTAGTAAGGCTATAGGGATTAAACCCCCACTCGAAGGGTGACAATGTTGTAGTTCCTTCAACTAGAATATGTAATGTACATGTTAGTACAACATAGTTTTTATATAAATGATCTGTGTGATAACTAATAAATTGAAATATTATAACATATTAGAGGATTTTTTTTTGATTTTTTAGGATAGTATAGTGATTAATGATTTATGGAAATTTTTATTGGGATGTATGATATATATATATATAACAATTAAGTTTAATGTAAAGGATTATTTTTGAACAATTCAATCATGTTTTTAGATATGTAATTTGAAAGAGTATTTTATTAACTCTGATGTGAAAAAACATTTATGTTGAGGTTATTGAGATAATTTATAGGATATTGAAATTTATTGATGGGATGATCTATGTTAAATCTATGGGTTTATTTTTGAATTCTAAAATTTAAAATATTTTGATTCTTTTCGGGCATTATATTTGTTTGTGCTAACCATTTTTTAATAACAATAGAAGAAATATTTTGTTACTATTTTATGGATCATGTGATCTATTAAATGATAATCATATATTTTTAGGAATAAAATCACATTGAATAATCATTCCTAACTGTAAGAGGTGAAAGGGAATGTTATAAAATCAAACACAATGGATTAATTTTCTTTAAAAAAATTTACATGTAATTATATTATTTGTGTTCTATATAATAAATCTACTATATAGAAAGGGTCTGGGAATAAAACATTTATCGGACAAATTTCATTTATCATAAATCAATTGATTTTAGATCATCTTGGATTTAAGGTTTTGTATTAAAAAATATATCTTGACCATTTACATTGATTATCTCAATTATCACTATCACTCTCCTTAATTATTTATGCTTTTCTAACATGTCCATATCCTTACACTAATGTTATCATATATAGAAACCTAGTATGTGTTATTCAACATAACCATTGTAATTTCCATTCCGTCTTATAAAAATGATTTTTATTACTACTTTTTATGATATGGGTCTATAAAAATTTTCATCAATATTCAAACTGTTGATTATATTTATCATGAATACATTCCGAGGGAAAAATTTATTTAAGGGGGAATAATGAAACACCTATATAATTTAAATGATAAAAATCATGTTTGATACCTTGTTTTAATCAAAACACCAAGGATTGAAGAGAATGTTACATATAGAGACTTTATGATATATTTAATTTGAACTGAATTCAATCAATTCGATATCTCGTGATCTAGATAATAATAGAGTTAAATAAAACAAAATGTCATATTAAAATGTAATTATTTAAATATGACTATTAAATTCTATCAGTTAAGTTCGATGGTATGAATACTAGCTAAATATTGGAAATTATATGTCTTAAAAATTTATTTTATAATATCAATGGATATCATTTCATTATAAGATAAATACAATAAATCTGAATGGCAATGTAATGTTGTCTAAAAAGTGAATTTTTATAAAACATGTTTTTGACAGTCTTTGACTACATAACATGAAAATATATTTAACCTATATTAAAAATTTTCTTTTATAAAATTAAAAAAACAATGAAATCAAAATATATATATTAAGATTGTTTGTCTTTTTTTAAACTATTTTTTTCATAGGATAGTCAAAATAGTTATTTGTATAAAATTCAAATTTATTTAAAATAAATAAATAAATTTAAATGTACCAAAATAAAAATATTTTTTCTTAAAATTAGCTTAAGTATTTTTTTGTTAGAAAAAATAAAATGATTACAGATAAATCATATAAAAACAATAATGTAGTATAAGTATATTGTTAGGTCTGATAAAACATTTATATGAAAATAGTTATAAATTGAATATTGATTTCCAATTTTAATTAATTAAAATCACACATAATGAAGAATTATTTTAAATTTATTTATAAGTTATAAATATTAAAATAAATTAAATTATGTTAAATTTAGTTTTATTATGTGTAATGTATTTATTGTAAAATCATATCTTCCTTAAAAATTGTATTTTTTGAAAAATATATTTTTAAACACATATTTTGGTTTATTCATAAATTAAATTCCACCACTTATGTGTGATGAATTTTTAAAAACGTATTACATATTTTGAATCATTGTAATATAGTAACACAATGATTGAATTCCTGAAGCCAGTGCTTACTACAATTATGCTACCAAAATATTCAATGAAATGATGTCGCAATGGATTGAGCAGTTTATTAGTCTTCTAATACAATATAAATACATGAGTTTTATATTATAAATGGAAAAAATAAAATATAATTTTTTTATGATAATAATTTCATTCATTATTTTGTATTATTTTAAAACATTCTCATTATACATCAAGGAATCTAGAGGGAGGGAAAAATATATGGGTGAGAAAAAATACTCAGTAAGGGTTAAATACATCAGAAGCTATCATGAATCAATAAGAAAAATTAACGTTATAAAATAAGCAACTAACAATGAATTTAATTTCTAAAACATTATACTACATAATTTTTATATAATGTTAAATAATTTAAACACATTTAAATTAACTAATATATTAAGAATGAAAATTTTCAATTGATAATGTCAATGAAAAGTTCTCAAGGATAAATAATAAATAAATTAAATGAACTCAGAATGATGGAAATGTTTTATTACTAGATTTCAACTATGAGGCACATGAAAAAATATACCATCAATATCATTTAGATGATCTAATAAAACTATAGTTTGAATACCATTTAATTCGGCCGACTGATTTTTCTAAGGAGAACCTATCAATGCATCGACCAGCTATATATTTTTTTACTCCCACCCATAAAATCATATCATATGTATTACTCATATAAAAAATATTAAATATATTTAATGAAAAATTCCCATTAGGAAATATTTGTATTGGGGGTGGCATACAAATTTATAAATACATCTCCATATAATAACATATTTTCAACTTTTTACACATTCTGTAAAATGGTACCTAGATTATAATATAATAATATAAATGATTAATAATGTGGGTATTTATGTAAATTTATAGTTCAATTTCCAGAATAATAAGAATAACTCATGTGGAAGTTAATGATTCTGATAATAATTCACGGATTAGAATTTCAATACAATGATTGACCAAATCAATAAAAAACGATCTTTGGGAATAATAATGATGTAATTCAATATGATGTATAACCATTATATAAAGAATAAGTTTTTTTCTATCTGATGAATAGAATTACCATAAATATATCATTAAAACATTCGTATGGAGAATATCCTTTTCTATTTGAAAAATATTTATAAATCATTTCCCTTGAATATAAATTTGGAAAAACATTTTATTTTATTTGTAACAATTATATCATTTAATAGAAGAATCAAATAAATGACGGTGGGTAAATCAGTATAAACCGTATAAGGTAGAATGTATATCAACATGGCATTGTAAAAATATTTGAAATATTTTTGTGATCTAATAATGAAAAGAAGTCTAATTTGAAATCATATTGATAAAAACATTTTACTAGTCATTTTTATATGTTTAAATTCAATTTGACACCTCTTTTAGAAAATATTTTTATAAAGGGAATCATTGACTCAAAAGAAAATCTATTTTTGACCAAATGAGTAATTGAATATGGGGTTTCAGAAATAATTTTATATGATATTTTTTTTGGAAAAGAGTTTAAAATGTTACTATTACATATGAAATATCATGAATATAACATTTATAATAAAACTAAATAGTTTATTAATAAATGATAAAATAATTTAACATTAATGTAAATTAAATTTTATACAATAAAAAATGAAATGATAATATAATGTAATCCTTTGAAAAAGAACAATTTTGTAATGATAATAAACTAATGAATTAATTATTTTTATCAAATCTAAATCCATATAAAATAATAATATAAAAAAATATATATTTCGAATTTATATTACACATAATTGTATAATATTAAAAAAATGATCCAGTAATATAACTCAATTGCAAAACAACTGAGTTACACAATTTTTTATAACTTGGAAAGACTTCATTAAATTACCATTAGATGAATTAATAAATAATTGAATCTTAAAATACCATTATTAATGAATTATTAATGGTATTATAAGTCAAATAGTATGTGTATGAACTATATAATTGAAGGTAAGAGCCTAACATTACAATATGAATCAATAAAATAAAATTTAGACAGAATCCCTTACTACTTCAGTAATTTTTTAATCTTCGTATATGTGAAATACTAACTTTAAAATAAACCTATAAGACCATGAAATAAAATAAATTCTTGTTATAACAAGTAATTGGTAATTATATACACAACAAAAAAGAAATGAGTCTCGAATATCGCATAAGTCCCGTGGAAATAAAAGTATGATTAGAAATCCCCTTACGTCACCCATTTCATTTGGTTGTATGTGATTTATCATCATGTATAATGGTATTAATAAATTATTAACCTATAATAGAGACATAATAAATTTTATCAAATAATATTTTTTCTACTTATTATATATAACTACACTTTTTTTTAATAATCATTCAATAGTTTCCTCGTTTCGAGTGTTAATTTACTGGTTTTGTAATTCCTTCTTTATTAAGATCAATATTGGTCATGAAAATATTATTTAGTTCTATAATATATAGAATAAAAATAATTATACAAATACCATATATATATAGTACATATTTATTCATATTAATCCATAGTATTTAGTAATTTGAAATGATGTACACCATTCATGAAAACAACATGTCGTGCACACACATGAACACTGGTTCTTTTTTCATCTATTATTAAATGAAATAAAAGATAATAATATATATTGATATTATAATTTCAATGAAATATTTATTTCATATACATTATATATGTCTATAAAATTCATCTTTGAAATATTTCATTTAATGTTTCAATGAATGACATCTGTTTGAGGAGGAAGTAGTCCACATGTCCTCAAAATATGTAAATGTAATCCCAAAAAATATAAATCTTAAACATATGTGTTATATAATTATTCCATAAGAATAATGACATTATAAGTTTCATATATATATTATATAGACAAAAAATCTTATCATTATTCAAACCGTTAAGGTTGTTAATAGAAGAATCAAAAACATGAGTTCATGATGCGGTAGTCCAATATAGACATGACGATGATTGTGTATCACATTAGATTGATGGTGTGAAGCTGTAGGTATTAATCGTAGAAAAAATATCAGTATATTGAAATTGATAGTTTCATTATGTAATAATTATATAATAATAGTTGAATGAATATAGAATTTAATAAAATAAAAGTTATCATTTATAACATTACCTGTTCTTCATGTATCTTGTTTAGGATTATACCAAAATCCATATGTGGATTACATTCTTCCAAAAGATAAGAATCTAAAAAATGGATGGGAAGTTTGTAGTGTATTTTTTAGGGTTATAAATAAAAAAATAGATCTATAGGTGTGTACAAGTGAGGGGTATGAGGGATCTTTAATAGTGAATTATGAGTGACATTCATGTAAATATAAAAATAAAAACAATTTTGGGAGGACTTATATACATCATTTTCCACAAATAATATTACCTATCTGGTATAATGTGGTGTTTGGTAAATAAATAGCCATAAAATAGTAATTTTTATTGTTTTTAGGTCATTCCCCCAAAAGATTAATGGTTAACCACTAAATAAACTTGTTTTAACCTTAATTACTTTAATAAATCAAAACTGATTTAAAAAATATGACTGTTTAAAAAAAGAATTGATAATAATAAAAAGTATTAATTATGATAATTAAAAATATAGAACCCAATTTTCTGAATTCAGTTAAAATACTATGTTCGATTTTATTTAAAATTCATCATTTATAAGAAACTATAAAGTGGATTTTAATATAAAAATGATCAAATGTTTCAATTATAATTTATTATTTCTCTCTATATAACAAAAAATTAAATATCTCATAAAATTACCAAAAATTAATCAGAAGAAAATTTTTACATTCAAAATATAATAATTATGTATATTTTTTGAAATTTAATTTATAATAGTTTTAAATTTCAGATTTATATTGAGGATTTAATTAAAAGGTGGTAAAATACTATTAAAAAAATATATCATTTGTGTATAAAATTGGTTTTATTCATTTCTTATACCAAAAAAATCTACTAGATTAATGTATAAAATATTTCATTGAATAATATATCTATATATATCATTAATATAATTCCATAATAATAATTAAATTATTTTATTTATACAACATTACATTGGAAGCCTAAATGTGGTCATATATGAAAAAGATTTCAAATATTTTCAAATGGTTCTCATATTCATTTTTATTTAATAAATAAATAACTCTATTTAGAAAAAAATCATAGGATAGTTAATTATATTAATAACATCCATATTAATTTCTACGATACATTTTTTAATAATAATAATATTAATATTGTCTTATAAAATCAGTCTTCTGTATACCAAAAGTATTGAAATAAAGTTGATGTTGCATGAAACACATGCTATACTTGGTGTTCCAAATTGAGAATGTTGTATAATAATTTTTTTGTAAAAATATTAATTATTTCATAAATTCTTGTAATTTTATATTCAATTATATTTCTGGTGTTTTATTCCACATAATCAATTGAAAAATGCTATTATTTCAGAATTTTTTGGTGTTACATTGTCCCCACCTTAAATAAATTCCATCCATCAAATTAAACTCGCTATTGGTAGTTGGTGGTTTGATTATGGAAAAATTCTTCATTGAAATCCCACATCATGATTTATGGTTCAGTATACCATTTTTTTGATAATAGGGTTTTAAAAGTTCAAAGGGCCCATGTAAAAAATTATAATTATGTTTCAATGTATGATAACATTAAAGTAAAGTAGTGATATGGACACAATGAAAAAACATAAATATTTATAGGGAATGATTGAAGACATTGATCACATACAAGTGAATAAATAATGGAATTTTGAAATCCTAAAAACAATAAATCATTTATGATTTAAAATACAATCCATTCAATATACATGAAGGTATTAGTATAATATTTTTTCGGGATAATTTTTCTATTGTTGATTGTTACATTTTAAAAAAAATATTAAATAAAATTAATTGAAAAATATATATTTCATAAATTTTATTCAATTGGTTGTGGTTCAATAGAATCTAAATTTATCCGTTTACTAGAGGAAATGAATACATAATTTTTTAAACTCCCAATGTACAATAATTACTATTCTGCGGATCATAAAAACCATAAAATAGTGAAAATTATATCTATATGTCTCTAAATAATTTTGAAAAAAATTATAATATTTTAATCACTAAACCAAAAAATTAATAATATTGGTTAATCATTAATATTTATTCACTAAATATTTTAACTAAAAAATTAACATATTAACAAATATATTTTGTAGGGTAGTGGTATGCACCAAACACTTATCATTCTTTATTCATGGGTTCAACCCCCACTTCATTGATGAATGCAATATCTAATCACCCAATATTCATATTTTCCATTTTAATGAAATAATTATTTAATTAAAATGACATTCCTAAAAATATTATGGAAAATAATAAGATTAATCAATATTTAACTAATCTTCTAACAAGGGTTTTCATTACAACAAAATTATTATATTGTCTAATATTATTATTTAATTATCAACCATATAGTTTTTTAATACCATTTTTCATATGTTTATAAAATATAAATTCATTATCCCTTGAATTTTTTATACTATAAAAACTGTTATCCATACCTTCCTGCAAAATGTAATCAATCTTTGTATAAAATCTATACATAATACCAAAAAATAATTTTTTATGTCATTATTCTTGTATTAAATATTCAACCCATTAATCCATGATGGTTTCCATAACACTAATGTTTGTTAATACACATTAAAGAATTTACATAATAATTATAGGTTTCATGATTCTTATAACAAAACTATTTTTGGTTTAAAACATAAAAATTATATTTTTTTGAATTCGAATACATAAGTACATCATCAATATAATTTTCATAGATGTTGGAAATCAAGTAGTCTTTTCACAATAGTCCCCACAACCTTTTCTCATAGAATACTATATCCTTCTATTCATGGGGGAGTCTGGAAGTTGGTAAAGGTATATGTTTATAATCATATTTTGGGAAAACAGATTAGGAATAAAACTAAAATATATCACTCCCATAAATATATCATTTTGTTTTTCATTGTAACCACCATATCCTTCATGACCAATGTTAATATTAATCCATAATGTTCTATCCAATTCCAAAAACCAAAATATCCTTTTGTGAGTAACAATAATCACAAGGAGAAAACATTATAATAATTTATAGGAAATCTAAATTATATCATATTTTATTAATCTAAAATAATATAGGATTAACCTATGGGAATATTTACATGGCATGAGGATGTTAAATGATGTATTTATAATACCAAATATATAACACAGTGGATAAACAATGTGTCTCTCGCAATGAAGAAATGTTATGTTCCCATGGGTCTTTCAAAAAACTATTTCTTAAAATATATTAAAAATATAAAATGTAAATAAGAAAAAATAGAAACAATGTGGTAAAAATTACAATTGTATATGGATGGATATTTTTGAAATAAAAGAAACAAATAGGAAAAAAACTCAAAATACAAAAATAGCACGAACATGACCATTCCTTGTCTGTTCCACACACAACTCCCAATAATTAATCATCTTTTAGAAAAAATTGAAAATTAATAATTCACTTTGTGAATGGTATATGGGTAAATTAACACACTAATCTCACCTAAAAAATTGATCACCTATTTTAAAAAATGGTTCCAACACATGAGAACTCCCCCAAAGTGAAGATTTATTCAAATCAAACCACTTCAGCCCTGAAGTTATTCATGACTGATGTGATCTTCAAGCCATAAATAAATAAATCAACACCTTCAAACCAATTAATCAATAAATTTTGTTGACTCATAGGGAAAGGATCAATGGAAAATTATAATAAATTATGATCATATGAATGATAAAACTCTCACACACCCTAATTCACATTTGCGATATCCATGGAGTGATGAAAAGATTATTATACTCATGAAGAGGGGTTCCCTTAGATATAATGAGATTCACATATATAATATATCTCTAAAATTAGTTCCCAATTATGGTAGATTCATGGTCACCAAACAAAATGAATAATAATTTATTAAAAACCATCTAAATTGATTGAAATATAGGGACAAAAAATTTATATTTATTGTGATGAAAGAATGAGAACAACAAAATAAAAAGATGATGATGGAGTGAGGTACCAGTAACAAGGTCATATAGGTTGTTGTTATATCCAGGACTCTAATCTATGTAAGATGATTAACTCCTTTTAATTTAGCACAAATATATATGACATGAAATTATTAATTCCTAATAGGGAGCAGATCTACATGTCATTCCATGAAGCGTGCATCACTAAATCGTAACCAATTAATCGAGACTCATGAAATGACCCTACATGAATATCCCATGATCATTCCATGACAATATCATTCTGGATCACATAAAAAAACATACCAAAAAATTATCCATTGAACTTTTACTCCAAACCACTGAAATCATATATAAATATTTTTCATAATTTTTCTAATTAATTATTAACTACCAAAAATAAATTTTTAAATAGTCATTCATCTGTTATAACTATGATTGTAACTATTATATAAATAAAATATATAGTATTGATATATTTAAATTATCTTTTATATGTATTACTTATATTACCTATTAAATAAATACACACACATATATATATTGTTAAAATAACAAATCTTCTA
The DNA here is from genome assembly GCA_963277665.1 of Viscum album. Classification (NCBI taxonomy): domain Eukaryota; kingdom Viridiplantae; phylum Streptophyta; class Magnoliopsida; order Santalales; family Viscaceae; genus Viscum; species Viscum album. The sequence continues at coordinate 418,972,159 of OY728127.1, read as the reverse complement.
AATTTTTATTATTTTTATTATATTATATTATTTATTAATTATTATGTTGTTATTAAATATTATAAAATAATTATAATTATAAATAATAATAAGAGGTGATGGGTTAGGGTTTGTAGTGGTGTGGGTGAGAGGGTTTGTGACGAAGAGAAAGAATGGGGCGGGGGTTAATTATAGTTGGGGAACTTGGTAGAAGTGGGTAAAATTATTGTAGGCGATGGTTGATATTGGGGATGGAGATAAAGGGAGTGGAGAGACGTCTTAGATGAAATCATGTAGTGTGGTGGTTAGGTGTGAGTGGGTCTCAGTGGTTCTTGTGCTGAGGGTGTTGCATCAAAGATAGGGCGCGGCTGGACCGGGGGACCATGGTTTGATGTGAGGTGTGTCTATGTATGGATTCCGGAAAAATGATTTTAAGTTTGTTCATGATATCTATAATTTATTGTTCATGTTTTTCTAAATGATATCTGGATTTCAGTTTCCAAATTAGAATACACAAGGGTTTTTGATTTCATCAATCGACGATTCAGTTTATTTTATTTGAGTCATGTTTTTAATTGATTTTTATGATACGAAATGGAATTTCAGTTGATGGAGGATAGTAATGTTGAACTGAATGTATTATAGTGGAGGGATTGAAGATGTAAATGATTCCATGAGTTAGGAAGTGGGTTGGAAGATCCCCCATTGGTTATGATAATTAAGGGTGAAGAGAAGGTGAATCCTCCTAGAAGAATGACATAATAGATGAAGGTTATAGGAAAATAGAGTCTATGGATGAGACTAGTAACTCCCTGAGCCACCATTGGATTGAGGAGTGGTTGTGACTCAAGGGAGTCACCATTGGGGGTTTTGGCATTAAATTTAAAGAGTTGCTGTTGGGAGTTCTGATTTTCGGTGGAAACCACTGGTGGTGGATCATTTCAATGGTGGGTAAAGAGCCATCATATATTGGTTTTGCTAAACCATAAATAGTTTCCGTGTTAGCCCCTCCCCCCTCTATGGGGGAGTTACCCTTATCGCTCCATGTTGATCCATCTTACTTGTTTTTTCCATTCTCCAACAACGATCTCCCTTCTCCCTTTCCCCAAATTCAGTTCACCCCAAATGTTCCTGATCTATTTGAAGGATGTTTTGATCTTCTATTCTCTTCATCAAAATATCATGAAGCTTCCTCTCTTTTGAATATAACATTGATTTCATGATTCAATGAGATATTTCCTTTATCAGATGTTTTTTACATATATATTATTGGTTTTTGGTATTTACATGGTCGTGTGATGGTGGGCAGACATGACAACAAACATATAGTTAATCATTTTGCAACCAAGTACAATTTATCAACGATTGGTCTAGTCCTCCTCAAATTGGAATTTGATCTCATATTATTCTATTAAGGTGGTCCTTGAACTTTTATATAATGCATGATTTACTGACAATGGTAAATGGGTTAGTCTACTAAACAATAATTACCATTCCAAATTCCATTGACATTGCAGAGGTTATAAAACATGGTTGGAAGATATGTGTGCTCCGACAATAGAACCAAGTTAGTATTTTATTTTCAATCTCCTTGAATTTGTTTTGAAGTAGATGTATCAAGAAGGAAATTTAATATTTTATGGACTATATTTGGTATAAAATTATATTGTAAGAAATATTTTTTTTGGTTGTAGGTAAGATTATTTATCTACGTTCAAGAAAATGGGTCATGTATGGATGGGTTATAGATGTCGAATTTAGATAAAGACACGTTCTAGAGGGATTGATAACAGTTTTTTACTGGAAAGGGACATTCTGATGGAGCCATCAAAACTGGGTGCCTCCACAAATCAACCTAAGGCGAAGAATATACAGGATAAGAGAAAATATGGAAACCCAAAGGTGGGTTATATTTTCAAATTCGTGAGAAATGATCTAGAAGTTCCCTAGGATATTGATCAATAACAATTAAGAATAGTGGGAATTGGTGTGGTTAGTGTGGATGTGAATTCGAATTTGAGAAATGATACAAATATGCTAGGTGTGTGGGTAGTAAATGGTATCAATGATGCATGAGTGTTACAACCGACTGGTGGGGGAAGCTCTATGGATGTATAAGACTGGGTAAAACCATGAAATGGCTCCAACAACATACTGAATGATAAACACGATTCCAAACTAAGATGGATCCAGTCATTTCATAACAAGAATAATCAATTTGATTTAATTGGTGAAGATGTTCGTGCAGAAGAAATCATCAATGACCTCTCCAAATAAGAGTCAAGAATGAAAACCTCAGATGAAAATTTAGTGGGAGATTGTTTTAAGGGTCCTCACAGCCCAAGGTGGAAGAGAGGATATAAATGAAATAGAGATATAGTGAGTTTCATTACCAATATTAAGAATAAAACCTTTGTTCATAATGACTTCACATACCATCCTAGAATAATGGAGACTTAGTGGGCTAAAACTCATGGTAACACCAAGAATGAGATGCAGGCAGTGTGCAACAGTAAGAAGGATCAAGATAACTAAGGTCCTAGGTTAATAAGTGAAGTCAAAGAGATCGTGAAGTGGAATGATCTCTCAGAAACCATAGAGGATTTACAAGGGGATTCCATAGAGAATCAAGTTTGGGACCTTCATGGGGGTATCCACGAAATTTAGAGGATGTGTGGTAGCATGACGAGGGTGAAGATACTTTGGTAATGTCATCAAGAGAGCTACATCAATTTTCCATAGAACCTAAGTATGTTCTGTAATGACTTATTAATTCATTGTAAGGATTAAAAAAGAAAGATGTTTCAATTATCTCCATGAAATATAATGTAGAGAATATGATTTTTAGATGGATAAGGGTGGACAAAAATGTGAATATTGTGAATGGATCAACATGAATAATCTTATATTGACTGAAAGCTTAAAATAAGGGACGATAAAAATAGAGGAATTCCTAAAGGCATTGGATAATCTAGAAACACACAATGAATATCTAAAAATAGATTATCTAGACTTATATATACAATCTTTTTCTTAAAAATTATATATGGAGAATTCCACCGAATGGCTCAAGCCAACATTCAACATTTCTGTGGTTTATTTAAGTGTTTTACCCATGTAATCTTTTTTTATATCACTTTTTACTAAAAGATTTTTGATAGTATAAATTAAACATTCAAGTGAGGAGCCATTATTGGGACCAACAGTCGGTTGTTGGAAGAAGTCCATTCTTGGAAAACACGAAAAAAACACATTGGAATATTATTATCAATTAAAATAATTATTAAATTTTAATTCAAGTTAATTTAATAATCAATAAATTAATCAATTTTCAAGAAAACCAAAGAAATTAAAATTATAAATTATATTTTAATTTTTTTTTAAAAAAAATTATTTAAACATAATTTAGTAATGAATTATTATAGATTACAATTTGTAATCATATTTTCGCACTAAAATTAAATAATTGAATTAAAAATTGTTATTGAATATAATAAAAAATATAAAGTTAATTACATAAATTAATAAACTAATTCAATGAGAAATAATAATTTTTTCAATAATTATATATTCTTATGTATAATAATATTTAAATAAAATAATAAAACCTAAAATTTAATATAGTTATTTAATTTATTAAAAACATTGTCAAATTTTATTTATTTAAAATTTAAAAAATTGATGAATGAATTAAATAGAAGAATTAATCTATAAAAATTTAAAACATGATTAATAAAAAAGTATATACAAAATAAAAAAATATTTATAAGAGGGAAAAATGATAAATTATTGTAGAAAAATAAATTTTTAATGTAAAAATTTAATAGATTAAAAAAATTATTATTTAATAGAAACCTCAATAAATACTAAAATCATACTATTAGCACAAAAATAAATTTTGAAATATTTAATATTCAAAACCAAAAAAAATATCTTGTTAAAAGAAAAAATTATTTAAATAATTGAAGGAGAATAAAAAGTGAAAAATTATGTGGCAATGTTAATTGAAAAAGAGCCTCATCGAAATCCCCCTAACCTAAATGTTTGTTTATATGCAATAAAATTTATTCTATTGACATTATAAAACATAATAAATTATTTTCTATAGTGAAATCCAAATTACCATTTATAATCTATTAAAAAGAGTGGAACTAAATCCGTTTAGGCTTTTCAAAGAATGAAAAAGAAAACAATGCCTAACTTCAAACACCAACTAGAAATAAAGTGAACCCAAACTCATTCATTTTAAAAGATTTCATTCCTATAATATAAAGCCTCCAAAAACCATACATCAATCCCAATTTAAGTACTAATTATATGAGTGATAATATGTCATATCAATTGAAATTAAAACATAACCTAAAGTCGCCTTCAATTTAAATCTGCATCTAAGGTTCTATTTTTATTAATTAGTTTGTTGATATAACAAAAATGATCCGCAAAAAGTTCAATAGTATCCTTCTCTATCTTGTTTAGAAATTCTCTTTATCTTAATGAACCAATTTTGGAACCCTGTGCACTTTATTTGTTTAATTTTTTTTAATTTCATTTTTACCAAACCATAGATTTGAAAATATTTATGAAGAATCACTTTTGGATATGTATAGGATAAAACTTACCCACACATAGAAACCTAGTTCCCATATGTGACATAATGAAAAAGGGTCTAGATAACCTCTTCTACGAGCTAGTGGTTCATATTCCTTCCTGAATTCCTCCCAGTATTCCAAAGGATGCTGACAGGTAGTGAGGGTGTAAGGGTGGTATGGTGGCGGGAATGTAATCTCTTATCAAGTTGAAACATCAAAGAAATACTAATTAAATAAAATTTTAAAGCATAATATAAATATAAAGAATCAATAAATATATATTTATCGACAAAAAGGTATCTAAACAAGTGTTATGTGGATAATAATAAACTGAACATCTGATAAAAATATTAAAAATACTCTCTAGAAGTGTACAATTCATGGGTCTCGGGAAAATTTTATTATACTAAGTAAAAATATAAACACAAGAAAGACATTCAAAAATAAAAAAATAGAAATGTAAAAAACCTTCTCCATAAGCATCTCGGGCCTATTCCTAATCCTCTACTTCTATGCTCCAACTATATAATATTATTAAATAATTGTTGAAAGGACATTTACATAATAAATAGTTATAGAAATATATTCATCTGTGGTAACAATAGAACCTTGATTAGGGTGTGAGATTAAAATATCAGTAAGATACCACTAATGGTGTCTACGTGTAATCTGAATGTTTCCATTATTAAAGAGTGTGATGGTACGAATAGAATAAAAAACAATACTATAATAAATATCCATCCACCTCATTATCCTATAGGACACATGGAATGTCTACCTACTTTATCTCATGGAAATAATGTGTGTCTAATAATGAAACTATATATATATATTTAAACATAATATATATAGTTTAGTTTGATACTTCATCCACCTTTTGAACCAAGTGAATGATGATTCCTAATATCCAGATACATAGAATACAGGTGATGACATGATCAGGGTGTAAATAACACATCTATAATTAGTCTAACAAGCCTAAAAGTTCATGAAATCAGTTTCATTCCCTACAAAACAATAATAGGAAGAGACACTAATCAATAAAAAATGTGGTGGTGAGCGAGTTTACATGGAAACACTTAAATCATGTTATGTGGATCATGAATCCCAACACCTGTAGAGTATCATTAGTGTGAGATTTCATGATCAAAACCCTATTTAATGGAGTAAGATTTCCCTCAGGGATCAACACCCCTTTACCATCATATAAGACCTCTATAAATGTGTATTATAATTGTAAATAGCATGGGTAATTGCCTCAAATCAATTTCATTCATATAGTGCGTATTTATAATTATGGTATAGTCATTAACATAATTCACAACCTAAGGCATTACCTCTCATGTGATGAGATAACCCAGTTCAATTACAATTTAACCATTAGAATATTCAAATAATGAATTTTAAAAAGAATAAAAAAAGGTATGGGCTCACCATGCATTGATGTTTATATTGTTAATCCAATTTATTCATTTAGATTAAAATAATAAAATAACATTTTGCACATTACATACCAAAATATCGATTCAATTTAATTAATTAATACTTGTGAAAATTAACTTTTAAGGATGAAGTGTTAAAGGAATGGTGACATGAAAATAATGGCATAGGCCTTCTTTATGAAATTCCAACTTAAAGGGAACCCAAAAACCATGTGGGGTTATGGGTTTCATTTAATACCCATGAGTCACTAGAAATTTCATTTAAAACTAATCACGAGACTATGAATCAATTGAAAAAATTGTCCAATTCTACTTGTAACACCCATGGAGAGACCATATATGGTAATTTAATGATCTAAATAACTAAACAAAGATCAATAAACATGTAACATGTTGCAAGGGTGAATTATACATAATGTAACCAATTTTAACGTTATGATATATAGTGTTCATCATACATCCCGAAAGAATAATTATGAAACATCAAAAACTCAATAGGAAAACAATGTTACCACATACTCATGACCGTAGATGACTCCTCGCAAAAAATAATCCTTATATTTGAAGAATATTGGGATTTATTTATGAAATGGACCAATTCCCTAAAAATAAATAAAATTACCTTGCATCTAAATAGCATAATGTAATCAAATGAAAATTCAGATATGAAGGGTGAGTGAGGTTCGATATACCAATATATATCCAATGCTTCATTCAAATCTCAAATCAGTTGTCGTATGAATGAGTTGTAGATGATTCATGATTGAGGGATTTATGAAGCTATGGGAGAGAAGAACTTTATTTTTCTATTGTAGAAATAGGGTGAATAGAAATTAGTTTTAAGGAAAAAATTAATGGTAAATATATAATATCACATGAAAATTATGTTGTTTAGGGTTTTCAAACTACGTACAAAACATGTGATATACATCTATCTAAAATTATGAAATTTCAAATATTCAGGTCACTTGGGCCACATGATTGTAGAAAACCCATGTAACCTATAGGTTCCCTTATTTATCTCCAAATAGCAATATTCCCTGGGCCCTAAGGCTCTAGAAAAACTATTCAGCCTGGTTACATAGTGAAATATTAGAAACATCAAGATCCAAACATTTCCTAGATTCTACTAGACCCTAAAATGTCTATATTACACCTTTATCATGATTATATAAATTATTTGAATTGGAAATCAATAGATCTATACATTCATTGAAAAGGTGGGTCATTATAACTTATCATCCATAGAGAAACTCATCAACGAGTAGGCATTCAGAGGAGAAATATGTACTTTCATCAAAGAGTTCCTTACACTAATATTATATATCAGTTATCAGCTCCCAGGTATCATCATGTTATTAGCTGTGACTCCATATCACTAATACTAGAGGAATATACCTTCATCATAGTATTTCAATGCTTAGATATATGATATGCATAATACAATCCCTGAAGGGAGCATCTATATCTAATTTGACTACTTTATGTTTAAGTACGTGTGTCTGGTCTATATATTTTTAAATACGATGTGATACAAGAAGAACCTTATGGATTAACCAGTATCTTTGAGTAAGTTCCAACTAGTAATCCACTAGTCTGGTCTATTTCTCAGCCTCAAACCATTAAATGAACCTTAGTGAGTCATTACCCAACTTTTGAATATGTAAATTCCTTATCCAATGTGATAGTCAAATGAAAAATCAATCTCTATACTTTTAATCTAGAGGATGCTGGAATCTATTGGAATTTGATTTCTTTCGGGACTGATTAGTCAACATGCACTGTCTGAATAGATGTACATTCTCTATAGTCTCCTGTATGAGACGTAGTTGAAGTGAAACTAAATCACCTAATTCTATAATGAAAATAGGTGAGTGAAATGCACTACCATATATATCTTCTTAAAGATCCATCTCTATGATTTCATGAAATGGGTTATTATTAGAAAAATCTATTAGGAGAATGTGTTTATCCTAAGAACCACCAAATTCATGTACACATGCATGGATCATGTCCTCCAGAACCTAAATAGTAAAATCTATTTTTCCATTAGTCTATGGGTGATTAGTTGTGTTCAAATAGGCATATATACACGAGTCACTATACGACCCCTTCCATAATCATGATGTGAAATTATAATAAATGACAAAAAAGATAGAATAACGATCTCAATTAAGATGTATAACCAATTTAAAATAAATCTATCCTAGTTATTATACCAAGAAGGACTCTCACATAGGAATGAATTGTGAAACCTTCTTCAGAGGTCAAAAAGAAAACACTATACTTAATTTCCATGAGTTGATCTAGGTAGATTAGCCAAGATATAAATCATTAAATACGCACATTTTTACATGGTAATGGAAAACGGCTATAGAATCCGATCAGTCACAGATGTTACACATTCGCCTACAAATATGTTGAACTCATATGAATGAATCCAGAAATCTTTCATTTCATACAAGGACACCATTACTGATGCCAATAATCCCTATATATTTTTTTGACACCGTGGTGAACCACATATTCTATAGTGTGGAATTCTGAAATCATATCTTCTATGATGTTTTATCAGACTAATAAATGGCCAAAAAATAGTAATTTATCATCCATATCCACGGTCCAATGTAAATATATATCATCATCAAGAATGATTTCCCATTTTACAAGGTCGTTACGATCAGATAAATGTATCATTCACATGTATAATAGAAGATTATAAGTCACTAATAAGGAAAAGAGTATATTCTAACCATGGTCCTCATGAAAATCTATATAAACATCTAAGAATATTCCCATAAGATTCCATTTACCACTAGATCCCTTAACAACCTATGTATAAGTTTATTGGATTAGAGAATCATCTATGTAATTTCCCTTTATAAGCGTGTGGGCATGAATGAAATCCACATATTGTAGGTAATCCACCCACATACACATCCTATGATTCATATCATATTGTGTAAAGATGTACATGAGAATTTTTTGGGTTAGTGAAAACTAAATCACACTCTCCTAATATATAATGTCTCTAATTGTGTTAGGGGTGAATAATATCTTCTATCTGGTGGTCATGGTCAATTAATTATTCTTATAAAGACTCAACTAATAAGACCCATACATGAAGACTATCATTTCCTGCATCATAAGTACTACATGCACAATAAATAATGCATCATATTATATAGTATATCTCCTTCATAGATTCAATATAATAAGTATCAATGCTAATGTCAAACAACCAATCAACTCTAGAATCCCTAGATCTTAAGCGTTTGACAAATCGAATTTCAGACCCATCTTATTAAGACACAAGGTGGCCTTACAAGTCAGGATAAATACTGTATAATGCCTTTTTGATATATAAGTTGCCTTATTAAAACTAGAATATCAATGATGTTCTTTGTATAATCTGAAGATACTATATCCTACACTTTCTCTAGGTCTACTAAGACGCCTCACTATAAGATAATGTGATCAAATAATTTTACTTTTTTATCTATAAGAGGAATATATGAGTCTATGAGTATTTGCAATGTTATCTCAGTGTATCCAACAAAATATCAATATTTTTTAGATTGGTGGTCAGGAGTGTGAATACACCATGATATGTTCAATAAATACCTCCATGAATGAATCAAAATATGTATGTATGACCTGATTCAATAGATCCATGAATACAGTAGGTGCATTCTGGATTCCAAACAGCGTAACTAGTTAATCATGGAGAACATACGTGTGTAATAAGATATATAAACTACATAGGAGGCCTGACACAGACATGATGATATCCCAACATTAAATCAATTTTATAAAAAATGTCCTATGTGGTGATGAATTAGAACATCTATTCGAGGAAATTAATACCAGTTCTAAACCATAAGATGATTCATACATTGATAATCCACATGTATCCTCATGTAGATGTCTATATTCATAGAAAAACTGATCATTAAACAAGATGATGTACTGTTGTGGCCTATAAAACCTTTATCTAAAAGATTCTCTAACTATTTAATGAGCTCTGGAATCTTCTTATGAGACATCCGAAAAGATGGAATGGTCACTTGGTTGATCGATGTATAAGATCAATAAAAAACACTCCCTCCTGTAAATGAGTTATCCTAGAGAAGTAATCAAGAAATATGATCCTAATATTATATACTACAAGAAGAAAGATTGTGAGATTTTACCATTGGATATACAGGAAAATACAAATGATTTGTGCTCTCCCATTACCCAAAATCTACTTCCCATGTCCATCTTATGTGGGACTAAGATTCAATTTACCATTGTAGAACCTTTCTAACCCATATGGTAATTTAAACATCACAATCCGATGATTGAAGTCCATGTGGGTTTGGTAAGGAACTAAAATTTAAAATTTTATGATTACATCAAAGCAGTTTATATAAAGGATGTAAAGATACAATACATAAAGATAACCACCTATATAAAGAAGACAATAATTAGAATAGAGAATTACATATCAATGGATTCCAAATGGTTTGTATATATCATAACACCATGATATTGTTTGATATTGAGGACAATAAGTCCTATTATAGTATCAGATATTAATTATTGAGATTACCTTCTGTTAAAAAATGTAAAAATTAATGTTGACGATACATGATTAGTATCTCGAAATATTGATTTTTCGGTTCTCTCCTCCTAGGAAATATGATGTGTTGCATGTAACTGACATGTTCTGTGGAACTAAGTCATATCCTGACTACCTTGAAAAGTCACACTATACTAGAATTGAGAGTCATATGCCGGAATACCTCTACCTTGACCACTACAATGACCAGATGATGTGTTGGAATTCTAACTACCTACTTGAAATGATCCTATTGTCCCTACTATGGATTGAGGAGTAGTTGAAGATCACCATATTATGGGAAATTGAGGGAATGTACTATAGAAATGTAGATTATACCCCATCCTTATACACCCTCTGTACTCGACTAGATCCCATAGACAATGATTCATGATATGCCTTGGATTCCGACATTGGTGAAAGATGAGAAAACTATATGTAATAGGTACCTAACTATGGATACCTCAATGTGCATCCTAAAAGTGAATCACTCAAGAAGTTGAATTACCACTAATAAACCTTGGTGTTGATCCAACCTGAATCACATGCTCAACATCGGCAAAATTTATCACATTAATAATTCAATGTTAATGATTTTATAAATGTTTTTCAACCTAAATAGATTCACCGATGAAAAGATGGCATACAATCGCCCATCCTGGAATATATTAGTATTCATAAGATCATCAACATCTATATTATGAGAAAATTTCTACATCTCAAAGAAATGAGGTGAATTTTCTATAACTGAAAATATCCCCTATTAATGGATGATAAAATCTCTATCTCGATTATCCCTTAGTGTTTGTGGAATGAATTATTCATAAAATATCATCTTAAAGTCATCCCAAAAAATGCCTATAAGTCAGTTTTATTGGGTGATAACACCCCACCACTGCTTGGATAAATAAAAAATCATAAAATAATCTAGTTTGAAAATCAATTAAAGAGGTCTCCAAGGTTGATAAAATATATTCCGTATTGTTTTGTATCATGAATATCCATCATCTTGTCATCCATACTCCTAAAAGGTGGGTGGATTATGCTTCTAAAACACACGAGTCAACTCTACCATACTCCAGGAAGGTTTAATGAAACCATGAATGTTATTAAGAATAAAAACAGAACCCTCTCTCAAATAGCTATTAATTCCAAATTTAAAATTTGTAAGAGAGATAAAAGTGGCTCTTTTGGAGGAATCAATGGCAGATCATGACCTTCCACCTTAGGTATTCGATCATTACTACCTTGAAGGTTTGAGACTAGAGGGAAACATGAAGCCATGATTCTAAAATTATTAACTAATCCTAATAATATATTTAATTAAGTATAAAAAATGTGAATATGATCCTCGGATAGGTGAAAAGTATTCATATAGATATCATGAAACGTCTCTACCTATTTCAAAATCTAGGTCTAGATGGTAGAAAGAGATATTATCAGGCCTTAAGAACACTAGAGATACCCACTTCCAACTACTACGACTGCTTTTGGGTCCGGGTATTTGTGAAAAACATATATAATATGACTATTCTCAATTTAAAAGTAATTTTCATTTTTAAAAGCTGGTATTTAAATATCCAATCACATTAGATAGATGAATTAAATGGATTTTCCATTTCTAACCAATATTATCCAATTCTATTTAAAACCCCAATATGGTATCATGTTAACCCACACTGTAACATGTACCATCTCAAGAGACCGATGGTCTATAGCTCAACATTCCATAGTTGAAGGCTAAAGGTGTCTTCTTTAACCTATTTAGGAATTCATTTTTAGGTTAAGGAAATAACATTTAGTATCATTTATATTTTCTTATACCTGTAAGAAGTTACATTACAATTTAATATAATACATTGCATATTAAATATGAATCATGAAAATTCACTCTCAAAATATACATTTCATAATAAAATTCAATACATATTAGTCATAGTGTTCCTAAAAATGATGCATGTAATGAATTTCCTTATTTCATCAGGAGAAAGTAAATAAATCATAATTTCAATAAAAAAGTATCAATAACATCAAAAACCATGTATTTCTCCAAACATTGAAGTCATATCAACAATTAAAATGAAAAAAAACAATAATTAAAATTTAATAAACTGTTCCTTCACCTTGATCATGTATTCACGACCGCCAAGATCAATTTATGACCATGTCCCCGAGAATTCCTAATCACCATTAAATTTTCATAAAATAGTAATTCATGACATGAAACGCATATGATACCACATTGTAACATCCCAAAATGGGGCCCAAATAACCTGTTTCCAGATTCAATGGATCACGTGGGCCAATTCACGCATCTCTGTATGCTAGAGGCTGCGGAAAATTAGTGTGGGTGAAAGGTGAAATTGTGGAGAGATTATACCATTTTTTCCCAGTGTAACTAAATATAAAACTATTTACCATGGAATTATTATATAAAATGACATTATTAATAAACTAATGTAGCAGCTTAAATATGTAACTAAACAAGTATGCATCAAATTATTATAAACTGAATAGGTGATAATAATAACAAAAATCCTTATTGTAGTTTATAATTCATTTATGAATAGAATTAATTAATATTTAAAGTAAATAGTTATATAAAATCAACCTTTAGAATAACATAAAAGAAAAAATGGAAAAAACTTCTCAATAATCATCCTAGTCCAATGATCGATCTTCTACTCCTATTTGGAAAATAGTTATGAAAATCAAAAACCCAGAATAGGGTCTTTTCCATTATCTATAAATAATGAAATAAAATCATCTTAAGTACCAAAATAATCTGAGTTAGGAGTGGGATGAATATCATATAAAGATACCACCAAGAATTTTTATTTGTAATTAGAGTAGTGATCATAACCAAAATGTGTCAATGAATGAGAAGAATAGTGAAACAATGCTGAAATAAATAACTACCTCACTCCAAAAAACGGATAGGTATACTTCTTTAACTCATGGATGGAATGTGTATATTACCACGTCACTTTATATAAATATATAAATAGTTAGTATTATATATATATATTTATATATTAGTTATATATTGCATCCGCTTATATGAAACAAGCGTGTGTGGATGGCTAATGGCCATATACTAGGAATAATAATTTTTTACTAGACAGGGATGTATAAAAAACATCCATTACCAGTCTAACGATCATGAAATCTCATTTAATAGGTCATATTCCCTACATACCATGAATATTTGGATACATCTTTCAAAAACACTCGTGATGGTGATCAAGACACCTTGAAAACACAATAATTATGGTATTTATCACTTAAAGCTGAATACACATAGACTATCATTGGTATATAATGTCATGATAAACACATCATGTATGGGAGTGTGAGTTCCTTCCTTTCACAACACCCCAACCGATGGTGCATAGCCACTATAATTGTGTATAACAATTAGAACTAGCATTTGGAATTACCTCACATCCATCTCATTCATATATCCCATATAAATAAGTAATGCACATTCATTAACATATTTCCCTACATGAGTCATTATCTCTAATATTCATTGACATCCATATGCAATTATAATTTAATACTTATCTTTCAAAAAGTAAGATTTTTCAAAAGTATCACAAGATTCAATGTCTTACCATTCTTTGATGTATTTTTAATTAAACCAATTGATTCACATAGTTCTAAATGATTGAATACCATCTTTCATATTCCATACCTAAAGATCAATTCCATTCAATTCTATAACACATGAAAAATTACCTTTCTAAGGCTCATGTGTGAAAGTAAAAGTGTCATCAGACGAAAACAATATGCCTACATGGGTAATTCAAACTAAAACAGGAAAAAACACCTTATAAGATATTCAGGATCCATTTATTAAAAATTATTAATGTGAAATTTCATTTAAATATATGTTATACACTAATAGTAGTTCATGTCTACTAAAGTAGTTTTCCATTGTGGATAAATATACTTCGCACACACATGGGGTGACCATATAATGTTTACACATGCTCTAAAACACCATAAAAAGATCCATAAAACTGAAACATGATTCAATGAGAAATAAAAAATAGGAATAAATATAGTGCACATTCATAGAAAATACCATCATACAATGTAAAAAAATAATTACAAATCAACCAAAACTCAATGTGAAAACAATGTGACCACTATCATCAAAGTCATAGAAAACTTATAAAAAAATATCAGCCACACAATTGATGTAGATTGTGTGAAATCTATGAAACATTCCAATTCCTTGAAAATTGAGAAAATGAGCTAGCTCCAAAATAGTGCAATGTATTTGAATGAAAACTGATATTGTAAGGGTTGGTTAGGTTATCCATATATTAACATATACAATGCTTCATTCAGATATCAAGCTGCTTATTAGAAGGATTTAAAGATGAACCATGGTTGAGGTATTTTTGAAGCTATAAGTGGGAAGAACTTTGTTCTGCTATTGGAGGAAGAGGGAGGAAAATGACTTTGGCATTATGTATAAATGTTGGGTAAACATGTAATTTCACTTAAAAATATGGTGGTACATGGTTTAGGGGAATGGTTTTCCATCAACACCCAATTCATGAGATATCCCTACATTTTAATATTTTGAAATGCAACATTGTCATGAACCTCAGGTCACATGGTTATTAAAAATCAACTCGACCAATTGGTGCCAATATCCCTAGCTGTACAAATGTTCTCCCTTGGATACACGGTTTCAAAAAAAACTATTCAACATAGTTTGTAAGTATACTTTTAAGAAAATCGGGATTCAAATGAGCCTAGAAATATATTGGGACCAACCATAGGCCGTATTAAATCTTTAAAATTTTCATTTAATGGATTCAAATTGGAAAAAAAATATTCATACCATAATTTAATTGATGGTTCATTGCCCTAGAGTCTTAGAAGTTTCCACAGGATCACATTATTCCATTTTATTCCATTTTCAATAGAATTATATAATATAAATATTATTTTTCCCCTTAATGTGATTGTTTTTCATTATTATTTAGTCACATGGGTTAATGTTTATGTTTCATGATTACTAATGTCATGATCATTATTACACAAATTTTAATCCTATAAAACCCTCGTTTTTTTCAGAAACAAGATATACTTAAAATTAGTGTATGAAGACAGCTAATAATTACACATCCTCAATAAATTCAAAATTATTAATACCCTTAATAAACATCAAATTGTTATCCACAAGTATGGAAAGAACATATGTTCATATTGAAGCCAATAAATTGATTGTATGTTATAAAATTGGAAAGAAAATTGAAAATTTTGGGAATTTTTACGAACTTTTTTATCGAGGAATTGGAAATGTGGGAAAAACCAATCTACCCCCACTAATATAATTTACCATTATGGCCAATTTTGAATCCTATAGTGGGAAATATAATTACATTCAATCCAGATGGCTAATTCAAAAGTAAACAGATTTTGAATTGGAAGCATTGAATTTAAATTATTTTTTTTCTAAACAAATAAAATTAAAAAAACATAACATAAGAAAATTAAACCACATTAGCCACACACAACATATTAAAGAAAAATATTTAAAAAAATTCCATTGATATTTTATTAACAAATTTTTTTCTCTCTATTCATTTCAAAAATTCAAATGGTGATCAATGTTGTTTAGCAACAAAAATTATTTTAAAAAAAAATCAAAATTTATTTTATCTATACAATTGTGACATGATGATGATGCAAATTTTTCAAATCTATGTATTCTACGTTAATATAAAACTAATGAAATAAATATACTCATACATTTCCCAAAAAAATCATAGGAACTCACCCACACATAAGTCATGGTAGCATAAAACATGTGTTTAATGATTTAAAATTTTTATAATTATAAATGTTACTTATTGTAGTCTCGAAGAGTCTAATATATAAATTCATCCAAAAAATCCTCCCTCTATTTTCATTCGTAAATATAATTGGATTATTTGTCCATATAAATACATTATGTAAAATAATGGACATTAGTCTTCAATATTTAAGGATCAATGTAATATAAAACCAATGTGTGACCTAGGGAGTGTTATCCAATATGTAAAAAAAATTTCTCAATTTTTTATTTCCGGACTCTTGTGTGAAGTTACTACCTAGTTATTTTCATACTATGAAGATAACATAAATTAAAATAGAAATTATTAATAAAATAAATACATAATTTAAAAAGGATAATCATGGGATATCCTTATATGGGGTGTTGTAGTACGATTGTCCATAGATTGAGAATTAGTGGATAAACCCTAATTTGATGTATTATGAAGATTATTAATCAATAATTTTTATATATTATTCTTTTTATCTTTAGTAAGGTATATTTGGTAGAGTTACCCTTTTTTACCTTCCTTCTATTACCTCTCCTTAAAAGTGAAGTACCTCTTATGGAGTGATTATGGAGAAAAAAATATATAAGGGTACTACCCTTCATATTTAGCATTCAAATTGGTGTGAATTTGTTTTAAGACCTCAGAACATGAATAAACATTTTATAATAGTATAATATGAATATGATATACATCATTTAAATATAATGGAATAGTTTCTTCCTCCTTTATCCATCTTCACATCTTTAAAAACTCATTCTCCTCTTAGGTTGGTGATAATTTATCTGTACACTCCGTGAATGTGTGTAACTCATAAAAATATCCAAAGATTCTATATAATGAATCCAAATAATCATTAGTAACATTCATATTTGAATTATAAAAAATCAAATACTGATCAATAAAATCAAATCCTTTCTATGTTTGGTGAACATTAACATCTCCATGATTAATTTGATCCATAAAGATAATGTCTGGGTCATGAGGGAGGTATTCAACCACCACAACGATCTATTCAAAACCCACCATCTCGGGTGTAGTTCCATCCATCTCAAAATAGAGGATTTATGATTCTATTTAAACATCCCGAATCATTAGAAAATCATTAGATAGGTAAATTAAAAAAAACAACAAATGAATTTATCGAAACAAAAGGATCATATAAATTGTGTGAAACATCTTCAATATAATCATTTAAATTCCCCTACCTACAATTGAATAAGGATTCTGAATATATCTCTTGATGTTCTAGCAGCATTAGTGGTTAATTCATACAAAAATATGGGAATCTATATATTATATTTTATTATTCTTATCTCTATTCCTGGATTTTTTATTAAATGTTCTACTTCAGTGTGCTGTTACAGTAAACCCTATTGATCTAGGTATATTGTTCCAAGGATGTTTTTTATTTTCTTTGTTGCACAAAAATACATCATAGAAGGTTATTTCACCTCATGAATCATTTTAATTTGGTATAATCTCTATGTATTATACTTCTTAGTTTAATCAGAGAAAATATTTGTATCATATGATAGCGCTCATATAGGTAAGTATTTGAACCCAAATTTTAATAATGATACAACATCATATTGTGATTTCACATAAAAAATCATGCATATCATTAGAAAAATAAATCACAGTATCCATTTTTTATTGTAATATTTTTATTTTTTTTATGGTTAGTATTTTTAATGGAAAACACACCAATGAAAATAAACTCATTCACATAAACTGTGCCAAAATTTTATGTTTTCCTTATCATGAGGATGGTCAAAGATACATTAATATGAAACATAATATTGCATAGGGATTACCTTGAGGTCACACTATATGATGATGTGTTTACTTCTCATGTGGTCTTCCAAATATTCTATTTCTGTTTTTAAAATATATTTAAAATAACCAAAGAAAAATGTAGGCACTGTAGTGATGAAAATAGAAAAAATAAAGGCATCAAAAATAAAATAATGAATAAAATCATAGGAAACATATAAATCACTATAAACTTTATAAACTATCTAGAATAGGTTTATAACAAGGTCGATCAACCCTTAACAACCTATTGATGATTTTGGTAGGGAAAAATAAAAAATTCCTTAAATCACTCTCTGCTTGGTTGATGGGTAGATTCACACACACATCTTTCCCAAATAATTGATGCACAAAATTTCATCAATCACATTTACAATCTTCCAATGTAGAGATATCCAACAATTGAATCACTACATCTATTAATTTCTTCCAGATTGATGTACTCAATGAAGCATATATAAATCATTAAAACCTCTCCTAAACAATCAATTAATAAATTAATATTAAAAAGGTGAAATATATCATGGGTAATGGATATGAAAAATAAATCCAGTGTATGAGAGGAATCTCACACCCATTTCACCTTCACAATCAACTAAGAGTTATTAATATAAGATGATCATCATAATGTGTGTATCTCTAGAATGATGAATGATTCAATTCTTGAATCCAGACCAAAAAATTAGATACCCATATTGAAGTGTCGAGATCATATCACCAAATAATGTATTCAGACATTAAATAATAATAATTGAATAAAAAAAGATAAATCACAACAATATTTATATATATGAAATAAAAAATAATCAATGAAAGATGAAGATGATGGAGTGGTGTTACCATCTTCATATCTAATAGGTGGTCCCCATGTATCGGTGTCCAATCAATATATAAGGATAAACAATCCTTATTAAAAAAACAACAAAAATGAGAAAAAAATCTTAATAGGAAACAAATCATTTTGGAGCTCTTTATTATATGCATCATCAAATAATTAATGAAATATCTGTGTTAGTAGTCATACTTTTAAAATGAACTATTTTGAATACCCAATGCAGTTCCCATGAACATTTATTGCTTAATCCTACTAAAAACAAAGATTAAAAAACACCAAAAACCATTTACCTTAAATTGAAAAAAATATAAAGATATATTACTTAATTTAATTAAACTTATGTAAACTACAAATCTAAATATGAAAATATACATACATATGTTATAAATACTATAATATCTAATATATAAAATTATTATTGTATTAATTCTTTATATTAAATATAAAAAATATTACTTGTATTATAATTTAGATAAGTACATATATATATATATATAAATAAAATAATGGATTTTTGTAACTTATTATGATTTTATATTGTTATTATATATTAAATATTATATTAATTTTAATATATGTAATCATTTTATTATCATATATTATGTTATCATATTAAATATAAAAAATATGATATGGAGGATGAGGGCTTAATGTATTGTGGGGGATAGGGATCTCGGTGATGAGAAAGAAGAAGTGATGGGGGATTATGAAGTAGTGTATAGAGAACATAGTGATAGTGTATATAATTTGAGTGGGGATTGGAAAAGGAAAATGATATAAGGTAATATGGTTGTTAGGGGACATGGGTGGAATCTGGGATTACAGTTGTGAGGTGCGAGTATGGTGTGTTGGGTCTCATGGTCAGGACGGCACGTCAAGATGTGTGTGTAGGACTACTGATTAACGGTGGTATGATCAGAGTGATTGATGGATTTAGTTTCATTCAATGTGAGGTTTATAGTGGTAGAGATCTCCAGAATTTATGATTTATGGTATTTTAAAATTATTTTTTATTTTGATTTCAAGATATGAATAAATGGGGTTTTTTTATTTCTATGATGACTGATTTAGATTATTGTGTTTGATCTATGTTTATTTTTGATTTTTATTCTATTTTAGTGAATTTTAACTCTTGGAGAATAATAAAATTAAGTTGGAAGGTTTTCGGTAGTCGGTCAACAGCTTGGAGTGACTCCATGAGTAATCATTAGATGCTAGTGGTGACTCCAAGAGCCTAGCAGTGGGTTGGATGAGCCATCATTGGGTACGAAAATGATGGGTGATGAGAGGATGAAATATGATGGAAGAATTAGATTATGGTGGTGTGACACAGGGTAGTGAAATAAATGGATGAGAATGGTGACTCTGTGAGTCGTGGTTAGATGGGTGGGTGGTGGTGACTCAAGGGAGTCACCATTATTGTTTCAGGTAGTGACCAAAAATAGTCATCATTGGGGGTTCTGATCGTAGGTTGAAACATAGTGGTTGTTCATTCAAATTATGGGAATGGATCCACCATTAGGTCCAATAGTGTGTGTCATTTTGAATACATTCCAATAGAGCCACATAAAAATAAACAAAAACCGATAAGACAAAAAATAAATAAATAATAACATATAAAATTAATTAATAATTTATATTCAATTAAATCATATTAAATATAATTTAATCTATTAAAAATCAAAAGAAATTATAATTATAACTAACTATTTAAAATAAATAAAAACCCAATAAATGTAAATTAGTAATTATTTTATAAATAATAAATACCATTTAATATTTGATTACATATTTTATCACTGAAATAAGAAAAATTCATAAAACATAATTTTTTAAAACACTTAAAATTTTATAGTGAATTTTTATAAGATAAATTTCTAATAAAATGATAAATAATAAAATTTGTTATTAATAATTATTCATTTGTGTAAAATTATTTATTGAACGGAAAAAATTAAAACAAAACTAATTATTCTTTATATATAAAATCAAATTAAATTATTTATAAATAAAATTTTTATGAATTCAATAAATTATTGAATTAATCAAAAAATAATTTTAACATAAGAAAGGAAGAAAACTAGTTAAAAAAATAAATTTAATAAATTATTGATGAAATGAAAATTTATCATAGTAGAATACAAGAATAAAAAATAAAATTATAAAATGAACAAATGAATTATTTTTAATCCTAAAAAAATGAATTCTAAAAAATCCTACATTTTGCACCAAAAAAACAATAAAAAAATTTCATAAAAAATGAAAAAAATTGGTTATTTATAAAAAATTTATTGTTTCCTAATAAAAAGGTAAAAAATATTAAAAAATATTGTGGAAAAGTTATTTGTAAAAGAACCGAATCAATATGTTATTCATTTCCATCATCTATTCAAAATTCTTCATGATTATACATATAGAAAATGTGAATTATCCTAATCATACCCCCATGATTGTAAAAATATGTTTATAGAAAGTATCATTATCATATACCTGTTTATGCTCAAGTGAACCCTTATGGAACCTTTTCAAAGTTATTACCCCAAGTTACATCACATAAAAACCCACATCAACTTGTAGTATCCTGAAATGCTTGTTTTACTAAGATGACAAACATAATATCTAAAATACCAAAATTATAGGCTTTTTTCTATCCTTTTTATCGAATTCTATATTATCAATTCGATACATATTCTATGTTCTCCTATATCTAGATTATATTGTTTTTATTACTCTTCGTGTGATACAAAATACCGTAACCCGACCCTAGGAAGTGTAGAGCTTGTGATTACAACCATTACATTGTCATCAGATTCAACTAATTCATGTCAAAAAGGACCAAAATAATTACATTCAATGCTAATAAAGATACATACATGAGTATTGTATTAAAAATGAATACAAAAATTAATACCTATTTTTTTAATATGACACCTTTATTCAATCTAGTATATCATTGCATATATTTCAAAGCACATATCATGAAATCATCAGGAATGTAATAAAATTAGGGACATTTAAAATTCTTAGTAAGGGTTAAATATATCATAAGATATCATGAATCAATAATAATAATCAATACAGAATGTTAAATAACATGGAACTCATTCCATTTAAATAATTGGATAAGGCCTAATCAATATGACAAGGTAAAAACAAAAAATGACTTTTAATAAATAATGTGACAATGAAATAAAACCCCACATAATTTTAATTTGTAGATCCCATGGATAAATAGTATCAACAATAATTATCTTTCTAAATATAATTAATTCCGAATTATTGTATGTCATGTCTGAGGGACCTAAAAACCAATTCCATCAAGACCATCCAAATAATGGATTAAAACTACATGTATGAACAGATTTTATTTGGAAACCTCATTTTTAAAATGAGAACATATTGATTCATGGGGGGATATATAATGATTTTCCCCCACATATCAATACTTTTCCAAAAAATACATTATTTATCAAATAATCAATTTTATTAAGAAAACAAGTTTCTTATTAACATCCTTAATGAGTAAAGAATATCAGTTTATCAATACATACATAGGAAGTAATATAACTTTCAAAGTAAACACAATATGTAAAAATGTTATATATTTTATTAAATAATCCTAATCATGATAAATAATGTGGATATTTAGAGTAATTTAATATTAAATGATCACTAAAATGTTAATAAGTCATGTGAAAGTTAATGACATTGAAAATATTTCAAGAAATTGAATGTTAATATTATCCTTGGTAAAAATATTCATCATACTTGTAGGGGAAGAATAATAATGGTATTCAATATGATTTATATCCATCATAGTAAGGATAATGGTAGTTTTCATTAATAAATTGTGTTACCATTAAAAGATCATAAAAAACATTCTTGAAAATGATATCTTTTTTATTTGAAAATCATTTGGAAAATACTTATTTTAGAAAACGACTTCAAAAAAGTATTTTATTTAATAATTATAATTGTAATCATTCAATGGATTCATTAATTATATGATGGTGGGTAAATTAATTCATGTCAACCATGATAAAAAGAATTTTCCTTTTTAAATTAAAATGGGACAGAAAATTTCCTTGTTAGAAAAATGAGATGAAGATTTCATTGAATTTCTATTTGAAAAAACTCATTTAGAAATTTATTATTAATTTTTTAAATAATATTTGAAAACAATTTTATTAAATAGAGTTTTAAAATAAAACTTGTTTTTCAACTAAAATAGATTTCAAATCGGTGAAAGAAAAGCTATTGGGTTTTACTAAAACATTTTCAAATACATTTTAAGGACCCAATAATAGGAAAATGGTTCAACTAAATGAATGTGATATTGAATAATATACACTATTATAATGATAGAGTTTATCAAATAGATATAATATAATTTCCTTTAATGGAATCTATTGTGTAAATAACACCGATGAAAATGAGATTCTGATGTAAAGAATCTAAAAGGCCAAAAATTGAATTAATAATCATCCAATGAATCGATTATGTATATAAAATATATTCAAAAAACATATAGATGAAAATAATTAATATATATTCAAAATTAAATATGCAAATAATAAACTAATTTTATCGATAATAAATATTTAATACAACATAATGGAATGAAATTGAGTTTTGATTTTTTTTATCACTTATTAACACTTCATTTCAATTCCCATTAACTTAAAAACTGAAATATGATACATAAAATACCATTAATAATAATTTATTTATGATATTACACTATAAATTGAATGTTTATACACCTAATTAATAATTTAGTTTAAAAAATTAAAATATATCTCATTAAAAGGAGATTCAGACAGAAACCCTTACTACATGACTGACTTTTGAATGATGAGATCAATGATATAATAACATAATTTAAAACATTTACAACGAAGAAAAAAATTAAATAAATTATATAAAACGTAACTTTGATATATATATACTACAAAAAATGAACGAGTTGGGAATATGGCATAACACTCACAAAAATAAAAGTGAGACTATAATTTTTCATACCTCTCACTTTCTATTAGATCATATGTTCTTTAACCTATGTTATAAATATTTTACGAATTATATTATCCTATAAAAGAGAAATAATTATATTTATAATATAAAATATGAACTCTTTATAATATCTTTTTAATAATTTTTAATAATTGTTCACTAGTTTCATTGTTTTAGGTGTTAGTTTTCTTATTTTCTAATTTGTTATTTTTCAAGATCATTCTGGTTCTTGAGAAAAATCATTTAGTTATAAAATATCCCGAAAAATAATAATTATATCAGTATAACACAATCCAATGGCCTGAAGACCTTCATTTTCTATTGATTTTTGATATTCCACCATTAAAGGGGTGAGGTGGAACCCTTACAAGGCCCGTAGGCGTAAGTACGACATGGCACGTAGGCCTTAGAGGAATTAATTTTCATGTAGGCTTCAAACATTACATATAACCTAGACTAACTACTTGGAACTGCTCCTCCCCTGTATCTTCATCATGAAAACATCTCTCCACCTTCGCATGTTTGTTCGCCTAGACATTCTAGTGCATGCACAGGCTTGCGCCAATGGCTGGTGTCATACCCTCTCTTCTTACAATACGTTTAACTTCAGCTGTGGAGAATTCTCCATGCTTATCCTCCTTGTAGATCTTGTTCATCACAGGTTATCTGGTTTGCATCTGCACTTAAGGTGGCCCGATGACCTTGAGGTGGCTCAAAGGCCTTACTGACCCGAAGGCCAGGGTGGCCCGAAGGACTTAATGGACTCAAGGACCAAATCGGTGGCCCAATGGCCCATACAGTGGCATATTCCCTGCTGCTACATTTCCAAATAGTACCCGCTACAGTACTGCATAGTTTCTGCTACCATACCTATTATAGTAATGCTACAGTGTGCTACAGTACCTACTATAGTACAACTATAGTACTGATATTGTACTACTATAGTAATCCAGAAATAATGTATCTTCTTGGATTTGATCTCAGGTGACCGGGATGCACTTATGGAGTCCTTAACAACCGGGCTAAGGCTCATGTGAGTTATATAAATATTAATTTTTTCCATATATTCATTAATTATTAATTTAGAGTAATTGGAAATGATGTACACAATTCAATGAGAAGGTATGCCATACCCACACATGAACATTTATTCCATTTTCTTATCATATTACAAGAGAGAAACCTAAATGAAATATTTTTATATTATAATTTTTGTGTCAATATTATTTAAAATATGTTATATAGGGATATTAAACACCTCTTTAATATCTTTCTTGTGATTTTTTAATGTATCAAATCGCCTTGGGGAGGTGGTAATTGACATGTCAACAAACAATTTTATAATATTCCCTCAAATAGATAGAATGGAGGAATGTGTAATATAATAATTATATATAAATAATTGAATTATAAATATCATATATATCATATATAAAATTGAAAAAAATCATTAATATAAAAAATTAAATTTGGTAATGGAAGAATAAACTACATGTGTTTGTGAGGCGGTAGTTCGTCGCCCACCCAAACAATACTAATGTATCTTGATTGATAGAAGTCTGTTAAGATGTATTTGAAAATCATAAAATAAAAACATATCACTTTAACTAATTTAAAAATGTTTTTATATAATAATTATTAATGAATAATTTAGGAATTATGAAACTAAATAAAACAAATATTCTTGTAGAAGAATGTAACAACTTGTTCTGTAACACTTTTTGGTTTAAAAAAAATCCTTCTTGGTTTTCGTTCATCATAAAGTGAGTATTATAATATTAGGGGTGGGATGTTTTGGGTTTATTTGGGTTGTTTTTCATATAATAAATTTCATGAGATGTTATAATAATTTACGGGTATGATTCCCCTTTTATTGTGGAAGAGGAGTGGTAGTCTTTTAAATATTAAATAAAACACTATTTATATGTATTACTTAAATCATGTGCCTCAAATAAAAAACCCCATTCTATAATGTAGGTAAATGGTCTAAATATGTAAAATTCAATTGGTTTTTGGACATCTTAATGGGTCATTTTGACCCTTAAGATTAATGTTCAACAACTTAGTACACTAATTATTGCATTAATTGTTGTAAATAATTTTAATGGTTAACAATATTTTTTATATAAACCGAAGATTAACTTAATATAAATAATTAATTAGAACAATTACAAATATTAAATCAATTTTTAATAATTCAAATAATATAAAGGTATAATTAAAATTTAATTTATCTCAGAGACATAATGATAAAGTGGGTTGTTAATATAAAATAAATCAAATGTTTGAAATATTTTTATAACATAATTCTTTAGGGAATTAAATAAAATTGAATAAATAGAATTAATAGATGTATAATTGATCTATATTTATTATAATTTCTAAAAATATATAACTCATCTTTATAAATTATTAATATGGAGAATTAATTTTCAATAACTGTTTAAAAAATTTAACTATTTGAAAGAAATTAAATGCTTAAAAAAATCAAAAATATAATAGTGAGATATTGTTATCATTAAAATTTCAGAAATAATGTTTATTTTTGTGAAATATAATTCCTATAAGTGTACAAATAAATATTTTATAGAGTCATTTCACTAAAAGGTGGAAAATTTCAATTAATAGAATAAATATTTTTAGGCATTAAATTTGATTATTAATCTTATGCCTATCAATTATATTGAGTGAATTAAATTTTTATAATATATACTATATATATTTCATTAATTTAATTATTTAATTTTAATTAATTTAATTTAAAAATAAAAATTCCATTTAGAATCATATGAGTTGTTCTTTTTTAAATAAAATCTATATGAACAATTTTGTTATATTTTTTTATATTTAATTAGAAACCAATAAATTTTATGGATTATATTTTTATGTTAGTTAATTATATACATAAAAACCAATTTAATGTATCTAGGACATTTTATAATAATATTATTAATATTATTGGGTTAAACATTGTCTTTTTTATAAATCTGTATTTTGATGGAAATTTCGACAGATTATAACAAAAGATAAACTCAGTGTTCGATGTATAGAATGATATATGATAAATTCAATTTATTTAAAATTGTAAATATATCACAAAGATTCAGCATGATATATTCCCTTCTATTTTATTGTTTTTCATTTCATACACTATATTGAATAAAATGTCAATCATTGATAAATTTTTGTGAGTACCAAATAATTCATATTATCTATGAAGATAAAAATAATTATTGACAATAATGAACATATTAAACTAAAAAAATAATTTACCGTGTTGATGAAAAAATGTGTTTTATGTTATGTTAAATTAAAATGATAATTGTTAAAAATCAAACAAATTCTTTTAAAATTTATTTTTTGTTCATATATAGACCATACTACATCAATTAATATATAACAAACTCTTTATAGCCTTTTTCATAACAAGAATCATTGGTGTAATTTTTTGTTTTCAAAAATTATATGTGTTCCCTCTCCACTAAATACGATAGGACACCCACTATCCTCTACTCTATAAACATACACAAACTATTTGTGAGGCTAATTCTACATCAAAAAAATCTGTACATCCCCACCCTCATCCTAGGAACATTTTTTTGGACAAAAAACTCTCTAAATATTGATTTTGGTGAAAAAAAAATAAAATTTGTCCGAAAAATATTAAAAATCATTAACATTGTGTTTTTTATTATAACTCCATTATTTAATAATATTTCACTTCTAAAAAATAATACTAGAATAATTCACATACAGTGATTTATATATGTTATTATTATAACCCACAACCAACTCTTTATCTATAATATCCTTGATCCCATGATCCTAGATCCGATGAAAAATACATATTCATTTAATTTTTTCTTAGATATTATTTAGAATTACCCAATTTTAACGATCCAAACAAAAATATAAAAAATGAAAATATTTGATCAAATTCATTGTGACGGAACATTAACATTTATTGTTTTAGATAATTAGGACCAAATATTGTATATCTATAAACAAATAATCTTGTTTATAAAAATCTATATCATCCCCAAAAAAATCCTCATTTATATAATTCTTCTAAGACAATACTTACATTAAAACATTCTTAAAAACTTACATAATGAAAAAAAATGTGAATATTAATCTAAAACCCTAGGTAATGGTATTTATGGGAGATATTAATTGTCATATGATCATATCAAGAGAAACATGTATGGAAACATGGTATTTACAAATGAAAATATTACCCTTGTATCATAGTTCATAATTTTGAGACATGGGGTGAATATTGGATGTCATAATGGCATGAATCATAAAGGAATTAATAAAATGAATAATGATCTCAACATTGGCATATGACTTGTAATTGTGGAGTAAAAAATATCCTACAACATCATTTTTGTTGTAGTCCTTTCTTTTATCCAATTGTACAATTGTTGAATTGGTTCAGTTCCCTAATAATCAAAGAAGTCATGGTTCACTCCTATGACAAGCATATGTGAAAATTTCCCTTACTAAAATAATTTCAATCCCTAGTCATGTCATATCTTACTCATTTGATATTAATATTTACCAAATTTTCTACATATATTTATATATTCAACTCATTAATGGTTATAAAGTACACCGAAACTGTAATAATGTAACCACCATTCATAGTAATAAAAAAATCACTATCAAATAAAAAAACAATACATATATTCATTCAAAATTATAAAACAAAATAAAATAAAAATTGATGAAATGAAATGGGTTTCATAAAAATTACATCATAACATAACAAATTTCAATTAAATGGGTTAAAAAATCATTATTTCATCAATATATAACCATTGGAAACTCTAATGTGTTCCATCAAAAGAATTTCATTATAAACAAAAACCATCCATATAATTAATAAGTATGTAGTACATAGATAATATCCCCAATTAATATTATGTATCATCATTTTTTTCATCATAAATTTAACTATTATTATGAATGTTCATGTGGAATAATTTTAAGTACAATATCCATCCCATTGTGAAATCGTTTTTTTAAACCATGAAATTATAATGTAAAATATTTTATTTTAAAATAACATTCTAGGAATATAATGGGATATTTAATGTATTATTGGTTTGTGAAAGAAATAAATTCCCCACATTATATATATGGTGAAAATAATTCTTCCCATAATTATCCGGAAATATTCACAATGTACATCATTTGGAAAATGAAAAAACAAATTACATTAAAACCATTTTGTAACAAGTAAAATGGGTAAAACATTCAAATATTGTTGAAAAATTGTAATTTTTTTGATAACATTTATAAAAAACCTGGACTCACAAGGGATATATTAAAAATGGAAACATAAAATTAAACTATCCATAATAACAATTAGATTTTTAAATAATCACTTACTACTTTGGAATCCTTTTAAATATTATCCACATGAATAATTTAGATTATATATATATCTTATATACCATAATTTACATGATAGTAATCATAAAATACATTCATGGTAAATATACAAAACAATCAAAATAAAAATATATTCTATATGTCATGTGTCCCATAGAAATAACTATGATAAAAAAATCCCTAACCATGAGTATGACTCATCGCATAATTTCATTATCATCCTCTATTTGAAAAATTTCCTTTGTTGAACACATTATAACCTCTAATATTTTTATTTTACTAAATAAATTTCATAAATAACAAGGAAGTGGATTTTAGGAAGGTATTTAAGTAGGTCCTGGATGATCCAAAAGGGTTTTATGTGACATTTAATGAGAAGATGAGGCTCTCTATTAAAATACAGGGGAGTAGAAATCTTGGAATTCTTTAAAATATTAAACTAATATATAATATATTTTAAATAAAAATACATTAAAGGTGATTTTTTATAATATGAGATGATTATTGGTATACATCCCATCATATAATAATTATTTTACAATCGATTACTATATCTATTCACATACCTCTTGGTTTGAACTCCTATTTTACCCCCATTAACTCTTATTAAGAAAAATTAAATTTACACAATTATAGAGACAATATAGTGTATATAAAATGAAAATCCAAAAAATAGACACATATTGATTTTTTAGATATTATCATTTTGATTTTCAATTTTTAGTAATTTTGTATCATTTAATAAAATATTATTTCACAATAAATATATATAATTTCAATAAATCGAACTATTCATTACATTGATATTAAAAATTTGATTATTAAATTATAAATCAAAACAAATAATTTATAAAATACCAATCATGTAATTTTTGTCTAAATATTCATGGATTATATTAATTATTTCAAGTTATATATATTTTTTCATAATTTTAATTTAATTTATTTTATAGTTTCATTAATTAAACAACTACTAAAGTATCATTTTTAAAAGAATATTCGGAAATTATTTCACCTCTAAAAATAAAAAATAAATTAACATGATGAATAAAAATCATATATATTTAGAAATAATCTATATAGTCATGAATATAATCTATATTCCACCATGTTTAAATATTTTATTTATGAAATAAAATCAGTGACAGATTTGACATTCAAAAAGTAAAATATTCTAAAGGGCATAATCTCCATCAGGTGGCCAAAAATATCCATAAATTTGAATCAAGGATGATTAATTATGATATATACTTATCCAATTATATTTAATCAAGTGTTTGGGTCATATTATATATCTTATCATATTATTTGTGATCAAAATTACATGATTTATTTTTTACCATCGTAATAAATAATTTTAAGTATACTACTCTTACTCTAAAAAATTAAAATATACCTTTTTTTAACTCAGAAATCATCATTAATAATATATTATTTATTTCACATAATTCATATCTTATAGTTTTAATAATTAAATATTAAAATAATGTGAAAAATATGTAATGAAAAAAAATTCTTGAAAAAATTTCTTTCTTAAATATTAAATATATTTTTTCCAAAAAAATATATGTAATCCATTATAATATATAATTAAATCATTAAGAACGAATGATATTTTAGAAATATTTCAAAACATAATTTATCTCTATAAACACACAAAAATAAAATAAGTTTTTCATTAAATATCTTTTTTGACTATTCCCTAAAAAAATTATATTTGAAGGAAATTATTAGAAAAATGTCTTATGATAATTTTGAAATTATGATTTAAAAAATGAATTCAGTTTTATCAAATTATTTTTGTAAAATATACATAAATATAAAATATAATTTTTAAATAAAAAGAAAATTTTATTAAGGAAACTTTATTTTTCACATTACTAATTATCAAGTACTTATTTTTATAAAAAATTTCTTCATTATCATTTTGTAGGACCAATATATATTTAATAATACATTTTTTACAATTAACACTGACTGGTATAATTACTTATGTATAAAATTTACACAATAATATTTCATTTTTTCTTTAAACATGTTTTTGTATATCTTATACTCTATATAAATTATCATTAAAATATAAAAATATTATAGAATATTCATTTAATAAATTGTGTCTTATACATTTTAACATGGTTTTGTAAACAATGTTTTTTTCGAAATACCTTCACTGAAATCAAATATCAGAAAATGTTAAATAAAATTTCCACATAAAAAGAGGGAAAAAGGAATGAAGGTCATCTGGAATAACACATTATAGGAATCTAATTAAGAGAATATTGTTAGGATTTGAGAACATGTATAATAAAGAGGAAAACATCTGATAGAGTTTCATAATGGGCATTGTCATTAAAATGTTTTCCACCCAAAAACAATAATTTTCTGACAGGTTTAAAGACCACTGAAATATTATAAATAAAAAGAAAATTAATAAAATTATTTTTTCAAGATTAATTTTTCTAGATTTATTGATTTACATCACTTCAACATCTATAAACTATAAGAAATTTTCTTACATGAAATGTAGTCTTTCATCCTTTAATAAAATTTACCATAAACTCTTATTTTATTCAAAATGATGTGCATTCACAATGAATATTATCCTGACTGAATAACTAATTTTGACATCTATTGGATTGAATAATCTTTAAAATAATAAAAAACTATTCCTCCCCATTGTATGAATTTTTAAAAAAAATGTTTATCACATAACAATATGATTTCTAAAACCAATAATCGTTTATATTTTGATAATTACTTTTATCCCCAAAATTTAATTATAAAACACAACGTTAAATATAGGTCATTCAATAAATTAATTTCCTTAAATATCCTCAATATATTTTAGATTGATATTGAAACCCTAAAATAAAAAGTATTTGATCACATGCTAATCCAAAATAATTGTATTATTATTCTCGCAAAATGTTAATTTCCAAAACCTATAATCATTAATAAAATCAAACAATTTCAATAAATGACATAAATCACCATAACTCTACAATATAATCATACAAGCCTCTAAAATACTATTCAACCTTTAAACCAAATTTAAATTCCATAATATTATCTTTACCTTAGTCCTATATATTTTTCCTAAATAGTAAAACTACTCTAATATAATAGTAATCACTTATCATGAATTACATATCTCATCCATCACTTTTCTATAGAATATAACATATTTTCCCAAAATTAACATAACTATTATCTGGCTAATAGTTAAAAAAATTCATTCTAAACAGAATATCACCTAGGATATATGTATGTGATATAGCCTTGTCTTCCTTCAGTTGTGGGTTCATACCCCGCATCTTTTCAAAATGTTATGGTTTTCACCCATCCTTGGAGATGCCATTTTATTAAAACTACATTAATTTATTTCCGTTATCATTCCCATATATCTGATGAATATCCTATAAATGAAATATTCTATAATTACCTCAAATGAAGGATATTATTATGGTTAATTTATACTAATATGTTTAATCATATATCCACTGAAACAAAAGGAATTTTTCCTAAAACAATACTTCATTATAATTATGAGGTTTACAGATATCAATCCAAAAATATCATTATACAACATTAAAATCCTTCACATAATAACTAAAAAGTTGTATCTAATACTCTGAACATAATGATCATCCCTAACACCCGTATTCCCATGATGAAATCCTTAACTATTAATACATATTCTTATGAAATCAACACAATCTCAAAAATTTTATAAACATATCTCTAATTAACACTGTAATATCCCATAACCTGTTTTCCTAGATCTAGTGGTAAAAACATTATCATTACATTTCAATCATTCATACTAATAAAGAAGTCCTAATTTCAACCTTCCAACCCATTAATATTAAAACAAAAATTGGATAACATTCCTACCAAAGGACTGTTTAGGAGTAGTGTTTTATAGAATTTGGGAAAAATATTTCTAATCATTAAAAAATAAAGAGCTTGTTCATAAAAATATATAACTTCACCCAAAATTTCTTAATATACAAAATTGTTCTTATAGACACTCAATATAAATAAATTATTCATAAATTGTGAAAGGAATCATTAGAAAATTTTGATCTCAAATGTTAAATGAGGGTAAATATTTGAGATATTAATGATCATATAACTATAACAATGAAAATAGTTATGAGAACATGATATCGACATTTGAAAATCATATATAGAATACCAAATATCCAAATTTTGATTCATGGAATATTGATTGGAAGTTCTTAAGGCCTGAATTATAAAATAATTAATGAACGTGATCAATGATCATAATAATATTATAGGATATCGAATTTTTTCACACATAAAAAATAAATCATTTCCATAATCATCAAGGATTTTTTTGATACAATCATAGTGGAATGGTTTGACTCCCCAAACCATTGTAATATTCATGGTTCAATATGAATGCTATCATAGTAGAAAATTTTCATTATTGATAAGTGGTAACTCACCTATATAGTCTTATTTATCTCATGATATGTCAATCCTTTCATAATGCATTTAAGGTAGATGTAGGTCTCACCCATCATTGGTCATACAATAACCACCATCTGTGGATATAACGTAACCACTATCATTGGTAATAATGTAACAAGAATCATATAATTAAAATTATACATATGTATTCAATAATATTTAATAAAATCATCAAATAATAACCCTTGAAATGAAATTTATTTCATTTATATTCCATCACAACATAAACCATGTAAAATAGATGGGTTTTATAAAAATTACATCATCTCATCAATCCATATCATGAAGAAAAGTAAATTAGTTTCATCATGTACATTCCAAAAAAACAAAAACCATTAAGAAAAATAATATAGATGATACACTATGATTATATACCTTGTAAAGCATAAGTATCACCAATTTATTTATTAATAGATAGAAAAATGTTTTTTTGTGATCACATAGAATAATATTGGTTGATAATAACAATTCCATTATAAATAATTTCCTTTAATACTTGTGTTCTTATAATAGAAACAATTATCATTGAAAATATCATAATAAAATAGTTTATGATTCTTAAATGAATCATCATGAAATCATGGTGGCAAAATCCTCAAATTGCATATAAGATAAAAAATTACATCCATATTTTTGTTGGAAATGTTACAAAGTACAACAATTGAAAAATTACAAAAGAATTTATTTCTATTCTTTTGAAAAAAGTAAATCGTGGTTAAAAATGTAATTAAACTAATGTATGAAAATAGTAATAAAAATTTTGAAATTTTTAAAATAAAAAACATACATTGTAGATAAAAATTTCATTTTTTATACTTTAAAATAATTTATCCACAATATAAATCAGATTATCAAGTATATCCTTACAACATTATTATAATTTTAATTGTAATACAAAAAAATAATGAACATTTTATGTGTATGTATATAACATACGATTCATGTTACTAATCATAAAATAAATTCATGGGTATTATATACACCCAAAAAAAGAAACATGTAGTGTATAATGAATCAATCCCACCAGAATAAATCTATGAATAAATTCCATTACCATGATTCTTACCCATCATTAATGTTCTTTATCTTAATATATATTTGAAGATACCCATTTTATTAAATCATTTTAAAGTTTGTTATATCTATTATGCATCAAATTAGACATATATAATGTTATGTAGTATTATAGGAATCAATATTGGTAGGTTTTGGTAGATAAAAATAGTGTTTGATGTTTAATACAATGATAATAATTAGTTTCCAATTATAATAAAGTGGACATGCACTATTCAAATTCACCAAAATAATCAAATTTTCTAAATTAATATTCAAAAAAATTAACCAAAGTGATTTATCAACAATATAATATTATTATGGATTGAAATAAACTTATAAAATAAATATTAGACATATTTTTCCAATATTTCTATTAATATTTTTTGGTTTTAACACATATTTGACCCCATTATCTTTTACCATGACAACATGAATTTTTAAACATTTAGTGTTAACATTAATACTAAGAGTTGAAAAAACACCATAAATAATGCCAAGTTGATATTTTAAAAGTTATATTATAATATAGAATAATTATATATTTATAGAAATTTTATGTCATTAAATAACCTATTATTAATTTTAAAATATCAAAAAGGAATAATTTTAGAACTAATAATTATATTTTCATATAAAATAAAAAATTAATGGTCATAATTTTGTCCCAATATTTTATTATATCGCTATAGTTTATTTTCATCTATTAATGTTTTTTATTACATTTTCTATCTCCAATAATTTAGCATTTAAGATTTTTATTATCATTTATTTTATTTTTCTGTTAATTTAATTATTACGACATCCTCGTTTCTCCACACATTTTATGTAAATATTTAATTAATAATAAATAAAAAAATATAACCAAGATGATTATTAATATTTAATCATTAAAAATACTATTTAGTATATAATATCTTGGAGATTACACCAAGAAAAAAATAATTTAGTTTTTTTTTAAAAGGGTGACATGTATAAATTATCATTAAATAAAATATTTTAAATTCCATATCATCATCTTAGAGTCCCCTAGAGGTTATAAATTTCATTATTGTCTTATTATGGTCTGGATACATTTATCAAATATAATTTATGAATGTTATTTTTTCACTAAATTTATCTTATCATTTTATTTGAAATATAAATGGCCTAGTTTAATCTAAAGGGTCATAATAAAAATTATTATGGTTAATATTTGTATAATAGAAAATTAAGTGCGAACAAATTAGAAAATTTATAACACTATATTCAAAATATATAATATATTATTTAATAATTCCAATAACATAAGATCAATAACATAATTTAAAATTAATCATGGAAATGCAATGAAAAAATGTTTTGAATACTAATGAAGACTTTAAATATAAATTCTATTAGAGATAAATTTACATATTAAATTAATTTCAAAAACAAAAACATAAATAAAAAGGAAAAATGAAAAAAATAATTTAAAAAATAATTTGACAATGTAAATACTTTAAAATATTGTACATTTTTATGAAATATTTCATATTTTTCACAATTCATTCGAGAATAAATCAATATACAAAATTCCAAAAAAATGCATCCTTTTATAATTTTGAAATTATTATATAAAATAAAAAATTTATTTAATATTTTTTATTTTCTATTAGTTGTGTTACTAAATTATATTATTTATAAACAAAAAGAAAAAATATCATTTTCAATGACAATGAGTTTTTTTATTACTAAAAACGATGTACATAAATGGAAATCATTAATTTATACATTACAACATTCTGAGACAATAGTATATTATATAAATCAATTATTCGTAATCATACCAAAAATTTTAATTACTATGATATAATAGTCCCATATTTATATCTCATTTTTTTTTGTGATAATAAATATGAGAGACTATTCCAAAAAAATCTGATAGAAATTGTTCTCATTTAACATATAAGATGCCTAAATATTTTTGATATAGAGATGAAATAATTATTAACATTTTGAAATGAAATTTTAATTTTATTAAAAAAATATGAATCATTCGGAATATCCTCATTCTCTTAGGAAATAAAATGTTGATGTCAAACTGTTTAAGGCAATAAAGGCCTACTAATATTTGTGGATTTTCTTATCCCCTAATCATGTAATATTTATTTAACTCCATTGTAGAGATATTCTCTACCCTAAAATTTTTAATCTACAAGAAATTAATTCTTGTTATATATCATTTTAATTTCGAAACTTATCATTTCTTCACTAAAAACAAGAACTCGATTTTCAATTAGAAAATTGATACCATGTAATTGGAAGTATTTAAGAGAAATATTTTTTGATTAATTATTCCCCAAAAAATTCACCATCAATTGGATAGGTTTTTTTATAAAACAATGGAAATGGAAGATATGTTTATCAAGGTGTAATATAAAAACATAATGAGGCATGCATGCTACATGTACTTCTTTATCATATTAACTTGATATAATGTGGATGAAAACTTCAAGGGTATACTTTCATGTTTATGGATGGTAATGAAAATTTGTGTCCTTGAAATATTAGAATTGATTTTTTATTATGCCCGAAATGCCGATATTGGGATTGGATACTCTTATTGGTATTATGGGCCAAAATTTAAAAATCATACAATGGTGCTTTCTTAATGTTTATAAGTTAAGAAATATTGTTGAGGAAAAAAACCCAACATCCCACATGTAAATAATATGAGAAAATGCATCCAAATAAGATAATCTAGGTAACTAAGAGATGATTCAAATGTGGAACAAATGAAAATTTGGATAATAAATGTTTATGGGGGATAATTATACTAAAAATGATATGGAAGAAATCACATTCACATAAACAATCATCTGGAATTCATGTGTTCTAACTATAAGAAACATTGTCATTATGTAGACCAATTCCCTAAGGCAGGGGTTGTTGGAGGTAATCCAATAAATCATCCTCAAAATAAATCATTTAAGTAAGGGAATAGACTATCACTACTACTAAGGTGGATAAAAAATGATGTGTTAAAAGGTACATTTTTATTCATGAAAAACAAATAAAATGTACTTTTTATTTTAGTTCTTCACATTTTAATGTATCATGGAAGTATATCCAAACTATCTATAAACTACAATAGAATAATGATATTGAGCTATATGTAAGAATAAAATTTATAGAAATTATTACATCGCATTTTTATAACCCATCTGCAGTTAATTTAGATTGATTGAATATCCATGAAAATATTTTAGTGTTCATTTATAGGAGTCAGCTATCATGTTGGGAATGGATTAGATTTTGTTATAAAAACCCAACATCTACCATGGTTGGTGGAATATAACCATTGATATTTCTAGTCATCCCTCGATTCTGTACAATAGTATAGAGGTGGATTAATTATATTTAATGATCCATCTCATTTGTGGAAATTATTACCCTTATAATAATCAATATAAAGCTCAAATTATTAATGTAGTTAAGAGAATAATGTTTGAGGAGATATCGATTATGAAAGACTACCCTAATGTGTTCCCAAATGAATTTCCCAATATTCTATCAGAATTATTGTTCCTGTTACTAATATAACCTATACATAAATCTCTTCTAGTACCAAAAGACTTAAAAAATCCATAATTGAATTACGATAACAGAATAGGTATTTAAAATGGAATATATATATAGGGGTTTTATATAACCAAATGCTTCAATGTTGGGTAAACTGGTCCTCATACTTAGGATTATAGTTGGATCAAAGAGAATATAAATTGACTATCATCAGAACACATATAGATGAAAGAGAACCATTATTGATAAACACATATATTTGAAATTTTTTATCAGCTAAATGGTGTCTATTAATTCAATATGGTTGGAATTATATCATGATATCACTAATTAATAGTGAATTCAAAAGAAATTACAAAGAAATTTATTCAAATTTGGTATGGAAACTGTGAGTTCATAGTGATTTCCTTCAGAATCACTACTTCTCTATCAATCAATATTAATATAATAAATAGAGTCCTTATAAATTACTAATATATATTTTGTAAACTATATTAGTGATATTGTTATATAATCAAAAAGTAAGGTTTAAAAATACATGCACTTATTTTACATTGTTAATGTATTTTCCAATGGATGTATTTTATTCAATTTATAGTAATGGTTATTTATATATTGAGGACTTATCATTCAAGGGTTTTGATATCAGTATATCTATAGACCCCCATAAGTTAATGGAAGATTTTATTTTTAGCTCCTGATTGAATTTTTATGGTGATTTTTATTACAATTTTACTTGTTTTCCATTATTGATGACTTTCGAGAAGTATATCATGAATTTAAAACCCGCTAAAAAATAAAACACAGAAGGGTGTTTAGTTTTTTTGGACCCTTGAATTTGAAGAGAGTACCAAGTAGTCATAAAAGGGATGAATCACATGACTAATACTTTCACAAAAAAAGTGGGAAAATATTAGTATTATTAAAAAAAATATTTTCATGGGTTTTCACTAAATCTTTAAGATAATATGATTTACTATTCCCCATGCCAGATTAAATTTATATGGAATAATTATAAAACACATGATATCAATTTGGATCCAATAATATTCGTGTTGAAAATCCATCACCATTATCTCTATAGCTGTATTATTTATATATATATATGGTTCAAAATACCTCAAATATATATTTATATAAAATGATCTTAATATTA
Organism: Viscum album; assembly: GCA_963277665.1. Taxonomy (NCBI): domain Eukaryota; kingdom Viridiplantae; phylum Streptophyta; class Magnoliopsida; order Santalales; family Viscaceae; genus Viscum; species Viscum album. Next base: position 418,932,388 of record OY728127.1, on the reverse strand, counting down.
TATAATAAATATGGATAAAGCTACTAAGTGATTATAAATTATCAATCCACTACATTCTTAGTAATATAATAATTAGTAAGTTGATCGATGTCTAAAATATCCAAAAACATTATCAATAATGATAATTAATAAGGATATCGTTATCATAGATTTGAAAAGGATTAAAATTGAACTCATAATATAAATAAAATAACATTTCAATGTAATATGATTTCACTAAAAACCCATATATAAATTATAATGGATTCTCAAAGAGATGATATTTCAATTCTCTAGATGATGAATGTTATTAAATATGGGAAGTCATAAATGTTCAAAATTGATGTGAAATTATTTTCTTTCATTTGGGTTAGGAATATGTATCCCACCTAATAAATATAAATTTAATGATATTTGGAATGATTCATATAGCATGGAATTCTCAATCCACATATTTAGTATAATGATATATCAAATACTCTATGATCACTATTGGGGGGATTTGAATATAGAGTTCAAGGAATATTCCTCAAACCAATACATATACGTACAATGTTGTGAAAGGAAGAAGTACAAGGGTATGTTGATACCAATACCCAGACATACATAAAAAATGGAAAACATCACTATGGACATTTTCCTATATCTTACAGAGAATTCCTATAGAAATAATATTATCCATATTGTTATGGATATTATTATGATGACATCCCTCTTCGTTAAAATTTCAGGGGTCTATATTCTTAATCATCATTTAGGTATAGAAATTATAGTATTTGAGAGGATGAATGGAATACCATTATCGATTGTATCTAATTAATATTTTATATTTACATCCACTTTCAAGAAGATTCTCCAACATACTCTATAAACTATGTATACCATTTTATGTCGTATCACATTCAAATAGATTGAAAATATAAGTTATAAATTCTACACTGAGAAAACTGTTGAGATCACGCTTCATATAGTCCTAAGGGGAATGAGACAAACATAATATTGTGGTTGAGTTCTACTATAATAACAATTTCCCTTCAAACATCAAAATTGATGCATATGAAATACAGTCTGGGAAATATCATAGACCACATGAATACTAGAATAAATTTTTTGAACAAATGATTTGGGGGAATAAAATAGTTAGGAAATGATAGAACCAAACAAGATCATTTAGAAGTACATATGGAAAAATCATATTCAATATAAGAGTTATACTGAAAATCATTAATGGTAAATATAGTTTTATAATGGATTTATGTTATTACTACACATATCTTTGTAAAATAGTTTCATGGGATTATGGAAGGAGGGAAATACGTTCCCCATGTACATTAATCGCTTTGAGATTTGTCGTCACATCATAGTTGTGGCATATAGACTATCATATCAACCGACCATGTATCAAATACAAAATTTATTCCACATATCCATCTTGGGAGTTTAAATAATGTATCCCTTAAATGTAGTTAATTAAAATGTGTTATAGATAGAATATAATCTCACTCTTATGGAGAAACAAGGAATGATATTTGGCTCTATCGATAAAATTATATGTAATAAGGAATATCTATTAGTAAATTCAATATTATGAAACCATAGGAATGAGGAGGAGGCATGAGACTATGATGATGTGATAATGGAGTCGTATGGACAAATATTTCCATAATTATTTAAATGTAAAATTTGAGATTAAATATATTAAATCAGGAAATAATTTAATGTAATATAATTGTATGAAAAGAATTTTCCTTATTAAAATGTAATTATGTTACATTTAGTAATATATTAGAATATAATGGACACAAAAAACAAGGTAAAACCAACAAAAATTGTTATAATTATATGAAAATTATATTTAAAGATCAAATACCTCCATAATAATTGAATATATTAAATTTTCAAATAACTAGAGAATATGAAATTTTTAATAAGAAAATTATTTTCCTTACAATCCCCTAAAATCAGCATACTCATAAACAAAAAAACAGAAATGAGATTGAATATAATAATTGAAATATAAATTTTGAAAATGAATATATATATATACTTAATGTAAATTTTATTTCATAGTATAAATAATTATATTATAGTATTTATTTGAATTAGAGAACCTATATAACCATTTCAAATCATATAGTTTGAAATAATAGTCTAACAGTTGGAATGGTAACCAAATTCTATGAATAGTAATTTAATAATTTGAAATAGTAGCCTTATCATTTGAATAGAAAAATGTGCAAAAGAAATGAAATATAATATTTTTTTATCTCATAATATAATCATATATCAAATTTATCTTACGGTACATGTAAATATATTTAATAAAAATTATAAATTTTTTGTATATATTTCTATAAATTTGAGATTTATAATACAAATAATTATTTAAAAGAATATATATTTTCGTACAATGAGTTCTTCAATTAATTTTATGACATACTATATTGAAAATAAAATTTTATTAAACTATTAGAACTCTTTCAAAGGGTTGTAAAATTATTTATAATATTAATAATGATATTTTTAAAATAAATGATTGATTCATTTAAAAAATTAAAATACTTATATAAATAGAAATTTATTTCTATAAAATAGACTTCATTTTTCAAATAAATATGTCAAATTTTTGTGTGGGTTAATTTGTGGTATTATTATAAAATAACTGATTTTTTGAATAGTGAAATATGAAAATTATGGTATTCAACATTATAATATCCATAAATTAAATTTGAGTCATGGATGATGTAAGAACACATTATTGTTACCCCACAATATACATTTAATATATATTAAAAAAATACAATTAATATTCTTTGGCCAAAATAACTAAATACTAAATGTAATATTAAATAACACATATCCCCTCCCTTTATAAATACCTACAATCATCACATATTCATCACACAAAAAATAGATCTTGGTAATTCAAAAATTTACCAAAATCTCTTCCCAATCACCTTCTATAAATATTACTATTGATTTTCTCAACAAAATTCGAATTCTAATTCCACTATGTTGTATTTGAAGGATATATCCTTTATGAGGTAATATTCTCAAATTTCATATTTAAATTATTTTATTCTTCTAAATTCTCCTCACCTCCTTAACCAAAATTATTTAATGAATATAAGATCATAAATATATATATATATATATAATGGATCTAGTAGATAATATACCATCTAACATCATATTTCCATATATTATTATTTGAATGAAACTATTTTCATAATATATTTGATAACAATTTCAATGGATAATGATATTTTATTTTCCATAAACATATTCAAGGAAGATAATAATATTATTTTAATGGTTCAATATGGTTATATTTTTTATTTTAAAACATATTTAATATTCTGAAACTAAAATTTAGATATAATATTAAATTATAAGCTTTTAATGGCTAGAAACACTTTCAATATAAACTTCCCATATAACACTATAGTTTTTTCTCAATGAATAATCCATAAGTAAGAAGAATTAATTTTTCACAATTTTAATTTCCATAGTTAGATGTATTATATTTCTATTCACTTTTTTAGTTTTTTTCTCTTTTTATATTATAATAATAATTATACATAAGTGATATAACAATGAATCCTTGGAAGGAACACTCTCGGAATAAAAAAAAATTACTTTAAATCTCATTGTAATAAATATAAATTAACTGAATAAAATAAAATTAAATAAAATATAAACATAATGTATTTTAAGTTAAATAATTAATAGCTCTATTTTTTGTTATTTCTAATATTGAGGTCATGTGAGGAATGATTCAGGAAAATAAGGTAATGGATAATTCTATAAAAATATATTCCAATTGGTTTAGTTATTTATATCAAAGATTGAAAATCTGTTCATCAATATTGTTCTTATAGATTCCATTAATATGTAACTAGAATAATAATTCATTATTTTATATGATAATACATTTTATAAAATGATCCTTTTAAATTCCAATTAATAAGAAAACCAGATAAATATAATTTTTTCCCTTAAACCTTTTCATGTACACTACATTATAATTTTTATGATATTAATTTTTAAAAAATTACTCATTTTTTAATTTTTTTCAATTTTATATAATTGAATAGATTATTTATTATTTTAATTCCATTATCTATTTTGATGACCTGTTACCCTTATTCAAAAAACCTTGTTTAAGTTGAATTTTCCCAAGTGATTTACCTACATTGTCCTCAACATCACTTAGTTGGACATAGATTATCTGGATCTTTAAATATCATTACTTCAAAAATGTCCAATAATTATTTAACCTTCAGTTTCATAAAATATATTATGAAACAACCTATTACTATTCTATTTGAAATGATTATGATCCAATTTATTTCCATGGGTAATCTATATGTTTATTCCCTCTAAATGATTTCTTTATATATAAAATATATACCATTAAATGATATAATGGATGTTTTTATAAATCACTCAAATGCATTGTTCAATGTTGTAGTCTCTCGAGGGCATACATATATGGTGTTCGGAAGTGAACATAATCATGGATGGGTCTCTTTCCACTATATTATGTTTTCATAGCAGTTTTCTCTTATTGGGGTTTATATCTTGTATTAGTTTTCAAACAACCATCAATGTTTCCATTACATTATATTTATATTTTAATATATATAATTATTCAATATCCATGTATTTTATGATTTCATATTAGGACCTATGACTCATATTAAATGATTTAACTAAATTTGTATTCGCTGATTTTATTTTTTTTATTTTAACATTTTTGTCTGTTTATATCACATGTAATCTTATCAGACATTATAAGACAAAAATGATATGTGAGTTAATTTTAGAGAATAAATAAATAATTTTAATTTTAGAAGTATTTTATCTAGTTTTGTACCTATTAATACAAAGAATTTAGTATTTTACAACATGGAGAATGAATTAGTCGAAATTTATGGTAGAAATAATTTAAAAATATATTTAATAGTATTGGGTATCTGTAATTTACTCCAATCCAATGATATTTTCGAAATTATAGAATATTGTCTCTAAGGTTTTTTTCTCTTCATTATTCACAATATATTAAAGTCGTTTATTTATATAATATTAAAATATAAATTATATTATTTGTTCTTTAATAATTAATGACTTTTAGAAATCAAAAAATTCTTCTTTCAACACATTCCATTAGTCAATTATCAATTACCATTTCAAACAATATCTATTGGATTTGGTTATACAAAATCTGCAACAAGAGGGGGGGTGAATTGTGCATTTTATAATTTCTTATAAAATCATAATGATTTCCAAATATATCCTTTAAAATTATCTAAATATTTATGCAGTGGAAAATAAACCGACTGAAGGACATAATGATTTATATTTTCCAGGGGATCAGAAGGCCCCTAGTACACTCCACAATCCCTTTACACAATGAGCTCGGTAATTTTCACTATATGGTCCTCTTATCAATAGACCGTCCATAACTGAGTGCAGGCAGTTGACACCTTTACAACATCTGGAAAATATAGAGCATTCTTGTTCATGAACAGAACCAAATACACATCTTATTATGAGAATCTGGTTTCAGAAAAGGAAAATTTTATTTGTCTAAAAATACATTCTAGTTGATCTTCACATTTGCAGCAGCACGCAACTGAATTTATATGGACCGTCATCTATAGAAAAGATGTTCATCATGTAAGAGCAGTTCTTGGTCTATCCATTCACATACAGATCATGAAATGAACAATGAAATCATTAACAACAATAGATTCATGATATATATTTGATGAATCATAAGAATCTTTAATGATTTTCCTATTCATCAGAAAAAATGGAGTCTGATAGATCATGGCAGTAGTAGATCTGTGTGACTCGTATAATCTATAAAAATTGTAGTAAAAAAACTCCAGATCATGTTCTTATAATCATTTTCACAATGATTTGTCACCCTATATTTAATAAACAATAATACAAATATAAAAACAATATCTTTTTTTCCTTTAAAATTTAGATCCAAAAATATTTCTTTAAGAATCGTGATATTCAAATGATTGAATAACAAAGAAGTCGTAACTTACCATAATAACCCGCTTAAAATCCTTCTCTTAAATTTATCCTCTGAAAAACAAATAAAGAGCATTAAATAAATAAAATAGGTGCTTTAATATTGTGCTTTGAATCTAGATTGAAGTCAGGCTGATATTCGACAATAAAACTATTACACTATATAGTTGTATTTTAAATCTCTGATGCTAGATATTGAGTTGATGATATATTCTTCAAATGTAAGGTTGATCTCAAATGTATTATTGAACATCCATACAATTATCTTAATCTTTAAAACTTATGGTATATTATAAATACATTCCTCTTTAGAAAAACATATTATATATGATCCATACATTTCGATAGAACATATGGTTCATTATAGAAGAACAGTTGATGATACATACTTTTATGATGAAAACATAAGCTTCCATACTCATATAAGGTTATTATTCCATACTTTTCTGACATTATAAATGTAATGATCCTTTACTATAAATTTCTGATAATGTATGGTTGATTAACCATACTTTTCTAAACTCTTATAAAGTATACATAGACTTTTATCCATACTCTATGTTCTTCAACGTAGGGTATGAACAATGTTTCCAAAACACACAAAAAATATTTTTGAACACTTTTACAAATATTCCACACATATTAAATGATTAAAAATTATTATAAAATAGAAATATAGAGAATATTAATTTTCATAAACATAATCAATTTAAAATCATTATTATAACAAACAAGAATATTTGTGAGCATAAAAATCATCATAAAAAGTTAGAGTATTGTTGAAACAATACATGTAAAAAATATCCCCATTTAGATGATCACAGAACCCAGGAAATTAACCTTGATGTTAATTTCATATAATTTATAAATTTTCAAGGATAAATGAATATTTTATTTTAATGTATATTTATCAAAATTAAATAAATAAAGTGTTATCCATATTTCTCCCATATATAAAGACAATATGTATTTAAAGAAATTCATTAAAAATTCATTTATAAATTTCTCACCAATTTAGAAAGTATGATATTTACATTACTATTTTTTGTTTATCAAAATTTATCCCATATTGGTAGAACATAACAACAATTAAAAATGTTGTAATGTATCAAAATTTCTCCCTCTAAGAAAACGATTTATCTATTTTCATATAATAAAATTTTCTGTTTTTACAATTTATCCCCCTTTTTGGATATCAAAATTAGTGATTGAATAATGATTATAACATGTTTAATGTATCACTAAACTTAATGATATTCTATCATAAATTTTATATCAATAATTTAATAGGGATTATGGAATTATAACATAGACAGAATCGTAAAAAAATTAAAAACACATCAATTTGAAATTCCAAATAAAATTCATGGAAAATATATATACAAGTATATAATTGATAAAAGAATCAAGGACATGAAAAAAAAGGTGTAAATGGGATTCAAAACCTCGGAACAACTTCCATCATCTCCACTAACTACATTTTCAACCTCTTCCTCAGTCCTTATCCTAACTGAATTATCATATATCTTCCTTCTTATGTCAAATGAATATATTAAACCAGATTGACTCTAAAAATCATGCAATATTTCTTCATTTTACATGGACTGATTTAGATTTTTAGAAAACCTGTTCAGTAACTCTTTTACTCTGGGTTCTTCTGATGTAAGCTTCTCAACAATATTCTTTTTATTATCCAACATAACAGACAAAGGATCACTATTACATTGTAATTATTGGGACATGTCATTCATATAGCACATTATAGTTTTAATGGCTTCGAATCTCTTTATCATATCAGGGGAAGTACTGGATTTACTCACTTGAAAACCCCTCAATGATTCCATATGTTTCTCCATGAATGTTTTGAATTCTTACAAATCTTATTTTAGTACCATTTCATATTTTAATTTTCCATCTTCGGCTAACATGTCTATCTTAAAAACCTCTACATAACTTTTTGGAACTGAGATATATTTCATGTTATGAAACTTTTGACTATCCTTCTCTAATTCGCTTCTCAGAGAAGAATTTTCAGCTAGAATTCTGTTAATTTTTTAATTAACTCTTCCACATGATTATTATCAGAATCAGAGGAACCATGTTCTTGATTCTCAAAAATGTGTATCAAAATTAAAGGAAATTATTGAACATCAAGTCTATTATTTGTATCCTTATCCACTGGTTTCTCAACCAATTTTACATCAGAATCATGAACTGACTCATCCACAGATATATGTTCATTTAATTCTCCAGTATGTACATCAGACATACATTATCCTAGGTTCACATTTTTATCTGGTTTCTTTTCCTTACGAGCATCTTTATTTACTTCATCAAAAACAAGTTCTTCCTGAAATGTTTCTTTTTGAATAACTTCATTACGATGTGCAGACTATTCTTGAATAGATTCAGGTTGAGCCACTTCAAAATCTCTTGGATCTTCCTCTGCCTGAGGTAAAATATCCTCTTAAATTTGAGGCACCACCTCAATCTGATAAATATCATCTCTTACAAATAAATCGCTTAAAATATCACCAATTATAAAAACATTTTTTGGAACAAGCTCCTCAACAACTTGATCCTATCTGTGTCTTTTCCTCTGAATTACCTCTTGACATCTCTCATTAGAAGGTGCAACGACATATTAAAACCTAAATCCTCTTGATGTTTTTGAAACATCAGTGGTCTTTGATTCTACTTTTCCTTACTTTGGTTTTCCATGTGTGATCTCCCAAAGTAGACTCTTAATATTCATCAACAACAACAAGCATAATATTTCCTTTCATAGTGCTATTGAAAAATGAAATTTTTTAAAACAATCTATCCTTAAACACATTAGTATGATAACATCACACTATAAAATATACTAATTCCACCAAATCAGACTTAAACAATAATTTTGAAATGAACCTCCCATAGGGTAAAAATGAATTCTATCCTCTGAATGAAAACAATAGTTCAATACCTTATCATATAATGAGAAAAATTCAACATGATATAACTCAGATATAGAAATTTCAAATACAAATCTGGATATATAATCATCCCCATTTTAGATATCATTTGGTCATTCGTTGTATGAAAAAATTTTACAAATATTTTCTCTTCTGGCTCCAGATCCTTGACTATCATGTTTTGGATATTATTAAACCCAAATAAAAATGACATAATTTCCTCCGACTTATGTTCATTATCTCCAATGGATTTAAAATCAATGTGACATAATCCCATATGAGTGATGTTTAAGATTCAATCTATTTCCATAGATTAAATAGTAAAATCCTGATCTTCAATTTTCATAAATTTGGAGTCCTCAATATCTCCAAGACTAAAATATAGAGATTTAATGAAATTTCGAAACTCTACCTCATAAATAGATTCTGTTTTTTCATTACAGATAATGTTTTTGAGATTCTAAAAATCTAATGCTTGCTTTAAGTTCATATTGGTCTGGTACGACCATTCCAAATCAATTACAATTCCCTGTAAGATATTATTTCTTGACGAATGTTGAAAAGTGGTGTTACTAGAATTCCCTTCATCAATTATCTTTTTCCGGTCCATTTTTGTCTCAAAATTATGATGTCTTGAAGGTTTAAGGTTTTGAAGGATCAGTCTAAGGTAGATAAAGGCGGTGCCGATTTTGGTGTTACAAAAGGTTTTTAGAAAATGAACAAATTTGGAATTTGAAATGGGTTTAGAAAACATTGATTCCTAGGTAAGTATGATTATAATAATAATTAAATTATTTAAAATAAATAAAAAACATATGTTTAAAAAAAGTATTATAGTACAGGTAAAATTTAAATTATTTTAAAAAAATAAATAAATTATTTAAAACAGTGTAGATTAAAATAATATAAGAATTACTATATTCAAGTAAGTAAAATTAAAATTAAATTTTCATTTAAAATTAAATAAACATCACTCTTATTAATAAAATAAAACCATACAGTGGGTCATGGTTTAGAAAAAAATCAGCAAATTGAATTTCGGTACTTTGAAATTCTAAAAATATATCGTTTTTAAGAACATGATCTCATTGAAAATGTTGTCTGATTTAAATGTGATTTTTCCTAGAATGATTTATAGTATATTTTGAAATATTTATTGTACTTGTATTATCATATAAAATAAGAGTATTATTAAAATTTAGTGTAAAGAATATAAGAGTGTTTTTCATCCACAATACATGTGGACAACAACTTCCTAAAGACACATACTCTACCTCAGTTGTTGACAAGGCAACTGAGTGTTGTTTTTTATTAGACAATGAATCTAAATATATTTTTTAAAAGTGACAGGTTCATGTGGGTCTTTTTATATCTAATTTATTTCTTCAAAAGACATAATATGTATAAAAAATTAAATTAAAATTTGTTGTTTCTTGATAGTGAAGAGATTGAAAATAGTTCCATTTAAGTATCTAAAAATTCTTTTGACAACACATTAGTGATATTCATTAGGATTTGATTGTAATATTGAACAAAAACATACTGAGTAATTATATATATCCTACTATCATTATGATATAATAAACTACCTATCATTCCTCTATACAAATTTTTTGTTAACTACTTTTATAGTTTCATCCAAATCATAGTTTATATTAGTGAACATAAGAGTGGTATATGTCTCATCTCTTTCAAGTCCACATTTCCACAGTAAATTAGTTATGTATCTTCCTCAATTCAAAACATTTCCAAAAATCATTTTGATAAATTTTATGTCTTAAATATAAAGTTAATTATCCCATCATGGAAAATTTAATATATTTTCCATTAATTGTGAAAACTCATGACAATGATTTGTGTTTTTTGATCCAAAAATTACATCATCAAAATAAAATTTAACAAATATAATATTAGATTTAACTGTTTTATTAAATAATGATGGATCTTCCCTTCCAACAATGAAATCAGTTTTCAAAATAAAAGAACTTAATATTTCATACCACACTCTAGGTTCTTTTTTAAGATCATAAAGAGAATGAGTGTGTTTAAAAAGAGAATTTGTTTTTTGGGAATTTTAAAAACAATGAGGTTTCTCAATATAAAAATCCTCCATTAAATAACCATTTAAAAAGGAAGACTTAACAGCAATATGATATAATTTAATGTTAATAAGATATTCATATTCTAATTGAATTCTAATGGCTTACAATATAGCTACAGGTGCAATGGTCTAATAAAAATCTATACATTCTTCCTGATTTTATCCTTTAGCTACCAGTATTTTCTTATTTCGAGTTATTATTCCTTGATCATCTTGTTTATTTATAAAAACCCATTAAGTTCCTATAACTAAATTGTTCTCTGGTATTTCAACTAAATTCTATAACTCATTTATCTGGAACTAGTTTAGTTCGTCTTTCATTACTATCATAAAGCATTCATCAAATAAGGCTTCTTATAATGTCTTAGGATCTAATTGGGAAAGAAAACATATAAATAAACAAGATTTCCAACATATCTACTAGTTTTTTTTCCAGTTTCTATGTCTCCAATAACAGTTTCAAAAGGGTGATTATTTAGGGTTCAAGATTGTCTAGGCAATACACTATTAGGTTCAATAGTGTCATGTTCTTCTGATCTGTATTGAATTTTATTTATTTCTTTCTCAAAATCATCTTTTAAGTTATCCAGTCTCATGTTATAATTTTAGTCAGATTTTATAATTTGATCTTTTCTTTTTCTCAAAGAGATCTGATTCATCAAATTTCAAAAGAACCGATTCTTCAACATTCCATGACTTTTTATTAATAATTCTATAATATTTGATGTTGGCAGAAAATCCTAAGAATTTTTATTTGTCATATTTTGGGTCGATTTTACCAAGATTATCCTTAGTGTTCAAGTTGTAATCCATGAATCTAAAATCGTTAAAGTACATTACTTCTAGTTTCCTATTATTCCAGAGATCATCGGGTTTCTTTTGGAAAATAGTTCTAATTAAAACTATATTCATTATATGGAAGGTTGTACATAAAAAATCTTCCAAAAAATAGGTAGGAATTCTGTAATCATTTATCATAATCCTATCAGTTTCCGGAATAGTTATATTTATTATTTCAATAATCCCATTCTTATGAGGTGTTCTTGGTGTAGAGAAGGTGTGTTTAATACGTAAATTTGAGGTAAAGGCATTGAATTCAAAATTTTCAAATTATTCACAATGATAACATCATAATCAAATTATTTTAAAATATTTTTCATTTTGAATAACATCGCAATAACATTCAAATATAGTAAAATAATAATTTTTATATTTTAGAAAATAAATAAATGTAAATATATAATAGTGACAAACTAAAACATATACATATAATTTACCATCAAAACATGATATTCACGAAGGTCTAAACAAATCCATGTTGACATGTTCTAAAGGATTAGATGTAGAAATTTTGTTAAACAGATTTGAAGGATAATTTGGGCTATTGGACAAGTAGGCATGCATCACAAAATCTGTCAATATCAAATTTATTATTTGTTAAAACTGAAACTAGTTGTTTCTTAGATAATTTATCTAAATCATATATATTACAATATCCAAGTCTTCTATTCCAGATCCAACATTCATTTATCTTAAAATTTTAACAGTTTTCTTTTTTTACACACATATTTTATGTCCATGGTAAAAACATTATTAGTTTTGGGTTCTCTAAATTTTTGAAATTTAACATTAAAAACCAAAAATCAGATGTTAGAAAAAATCATCAAAATAACCATCATCACATAGTGGAGAGATAATTATCAGGATGTGTTTCAATCCTTGTAAAAATATTACTTTATTAACTAAGACGGCTTCTATATCTCCAACAGTTTCAATGCCAATTATTTTACCTTTTTCATTTTCACTAAATATGACAAATCCTCCATCTTTTTGAGTTAATGCTTTAATGATTTATGAGTTCCCATTCATACGCCTGCAGTAACCACTATCTATATTCAATATTTTAGTTCAACTTTGTGACCTGCATCCTACAATGTTATTGAAACAAAAGATTGTTTTTGTACCCAAATTCTATTGTGTATGGCCAGGTTAGCTAGAAAAGATTTGGGAATCTGTGCATGCTTTGTTTTTATATAATCAAAATAATCATAGAAAGTACATTCAATGATGGCTTTATTAATCTGACATATTTGAGGTTTCGATAAATAAAAATTTTAATATATGAAACCATTTGATCCACTATAGTTACAAATTATAACTTTTTTTCATGGAACAAAATAGTTTATATACAACTTGTGTTTCTCACCATTTCTGCATATTCCATATTTTTTTAGTCTCATTATTTACTAGAATTTAATTTAGTAAATTTTATCCTTTATTAAAATCTAGAGCTGCTTTTTTTTATTTATCTACTTCTATTTGATGTGTTTTTATTTTAGTTTCATTTTCTTTAAAGTTGGTGATTGATGAGTCATATTTTTCAATTAATTCATGATGTTGTTTTAGCAGTGTGTCCCTTTATCCTAAAATAGTAGTGTGAATATTTTTTAGAGATTTATATTTCATAGTTCATAAATCATATTTATCTTCTAGAATATTACAATAGGCTTAATGTTTATCATTTGAGACACTTGAACTAGAATCAGAATCAAATTAGTAATAAGATTGTACCTCATCAGTTTCTTCCATAAATCACATATTTTATTTTAGATTCAATTATTCATTTTCTATGTCAGACATTGGTGAGCTGTTGGAGTATTTAGAAACACTGAAAGTAGGTTTCATTGCTCTCTGTAATTATTCTCATAGTTATTGTTTTAGAGAAATTTTATTTTCTTATGTCATTTTAATTGAGGACAGTCATGTCTTATGTGACCCATCATTTTTTCATTCATAACATGTGACTTCCTTTGGTTATCATTCTTATTTATTGAAGGCTATTATAAATCCCTTATTATATCTATATAATTTACAGAATTTCATGGCTAATGATCCAGTTCCACTTCTAAATCAGATGAATCAGAACATTTTGGTTTTCTCTTGATCTCTTGCTACATATTTCCGCTCTTCTTTTGAGATGTAACATTCAACGGTGTTTTTTCTCTCCTGATCAAGAATATGTGTTCATTTAAATCATCTTCCATATCATCTTCCTAAAACATCAAGGTTCCATTTAAATATTTCATTTAGATATTTGAATAATAATGATTTCTTAATGGCATTTGATATTCCATTCCATCTATGTTTTAGTTCTATATGTACATTCAAGGCCTGATCTTCTTATTTGATATGATCTCCCAAGGAATAGATGTTGATGACAATCACTATGACCCTTAAATCCCTCTGAGTTATACATTCACCATCATGTATTATCAATGTGTACAATTTCTATTTTAATTTAGCATACCTCATTTTATTGATATTGTCAGTTCCTTCACAGGTAACAACAATTGTCTTCCATATCTCATATATGGTAAAAGATTGAGATACCCTATTGAATTAATCTGGTCCATGACCACAAACTATATAATTTATATATTTTGATTATATGTCTTACTCTTCAACTATATCTATTATCCATGTTTCATGTTTTTCTGGAATTCCATAATGAGATATGATTTAAGAGTAAAAATTTAATGAAATGTTCTTTAAGTAAATAATCATCATTGATTTTCAGTATCCTTAATTTTCACCTTTCATGTACGGAGTTCAAACCATTGACATTCCATATCTTATATCAGCCATTTTGAACTATGTATAATCCTTTTAACGTTGTAACTTTTTATTCCATTATCAAAAGAAATCCCTACCTATGATGCCAATTATGGGATCGGGTTATACAAAATATGCACAAGAGGGATGGTGAATTGTGTCATTTAAAATTTCTTCTACAATTGGGACAATTTCCAAACATTTCCTTTAACATTATCATACTGTGAATGGTTTGGAAAAGAAATAGATTGAAGGACACATAGATGTAAATTGGTTCAGGGAATAGATTCCCCCAAGACCACTCCATCAACGATTTACTCCACTAGCTTGGTGATTTTCACTATCTGGTCCTCCATTCAACAGATCGTCCACAATAGAGTGGAGGTAGTTGACACCTTTACATGATAATGCTAAAAAATATCCTCTTGGTTCATGAAAAGTACAGAATACAAAAACATGGTGTGAGAATATGGACACTCATAATGAAAAGAGTATTTGTCTTAAAATACTTTCCACTTTTCTTCACAGTTGCAACATCACGCAACTGAATGTAGATGGATCATCGTTTTTAGAAAAAAATTCTATAGGTAATAGAAGTTCTAGGTCAATGTAGTCAAAAATAAATCATGAAATAAAATAAAAAATCATTAAAGAAAATAGATTCATGATAGATCATCAATGTAGATTTTGATTCCTTAACGATTTTCCTTATCTTCAGAAAAACAATGTCTGATAGATCATGGTAGCAGAAGATCTATGTGACTCGTATAAATCAGTAAAAATTGTAGTAAAAAAACATTTGAGATTGATCATCTTATATTTTTTTGATTATTCATATCTCTATATATAATTCAATATAACATAGATATATAAATAGAAGCATTTTACTTTAAAATTTAGATCCATAAATGACTCCTTATGAATCATGATATTCAAATGTTTGATTAAAAGAAAGGTTGTAACTTCCCTTAATAATCAACATAAAATCCTTATCTTTAATCAGTACTTTGAAACCCAAATAAAATGATTTAAATCAGTCAATGATGTGCTTTAATATCAGTCTTTGAATTTGGATTCCAGTCATCCTTATATTCCACATAACGATCATTACACACTAAGGGAAAGTTTTAAATCTCTGATACAAAACGTTGGATTGATGATCTATTCTTTAAACATAAGGTGGATCTCAAATGTAAGTTTGATAAACTATTCTTTTCTCTTCAATATTCAAATGTATGGTATATTATTCATACATTCCTTTTTACAAAAACTTATGATAAATGATCCGATCTTTTTGATAGAACATAATGTTAATTATATAATTTATGTTGATGATCCATTCTTTTATGAAGCAAACGTAATGTTCCATACATACAAAAGGTTCTCATTCCATTCGTTTCTGATATTATAAACATAATGTTCCTTACCATAAATTTATGATAACGTATCTTTTATTAACCATACTTTTCTAAACTCCTGTAATGTAAATGTATAATTTTTTCTATATTCAATGCTCTGCAATGTAGGGTAGGAAAAATGTTTCTAGAACACAGTAAAAGGATTTACGAACACTTTTTCAATGATTCCACGTGGATTAAATGATTTAATTTTATTTTAAAATATAAATATAGATAATATTAATTTCCTAAAACATACTCATGGTAAAATCATTAGATTTATAAACTAGGGTATTTGTGATCATCAAAATCATTATAAAATAATATACTATTGTTGAAACAATACATTGTCAACAATATCCCCATTTAGATGATCACAAAACCCATGAAATAACACATGATGTTAATTGCATATAATTTAGAATTTTGAAAGTATTAAATAAAATTTTATTTTATTATAATTATTTCAACAGGAAATAAATAAGGTGTTGTCCATATTTCTCCCATATATAACGAAATAGTTTTTTCTAAATTTTTTAAAAATTCCTTTTAGAAATTTCTCCCCATTTAGAATGTATAATAAAAAATATATATTTTGGGTTTATTCAAATTTCTATAATAAGGGTAAAACATAAAAAAATTATAAAATGTTGTATTTTATCCAAATTTATCCCCTGAGAAAAAGATTTATCCATTTTTATAAAATATAATGTGGTGTCTATCCAGTTTCAACCCCATTTTGGATATCAAAAATAATGATAGAATAAGGATTATAACACATTTAATGTATAAATAAACTTATGGAAATTATCTTATAAACCATTTATCCATAATTAAATTTGGATTCTAGGATTATAACATAGAATTAATAGTAAAACAAATTAAAAAAACATAAAATTGAGATTAAAAAAAATATTTTTAAAGAAAATATATATTGAAGTACATAATTGATACATGAATGAAGGTTAGGAAAAAAAAGTTGAAAAGGGGTTTCAGAACCTCTCAACATATTACATTAGTTCTTCTAACTACATTATCAACCTCTTCATCAGTCCATCTACTAAATGAATTATCATATCTCTTCCTTCCGAAGACAAATGAGTATCTTCAACCAGATTGACTCTAAAAAACTCATGAAATCTTTCATAATATTCTATGAACAGATTTAGGTTTTCAGTGAACCTGTTTAGTGACATTCTTTATCCTCGTTCATCATATGTATGCAGGTAAATGAGATGATTGTGATTATTCAACATAATAGAATGTGTATAACTATTACATTGTTATTCTTGCAACATATCATTCCAATTTCTCATTACACATGTAATGTCATAGAATCTCCTGGTCTGATCAGGTGAAGTACCAGATGTACTTTCATGACTACCCCTAACTGTTGCCAACTGTTTCTCCATGAATGTTTTCAATTCTTCCAAATATGATTTTTGTATAATTTTAGATTTTAATTTTACAACATTGGCTAACATATCCTTCTTAAAAACACACACTTACCTTTTTGAAACAGAACTATCTTTCATATTCTGAAACTTTGGTATATCCTTCTATAAATATCTTCTCAAAAAAACATTTTCAGTTTGATTTCTATTAAATTTTATTATTATCTAATTCTTATGATTATTCTCATAATCAAAGGCAAAATGTGTTTGATTCTCAAATTTATTTATCAAAATTAATGGAAATGAGTGAGGATCAAATCTATGATCTATACCCATATCCAATGGTTTCTAAAATAATTTTTTCTTTATAGTAATGAACTGTCTCATCCAAAGAAAAATGTTTATTTAAAAAATTAGTATGAAATTTAGAAAAACTCTCTCCTTTGTTCACATTTTTATCAGGTTGTTTCCCTGTATGAGCATCTTCATTTAATTCCCCTAAAACAGGTTTTTCTTGAAATGTTTCTTTCTGAAAAACTTCAGTAGGTTGGGGAGAATTTTCATGAAAAAATTCTTTTCATGCCACTTCAACATCTCCAGGATAATCCCCTAAATGAGGAACAACAACCACTTCAATTAGAATTACCACCTCAATATGAGAAAAAATATCTCTTACAAATCTGTAGCATAAAAGATCTATAATTGTAGTAGAATTTGTTTTAGTAGGCTCCTCACCATCTTTATGTGCTCCGTGTCTTTTTCCATGGAATTCCCCCTTGACTTCACTCATCTGCTGCTGCAATGACTATATTAAACCAAATTATTCATGATGTTTTTGAAACATCACTACTCCTAGATTATGCTATTCGTTCTTTGGTTTTCTAAATTTTCTCTCCCAGAGCAGACTCTTAGTCATCAACCGCACCAACAGAAATAATATATCCTTTTAAAATGCTCTAGAAAAATCCAATTTTTCTTAATCATCCATCATTGAACACGTTACAGTGATGGAATCACACTATAGAATCTACTAGTCTGACCACATATGAAATTAAAAGTAATTTTGAAATAAACCTCCCATAGGGATAGAAGTTCATTCTACCCTCTTGTTGACATCAATTGTTAAAATACCATATCATATAATTATTAGAATTCTTCTTGATTTCACAATGAAATAGAAACATGAAATACATATCAGCATATAAAATCTTGTCCGTTTCAGAAATCCTTGGTTCAGTCCCTTTTTGAACAAATTTTACAAGAATATTGTGATTTTACTCTAGATCATTGACTAACATCTCTATGATATTCGTAAAAACAAATAAAAATGACATAATGTCCTCTGACTTATGATTATTATCTCCAATGGATTTCAAATCAATGTGATAAACACCCACATTAGTGCAGTTTATGATTCTAGATATTTCCACAGAAGAAATAGTATTATCCCAATATTTAATTTTTGCAACTATGGAGTCCTTTATATCTCCAAGACTGAAGTAAACATATTTAATGAAAATTCTCTACTCATACTCGTACTAAAATTATGTTTTTTCATTACTGAACTTTTTTTTGAGATTCTAAAAATCTAATGCATGATTCAGTGTTAGAATGGTCTGGTACAACCATTCCAAATCAATTACATTTCCCTGTATGATGTTCCTTCCTAATGAACATTGACGCATGGAATTACTAGCATCTCCTTCCTCGATTCTCTTTGTCTTGGATATTTCTATCTCAATGATCTGAAGGCTCTAAGGTTTAGGGTTTCAATGGGTAAGTCAATGGTAGATAAAGGCGATACAGGTTTTGATGTTTCAAAAGGTTTTATGAAAATGAACGAGTTTGGAATTTGAAATGGGTTATGAAAACATTGATTCACATGTCATTATGTGCATAATAACCATTAAATTATTTAAAATAACATAACAACTTATTTAGAATTAAAATTATTATTGTACATATGAAATTTTAAATTATTATAAAAAAATAATTAAATTATTTAAAATTGTGAAGATTAAAATAAAATAAGAATTAGTATAATTAAAAAGGTAAAATTAAAATTAATATTTTATATAGAATTAAATTATCCTAGCTCCCCCTTAATAAAATAAAACCTTGTAGTGGGACGTGGTTTAGGAAAAATATTAGCTAATTGAGTTTCCGTACTTTCAAATACTAAAAATATATCCTTTTGAAGAGTATCATCTCCTAGAAAATGATGTATGATATCAATATTCTTAGTCCTAGAATGGTTATTATGATTTTTATAAATATTTATTGCCTTTGTATTAACAAATAAAATAGATATATTATTAAAATTTAGTGCAAATTTCATAAGAGTTTTTTTCACCCACAATAGTTGTGCACAACAACTGCCTACTGACACATAATCTTCCTCGACTGTTTACAAGGAAACTGAGTGTTGTTTTTTACTAGACCATGAACCTAATGATTAAATTAAAAATTTAATGGTTCCTGTTGTGATTTTTCTATATAATATATAGATTCTGATTTCATCACTTGAATTGGAAATTTCTTTGAAATCCGAATTTTTTTTGATTGAGAAGAGATTAAAAAATAGATCTTTTAAAAAATATATATATTTTTGACAACACTTATGTTAGATTCTATAGGATTTGGTTGAATTATTTCCAAAAACATACTGAGTACATTATATGTGGCCAACCTGAAGTTAGATATAATAAACTACCAATTATATCTCAATATAACTTGTTGTCAACTGATTTTACAGTTTCAACCAAATCATTTTTTGTTTTAGTAGACATAGGAGTTGAATATGTCTTTTGGGTTTTCAGTCCAAATTTCTTTAGAAAATCAATAATGTATTTTCTTTCATTAAAAACATTTCCAAAATATTTTTGATAACATTGATGTCCTAAAAAGATATTCTCTTCTCCAATCATACACATTTCAAATTCTTTTTTCATTAAATTTGAATACTCATGAAAATGATTTTTTTGTTTATCCAAAAATTACATCATCAACATAAATTTGAACCAATAAAATATTAGAGTTTACATTTTTCTAAAATAATATCGGATATTTAATTTAGACAATAAATACATTCTTCAAAATAATAGAACATAATATTCCATACCAATCACTAGGTGGTTTTATAATAATATAAATATCATTAGTATGTTTAAAAATAGAATATAGTTTTAGATAATTTTCAAAACCAAGAGGTTTCTCAACATAAACTTCTTCCATTAAATATCCATTTAAAAATGTATACTTACCATCCATCTGAAATAATTTAATGTAAATTTGAGAGGCATAGGCTAAACGGATTCTAATAGCTTCTAATCTTGATACAGGTTCAATGGTCTCATCATAATATATACCTTTTTCCTGATTATATCCTTTACCTAATATTCTATCTATATTGTTTGTTATTAGTTCCTGATCATCTTTTTTATTTCTTAATACCCATTTAGTTCCTATAACTAGATAGTTGTGTGTACATTCAACTAAATTCCAATGTCCATTTCTAATGAATTTTTTTAATTCTTCTAGCATTTATATCATTAAAATTTCACCAACTATGGATTCTCCTAACGTCTTAGTTTCTAATTGGGATATAAAAGTAGATTATTAAACATGATTTTAAACATTTCTTCTAGTTTTAATTCTAGTGTTTAGGTCACTTATAACATTTTCTAAAGGTGTATACTTTAGGGTTGTAAGTTGCCTAGTTAATACACTATTATGTTAAATAGTTCCATGTTCTTCTAAATTGGACTGAATTTTATTTATATCATTTTCAAAATCATCTATCACATTCTCAAGTCTCATGTTATCATTATATTCAGATTCATCAATTTGATCTTTCCTTTTCTCAAAGGGTTCAGATTCATCAAATTTCAAATGTGCTGATTCTTCAACAATCCTTGACTTTTTATTGGAAATTATATATTCTTTGGAAGTTGAACAATATCCATAGAAAATTCATTTATAATATTTTTGATCAAATTTACCAAGATTATCCTTTGTGTTCTAGGTGTAAAACTTGCATCTTAAAACATTAAAGTACATTACTTTCGTTTTTCTGTTATTCAAGAATTTGTAGGGTGTATTTTTGAAAATTGGTCTAATTAAAACTAAACTCATTATTTAGAAGGATTTATATACAGCTTCTGCCTAAAAATAAGTAGTAACACTCTATTCATTTTTCATAGTCCTAGCCATTTCTAGATTTGTTCAATTTATTATTTCAATAATCCCATTTTGTTGAGGTGTTCATGGTGAAGAGAAGGTGTGTTTAAAACATAAATTTGAGCTATATGAATTGAATTAAAAATTCATAAATTCTTCACCATAATCACTTAATGAAATTATTTAAAAAAAAATTCGTTTTTAATAGCTTTTCAAATACATTCAAATATAGTAATATCATCAATTTCATATTTTCTAAAAATAAATCCAATTAAATCAAGAATACTCATAAACTAAAATGTAAACATATAATTTACCAACCAAACATTCTAATCTTGAAGGCCAAAAACAATCCATTTCTATAAGTTATAGAGACTTATATGTAGAAATTGTTTTAATAGTTTTGATGTATGATTCGTGCTTCTTACCAAGTTGACCTGGCACACAAAATCTTTCACTATAAAAATTATGATAACGTAAATCAGAAACTAGTTTCTTCACAGATAACTTATTTAAGGAATATATATTTCAATGTACATGTCATCTATTCTAGATCCAAGATTCATTTATCTTATCAATTAAAAAAAATTACTTTTTGTTTACACAGTGAATTTATATCTAGAGTATAAGCATTATCAGTTCTGGGTGAGAAAAATATAGGCAATTTAACTATAAAAACAAAACACTAGTTTTTAGAAAAACAAAAAAAATAACCATCACCACATAGTTGAGAGATACATATCATGTTGTGTTTCAATCCTTGTATATAAAGTAAATTATTGATTGATAAATCTTCTAGATCTCCAGCAGTTCAAATGCAAATTATTTTACCTTTGGCATTGTCACCAAATGGGACTAATCCTCCATCCTTTTGAGATAATGATTTAAAGATCGATGAGTTCCCACACATATGACTCGAGAACACACTGTCCATATACCATATTTCAATATAGATTATGTGACATGCTAATAGAAAAGGTATTCAATCAAAAGTTTGTTTTTATACAAATATTCGATTGGGTTTAGTAGTGTTAGCTAGCAGGGATCTTGGAATTCAAAATGCTTTGTTTTTCATTAATCAGTAGAATAATATAAATATTTTTCAAAAATGACTTTCTTAATCCCACTTATTTTAGGTTTCATGAAATAATAGTTTTTAGATAAGTGACTTTTTGATCCATAGTAGTCGCAAATTATAACTTTTGTTCTTGGAACCAAATATTTTTTATAAAATATGAATTTCTCAACATTAGTTAATATTCTATATCATTTATTTTTAGTCACATTTTTTCCATTATTTTCATTTATAGATGTTTCTCCTTTTGTAAGAACAAGAGCTGAATTTTTTTATGTATCTACTTTTTTTTGAATTGTTTCTATTTTTGTTTCAATTTATATAATGATTGTGTTTGAGGAGTTATATTGTTCAATTCACTCTTTATGTTGTTTTAGAAAAGTGTTTCTTTCTCCTAAAACAACAGTGTAAATATTTTTCAGTGATTTATATTTCTTTAATAAAAAATTCATATTTATCTTACCACATATTGCAGTAATCTGTAAGTTATTAATTTGAAAAATTAGAAGTAGAATCAGAATCAGATGACTAATATGATTATACCTCATCCACTTCTTCCATAAATCACATATTTGGTTTTATATTCGATTCGTCCTTTTCTGAGTATGAATTTGATGAGTTATTTTAGTGTTAAGAAACACTCCATGTAGATTTCATTGCAATATTTTCTAACTTCTGATATTCATTATTTCTAAAATTTCCATTTTATTTTCTACTTTTAATTGAAAACAGTTTGGTCTTATGTGACCCAACATTTTCTCATTCATATAATCTAACATCTTTTGGTTCTTTTTTTATTTTTCTTGAAGGATTTTCTGAATCCAATTTTCATTCTATAAAAATTTATCATTTTTCTAGATAACTGAGCCACTTCCACATCTGAATAATTTGAATCAGAACATTCTGGTTTTCTCTTGATATCATCCTTCATATTTCTCCTCTTATTTTGGGATGTAACATTCAAGGTAGTATTTTCTCCATTGATCTAGACATTATAATCATTATATTCATCATGAATCTAAACTGTATACATCATCAAGGTTACAATTAACCCTCTCATTTTATATCTTTGAATGCTGATGATTGGAAAATGGAACCTGATATTTATTCCATATGGGTGGTAGTACTCTCAGAACATTCAATGATTGATCTACTTGTTTGATAGGATCTTCCTAGGAAGATATGTTGTTGACAATATCAATGATCCTTATTTTCCTTTGAGTGATATATTAACCATCATGCATTCAGAAATTATCAAATTTCAATTTTACTGTAGCATACCTCATTTATCTAAAGTTGTCATTTCCATCTTATGCAACTGGAATTGTCTACAACATCTCATATGAAGCAGGTCATTGAAATACTCTGTTGAATTCATCAGTTCAAAGACCACAGATTATAGTAATCATAGTTCTTGATATTATGTCAGACTCTTCTTCTATATCGGTACTCCAAGTAAATGGTTTCTATGGAATTGCATAAGGGGAGAGAAATTAAGAGTAAAATCTGTATCCATGTTTCTTCAGTAAATAATCATCCTTGATTTCCCGAGTCCATATTTTTCATCGTTGTAGTACAGGGATTGAACCACTGTCATTCCATCACTTGTATCATCCATTGGGCTCTGTCTATAATCATTTTAAATATTCATCTTATTAAAGATTTATCAAAAGAAAAACATACCTCTCATACCAATTGTTGGATTGGATTTTACCCAATATGCATAAGAGTGGGGTGAATTGTGCCTTTTACAATTTCATTTAAAATCAAGATGATTTCTAAAGATGTCTTCTTTACTTTATATTAATGATTATGTAGTGGAAAATAAACAGTTTGAAGGACAAAGATATGTATAGTGGTTTTTGGAACATAAGGTCCCAAGTCCCCTCCAACAACTCTTTACTCCACAAGCATCATTATTTTCACTATCTGGTCCTCTTATCAACTGACCTTGCACAACTGAGTTCTGGTAGTTGAAACCTTTACAAGATAAGGGTAAAACATATCCTTTTTCTTCATGCAGAAAACCAAATACATAGCTTAGTATGAGAATCTAGTTACTCAAGAGGAATAGAGAATTTGTATAAAAATACATTCCAGTTGTTCTTTACAGTTGATGTAGCACAGAATTGGCAGTAGATGGATCGTCATCTTTAGAAATGATTTTCTTCAGGTAAGTGTAGTTTTGATTAGATCAAGTCGCAAATAGATCTTTAAATAAAACAAGAAAACATTAAAAAAACACATTCACAATTGATCTTTGATGCTGAATAATAATACTTATCTCTTTTCCTTTTCTTAATAAAAACAGAGTTTGATAGATCTTGGTAGTAGAAGATCTGTGTGACACATATAACTCTGTAAATATTGTAATTGAAAAACTCGAGATCTTGATCTTATATAAATTTCCTCAATGATTCATCTATCTATATGTAATTAAAAATAACACACACATATATATATATATAAAGAAAATCATTTTCTGTACAAATTTGGAACCACAAATGCCACCTTAAGAATCATGATATTCAAATGTCTGAATAACATTGTATTCGTAACATCCCTTTATAATCTGGATGATATTTTTATCTTAAATTGATCCTTTTAATCACAAATAAACATCTTTAAATATGTCAAATATTCAATTTAATATTTTTCATTAAATATGGCTTGATGTCTGCCTGATATTCTATAAAAAGACAGTTTCACGATAATGTAGTATTTTAAATCTCTGATGTAAACATAGTGTTGATGATCTATTCTTCAAACATAAGGTTGATCACAAACGTAAGGTTGATCATCTATACTCTTGTCATATTTCAAATTTATGTTATATAATACATACTCTCCTCTATAGAAAAACATAAGATACATGATCCATACTTTTCGATAGAAAATAAGGTTCGTTATAAAAGTAATGTTGATGATGCAAACATTAATGAAGACAACCTATGGTTTTATACATACGTAAGTTTCTTCTTCCATACTTTTCTGATATTAAAAATGTATGTATCCATTAACACACTTTTTCGATAACGTATGGTTAATTAACCATACATTTCAGAACTCTCGTAACGTAATTGATGAATTTTATTTTTATGCTACGCTCTTCAATGTTTGGTATAATCTGTGTCTCCAGAACATGCTAAAATTATTTGTGAACACTTTTTCAAATTTTCCATGCAGATTAAAAGATTTATTTTTATTCCAAAATAAAAATAGATAAAATATTAATTTTCTGAAATATACTCAATGTCAAATTATTACAATATCAAACAAAGGTATTTGTTAGCATGAAAAACATTATAAGAATATAGAGTATTGTTTGAACAATAAATGCTCAACAATATCTTCCTCTGTAAACACATTTCCATTGAGGGATACTCTTGATAATTTTTTAATGTTTTAACATATACTTCATTAAAGAAAATAATCATTTAACACTCAATGATTTAAGCATTATGAAAAACAATTTCATTAGTCTGACCATAAATTTTTATCAAGAGATATAAATATCATGTTTTTGTTTTTTATTAAAACATTACACTATAAAATATTCTTTAACAATGTGATAATTATCAAAATTTTACAACATAAAATTATAATTATTTCAATTATCTTCCGAAAATTTAATTACTCATCATTTTTAATGCCTCCCATAATATGTAATTATAATTTCAATGATAAAAAACACCCATAAATTAAAATTATATTTTTTATTAGTTTGAAATGTTATGATTATAGAAATCATTTCATCGTCTATTTCTAACTGAATCTCAATTCATTATTATTTGAAAACAAAATTTATCCCCTATTTATTATTAAAAAATATTTTATGTACTTATTTTATTGATTTTAGATTTTAATAAGAAATAATATGAACATGTCAATGATAGTTTTTGACATTGAAATATATAGAAAATATTATTAGGAAAACCCAAAAAAATGCATCCCACTATGTATAATTATATAAAAAATTATAATAATCTAGTAAAAACAAGGATAATCGTTTTTTTGTTTATATTTCACGAGTGATAGAAAATCTATAAAACATTATATTCAACTTAATTAACTTGATTTATAGCAATATAAATCATTTTATCATATTCAATCTTCTAATATCATTGACATGTTGTTTTCTCTCTCTTTTAGAGCATGTCATATGAAACTAGCATTCTATTTAAATATTCAAGAAATATTATAATTGTTTATAAAATATATAGATCCAAAAAAATTATGGGACTCTATGTAATCAGTACATCACATATTTCAAGTGCATCATATCATTATAAATTATATTAATAGACTAGAATCCTCATTGACTTTATAGAATAGAATATTTATTTTAAAATAATTATTCATAATAAAAACATTATTATTATTTTTAAACACATGTATTTTCACCTCTAACAGATTAAAATAACCATAATAACCATTATACAACATGTTCTATTTTTCTATAATGGATGTAAAAATAATTAAATTCATGTAAATTTTATTCCAATGGGATCTTGATAGGGTATTTCACACATTAAAATAAAAATTATGTTATTCAGTATCTATGTCAAATATAATAATGTCACTGAATCCATAATATGTTTTTCAAGAATATTAAAATTTAAAACATCATCTATGAGATGCAAAATATTTGGTCCAATTAATGTATTCAAGATCAATTTATTTCTTTAATTGAATAATGAAATAATTTTTTTCTTTTATTCCATTATTTATTAAAAACAACTTTTAATTGAATTAGAATCCTCGATTTTTGTTATGGATCAAATATCACTTTTTCAAACCATTAAGCAATAATGATGTAAAATGGGTGGTGGGTAAAAATATGATGTAAATAGAATCATTAAATTAAATTGATAATGTTCCCATATTTACAAGAGGAAAATGAAAATCCCACAACAGACAATACATACAATACATCTGCTAATGTATTTTCTCATTGAAATAAATAATTTTATCCGTTCACTACAATTGGATATATATGAAAATTGAGTACTGATATTAATTTTTTTCAAGGATATAAGTAGATAATTTACAAGATTATAGTGATGTTATATATTATTTTGTAAATCCCAGTTTTACTCTTTCTACAAATGTCACTGCTTGTTGACTCAAATTAATGAATATAAGAAATGGTGACATAATTTTTAATCTTCTAAATTTAAATTGAAATGGTCAATATTAACTAAAATGGGTGTGATCCTTTTTTTCAATGTAATATATTAAATGAATGATATCAACATAGTTCCTAATAGAATTAGTTTCTCTCTATCTATAATATATGCATAAAATCATCATTTATATATAACCTTATTTGATCATTGTATATATAAATATATATCAAAATGTAAAACAATTAATCAGCCATGTTCTAGCATTATCAATTTTTATATCTCACAACCTTATTAGACCTCAAAATCATAAATAATAAATTATTTTATATTATTTGATAATATCCCTTTAACATGAGATATCTAAATTATACTACATATTTAATTTCTTGTATTTATTTAAACCCCATTTCACATAAATAAATGTTCCACGCTATGGTGATTTATTTATCATCACATCAACATTACATAAAATGACCACTGAAACAACATTATAATAAAATAAAAAAATTTGAATTCCTATAAAACCATATATTCGATGACCGTATTTGAAGAAAAATTTACTATAATATAAATATATCAATGTGAAACTACTTGCTCCAAATAATTTACCTAATTAATTTTCCCCACATTCAGTATATTAATTTATTTTGAATTCAAAATGAATATTCCACTTAGAAGTTTTGAATCTCTTGTAATGGGTTATAATAAATCAGAAATGAAGATCGTCTTTTCTTTATAATAAATTAATAACTAGGCATCTTATTTATCAATTGGGGATTCTTTGATGTAACAACATGATTGATATGGGTTTATGAATCTCTATATTTTCAAAATTATTTTCATAAGAATGATATATATAACACTATAAAAATGACATATCAAATTATCATAGTACCTCGTTTATCATAATAAAATCCTAAAAATAGAATAATCTAGTATTTCTTCCATTTGAAATTTTCGAAATGAAATGGTTTCTATCATTACTATAATATAACTTTTCAATTTATGTTCTAGTTCATTAAGAACTGTTCACAACCAATATGTTAAACTGAGATCTTATACAAACATAAATTAGGGGTTCCAAATTAAATTATTATTTTATGGTATAAAAATTATTATCATAGTGACCTTAAATGATGTAGTGATGATATTTATTTGTTTTGATTATATTTTTCTGAAACCAGTAATAATGTTATCTTCAATTTGATAGGGAGTTTTGGTATCTATTTTTTAATTTCTATGGATGTATGATCATAAAAACAAAATTTACTATTTAGTTAATGATAATTTATTAATATCTGGATAGGTCATCCAACATTATTTTATCATATATCTAATAATGATGACCATACATTAAATTACTAACTAGTGGTATTGTCCATGACTACGAACCACTCTCCTAAAATTTCTGCTGTGGTGATACTAGACATTATAATGATAATTATACAATATGCCCCTCTATAGTGTGCATTCAATTTTAGAGTAAAATATATAGATTCAATAATAGAGTAATCATGTTCAATTTTCATTATAGTGCATAAATAATAGATGGTTATCCGAAACAATCGTGTGAGAACCCATCTTATGTAGAGATGATAATAATTCAGGAGAATATAACCACACATTAATTTAGGTTTCATTATATATATCAATGATTATGTGGAGGGTTATAATTACATTTCAACCAAAATACATAAAATATCAATGAAAAACTATTATTATAATAATTTCACTAATTAATTATTATCAATCTATATAATACGAAACCAGCAACAAAATATAGAAGAATAATTATATTAATTTTTTATATAAAAAACTATATTCCCACTTAATAATTATCTATAATGGGGTTCAACTATTCATATTAATGATTATGAAAAAGATAATATGTTTAAATTTCATTAAAATATATTAAAATATCAAAACTCCATGAAAATTGATCAAAATGTTGACCAAAATTCATAACTATAATTACATTTATAGTAGTATACATTATCCTAGATAAATTTTATATATCAATGATGTCGATATAATTCCTTTTATTTTTTTTGCATGTTCATACCATGTGTGTTCCAGTGAATTCCACATTCTTAACATCTATGTTCATATTCTATAACCATTATTGGATGTCTTCACATCACATGTAGGGTGTTGATTATTCCCAACCCTATCCCCCCCCCCCGTTGGAAGAGGTTCACTATTTATTTACTAGAATATTTTCTCATTATATCAAAAATTAAATTGAATATATATAATTTTATCTATCCATAGAATTTATCTTAGGCAGATGGTTCTCTCATTAAATTACTACATCCACAGGATCCCTAATAGTTTATTATGTTTAAGAATTCCTTAATTATTCGACCTTACTCGTATATTTCATTGTTGAATTTTATTGATTCGATTATTCCTCTAATTGCATCAATCCATTTGTTGATCTCTAAATTTTTGGGTTCAAAAGAATTCATGGTTATCTGGATTCAATCTGATCGTCATCTTACTATCAATTTCATAACTGAAGAAGAACTAGGTTCTTATAAATCCAATACCATATTAACCTGCATTGGATTCCAATTATTTATATTATAGTGGTAATATGATTTATATTTTCAGTGTCATCCATTTATATATTCAAAAAATTTAGTATACAAATAATACCTATAAAATTAATAAACACTTCAAGTATTACCATGATGGGGATTGTTGATGGGATATTTTTTTTAATCATAGAACTAATATATGTTCCATCCATTTCACATTAAATTGTTATTGAATACAATGTATTTGATTTTAGTGACTAATAAATATTGATTTAGATTGAGAATGACTACTAACACAATAGTTTAGTGATATTTGTTTCTTGGTTCAATTATATAATCATCTCCAATCAGTTGAGTCATCATGAATAATCTTTTAGTCATGAATTATAAATATATAGTAATAATGCTCTACATTCATTATGTGCTAGAGGAAAATTAATGAACAATTAAAATAATATATTCACCTCTTCATTATCACCAACATAAATCATGGTATTGATAAATTATAATTTTGGTCTTATGTGTATCAGAATAAACATTTATTGAGTTATTATGACAATAATTGTATAGAAGTAAATGATAAAAGGTAATGATTTGGTGACTATAAATATATGAATCCAAATCCATCTTACAATCATATTAATGGTGTCAATGATGAAATTATTAGATTAAAAAACACATTAAATAGTAAATGAAACATCACAATATTAGGTTAATTAATGATGATAAAAATATAGGTGATGATAAAAGGGGAAACACCTTGTGGATTCATGATCAAATTCTATTCCAATTCAGGTAGTTTGGATAGATACAGACTTGTATCATCTCATTATGCAATAAAAAAATTATATATTCTTCATAAGGATCATTATAATTTTATAATTTCGTTCTAGTGGAGGAATTATTTAATTATGACTCAGGTAAATTGAATAGGAACAATAGTGTATTTGATGCCATTAATTTTATAAATTTTCAAGAGATGACTATCATAATGTTCAATGATTATGAAAATCATATATAAATTCATGTGAAGAATCGTTTAGTATACTTTTTGTCTTAAAAATAATGGAATAAGCATCTTAGGGGACTAAGATGACTTATGGTCATTGAACTGTTTATTTTGTGTGTAGATTTCATTTAGAATTAACTAGACTGAAAGAACTTTGTTATCTATATTTCCCCCACCATTCTTATATAAAATTCATTCATCTAATATTAATATGAAAATTTTAATAATAATAATAATTAATATTAAACCCTTTATTTTTTATATATCTACTACCAAATGGGACATTTATAGAGTTGATAGAGAAAAAAGATATCCTCTAATGCTTCCAATAAATGATGTTTATTATTTTCATCAATATTTTTCCCTCTTAATGAATTAAATTTTCCTATATCCTATTGTAATTTCTATAAACTAAATGTGTAAAATAAAAACTTAATTAAATTTACCTTCCCATATATAATGTTTTCCATTAGGAATGAAATTAATATTATAACATTAGATTATGAAATTACAAAATAGTTAAAATTATATTTTATATATAATCATATGATGTGATACATATAATATAACTTTTTAAATACTAGAGATATAAAATTTATATCTTATAACTTCCAAAATCAACTATATTTTCCCTTTATATTGGTTTCTAAATGACTAATTAAAAATTTCAACTTCATAACTTCTAATTATTTGTTATCATTCAATAAAATTAGGAAATTATAGCTATAAAGTACACTATTCTATTTTGTATAATTCCATTTGGGATCTAATAGGTTAGTATACATTCCTATGAATTTATTATGTTTGAACAGATAATATGGGGAATATTTGTTAACTAGTTATGCATCAATTATGTTTTCATTCATATATATGCTATCAAAATTTATAAGGATTTCCTAAAGGGTTTTACATTTTTAGGTCTGATGATGAATAACGTGAAACAATTATTTTTCTTAAAAAAGAAGGATTGTCAAATATAATTACTTGATTTATAAAAATAAAAGTCACTTGAAACAAAAATACTAAATCATTGGTAATGTATCCATGTCTTTCCAAAAATATCCTCATGTTGATTTTCAATTATTATTCCATGGTTATGTAGTATATCCCAATTAATCACCACACTATTTTAACATTTATGTTCATGATTTTTTATATTCAAACATATCTCTGTGACCATAAAATCAAGGCTCGAATAAATTATAAGATGATTTTTTAGCTAATGATATGGGTGTCAATGAGTGATTATGTAATACTATTTTTGTTGTTTTGGAGAATGGGTCCATAAAAAATATTCTATTAATAACTCTTTAACAGTTTCATGATTACATCATAAATAGTAATGTAAACATAAAATTTATTATCCATTATAGAATTGGTTATTTTTTCAATATAATGTGGTTATTATGATGAGTCATTTTTATATTATCTATTTTACATTAATTTTAAGCTTTATTTAAAAATGATTTCATCTAAACCAGTCTCAAGTAGTATGCTCATAAAAGAAATTGGATTTCTCCCATAATATACTATATAAAATAGAAAGACATTTTTCTTTAACATTATCAATGATTGGGTGTAATCTAATGACAAACGTTTTATTTTTGTGTTTAGGATGCTAGATTATTTATTTATTTTATTTCTTATATAAATGAGCCTACCAAAGTTGTGTGATCATAATTACATACCATTTATACATAATTATATTGAAATTGATTGGAAAACTGTTTTTAAAAATAGGAACTAGAAATTAAAAAGATATGGGAACTAATTCTTGTAGACATTAAATTCAAATAATGAAGCCTCCAGAACCTAATCGATGTATGAAATTATAAATGACTACTAATCAAGAGTCTCATAAATATTTTTAACAACCATCCCTTATATTTCACTATATAGTAGAAATGAAATTATTGATTGTTTTTTTAATAAGTTTTATGCTTCACCAATATTATGGAATATGTGAAAATGTCACATAAATTGAGAAATGATGTGTTGGATAAAAATGAGGAAATACAATGGTTTTTTATATTTGTATAAAAACCAAAATGATCTATTAATCGAATATTGTGATATTTATATTTCTATTTCTAAAAAATGTGATAATTCCAGGAACGTATAGACACATAATGTTTGATTGATCATCTCTAAACCAATAGTGATACCATTATCAGTGTATATAACCTACCAACTATATTTTCATCCCTATAATGGAAAATAATCCACTATTGAAAAATGTATAAAACCAAACCAATAATAATATTTTTCTTTGAAAATTGGTTAGATTTCATATCCACCATTGGTACTATTGGTAATATCCTTGGTGGGACAAAATATAACATTAATTTCATTTCTATGTTGGATAGATATCTTCTCATACACCATAATCAATCAGATAACCAATTGGGTTATGCAAAATACTACAAACCATATCTCTAGAGGATATTTTTAAAGGTTTAAAGTTTTATCTAATGTATTTTTGGTTCATGTATTATCAACTACTTATTAATGGGTTAATTTTTCATGGTTTAATATTAAATATTGTACAAGAGTAATAACTCATCAAATTTACCTCACGGTCTAGGATTCCCCCATGTTGAATTTTTTCCCACAATCTAATCCCATCCAAACTAATTAGTAGATAAAAAGTTATTTTATTATATTACAATAAATTTTTATTTCTTGTGGGACATATTTTGTGAGGTATATCATCAATTTGGAGATATATGTCACATGCTATAATAAAATATCATTAAACTTTTAAATAAATACAATATATAATTTATAAACTATGATTTTCTATGAGTATCTATCAATGTAGTAGATAATAGGGAACATAACCCATATTGTTCAACATCACCACCAAGTGTTATTGAATTATATGGTAAGTATGGATAAATATTTTTATGATAATGGTTGATTTCATGGATATGGATAATGATATATCAGTTGGGGAATATTCATGATTATTTTACAACCAAAATAAACCATTGGGTTGATTTATCCTTTAATATAATTATAGTTTTTGAAATAGTTAATAGCATATTAATACGCTATAAATTGTATTTTGGGATATAATGTTGGAATTATGAAATAATTATTTAATATGGTGTTATATAAAATTATCCTTTAATATAGAAGGAAATTTTAAATCTCTAATACAATATATTTATTATTTTGATTAACTGATTATATGACACTATAATATGGTACAAATTAGTGTCTTCAGAAATTATGGCTTCCTTTACAATCATGTTCACCGAGACCATGATACGGCCAAACTATAACATATTATACATATATAAAATAATTGAAAATGAATTCACATTAGAGGTTGAAATAAATAGATGTAATAAATAATTGAAATTTTATTGATACATGCATTGAAATTTAAAATTTTTTATTCTATATACATCGTTTTAGAATAAATGTCTTTACACAAGTATACTATGAAGAATGGGATATCATAAAAAATATGGGTTTAATTTTCAAGTTAAAGGATATAATACCATATATATATATATATACTATCATAATGATATATATTAAATTATTAATTATGGGTTTCTATTAATTAAATAAAATATATATCGTACTATATTAAATGATCCCATAAAACAATTGATTATTTTATGGGTCAGATAAACCCCTTATAAAAACTATGTAAAAATAATTTCAGTTTTCTTACATCCCACATAATAAATTTTCTACTATATAACTGAATCTCATCTGAAGGGGGAATTTTCTTCATGAATAAATGTAAATCAGCACATTAATAAAAATAATCAGATAGGGAAATAAGACATCTAATTATTATACAATAATATCATATCATTCATGTATGGAAAAACATGTTTGGTTGATGTATATTTTGTTTACACATTGAAGTGATATAATTTATTTTTACAGAAATTTTGCATTCAAAATAATATATTAATAGAATTTTTGTTATTATCATTTTCATTCATATAAAATTTAATGGAACTCATGTCCATTTTATAATGAAAAATATTATATCATATGTGGTAATTTAAGATAGAACCGACGAATGAATTGTGGACATGATAGTGAAAAAGTAAATATTCATAATTAAATGCACTGTATTTATACAATGTCTACATAAAGACATAAATTATAAAATATTTCCTAAAAATACCCATATATAAAATACAATTTACTCTTACATATCATTTATTGATTCATAATTTGGATTTAATGAATTTTTTTACTGTATTTTGGATTAAAATACATTATATTTTGAGCAAAAAAACATTGTATCTAGGATACAATTTTCTATTTAGAGTCTGTTAGATGAATAAAAAATTATATTTTGATAAGGATTGTATTTTATGAGTAACCTAATATTAGATATCTTAAATTTAATAAGTTCTTATGTGTATTCCAACATGTGAATTCTAAGACTAACCCCGAGAGAATGTGCAGGAAGGGAACCATGTAAGACTATATTACAACTTCATTCCATGAATAAAAACTACATATATACGTCAATTTGAGTTTATTTATTATAATATTCCACATAAATTATTCTTTTCTAATGGTTTTCCAATAATGGTATTTATTTTTGATAAACCACAATTAAGTTTTTTTTAAAATTTTTTACCTTTAATGTCTCACATAAAACTACTATATTATGTAACATTTGAGCTTACTTTTTAAAATTTTCGTTTTTCCAAGGACCCCCAAACAAAATAATTTTATCTACATTTATTTATGGCCTGATGGATCCACCACCACTAATCGATACTCAGAGAAGAAGTCCCAATGACACCATTTGAAATACTCTCTATACACTACAACTATCTGAATAGGATCAAAGTTCTAACGGGGGACAGTGGGGGAGACTATATATTATGTATAAATAATAATGATATCACAGATGTAAAAAACAAAAAATAGTGATTTAATTTATATAAAGGATGTAAATAACCAAAATTAATTTTGATATATACAAGATAATATATACATGTCAATACAATCTGACAAAATTTAAAACGATTGTATGTGGAAGATTATAAAATCTAATGCCCAAAATAAATAAAACTTTTGTCATCCTAAAACTGAGGGAAAGACATTTCCATCTATCAAAAAAACATGTCTCTAATAATATAAACCCTATTCACACCCCCACACACAAATCAAAATCCCACAATCATAATTTCTTCAAATTACTCAAAACGTAATGTGTGTAAAATTCTCAAAAGTCAACTGTGGGGTGTGATTCTTAAATTAGTTTTCCATCGCCAATGGTTCCCATTTATTATATTTGATATATAAATGATTATGAACAAACTATATATAGATAAATACACACAAATTATAGGACTCAATCCACTTTCACTCAGCATCTGTAATATTGAAATTACATTCCATGACCATTGCTGTAGTGGAAAAATGAATCCATGGTCTCTTAGAATAGATGATTCCTAAATCATCCAAAAATTTACATATCATTATATATAACATTCCAAACAATCATATGAACTATATATAAATTATAACACAGTATTTCCAAAAAATCGTTTCTAGAATACAAAAATGTCTTAGTGGTACACCCACAAGGCATATCACAATTCCCACATGATTCTTTATCCTTCAAAAATATTCCATCAAAAAATCCCAATGAACCCAAAATATGTTTTGACCATTCAAGACATAATTTTAGTCCAATTTCCCATTTATTATTGCATAACACTAACTCCCATTTATTGGTCTCAAACACCACTGGTCATGGACCTGTAATGTGAACATCTCTAGAGAAATAATAGTCAACAAAATTCCATATTCCACATAATATTTGAAGTCTAAAATCATAATTATTGGTCAACATATCAGAATTGTTCATTATCCTGTGTCAATATTGTCCTGGAAACACCATCATCCAACCATGGTGAGAAGAAATCACTAATATTACTAGGTCACATCTCCCATATTCCTCTTTCTTGAACTACATGCCACAACATCCATCTATGGTAGGGGGAACACCATCCACATCATTACATGGAATCATTCAACATCCAATAAAGTGATAACCATTATCTGTAACCACATAGATGATGCCTAACACAATCACTTTTAATCTTCTCGAGCATCACATCATGATAAAATTTCTATATATGACAACACCCAAATCTATGTAAAATATAGAAATAATTGAAAACAATAATTTCATTATTGGATAAACCTTAAGTTTACAAGATTGTGACATCCCATTTGGTTTTACTAGGGATGATAAATTCTAAAATAATGTCATAACCGGTCCCAATAATTTTTTCCCACACATGAACATTAAAATGCACCATATAACAAATATTTAATGATTCTATACATATAATGTAACATGAATCTACATTTAAGAAACCAAATGTTCAAATAATAGAATATAATTAGTCATAAAATAGTCTGAATAAGAAATAATGCAAAACCATGATTTTAGTTAATAATAACCATAAATTAAGAAACAACACATGTCAATGGGGAAATTTGAGAAAGAAAGGACTAAATTTATTAGGACTAAAATTGTTAACCACATATGAAGAATGATTTCTATATCTGTTTTACAATGAATGAGATCTCTCAATTGGAACCCAATAATGAGAGGTATGTCATGCTTCTTTTTTGTGATATTCTAACGACATTAACATTCATCTATTTTCATTTAAAAAAACATATTTTTATTATTTCTCTTCCATGAATGGATATAAGTGGAAATTATATGTCCATAATATGATTTATAATGATTGGGGACTTCCAAAATATAGCTCCATGACACCATCAAACATAGTAATGGAATGTATTGTTATAGTTAACATCCATTTCATCGACATACCAAACTGCATGACATGAAACTCTTCTAAATTCATTCCTAACAATAAATTCTATAAAAACCATTAAAAACATGGGTTTTAGAAATATTATTTTCTGTCATGGACAATTTCATTTATTTTACAACCCCAAATATTTAATATCTTATCCCCCATGAAATTTTGGCTATAAAAAGACCCAAATCACAATCATATGAAGCATATGAATATCCTCTTTCAAAAATATGTAGATAATACCAAATAAATCCCACTCATTCCCAATATAAATCAGTATATATGTCATTATACAGATGAAAATTATTCATATCTTATGAATATGAACTATACGAATTACATAAAAAGCGGCTTTTTGATCCCACTTCATGATTCCAGAATGGTTCTTTATCAACCATCATTCCAAATAAAATGCATTCAAAAAACCCTTACCTTACCTCCCTCACATCCAATTGGATACTAAGATCATCTTTTTATTAGATATGATTCCCATAATGTGGTTAATCTTCATTGATGCACAGTCAAATCTAACATCATATATGATTATAAAATGAGTTTGGTATTGTGGCCAATGCCCTAAAAAATTACCACTATTGACATCACATGCCATATTCATCAGGTACCACATCAGGTGGTCACATGGATCTAATATGACAGCTAATTCCACAATATAATCAAGTAACTAGAAAATAAAATTACCATAGAAAAATCTCAAGATCATGTATCTATTATAATTTTTTTTTTCAAACATTCATTTATTAAATATATGTATCAACATATCTAAAAAATGAAATGAACTAATAATATCATGTATATATAAATGGAAAAAGGCTAAATACTATAATTCCTATCATCCCAAAAATGATGAAATTACCACCATAGACTAATATTAATAAATGATAACTCTATCCAATATATATATATAATTTTTAGTTATATCCAAACCTCTAACTCCATGTAATACATGTGATCCCACGTCAGATCCATCAGTCATGCATAGTCCCTATCTCTCAACTCGGTGTGATGTTTTCCAAAAAATACGTTCCAAATACCCCATTTAGCCACAAAACCAACACTAATTTGTATTCCAATTATATTTATTTCAAAAATGTACCATCAACCTATTGTTGAATAATTCCATAATTGATCCAATAATTAGAGGAATCCTCAAGTATATGATTTCACTTAACTAATTGGTCTCTTCAAGGACCCACTTGTGGAAATCGGTATCTCCACTGTATATTTTTCACTAACTTAATTTATAAGTGACTATAGTATAATAATTCCTGATATACATGACTATAATAACATATCACAACACTTATGAAAAATTAGTTAATATGGAATATGTTTACCTACACCATGATAGATTCTTATAAACTATCTTCAAAGAATCACAACTTGGATATGCCTTCTCAATCCACAGTCGATGAAAAAAAATAAATAATCTTGCAAACCTCTCTTTAGAATCCATGATCGAGGATTTTCTCATCCTAAAGTAAATAAAAACTTGTGATGGAGCCCTTATTTTTTTTGGATAAAAATTCATGATGAACATATATTTTAATTACATACACATTAAACCCTCTTTAATCCCTTCATATACTTGTACACCCCACTATCTCTTCGCTAGTACCATAAGAATGCATATAAAAAACCCTACAATGTCCCCAAGTGGTGTCTCAATTTTATTGAGAATTAATATACAAAATACTACATAAAAAATTTATTACAATGATACACCCTCTACCTAGAGAAATCATGTGTATTGTGAAAGAATATCCAACATTAGATTTTCCTTAATGTGAAATTATATAGGAGATTCATGATCAATGATATGAATGAATGGGATTATTCTCATCAAGGATACTAATTAATCCATGTAAAAACTAAACCACCTATTATGATACAAACTCCTTGGCCCATTATGGCTCCCCATACTACCTCAATACCTCATCATACAGCTCAAGCACATTCATTTCCTTAGGATCCACACAATTTGTGTGAGCTAGAACCACAACATTTCTACCCTCTGCATTCTTTAACCTGAGTTATATATATGTAATCATATTGGGATACAAATATCATGGTAAACACAAACATAATTTTATAAATTACAGAAATACTAAAAGTGATAATAGGAATCCAATCATATAGACATTACAATTTCATACGAAACAAATATCAAAAATCATCTAGAGTAAGATTATTGATTATTACTAATATAGTAGTCATATAAAAAATAAAAAATATACATGTAGGATAATATTTTTCTCACATCATGGTTCACATACCTGGGCTACAAGAGTATATGTCTTCCAAGTTACTACATATAGATAAATTATATAGTCTCTCTCTAACACATTTAATAGTCCATGAAATTTCCTTTATTCGTGGCCCCATTCAAAAATCTTTAGAACACACATACTTCATGTGATAAAAATGGAGTATCTCAATACCTGATTACACCATGATTCATCTTGGTCCATGAGTCCTATAATATTTTCATATCAAATAAAAAACATTATATATTAAATAAAATACTGTAATTATAAAAAAAATCGCATTTTTCATGATAACATAGATTTATTATCATG
Source organism: Viscum album (assembly GCA_963277665.1). Taxonomy (NCBI): domain Eukaryota; kingdom Viridiplantae; phylum Streptophyta; class Magnoliopsida; order Santalales; family Viscaceae; genus Viscum; species Viscum album. The sequence goes on along the minus strand of OY728127.1, from coordinate 418,891,535 downwards.
ATGGTGTGATCTATACTCAAAAAATCACTAGTCCCTATTTTTGATAAATTCATAGCGTATAGATTTCCAAAATAGAAATAAAATATAAATTTCCCCAAACTGATGTCAATTCCACCAAGAAATTATCTGAACATAGCTACCACATTGTAATCATACTCTATTCATAATATGTTTTATTTACCATAGTCTATGAATCTACAATGTAACACCACCATGACTAAAATAAAAATTTATAATCTACCAAATTTAGAAAAATGATATAATTTTCATTTTCATTTATTCTAGATTACTACATGAAATGGTCACATATACCAATTTATATTAATCCTCCACAGATACCACAATAAAAAAACATTATCCTTGGAATACTAATAAATGACCAGACTGGTGGTAAACACAATAAGAATGTTTTACCTCCCATTATTATATAGTTTCATAAATAGATCATAGTGTGTAATGGGTGATATTATGGAGAGAATACCATTTGGACATAAAAATAAAAATATTGTTGATGTAAAATTCAAGAACATAAAAATATATTTAATTAATATATGTTACAATCCAAATGTTCACCTTATAAAAAGAATATAGTATATACATTTCATGAAAACCATACAAAATAAAAAAAGATTAATAGATGATTTTATATGCACTTATATGAAGAAATATACTGGATCAAATTCATGAAAATATTGAACCCACACAACTGGTCTTCCAAAAGATAGTGTAATGAGAATGTTCCCCTATTAAATTCCACCACTCACAGTTCTCCCAAAGATAAAATTAATCCCATTAAATGTATTAAAAACCATAATTATATCATGATTCCCAAAATACATATGTGGTGTGTATAAATAATCTCATTACGAAACTAAAATGATGTATTCGACATAAATATATAGAAGTGTATGGAATAAGTGTAAGTAAAAATAAATAAACACATATCACATAACCCACTCCAATTGTTCATAATCATAACCAGAGTTTCTCAACCTATAATAGCTAATACATGAGTTAAATTATTCATCCACGGTCTATCATATATATATTTCCCCAAAAATTCTATTTAGGTCATTATGACCGGGTACCTCATGAAAATGGAACCACACACACTACATGACCGCACCTACCAACATTTAAGTGTAATCTATCAGAGAAAACCTAAAATCTTAATGGATTACACATAAAACCCATATAAATATATATCATTATATTATTTATTAATTAATCTACATGATCAATATCCTCATGAACCCATGTATGAATAAACTTTTAGACCATTAATTTAACCTATAATAATATTGCATAAATATAGATTCGTATCTACCATCAAACGGTACAATGAACCATAATATAGCACTCCTATGAATTTATGATAAATTTATAAGTCACTTATATTATGTATTTAGATCCTAAAACATAAATTAAAATAATATATTTCAATCTCATTCAAAATGAATAGTTAGATAAAATAAAAATAATAAATAAATATCATCTATATGTAGAATAGTATATTAACTTATGGTGAAAAATCCAATAATAATGGACTTGAAAAATATCCATATACTTCATTTACCTCTTGTAATGAGAAAAAACAAGATCCAAAGGGTAATGAGTGAGATCCCACACTGGAGGCCTAAGAATAAGAGATAGTGGTGCATCTACGACATCCTATTTAAAAAGAATTCTCACTTTCATCTTTTCATTTTAAAAATGATTTTTTTATATTTTTCCATTCTAGAAGGATTTAAAATGTGAACTACATGATAATTCCATTAATTATATTGGATGAGGGATCCCCCATATATCTCGATTCATAAAAAAGTTACACATTGGGTCATCACATGATTAGTAGAAGTATGAACCCATTATAGATCCAATTGGACCAGATTCACCCAAAACACATCATCAGTCACACATGAACCCAAAAATACTATAAAAATTTAAAAATGAAAATGTTTTTATAAATTATTGAAATCTACATAACATATATGATAATTTGGGTTATAGATCAATAATGTTTATTGGGCAATATTTAACTATAATATATAAAATTTAAATTATATTTTCAACCAATATATGTAACAATTATACTACTTGATGTAATAGAGATAATCTAAAAAATAAAACCACCTTTTGTTTCTATCAATTATGAAAACAATTTTCTTTTCTCTTGGTAGTGATTTTACTCATCCTCTTTTGGAAAGGTTATATGTTTAATTTTTTTTAGTTTACATACATTATTTGAAAGAATTTAATGTATATAAGAAAAAATATTAGTTCACTAAATATTTTAAATAATTAAAAAAAATAAATGGAATCAACACTTTGAAAATGTTCATGTTTAAATATACTATAATTATAGACTCATGAAATTTAAGAAAAGTTTTACATCATAATTTTTTCTTAATAATTATTTAACAAAAATCATTAATTTATTTTATCCTTATAGGTTCCTCTTATTTTGTGTTATTAAAAACATAAAATTCATCCAGGTAATTTAATGAATTGAAAATAATATTTTGAGTTTTCATTTCAATGATTTCATTAAATACATATCTTAATGTGCAAAAATTATTTTTTCTCAATATTATAAAATAATATTCCAAAAATATCTAGTTACTCAGATTCCATTTTTATTCATGATTTTTGATGGTATTAAATAATAGAGTAAATAATATTCAATTCTTTTACAAGTTCATCAATAAGAACAATCTGAAAAAATTAAGTGGATTAATTTTCATGTTATAAAATACCAAATATAAAAAATAATTAATGTGATTGTGGATTAAAAATATTAATTTCCCAAATATAAAGAAATTAATAGGTGAAAGAAGTAACTTTTATGGAACATGGAGAATTGAACCAAATTGTATATGAGAATTTTGGCCATAGATGGAATGTAATTATTGAAAAAAATTAATCATTAAATCACTATAAAATTTACATAAATTAGTATCATAATATTATTTATTTTATTATGTAATTAAATATATTTTTATCAATTTAAAAGATTCTTAATTTTTAATTCCTAAAAAAACATTCCAATTGTTTATATATTTTACTTTTTTTGGCATCAAGAATTTAGTCCTATTAGAATAATGATAGGGGAAATAAATTTTAAATTTTTTTATTTTCATTTTTGGGGTTTTGAATTTGATCATGGATATTTAATATAGTATCATTGTTATTCTATATTCTATACATCTCATTTTTTATTTTTGTGACACTCCAGAGTTAACCAATGTGTATTGAGTTGTGTTGATATTAACATCAATATATCTATAGATATTGGGGTGAAAATATTGAATATTAGGTGCTTTTTCTAAAATTATGATCAACATGATTGACCAATGGGATCATTCATAGTGATTTTGTTGTGAAAGAAAATCTAAATGGTATGAAATTCAATGTCTTTTGGAAAATATCCTTAAATAATTAGAATGTATAAGAATTTCAGGAATAATAATCAAAATTTTCTGTAATAAAATAATATTTTACTAAAAAAATTCAGAAATAGTCATTTAGAAGTATTATAAATCTTTTATAGGATATATAAAATATATTTTATATCCCACCACTTTCTCAAGAATTCTTGGTTTCATATATGTTGTAAAAATCTCACTATAATTTCCAAAATAATTTTTTTTCATCCAATTCTTTTTTATATTTTAATTTTTTTAATTCATAAGAATACCTAACAAGAAAATGTTACATAATTTATAGTTATGGATTCCTAAAACATTAATAATTTTGTTTTTTATAGTTGTTGAACTACTATTCAAGCCATGACCTATTATTTCTCATAGAGTATGGGTTTATCTCATATTTTTTTTATTATAGTTGGATATATCACATTCTATTAATTTTAGAAATCTAATATTTCTTGGTATATGTATGTTAATTTAATATATTTAATATAGTTATAATATTAAATTATATGAGTTTTTTTTAAAATTTATTTTATATTATAAAATTATATTTCATTAATTATATAAACCATGTTTATTTCAGGAATGATTCAATTATATGATATTTTTCATGCATGTAAATTTTTATTCTCTAACTAATGTGATTAATTTTAGTCGATATGATTATAATCCCATAAATGATAATGTTACATATAATTTTTATATATAAAAAATTATAATTTTTGATTATCCTCTATTTATTCCATTACGAGGAGGAAGGGTGACCTGAATAATTTTATCATATGTGTATTATTTTATGTTAATTATTATCAAAAATATATGTGAGGATTTTTGTATCTAGGATTCAAAATACATGTAATTGTGATTACTGGTTATTAATTAATCTTGAATAGAACCCTTCATTTTTATTTCTATCAAACTTCATGGTACACCATGTTATGAATTTTCTCTTACATTTTGGGCCAACTGATCATTCCATAATTATGAAAGTTAGGATATTGGTTTTCATAGACTCTAGATGAATAGATCTATTATACTTTTTATGGTCAAATATTAGTATAATATCAATATAGACACTATATCATGTTGGTATATTGTTGTTGTACATTTAAGGGTGTCTTATTATCATCTAAATCAATCCTTTTGATTCATAATTTTCTTGGAAAAATCTTGTTTAATTTGGGATTATGTCATGACTCGTCCACTGGGGCCTGGGCCATGACTACCCCAAACTTTCCTTCCATAGGCCAGGGGCTGGCCACTAGCACCGAAAGGAGTATTTCTTAAACCAGAATGGAATTTTATTTTATCCTTTACAACCACCTGGTTCGAGAACACAATAAGAAGAAACTGTGAAGTAAACTAATGTGGAAAAAAAATTTGAAATCAAAGGGGTTAGAATACAAGCCCATCTAGAAAAGTACAAGTACAGAAAAAAATTTCAAAATAGCCAAAAAGGTGAAAAGTGGCACCTAGGCCGTCCACCACAGATCATACCTGAAGGGTAGGTACAACTCATGACTAGTTATCCCTATCACGCGTCACATCAAACTTTATACCCTAGATCCTACTTGAAGGGTAGGTACAACATACAATCAGTAGTCTGTAGGTCGCGTCACACCAAATGGTCCATCATTGAGCACTATCCAGTCCTCATTCCCCCAGCCTTGATCAATGTCATACGTCTTCTACACAAGACACCAAAATTGGGCGAAGCCTGGGCATGGGTGGGTATAATGATACTCATTAGGGACCTAGAGACCCCATAGGCCTCCTAGTGTTCCACAAAGGAAATTCAACAAAAAATACATCAACTATACTTAGAAATATTCCCATACATATACCTATGTTATCAAGATACGCTCATCTCATACATGAGGTATGTATACCAAAAAGGTAACACCAAGAAGGTAGTAGTACCAAAAAATTAACACTATAAAGATATTACCACGAAGGTAAAATACCTAGATCAGAAAAAAACCTCATCTCAAACTTGGTATACAACTTAGAGAAATTATATTATGATGTTAACCCACACATGATCGATATGAATGCTGATAGCTAGCCACATATTCTCTAGTCCTACAAACAAGTAACATTCCGAGTCACAACATCGAACACCTCGGCTTCTAGATACCTCCTCCTCTATGATGTATAGTGGGCCTACCATATCACAGAAAGGTGCTTCCCACTATCCTTAGACTGCTGAGTTACTCCTCCCTATCACTTATAGTGGGTCTATCATCTCATACAAAGTAACTCCCCCATCATGGAATATTGAGGTACACCTACCCCTCGTGTAACGTGGCTGCTCCCCTCTATGGCCTGATGAGGTACTACTCCCGATCACATATTGTGTCCATCGAGTAACTCCATGTCGAAAAAGAATCAGGTGTCGTGTCTCACCCAGTCATAGGGTTTCGTACATAGAATTAATGGAGAACGTATCCCCAATCCATCCTTCACATTTCAACCAACATTAAGTCTCAAAAGAAACTAACTAGATGACCCAACATGTTCTAAGGGTTACAATGCAACAGACGTCGCACTAACAGGACGCCCGATCTCTGCGTTATTGGTATTTCAGTGCCAAGGGCCCGGTTGGATTCAGGTCGGATCCGACCCAACAATACGCTCGGTTTCACCAAATCACTATTGATTAATTCAATTAGACCATCTCTCTCCAACAATCCCAATTCCATAGATTTTTTTTCAAAGGGACGTCATGTTCTCGAGATAAGGCCCGTTAAGTGGTTTTAGGCCTGGTAGGGCCCGGATCCGGTCCGACTGCGTCGGACCGCACGGCTCCTACCCGGTCTGGGCGGGTTCACGGCAGACTCAACCCACTAGGATGAGGTCTAGCCTGGCCCACAAAAGGGGCAGCCCAGCCCGTATTGGGTGACCCGCATGGGCCTCTCAGTCCGTATTGGGAATCCCACAATGGTGCGGCCCGGCCCGCCATGGGGCGGTCTACAACGGCGGGAGCCCCCTAGGGCGGCGACCTGGTTGGGTTGCATCCCTCTAGGACAGGGCCCGCGATTCCTCCACTAGGGGGCTCAGGAGAGATCCTCCCTCGAGATCCCAAATGGCTAGATTTCATTCATCCTTTGAAGCGGTGATGCCACATGTGGGCTGCCTAGTTGACATAGAACCCACCAGAGTCATGGGTTCCACCTTGTTCATCACGGCTTCATCCCTGGTCTCCTACTCACTGATGACATATGAAATCATGCTGACATTCCCTTCCACGACGGACCGATGAGCCGACCGCCTTCAATTTCTACTGTGTATAATGAGTGGTGGACCCTTTGCAAGCTGGCGGCGCATGATAGCGCACCATACCTTCTCCAAGGTCGGTCGGGGTTGGTCACTCTGATGACCATCGCGACGTCGTGCTGCGACCTCCAATAGCGACTTGTGTTGGCATGTTGGCTTCTTCGTAGCCTATTGTTGTTGGTGCGCTGGCTATCTTCCATGAAAGGCACAAGGGTAAAAATGTTGCAGATAGTTTGGGTTGTGTTCTTCAGGCCCGCACCCTCTGCGTTAGCTCATGATCAAAGGGTGGATAAAATGGGATTATCAATTCCTTGTATTGAACAGAAAATAATCCCCACAAGGATACCTCATAACAACCTCCCACAAAATGAATGAATAACAGATCAACCCATTAGTCGGTTGACCCATGCTCTTCATATAATTTCAAGAATGGGGTAGAGGGAATCAAAAAATTCAAAAACGAAATAACCCCTACCTCATTACCTATTGGAGATCATCAATGGCTTGAAGGAAGATCATGTTCTTTATTTCCACAATCGGTTCCCAATGACGAATCTCACCCTTCATCCATTTGTTTGTTGTTTGGTGTCTCCCATCACCTCCATTAGGTTCAGCTCTGTCCTCTAATGGTTTGGCATTACAACGCTCCATCAGCACATTTTTTCTTGTCGAAGCTATGCCGATACCCATCCCCTAGCCCCATACATTTAGCATAGAGGTACGTTAAGTATCCACAATGGTTTTTAATGGTTCTAATCAATTAATAAGCATCCAAATTCCCTACCAATGTTGTTAATTAGGGTGGTCGGTCAAGCCATTCATTGAATTGACATTTTTTTGTCCCCACCCATGTGCTTTCCCATTGGTGGAAATGAATTAAAAAAATAAAATTATTCAATTAAATTTCATTAAAAATATTATAAAAATAAATTTTTTCCCCTGACCTACTAATTTCAAAATAAACCCTCCATTAAGGGAATATCGGTGATAAATATTCAATGGTGCCATTTGATATTTAATCTGATCACCTGTTCAAAAGATAGAAAATGATGCTCGCACATTTACTGAACATACCATAAACAATGTTCAAGGTATTATTAATGTTCACCCTCATCCAGCATCGGTCGAGTTTAGGATCCACATAAGGATAAAACGAACCAAAGAACCCAATGTTAATCTCACATTTTCAATCCGATATACCATTTATATGTTATGGATTTTACAATAAATTAATTTCCACATAATTATTTTATTTATGGAAAAAAAACTACCATTCACTGGTGGCCCACACCGGAAAATGTTAGTATACGCTAAAGGAAAGAATACCCTCATGTGTTTAGTGGTGGTCTAAGATTTCAAATATTAATTATCGTTCATGAGATATAATCATTTTAAGAATAAAAAAATTTTATTTTATTATTTTATTTATAGTTATTCCATTTTATGGTTTTCTACTAGAGGCTTGTAACGACTATACCTAAGTCTCACCTAGGGTTAAACCACCATCCTGAGCACGACGGAGCCCTCCGTTTTCTGTTCTGGGAAATCATTTATGTGTTATTCCACTATTTCAGTAAAACTATCTACTTAAACTATTTAATGTTTAAAAAAACATGGAGGGATTATTTTGGGCACTCCGGGCCTTAGAATCACGCGCTGTCAGATTTCGTGTTCTCAAAATAATTCCTTATAATTGAAATTTTTTTAAGGAAAATCAGGGACATTAAATAATTTCCACATTATGGATCTAAATCCTAGAAATCAAAAACAAAGGAAAAAAACAAATAATGGTACTGAACATGATTTTGAGCCTCCAAATCCCATGTTCTCTCCTAGATGTTCTTGTGTAGCCAGAGAACGCACACCAGAGGGGTCGACCATCTATGAAGGGCTCACTCATGGAGATCCCCTATATCCACCAGGAACTCAATAAAAGTCACCCCATCATCAAAATCCAACTCAACACGGTCAATGATGTTAGATGGGTCATTCACGCATCTCCTCAACTGTGACATACGGAAAACATTATACACTCGGTGCATTTGTGGGGAAAGATATGGAAGGTACACCACCTCGCCAATTCAGCTATGAACCTAGAATGGTCTAATTAACCTTGGAGATAACATGCTGGCCCTGCCAAATCTATACAACCCTCGTTGAGGTGAGACCTGTAGGAGACATGGTCTCCCTCCTATCATCAAAAGACTTTTTTCTGCTCTGTGAAGCCTTCATCCACTCCTAGATGACATGAATATAGTTTGTGATAGTTTGTACCAACTCCAGACCCATAAGTGCTGACTGCACTAGGACTGTCCATCATAGAGGTGATTTGAACGTTCGACCGTATTGGTCCTCAAATGGTGCCATACTGATGGTGGAGTGATAATTGTTGTTTTATGTGAACTCCACTAAGGTCAAGTGATCCTCCCAACTGTGGCCAAACTCTAGGACGCATGCACATAGCTTATCCTCCATTGTCGGTATAGTTCGCTCTATCTGACCATCCGTCTAAGGAATAAAGGTGGTGCTCAAAAGTATCTGAGTCCCAAAGGCCTTCTATAATTCCTCCCACAACTAGGATGTAAAACGTGCATCACAGTCAGAGACGATCATTGATGACACCCCATGGAATCTCACAATTTTCTGAATTTAGAGGCATCCCAAATCCTCTATAGATCCCTACTATCATATAGGTAAGAAGTGGGATGACTTGGTGAGTCTATTAATGATCAACCAAATGGAGTCACATCCATTGGATGTACATGGAATCCCTATAACAATATCCATGGATATATCATCCCACATCCACTCCGGCACCACGAGTGGCTGAGCTAGGCCTATTGGAAGCTGATTCTCTGCTTTCAATTGCTGACATGTGAGGCATGGTGAAAAAATTATGCCAAAACCTTTTTCATCCCTAGCCACTAGTGAATAATCTAGAGATCCTGGTACATCTTATCCACACTAAGAGGTACCTCTAGTGGGGAGGTATGGAACTCCATCAACATCTCATCCCATTTCCCCACCGGTACCATGGTACATCCACTGAAGAGGATGATGTGCTCCCACATTCAAAAAATCCATAAGGTGCTTGTCCTAAGGATATCTGACCATGTCCAGTCTCATAGTCTGTGCCCCTAGCTGCAAATCCCTAACTCACAGAAGGAGTGGGTGAGTGAATTTCATAGACTAGTGATATGATACTCCATATCTATACAGAAAATATATCTACAACACGGATAGATGCTCTGTCGCTTCACTCAGAAGTTGTGGACACGAACTCCTGCTACGTTTTCTGCTACAGTGTTTCCCTTACCATGAGTTTATATTATCTCAAAGTCATATTCCTTGATAAAATCCATCCATCTTTGATGTATCTGGTTATGGTCCTTCTTTGAGAAGACACACTTGAGATACTTGTGATCCGAGTAAACCGTAAATCGTTCACCCATCAAGTAATGTCACCACACCATCAAGGTGAAAACTACTGCTAATAACTCCAGGTCATGGGTAGCATAGTTTTTCACATGTAGTCTCAGGTTCCATGATCCATAGGCATTCACTTCTTTCTCCTTCATTAATACACAGCCATGTCTGGTCCCTGATGCATCATAGTAGACTACTTACCCAACACCCTCTTTTGTATACTCATTATGGGGGAACTTGCCAGTCTCTACCTATGTTCCTGAAAGCACTATTGTCATCTCTCTATCCATCCGAAGGACTGTCCCTTCTTCAACAACAATGAAAAGGGTACCGCAACTCTGGAGAAGTTAGGGAAAAATCTCTGGTAGTACCTAGCCAAAGTAGATTTCCCTCTCCCTATGGAGATACAACCATAGAAACATAATTTGAAAATATTTCCCCACACTCTGCCACACCTATTGAGAACCAAAAACCCAAAACTCAAACTACCACGAGGGTAAGGTTAGCCGACTCCTCAGTGATCGGTTCTACCCTCCCACGCATGAGTTTATCTTGTGCTACCTAGATTTCATTTTTCATCAACCAATGTAAGCCCTATTCCAATGTCGTAGATAAATAACAATCTTTTTCCCAATTCAGTCAATATGAGTATGAACTGTGGATGCTTATTCCATACCCAAACTAGCATCTTAAGGCATCAACACTGCCACCAAGATGTTCCAACCGAAACTCTCACATCAAGGGTCAGATCAAACCATCAACATTTGTGTGATTATCGAGTCTCTTCCCAAATGTATCTCCATACATGCGGGTCAATTCAACAGTTTTTCCAGAAACTCTAGGTCTTGGACAAGATTCATCGAAGGAAGGAGTGATTAGTACCAATTCCTATTAATATGACTGAAAGTAGTAGACACAAACCATACCTTGAATCATTCCTAGAGCCCTTGGGTCAAACTCCTTGACCGCATTCATTTACTCCCTTCCCCTATCATTCAGCACCCAGAGCCTGGTGGGGACCACAAAGGGGGTGGTGTGAACATGTCGAAATGTACACCACCTAATGATGCTCTCCTAGATTTTCATCCACATATACATCCCTAGAGATTCATCAATACCTATCACATTCTCTTCTAAAAACATTTTACATGACCAAGTCGCTGATACCCGTGCCAGTGTCCTGCTTTCCAACTACTAACATTCACTAGTTGTATCCTGTCATCCAATGAACATTCAACCATAAAGGTTCTCTATAGCACCCTAACATAAGTAGGAATGTATAGAGTAATATTTCTAGCTTGGATATCCTGAAACATACCTCTCTCGGAATTCCTAGACCTGAACCACTGATCATATCATATACATCGAGTACCATGAATGGTCGGTACACCTCGATGAATACTCAGCTATTGAAATATCATCTTACCAAAGTTGTAGAAGTTTTAGGGACATCTCAACCACATCCTCAAGCTAGTTTGTAGCCTCCTATGAGTTGGGATCACCTTGGAACATGAGTAGTATCTAATGCTGAAACACATGTAATCCACTAATCCAACATGCGTACTCTATCAACACTACCAGTTGTATCTGCTAACCAATGAGAAGTGATACATTAGGAACACTAATCGAAGGTAGAATGTCGGGGATCAGTCCCTATACCAAATACTCATTACCATACAAACCATTCTCATGGTCATATATTGAAAAAACCAGCATCTAGGATCATAATATACTCAACGGGTGTCCCATCAAGGTGGAAAACATTAGCCACAGCCTCCAGATAGTCCTCATATACCAGGGAATATTTCTCACCTAGAAAACCCAGAGGCCTCTACCACTTGAACTCATACAACACACTCAGTTAGCGTGCACTGCCTGATAGTGTGGCTAGTGGAAACTACTTCCCATTGGGTGGTGGTTCTACTGGTAAACAACACACAGGTGCCAACATAGTAAGAGGTCCCTACACTGGATCCTCGTCGCTCGGTGGGTTGGCATCATGTACATTCCTGGTAATCCTTACTAGATATCTACACAGTGGAATCTTGATAAGGAAGAGGTGCACCACATTCATTATGTTATACCTGGTGATATGACTCTAATGAAATCCCAAGGAAAAATACTAAAAAACCCATGCAGTTGGAGTTTCTGTGCACTGAGACAGAAAGCAGAATTCAGGGTCCTGGTGTATGGTTACGTCAGCCACCGCACCATAACTGGATTCCCAAAACATGAAACCACACTCATAAAACATAACACTATTTACAAACTATAAAGATTAGATTCACGGTTCATCAGTAGAATCAAACACCTCTGATACCACATTATCATGACCCGTCCCCTAGGGACCATGCCATGACTACCCCAAGCCCACCTTCCATAGGCGCTGGGCTGGTGACCAGCACTGAAAGGCACATTCTATTGAACGGGGAGGCATTTCCTTTAAACCTGTAGAAACACATGGTCCAAAAAAACAAGATGAAACTATTATGTAAAATGCTGTAGTAAAATAGAGATGAATGTAAAGGGGCTAGAATAAAATCACAAGTAGAAAAGTACATGTACAACAGTAAAGAAGAAAATAGATGAAAAGGATAAAAGCAGCACTAGGATCGTCGACCCCAGATCCTACCAGAAGGGTAGGTACAGCTCAAGTTCAGTATTACCTATGTCATGTCACATCAAACAGTCCACCCTTGATCCTAACAGAAGGATAAGTTGAAATCACGATCAATATTCCATACGTCGGGTCACCCAAAATGGTCCACCTCTGAGAACTATCCATTCAAAACTCCCTGAGCCACGATCAATGTCTTATGTTGTATGCAAAAGACATAAGAAGGTTTGGGTGAATCCAGTGCATGGGTGAGTATAATGACACTCAGTAGGTACCCCGAGACTCTATAGGTCACCTAAAATTCGACAAAGGAAAAACCAAAAAACAAGACATCAACTCTACTTAGGAATATTCCCATACATATACCAAAGTTATCAAGATATAAGTATCTCAAACATGATGGAGGTATACCACAATGGTAACACCATGAAGGTAGATGTACAACACAAGTAACACTATGAAAATAATACCAAGAAGGTAAAAGTATTATTACAAACAGAGACCAGGGAAAACCAGGTATACAACTCAGATAAAGATGATTATGATGCTGACCCACATAGGATCGATATGATTGCTGATATTAATCCATGGATTCCCTAGGATCAAGAACAAGTAAAATTCCCAGTCATAGCATCGAACACCTCAACTGGTGGAGAACTCCTCCTTTATCATGTATAGTGGTCATACTGCATGACATAGAGGTGATTGCCATTAATATTGGACGGGTGAGGTAGTCATCCCCATCATATAACGTCGTTCTGCCGGGTCACACAGAGCAGCTCCACCACTGTGTCCTGTTGAGGTACTCCTCTCCATCGCGTACAGTGGTCGCTCGACACCATGGTCTTATGAGGTACTTCTCCCCATTGAGTACTATTTCCATTGAGTCACTATGAGTCCAAAAGTCAGTGGACATTAGGTCTCAGCCAGTCAAAGGGTTCCCTGAGTAGCATGCTTGGGAGAACTCCTCCCCAAGTGATCAGTCGTATTACAAGATGTAAAAAATCTCCCAAGAAAATAACACAATGATTTTCCATGTCATATGGGTTCCAACTTAATAGATGGAATGTCAACCGGATGCTCGGTCTGTGCGTTATTGGCATTTCAGTACAGAGGGACGGGTTAAATTCGGGTGCGATCCAACTTATCAATACTCCATGATTCTCCAAAACACTCATGGATTATATCAAAAGAACATTCTCTCTCCAAGGATCCCAATGCTAAAGAAGGTTCGTAAAACGGATGTTTGGTTCTTGAGTTAAGGCCCTTTAATTGTTTCTGGGCCTGGGCGGGCCCGCATCCAGTCTGACCCGGTCAGACCGACCCAGCTCCACTCGGTATTGGATGGGCCGTGGTGGAATGAGCCCACTGGGTCGAGGTATGGTCTCACTAGTAAAGGTTGGCACGCAAAGGGGCGGCCTGGCCCACAAGTGGGCCGTCCGCAAATGCGGTGGCCTGATAGGGTGGTATCCCAGAAGGGCTAGGCCCATTGTGCATCCTCCAAGATGCTCGGGACCATGCCGTGACTACCCCAAGCCCACCTTCCATAGGCGCGACCCAGTCGCCATGGATACCCCCGTAGGCGTGGGTTCTGCCTCCTCCGCCGCGGATTCGGCCACGGTCTCCTATGAATTAATGGTGTGTGGCAGCTTGCCACCCATCCCTTCCACTGCCATCCGACGATCCTACTTCCTTCTCCATTTTATGCAAATGATGAGTTGCGTCCCATTTTCACACCGGGGGTGCGCGACAGTGTGCCGCACCGCCTCTGCAGACGACCGGTGATGGCCGCCCTTATGACCTTCATGGATTCATTCCATGGAATATTCTTACGGTCTGTGTTGGTGTCTCATCTCTTTCATAGTCGGTTAGTGTCATCACGCTGATGGTTTTCCCCGGATGGCCGAAGGGTAACAAAGTTGCAGAGGGTTTGGGCTTGGTTCGTTAGGCCCATTCCCTCCATGTAATCTCATGATCAAATAGAGGATAAAATGGGTTTTACAAATTACATGAATTTATAAAAAAAATAAACACTTCAATGAAACCCTGTAGCAGCATTCCAAAAAACTAATGAATCATGGATCAACCCATTAGTCGTTTGACCCATGTTCTTATTATAATTTCACGAACAGGCATGAGGAAATAAAAAAATGCACAAAAGAAATAACGCCTACCTCGTAACCCAGTGGAGGGAATCCATGGCCTGAAGACAGATTATGTTCTCCATTTCCAAAACCATCTCCCAACATTGGAACACAAACTTTGTCCTTCAGTTCGTAGTTCAGTGTCGCCCGTTACTTCCCGTTAGGATCGGCTTCGTCCTCTATGTTTTTGGTTTCACGATGCTCTTTCAACACTAAGTTTCGTGGAGAAGATGTGTTGATACCTCTCCCTAAACTCAAAATATATAAGAGTGGGGAAGGATAAGTAACAATGTTGATTTTTTATGGGGCTCATCAATTAGGATGCACCCTAATTCCCCAAAAAGATCATTAATTAGGGGTGGTAGGTCAATCCATTCTTTTTCAGGAAATATCACTAGCTGTACCCCTTTTCTTGTCCATTGGAGGATATGAAATAAAATAATAAAATTATTTATTTAATTTCATTTAAAAAAATATAAAGAACCAACTTTTTCTCTAGACCTACTGTGATCAAAGTAAAGCCTCCCTTAAGCGAATATCAGCACTACGGATTCAATGGTGCCGTCATATTTTTAACTTGAGTATCAGTTCAAATGTTAGAATAATACTCATGCATTAACTGAACACATCTTAAAAAAAGTTCAATAAATTATTAACATTCACCCTCGACCCGCGCCGGTTGATGTTAGGATCTACCTAAGGAGTGAACTCCATAATGAACCCAATCGTACTCTAGGATTTTCAATCGGAGTTACCATTTAGATGTTAGGGACATTACAATAAAATAATTGCCACTTAATTATTTTAATTACGGCCCAAAAAAGACTTTCACTGGTGGCCAATGCCGGCCACTATTACAATCAGCCTAACGAAAGCATACCCTCACGAGTTTAGAGGTTGTAATTGATTTCAATCCGAGTTACCAATTGTGAGTGATTTGAATTAGAAAAATTAAATAATTTTATTAAATAATTTTATTTATTGTTATGCCATTTTTGGGTTTTCCTACTCGAGTCATATGCCAACTAAAAATAAGTAGGGCATATGGTAGACCTACCATCCTAAGTGCATTAGTACTCTCATATTTCTGATCCAGGAAACCGTTCAAGAGTTACTCCACGTTTTCAGAAAAACTTCTTACACGTGATATTTAAAGATTAAGAAAACATAGACAGATCATTTTGAGCACTCGAGGCCTCAGAATAATGGGATCTCAGATTTCGTGGTTTCAAAATAATCCAATATAACTAAAAAATTTATATGATAATTTTGGGAAATTAAAGATTAATAGGAAACACAATAACCTAATATATTTTTTAAAAAATGAGTATTAATTTTTCTAAAAATGGTTTATTCAAACTGGCATTTGTGGGTTTGTTTTAGAATAAAAATAAATTTTGATTCATGGTGAAATGAAATTTAGAATTACCCACAAACCATATATTTAATTTTATGTGTTTTACAAGCTTCATTATAAATGATATTATTAATAAAAAATTTAATTCGACTCTTGATGTTATTCAATTAATATTAAATTTTTGTTATCATTAATATTATGTGTGCGTTTGAAAATTGGTTACATAATGTTCTAGATTAATATTATTTATATATATATTATTGGTCTATTTAATATATATATTATAAGGGAAATAATTTCCCCCATAATTTATAATATATTATAATATTTTAGTTTTTAGAATATAATTTCTAATGGTTCATTAATTTTTATTATTAAATTCACTTTTACATGTTCCCTATCTAGTATAATTTCTTCCTTTTACATCACATTAATTTTCGTTATTAATAATGGTTATGATTGATAACCATTGAAAATTTTCTAATTTTCCTTAAAAATGTTTGTCGTATATACATGTCGAGTGATATTATTATTAGTAATCTACTTAAAAATATAGAAACTATGTTGTAGACTTGTTATTTATCAAATGTTCTGTTGTTTTTGTTATAATAATTATTATTTATTTGTATTATGGAGTTTTAAATTCTATAATATAATTTATAAGTTTTATAGATTATATAGTACAAAAATATTCTATATGGAAATACTTATATTGGTTGTTATTATTTGGAATACATTTTTGATCTATTGTAACTCTACAATAAAATATTGAATCGTGAACACTCGATCTATCGACCATGCTCTGAGTTTTTTATCACAACAAGCTTGTTATCCATTGTGATGTATATCCTCCACAAGAATAAGAATTGAAGGATTAAATTAATCTATATTTAATTTTTATTTTTTGACTTCTTCATTCCAGTTTAATGATTGAATATATATAGTGTAAAGAATATGTAATTTTATTGATAACTAGTTTTTAGGACATACTTTTTGAGGTTTTCACCTAGGATGGATTCAATTACTGGTTGAACTAAGACATTTATAATGGGACTTTTTTTCATATAAACGACGTATGTAATTGGATAGTCATATAGTGATGTATTTCATTGTGAAAAATAAATCCAATTTAACATAATTCAAATATTTTACAAAAATGTTTTTTATAAATTACACATTTATAGGTATTTAATTTGAAATGGTATTTTGGAATGATACAAATCATAGGATCTATCGTTTTTCATAACACTATATATTAATTAGAAAAATAAATAATTTTATAAGTGTGGTAAATATTATCTACAAGAAAAGTATGATATCAACATTTATTATGTCTAAATATACATAGAGAAAATCCATTTCATAGTGGATTAAATTCAAAAATGTTGGAATGGACTGTGTTTGATGATAATATAGACTATCTCAATCAATTACCAAAGGTTAGTGATTTCAGAAACTATATAGGTATTGTAACTATCACCTATATTATGTTAGTGTGGCTAGTTTCACTAAATAAAATGAATTTCAATTTTATTACGATATATATAAGTATAATTGACGTATATGGGCAATATTTAAACCTTAAAAGTAGAATAACATAATATATATTGTTACCTTACCTCTTATGATATCGTAGATTCATCCAATGTCACCGTTTGTATGTGTTGTTATGCATAGAATTCCATAATAAAATATTATACCACTAATTGAGTGTTGTTTGGTTCTTGTTTTGTTTTCTTAAATTATTACTCAATAATTCATTAATTCTACATTTTGGCATATAATCGAGAACTTGTTTGATCAGTAATGTTTTTAGTTTTTATTATGACTCATAATATGTACATAACTACTATATTTGGAATATGGGAGAAATAGAGTTTCATTTATTCTTCAAAATATATGGTGATCTATGACACATAAGAATAGGTGGATTTTATCATTAAGGATTTTATTTATTTTTATGATACTCCATTTTATGTATTATAGAATTTATTCAAGGGAGTGTATTAACAATATTCACTTGAATATAGTTATCCTCATACCTAATTGAAATATAGAAGTATTCTATAGAGAGTGGGAACCATGATTTCATAATGTAAAACCTGATTTTTTAATTAGACTAATTTTTATTAGTTATAGATTCATCACTTATATCATTAGTCGGGATATTTTAGAGAATAATCCAATGTAGTGGTATAAAAATATCTAGACTTATTTCACGGTTATTTTTTAATTTTTTTCTAAAGAGATAGATATACTTTCCTATTATATTTCTATAAATATATTTTCTCATATCATTTCTAATATATCCAATGGATGTGGAAGAATTATAGATTCACCATAAAATTCCAATACACATGGTATTTTCAGTCGATTCTATCAGAGCTGGTATATAGTAATTTCTTTTTTTTATTAGTTTATGAAATGAAATTACACAATATTTATTATCAAAAACCAAACTATGTCATTATAATGATTAAATATGAACACCACAATTGAAATTAAGTTATTTATATGATCATTGGTTCCTGGATGTTTTCATTAATTAACTATTAGTTTTTCTATAACCAGAAATGGGATAAAGTTGTCGATATTGTGATGAATTATATAAAATATAGACATAGGTATTATGAATACAATATAATTTCATTAGGGGGTATAAAAGAAAATTTTTAATGGATTCAAAATATTATATAATTCATTGATATTGTAACACAATTTTTAATATGATTGTATATAATATAATAATTTATTACAAACTACTTGAGGTAGTGTTTGTATGAAGAAAACAAATTAGTTTATTGTGATATATGAAAATAGAATATTGTTTAACATCATGTATTTCACTAATGATATTTGTAAAAAACCCCAATATGGTTGATTCTATCATATTTCATATTCTATTCAACAAAAATGATTAAATTGTGCACATAATCACTACAAGATGTTGACAATAACCAATGATCCAAAATACATAAATTAGGAATAATTTCCACCTATGAAAATTTCAAAAAATGAAATCAATTAAGTATATAATATGATTAATCCCTATATCCTTAAATAATGAAAATTAAAATAAATATGTTTCAAATATGTGTTAATAAAACATGGGGTAAAAGCACATTATACCAAAAAATTATATAATGTCATTTAATGAAAAAAGTAAATTTTTATTATTTCATACTAGTATGAATTATAATGCGAGATGGGATCCATATGTTATTGCTGATGAGGTCTATATTCAATAAAATCCTTGGATAATAAGAATACAGTATTATATCTCTAAATATTTCCATGTAATATGTGACTATCACCCAAACATCATTACCCAATAAAATATCCATATGAATGAATGAAAAATAATCATTAAAAATACTGATCCAACTAATATTTTATGAAAAAACATAATGTCTATACATGCATTGATGTGTATGTGTATAGTGTGACAAAATGAGTCAAATATGATTTCACCAATAAGTCTATAAAATAAAAAATGTAATACATTCCTTTTGTTGAGTTTTTAAATGAAAATCATAAAATAATTCCTTTTAAAATATATGGGAAACAAATAACTTTATCTTTTATTATCAGTAAATTTTAAAATATCTACTCAATTTTTCTTTGATTAACTACATAATTTCATAACCAATGTGAATATATCACATTAAATAAGAATGATGGTACACATGTTTTATAAGAATGACTATAATCATAAAAAAATTGTAATTAAATTGCATCTTACAAAAAAATTAGAGATTAATATAAACCAATTAAAGAAGATAATCAGGATCCAAAATAATAAATTCAGTGATAATGTGTTTAATAATATTAGTTATAATGTGTAAATAACACATAAGATACATGGAATAAGATCATTTAATAATAAATAATAATAAAACATAAATATTGTTAGCTGAAACTAATTAATAGATAGAGGAAATTCCATTACCTTTAGAAGGGGGGAGATGAACCTAGGTATGTTTATGTGATCTAAAGCCCCTCAATAATGATTTTCTTCAATAATTACTATTAACAACACAATCTATATTGATATATGTAAAGTGAAAAAAAACATTTCAATGGGAATAATTTTTTTACATAGTTCTCCCCCACTAGGATAATCCTACATGAACGAAATCTAGATATACATAAATAACATAGTAAAAAATTATTTTATTATATACAATGTGAATCCCCTATTAGTCAATTTATAAAAATTACAATTTTTAGAACTCACTAATCATCAAACTAATGTGTACCAATTATTCCTTTAGTATATTTTTTATAAGAATTAAATCAAAATTAATTAATCAAAAATTGGCATCTTTTAAATATATTTATTAATTAAGATGATGAAATTCACTTCAATAGTGAAATTATTGGGAATATTATAATGATATTATGAATCCCTATTAATTAAAAATAACGATCACTTAATAAGTAATCTAATAAAATATCTCCCATTATATTATATTTTCTGTTAATAATTGTATTTTAAAATAATATGTTATAATAAATAAATTAATCAATTTACTCTATTAAAATCCATAACCATTCTATTTTTAATATCATAAATTATAAAAATTAATTCTATTGAGGCCTTATTTATATGTAAAACTGTACCCTTATATCCTCATGGAATTCATCTTAACACAACTAATTCATAGAACCTTTATATATTCAACACCTCCCCTTTGTTTGGTGCCACCATTTTCATTATATATACTAACACTCAAAATTATATCTTCTATACATAGAAAATAATATAAGTGTCACCACTCTATTATAAATTTATCAATATTTTCCAATAAATTATAGTTACAAGAACAACATTTTTCAATGAATTATATTTTTCCGAACATCGGTTTTCAAAAAAAAAACAAAAACAAACACTAGATTCGCTCTGTATTTATATAAAATATTCTTGAAAAAAAACATCCTCATGTGATTTTTTCTCGGGTGTCATCAAGGATTTTTTTACTTATGAAATATTATCATATTTCATTTTAAAAAACTATATTCACTAAATAAATTAGTGTTCATGGATTATTCACAATATCACACCTTATGGGTTTGTTTAAATCATATTAGTCATCTAATCAATTTTTTGATTTCCATCACTACATACACACAAAATCTCTTGATGGAAATTATTGACTTATATTATAATGAAACCTAATACCACACAAGTCTTGATTTTTGTGATAATATATGATTCATTAAATTGTTAAAAATAAATCAATACATTTATATCTTAGTCACAACATTGTGATTGAACTACTTTCTAACAATTTATTTTCTTATCTAGAAGAATCATATCTTCCCATGGGTTATCATCGAAGAACTCTCCCCCATTTATCATCATTGAAAATATACACATTCACTTTTATGTTTAATGAAATAATTTTTCTTCATCTATTTAATAATTATGTCTCTATCATTTACAATGAAAACATATGCCATTCAATTATAGGACACCATAGAATGAAAAAGTATCATCAAATGGGTTAATCAATTACAAAACGTCAGATATGGGGGTTTGACATTAACATTATTTATTTTTTGTGAATCAACTAGAAAATATCTATGGGTAATTAAATTTTCATATTTTCTATAACTCCTATTAGGTATACGCATAATCTAATTTCACCAAAACATGATCAAATTTATCATTTAATATGTGGCACATGATTTCAATATGCATCAACAATGGGTGATTTATTGGTATCTTTAGAAATGATAGATATTTATTTTTTTTGTTTTATATCAATTAAAAAATTCACCTAAACTCAGTGATCCTAATAAAATTTCATCATGAATAATAGTTTCATGAATGACGGATTATATTCATTTTATTATATAATAAGATTGATTTATCCTTTTTTACTATAAACAATGAAATGGATGATTCTTCAAGATAGTTTACATTCAATAATTATATTTTTATTTCCCTTCTAAATTTTTCTATGCCACATTTATATATCATAGAAACTCATTATCAATTTTTTGTAGATAAATAAAATGTAAAAAGAAAATTAATTTAATATAATTCTATTATACATGAAATTATTTTATGTGGATATCTTTTTCATCAATCTAGTATCTTAGTAAAAGAAATATATATAAAATATTCACATATGTATTCTATTATTTAAAATTTTGTTTTACGGATCTTCCAATATTCTATGAGGTTGTACTCTCTTTTTTCCTCAACCATTTTCATCAACATCCATGTATCAATGGGTATTGTCAATTCCATGAAATCTATGATTCATAATAACATTAAAACATACATGGAATATTTGTAGTGTGAGATGAATATTCCAGGACATCAGTGTACCACCTATAAACTAAGGATAAAATTAACCTCTATAATCAGTGACATTTCTATCACAGACCTCATGAGATTTTAAACCTATTTTTGTGGTATTTATTTGAAAATTGAAATATTTTTTCATCAATGCATATGTGATCCATGATCTATTGAACAATATCATTATATAAACTCCTATATATAAATTACGAAAACATTCACCATACAAAAAACAATGATTATTTATGTATTAATAATTTTTATAATGCCATAATATTGGTTCTATCTTCCTGATAAGAATATTCTTATTCAATATATAAACATTTTTAATTATCATAATGGGAAAAAATCATCAAACGTGATATATAATTATTATTCAAGAAATATATTATGGAATGATTTAGTAAAATATATCTAGAAAATAATGATATTATTCAGTATAGGTATGGTCAAGAATTATATAATTGATTCCAATCAATATATGAGATAAAATTATTATCATATATTAATACCATAAACATTATTGTATTCCTCGCACAAAATGTGTATCTTCTTATAAATATT
The DNA here is from genome assembly GCA_963277665.1 of Viscum album. Taxonomy (NCBI): domain Eukaryota; kingdom Viridiplantae; phylum Streptophyta; class Magnoliopsida; order Santalales; family Viscaceae; genus Viscum; species Viscum album. The sequence continues at coordinate 418,868,407 of OY728127.1, read as the reverse complement.
CAATCTTTTTTAATTAATTATTTAATAGAAATTAAACACGATTTCGATGAAATTATTTCCCACTACATAATAAAATTAAATCAAGTTTGATTAATATAAATATTTTTGATCGGTTAATGTACCTCTTTGACACAATTAACATCTTTAGTACAATTTTATACACATATGGTCAATAATAGATATGATATTATTATAATATAGTTACAATATTCTCCTTGAATCCATAAATAGTGCATAATCACCCATTATATTTTGCGGAATTATTTCATATAAACATGTCTTGTTAGATTTATATGATGATCTATCATCACTGTTTTCATCATTCTGTCTTATTCAAATACCAAAAAACCACATATTCACTTTCTATGATTCTATCTAACCCAGAAATATCATTTATAAAAATTCAACATTCTAATAAATGTATAATTAATTCATGTCTATAATCCTATTATTAGTGAAAAGACATAATTATTATATTACTAGATTTGATACCACTGAAGGGGTCCCAAATTTTCTCCACAGAAAACCTATAAAATCAAAAGGAAAAATTGGATCCCTAAAATTATCCAAGAAAATTTATGTTTTAATATTTATATTGGTATGAAAAATATAACCCTTAAACAATGTCAATATCATTAATTGCGATCTTCTACAACATAAAATTCATTTTTTTATTTAACATAAAGACATTTTCATCATCCATATGAAATCCTTCTATGAATAAATCATTCAAAAAAATTCTTGGTAAACTAGGGAAAAAAATAATATAAGTGTGAGATCAAATTCTCAGTAAGGTTAAACCTATGAATTAACAATTGATTGTCATCAGTGATTATAATAAGACAATAAACCAAAATGAAACATAATCAATTCTAAAGGGAAAAAGGTAATAATTTCAATACCCATCAATACATTGTTCATAAAAATTGAAAACATTTCATATTGATGAAACAGAAGAATGAGTAATCATAATCAACAACAAAGAAAAATGTTACACCCATCTGGGTCAATAGAAAACATTTTTGACCATAACATGCATAATTAAACAGTATTAGTTTCATAGTACATTATCATAATGTAAATTAAAAGATGTGATTATCATTATGGTTTTCTTCCATCTCTAGAGTATCCAATGAATTGTGTGGCTACCATGGACCAACACATCAGTTGAATATCATAGAACCTCCCAAACTTGTATTATAAAAGAACCACCAATATATGGTTATCACATAACCAATCATTCATTTTTATAATGGACATACCTATCACCATAATCGTTGGCCAAAAACCATATCATTAATAAATTACATTGATAATTAATTTTAAATAAATAATTGAAACAAAATAATTAATTTTAGAGTTTTATAAACAAAAATAATATAAAATAGTCCCAAAATAACCTCATTGAAACCAAATTATCACATTTAAAGGAAATGGGATCCATAAAAATCTCTTATAATCATGATTATCCAATGAAAAAACTAGTTCTTTGACAATCTCATTGAATCAATATTTGTCGAACTAGATAAATAATGATGATTGTATCATAAACAATATCCCTATTTGAGGATAATTTACATCATGGAATATTGAATTTAATCAAATTAAATACAATTAAATGATCAATAATAAATATTCTTGAGGAAAATAACATTTTTATGTTGATAATAAACATGAAAAACTAAAATTTCCAATATTTTGGCAATTTATTTATTTTAAAACATAAATTGTTAAAAATACTAAACTATTATAAGAACATAATAGACATGGAGTAGGAAAATAATTTCATGTCGTACTCCTAAAAATTAGATTTATTTCCAAATATTTTGTAATGTGGGTCCAATGTGGCCAATTTGGACAATGTTAAGAAAAATAAATATGAAACAAAATTAAAATAAAGTCAAATTTCTTGAAAAATATCTTAAATAAATATTTTTTGATTAGAAATGAAATTTTTTAAAAACAATTTAGTAAACATGAATATGGAAGAGAATGATACCATGTATAGAATAAATGAAAATATCAGTTTTACATATAAATGATAGTCATGAGGTATCATGAATCAGTAATGGAGGAAATGGAAATAAATATTATTAAAAAAAATTATAAACATTTTATAATAATTATTTGTTCATCAAAAAATTATATTCATATGGTTTCCTTTAATATATTTTTTACGATAAAAAATATAGAAAAAAACTGTAACATTAATCAATTTCAAAATTTCTAACTATTTAATCATAAACCCTACGAATGAATAAAATGAAATGACACACTATATATCATGAACATAAGTAGTTACATAATAAAACACAAAAAATATATGTTCATAATCCTCATAAACGAATATATGGTTATATAATAATATATGTTGCAAAGAAGTCAATTTTAGACCAATAACACTAGTAATTGATATAAATTGATGTGAGAATTAATCAATGAATCAATTACATTTATAAAAATTAATACACCTAAAATAGGTGGATATAAAAAAGTTGATAAAAGAAATACCTTAATACATAATATTATAAAATAAATGTTAATTATGAATAAATATAACCCAACATAATCAAATTATGTTATTAAATTATTTTTTGTTTGTAAAATTACATTTCATATTCCCATGGATAGGTTAATTATAATTTCATCCCCAAATAAAATTGTGAAATTACAAACAATGAAAAAAATTGGATTAAATGATAAAAAATAATCTAAATATACATTAAAACCAATTCAAATAAAAATTTATCAATAAAAATAAATTAGATGAAAACTCAGTTTTGAATTAAAATTTATTGTTTTCACTATTCATTAAATTATGAATTATATCATAATAATACCAAAATTTTAACCAAGGTAAATTTTTATGTCCCGCATCCAAAAAAGAATATTTTTTTAAATATAAAAATTAAATGTGAAAAAACTATATTTAAACAGGTTTCTCCATCAAGATGAGGAAAAACTACCTTCTAAAAAATATTATTGTATTTTATGACTAAAATTGGATTTATTCTAATTGAAAACCTCTAAAAGATAATAGAGTAAAATAAAAATATTTAATAAACAATTTTAAACATAATATAGTCAGTTCTATTCGTTTTACGCCAATATAACATCTATGTGATAATTACCAAAAAAATTCAAAATTATGTATTTTTTTTGGTATCTCTTAATCTTGTGTGTGACATACTATTTTAGAGAGACAAGTTTTTCTGTGTCGGGTACACTACTGGACAAAACATCCCATTTTAAGTAAATTTGTTATCTAATTCAAAAATATTAATTGATATGAAAATGTGTTATTCTATAATTACATAGGATGTTACTTCCTTCCACCTTTTGGAAAAAAAATTCGCGCTATTTTAAATTTCTGCTCAGTAATTGTGGTTTAACTTTTCAAAATTAAATCATTGAAATCATACTTCAAAAAATGTAGTCAATAAAATGAACACTATAAATTAAATAAAATGAAGTAAAAAAGGTCACTCAAGATAATAAAAACAATTATTATATATAGGAATATATATATATAGATGAAAAACTAACCATCTTGTTTTGATGGAGATTGATGGAAAATATGATATGGAGAATTTTAGAAATAATAAAACCGGAAACACGTGATGGGTAAAATAGTCATTGAATTCATTGAACCTGAAGTAAACATAATTTTTTTTAGAAAATTTTCATTAATTTGATGAATTCATTTACTTCATTGACTATGAACATATGGAAATTAACTTACATGAAAGGAATAATTTCATCCTTTAATCAATGTCCACCACAAACTCATCTTTTTTCTAAATGTTAATTATTTTAAATGAATAAATTTATATAGAATTACATAATCAAAAAAATATTAAATATCCATTTCTCCTATCATTAATCATTAACCAAAAACCAAATTTATTTCGATATGATTTGATTATTCATCAAGAATAATAATCCTCTATAATAAAAATGACGACTTTTAATATTCAAAATTCAATAATAATACACAATGTTCCAAATAGACCCTTCAATAATTAACTATCCTTAAAATTACATTGAATAATAAAATAAAATATTCAAACCCAAAATTCATAAGGGTTTGATCACATAGTCTTCTAGGATAAATTTTTATATTTCTATCAAAATATCTTAAATCACTATTAATGCCTCATTCCCAAAAGGAATTAACATAATCATATATTTTCCAAGATAGGATAATAACTTCCATATATATCCAAATTCCCCATAAGTCCAAAAATTAAATCATACATTCTTACAAAATTTATTTAAACAGTTATTCCTTAAATAAAATCCATTATTATTCTATTTTCCTTAGGCATAATGGGTTCCGAAACTGGGGAACGTATTCTAAAATAAAAATTATCACATAATCCTCAAATAATTTTCCAATACCAAGGATAACCATTTGATAAAACATAGGTTACCAAAATCAAATTATTTTTATATTATCAATCAATTCAAAAAAAAAATTAATGTCATATAGACCAGGGACATCATGGAGGCCAATGTTAATCAATTCACCCTTGTCGCCCTTCAGTTATGGGTTCGAACCTAATGGCTTTTCCAGAAATGGAAGGTTGTCACCAATCATGCATGATATCATTTTTCTAAAAAAATTAGCATTATTATAATATACTCTCAATATGATATAAAATCTTCTAAAAGAACCATAACATTTTTTAGACATAATGGGTGTCTTATATCGCTTATATGCATCCTAACTCACAATGACCTCAAAATAATAATTCATTAATCCTTATAAAAATTAAATATTTTTTATTTAACTATTATTATAATTAATATGACTAATCATAAACGAAAAAATACCGTACCTTGATCATTTTTTCCACTTGGTATTATCATTATTTTGTTCATTTTGATAGAAGTTCCATGCATTCGAATAATGAATTAGATATTAATCAAAATCACTTACTTCATTTTTGAAAATACACCTTGTATAACATGGGTCATATGTGTGTTCGCATATAGATATTTTTTGGAAAATAATCTTGTATAACATGTAATTTCAAAACATATGAAAATACTATCTTTTTATAAAACATTTGGAGTTAGTTTGAGTTGAAACATTCTATCAATATTCCTTTCAAAATACAATATGTATGTGCTGAATGAAAATAGTTTTAATAGAATATAAAACAAGGGGGCATTTGTTTATCCTGTTTAATAATAATATTAAAAATCATATTATTATTCATCATCATGTGATAAGGTCAAATATCTAAAATATCATTAATAATATTTACGTTTTTTAAAAATATGAAAATATTTTTAAAAATAATATTTGATTAAAAACCCATGATCCACAATGGTATGGAGGTATAGTGGAGCTGTTTGATATCTCAAACAACTTCTTGAAAGTGAGTTATATGTTAGAAAATGTTTAGAATCATCCAGACAAGACAATTAATTAATTATTCTTATTAAGTCATTAGGATGTGAATGGAATATTGTTTGAGAACCTCTTCTATCCATTTGAAGATAGATTTAATTTATCAAAAAAAAACATATAGAATAATGATTTAAAAAAAATAGAAATATAATTCTAACATATGTTTAACCAAAAGTCATAATACCAAATTTTTTCTATTCATTTCATATGATACCAACAATAATGCCCTAGAATTATACATTAAATAATATTCAATTGAGTCAAGAATTAACATTGAGTATCATTTCAGGTTTAATTTATTAGAGAATTAGGACATTGATATTTCATAACAAATAAAATTTACTCAATGTGTATAAAAAAAATAGCATATATTTCTTCCAAAATATGAAAATTTTAAAAGTAAACATGATTTCATTTTCTTGATAAAAATTTTCTGGACTATTTCGTTTTTTTCATCCTTATACCATTTGAAAACATTTTTAAAACATGGGTTGACCACAAAATTCATAGTAATGGATATCTAATATGGAATGAAAAAATTAATCCATAAATATTTATAAACCCCTGAAATCATAATATTCAAGAAAAACTGTATAGAAATCATAAATTAGAAATGTATCTTCTGGAATCCATATCATATTTACATAGAAGATTTCATAGCTACATTTGGGAGTAACATTCAAGGTTTCATTTGGAATACCCATCATAGTATATTCTCAAAATATCTTATAATAAACCTTATCGTTTAACTCTATATCATTACCCAATGCATTATAGAGCTATCAAAGGGTCACCCACCATTGGGTTATCATTGAACCACCAATATACCTAATAAATACCAAAGATCCATAACATAATAATAACACATTAATCATGTATAAAGGGAATCAAAATTAAATTTATAAAGTACAATCATATGAAATAATATCAAGATACTGATATAATCAATACAATATAAAAACAATTTTCAATACCAATGAACTAAAAATGAGAATATGTTATTTAATTTTCATTTGAAAACATTACAACATATAGAGGAATCCAAATACCAAATAAAGCATACAGCAGCAGAATGGTCGTTATCACTGTATATGTTAAAAAAGTATTCATTTTTACATTCAGTAAAACACTTCATATGAAAATGATTAATTTTTATAACAATTTAATGAAATTAAACTTCAAATGGCTTGATTATACTCTTTTTTAATGTAGGTGGTGTATATTATCCAAATACACCTCAATGAGAGGAGAATGAGATGATGTCCCTTACGGTGAGTATGAATCACCACATAAAATGTTAATAATACAGAATAATAAAAATAAATTAATTTATAATTTCTTCTTAATCCCTTTAATTATTAATATTTCTTTTATATCACTTATTATCATGTCAAAAAAAATTAAATGATTTTTTAATTTCATATCTTATGTTTTATCGACATTTAGTACATGAGTATAAAATGAATATTGTTTTAATGTCACTCATCCTTATTTTCGTATGTCCATAATCAATAGAATAATATTAATTTATAATAATACATATTATACATAAATTTTATTTTATATATCAAAAAATTCAATTATTTTATGAAAAATAATCAGCATTACAATCATGGAGACGGTAGGTTGTACAAACGCATGAGTAATGTTTTCCATTTTTAATTCATCATTATTGAATGAATTTAGGTAAAAATTTTATATCTATTTAATGATAAATAACATCATTAATATCATATTAATCATTTATATATACTTATATATTAACATACAAGTTATATATTAAATAAAAATGAGTCGTAATGCTTCATGCAAGTGATAGTTCTTAGAAACACATGAATGACATTATCATTTTCATGAGAACATAATGTAAGAATTTAACTGATATAAAATTAATATATAATGAATAATATGTCATTAATATCACATATGAACATTAATTCCATTATTATAACCTGTCTTGAGAGACGAGTATGCAAAACTAATTAGATAGGTTTTTGGAGGTGATAATTCACACGTACGGACGGATGATTAATTACATTCCAATTTGATGGAAGTGGAGTATTGTTTTCATGATGATAATATCATAATAACATATCAGTATATTTATCATATTTTAGATACTATCCCATCATTATTGGAGGATACATGAAGTAAGTGGAATAATCAATAAAATAGAAATACTAAAATGGTTTTTAATGTGTGAGTATAAGTGAAGAGTGGGTACGTTTTTATAGTTGATGGGAGGGGAACTCTTGAAAAAAAATAAAATATTAAATTTATATTAATTAATTTTTCATCCGAATTATTCTAAATTTAGATATCTATGTGATAATATGAAAAATGTTCATAATAATTGAATCCAATGATTTTTATATGTTTATTTATTTTATTTTAAACCTTATCATTTCAGTTTACCCTTAATTATTCTCTATTAATTATAATTGTGGTAAAAACATTTCAAATATTTAGAGGATAAAATTTTTAATTATATGGGGAGTATTTTACAAAAATAGACAATTAATGAACATTTAGACCTTATAATGATAATATTGTTATTTTAAAATATATTTTTTGTCTAGATAATTTTATAAATTATTAGTTTTATAAAATACCATTGGTTTGAATTATAACAATATTCATTGTATTTAATTCAAATGAAATCTAGATTGTGAGATAAATTTTAAGCAACCCATTTAATAGACTTATATGATATCATATTCATCTATAAAATTCAGTTTTGACATATATTATTTCATATATTAGTTATTTTAATATATATAATATCATTTATTTGATTCATTCATTAATAAGGTAATAACTACGTCCTAATTTTGTCATAATTAAATATAATTATTTAATGTCTAAAAATAATCAATAAAATACAATGATGTAGCTAATTTTGGTAGCTTTAAAATTTAAATTTCTTAGTCAATGTTATATCTAATAATACCCCATATAAAAATGGTTTTATTAATAAGAGTCATGTTTATGATAATTTTTTCCAATACATTAAATTAAATGTTATAAATATCATAATCACACCAAATTGGTTTCCAAAGGAAAAATTTTCATCTGAAGGGTTTTCTTGGTCGACTATATGTCATCCAATAAAAATAATACAAGATTTATGGTCTTTTTGTAATATTATAATATTATTTTTACCAGTATATAATTAATTTCCCCTTTATCTATGGTAAATAAAATAATGAAAATATTATTCACCAATAATTATTTTGATCCTATTAAACCAATTTTTTCTTAATGATTATAATAATGAAGTTTATTTTTTTTGGAAAATTAAATGCATAGATGTTTCAAAAAAAAAATTGAAAATTAATCCTATTATCGGAATGAAAAAATTGATTTTTTAAATAAGTAAAACCATCAAAATATTCAGATGTGTTTATATCAAATTTCAAAGAGAAATTACATCCAATGACGATAATTGGATGAAATGATAAAACCATAATTTTAATATACATTAATATAAACTAAATAATATTATATCCATTCAAACAAATTAGACAAAAAGGTAGTTTCTAATTAAAATGTAGTATTTTTTACAATATATTATAAAATGAATTTTATCATAAAAATACCATAATATTAACAACACAAAAATTTGTTGTCCCGCTTCAGGAGAAGAAGTTTATTTTTTCAGATAAAACATTTAAAAGTTGAAAAAACTATATATAAATAGGTTTATCCAAGAAAAGGGGGTAAGGCTACGTTTTAAAAAATATTAGAGTTTTTTATGATTAAAATTATATTCATTCCAATTTTAAGCCTCTCAAATTTATTATAATGATGAAAAAATTTGTAACCATTTGTAAAAATAATATAGTAATTTTTTCCCAACATTTTAATTACCAGGAGATAAAAACTATAAAATATTAATACTTTATTATTTTTTGGTACATCTCAATCCGATGTGAAACATTATATTTTGGAATAACCCGTTGTTGCTTGTCAGGTACACTACTGAACATATTCCCCATTTGACGTAAAATTTATATCTTATTCATAAATATTAAAAGATATGAAAATTTATTATTCTATAAAAACCTAGGATGTTACATAATTCCCCCCGTTTTGAAATGAAGTCTTAAAAATTTAAAATTTGGGTTCAGTAACTAAGGATTCAGTTTTAAAAATTACTTCATTGAACTCCTATGTTAGAAAATAAGATAATAAAAGATCCACATTAATGTAAATAAAGTGATGTAAAATGGTAACAAGAAATAATACATGCTAGAAATATATATAGTAAGACACGATTATGGATGAAAAACTAACCATCATGTTTTCACAACCCGTCCTCGAGTCCCATGTCAGGACTACCCCAAGCCCGCCTTCCATAGGCCAGGGGATGGAGACTAGCATCAAAGGCGTAAATCCATAAGCTGGGAAGGCATTTCCCTTATAAAACGTAACACACAAAACCAAAGTACAAGCGGAAGAAAACAATAAGTAATGTAGTATAACAAGTGTGTTGAAAATACAAAAGGTCCGCAAATACAAGCCCAATAAGAAGGTACAACTACAACTGATGAAAGTGAAACTGAAAAAAAAAACAAACAACTGAACGGGGAAAGTATCTTCTGGATTGTCCTCCAGGTTCCTACTAGAAGGGTAGGTACATATGGTCTCCTCATCACTCCACATCCATCAGACTCCACCGGGTATCGTCTCGTCATGTGGTCCACCTCTAGGTACTGTCCAGTCCTCGTACTCTCAGCCTCAGTCAGCGTTGTTCGTCGTCTGCATCCAACAAAACGTGGTGCGGGGATTGACCATGCAGGGGTGAGTATAACGATACCCAGAAGGGACCCCAAGACCCTCAAGGTCTCACAAAATCCAGAAAGAATAAATCAGAAAGAATGGTTTTAACGGCTAACGATTACTTAGTTATATGCCCATACATATACCAAAGTTATCAAGTAACCCATCTCAATCATGAGGAAAACATTATGGTCAATGAATCAGCTCAAACCATGATTCTTATTCATGATGTCGAAACCACGGAAGCTGGAGAACTCCTCCTTATTCAATCATTATAGTCCTATCATGACTCTGAGGTTCTCTATCCTTAGACTACTGAGGTACTCCTCTTGTAGGGTATCGTGGGTTTGCCTCCTAACACTGTAGCGCTCCCCCCCATGGGTCTACCGCCTCACACAGTAGCGCTCCCCCTAATAACCAATAGAGGTACACCTTCTGTCATGTACCATGGGTCTGCCGCTTCATAACGTAGCACTCTTCCTCCATGTTTCTGCTACCTTACACAGTAGTTCTCTCCAATGGGCTAGTAAAGTCACTCTGAAATTAATCAGACAAGTAGTCATTAGGTCTCATTCAACTACAAGGTCTTCATACTGCGTATGCTCGTCTCCAGGAGGATCCGCTCCACGAGTGACTGTTAGATACTCAAAGTGTCACAAATTCCCACTAAGATGTATCTCAAAGGACTGCCACATCATAGGGGTCTCAACGCAACAGACAGCGCGTCAATCGAACGCCCGGTCTGTGAGTTATTAGCCTTTTTCCCAGGGGCCCGGTTGGTTTCGTGTACAAACCAACCCGATCGTATCTCATATGTACCCAAAATCCCATGGGGTATACTCATAGGTACCGTTCCTCAATGAAATTACCAACGCTGCTGACGATTTGTCAAACGGACGTCCGGTCTGAGTGTTATTGGCTTTTTCGTTCCAGGGGCACGATTGGTTTTTGAGCTAAAACCAACCCGACCATAATCCAACTACGTCTGAACCTCAAGTGGAGTATGCCAAAAGAACTGCCTCATCAAAAAAAAACCACCGTAGTTGACAGTACGTCAATCGGACGTCCGATCCTTAAGTTATAAGTGTTTCTGCTCCGAGGGCCCGATTGGTTTTGGTTTCGAACCAACCCGTCTATTTTTTCAATGTCGTCCAAAACTCACATAGAGTATCGCCAAAGGAATTCCTTGATATTAGGGTCCCAATTCCGTAGATGGCGGGTCGATTAGATGCACGTTTGTGAAGTTATTCACATTTTAGTGAAATGGGCCCGGCCTGTCTAGCCCGGTGGGGTAGCGGGTCGGCCCGTCCTGGCTCGGCGGTTCCAAACCGGCTAAGGGGTCAGCTCGGCCCGAAAATGCATGGCCCGGTCCAGTGGGGCTTGACCCGACCCATGGCAGGCTGCCCGGTCCGCGCAAGGGGACGGTAGTCGGCCTGCCGCGGCTCGACCAGCTGGCCGGACCTGTTCATGGGGGTAAGACCCCTGGACTTCTCTAACTGGCGGCGCCGAGTGGTGCCTCCCTCTTGTCTAGCTGGCGGTTCATCACGGCGCGAGTGGCCCTCAGTTTCGGGCCATGTTCCCTTCATCACGGCACCTTGAGAATCGATGCTTCTTCCGCCCGACCGGCCTACGAGCCGACCGGTTCATATGCCAAAGCGGTCGGCCCTGGGCAGTACGCGGTTCTCCGCACCATGGCGCGATGGGGTGTTGCGGTTCCACCAGCCCTCCCGTCTATGGTCGTCTGGTCTTTCATTGGCCGGGCATCTCGTGGTCACAGGCCGCATTCTCCCTTCTGGGCAGCACCCAGTGTTACGGTCTTCTTCGGGCCGGCGCACGACCGACGTCTTTGGTCGTTGATGCTTCTTCCAACACCGCCTCTATCACCAAATAAAACCAACAAGTATGGGGTAGGTTCAGGATATGTTTGTACGTACCGAAAACTCCTCATTATTACGTTAACAATTCAAAAATTTACACACCGCAATATGAACGACGGAGTTCGGAGAAGAAAAAAATGAACAACTCTAATCAACCCCTACCTCGAAATAAGGTTCTCTTGTAGTTGGTGTCGCAGGGTGGAGGCATCAACTCATTGACTTCGGGAAATAAGGAGCCGAGGATGGAGCATTGTTTGAGTTCCATGCTGGTGGATCCTTCTTCATTGTCTTGGAAGAATATCGAAGGAGTTGATCGACGCTCCTCATCGGTTCTTTGTTGGAAGGATGGTGTACTTCGTTGAGAGAAGAACACTGATTTTCTAATTTTCCAGAGCATTCCCATGGTTTCCCCAACACAATAAATTCCCCCGAAAAAAATATCTAATGAAATTATTTTATTCACACATGTATTTCAAAAATCGAACTCCCTAATTAATTAATTGGAGAGTTTGATTAATTAATTTAAATTTGTTTCCAAAAATTAATGGGAGTGAAATGGAGGTGGAAAGCCACAGATTAATGGAGGAGTTGTCAAATTAATAAGGGGGTGTTAATGGGGAGTTAAGGGAAGGTGAAGGGTTTGGATTCGTGTGGGCCCCACCACACTAAATCCTCTCATGGGAGGTTATGTGTGTGTAGGACCCACCCTTAACTCCCCATGGGTGGAAATAACCACCACTAAATAATAAAATTGTGTACCAACATTTTTATTAATTTAGTATGAATTCCTTAAAATATAACATTCAACCTGCATAAAACGAAACTGCGCTAAAGGTCCCCTTAAGCGAATATCAGCACTGCGAGCTCATCGGTGTCCCCAATTTTTAATTCCGAGCACCGGTTCAAAAGATAGAAAAAACTGCACGTACGTTTACTGAACGTACCTGAATAAAACATCAAAAATTGATTCTGGGCACACCGGGCATCAGAATCAGGTGCCGTCAGAAACTACGAACATGTAAAATTCAAAGAATTTATTAAAAGAATTCCCTTGACATTTTCGGTTCTTTACATTACCCACACCTCAGGGATTTACGTCCCCGTAAAGCTACAACACACACTAGGGAAAACAAATGAGGTACTAAGCATGCATTTGTGCCTCCCGCTCCCATGATCTCTCCTAGAGATTCTCATGCTGCCAGCGAATGTGCACCCGAGGAATTGACCATCCACGTAGGACCTGCTCCTTTCGATCCTCAATCTCTACTGGGACCTCTGTGAATGTTTCCTTGTCATCGATGTCCAACTCCCTATGGTCGATGATGTGTGGCGGGTTGTGGAGGTATCTCCTCTACTGAGATACATGGAAGATGTCATGCACCCAGTGCAACTGAGGTGGAAGGGACAGGCAGTATGACACCTCACCTACTCTGCTGACGACCTGGAATGGTCCGAAGAGTCGTGGAGATAACTTGCCACCCTGTCCAAATCTCCATAGACCTTGTCGAGGTGAGACCCATAGGAAAACATGGTCACCATCCTCAAACTCCAGTGGTCTCCGTCTCCTATCAGCATAGGACTTCTGTCTAGTCTGTGCAGTCTTCATCTGCTCCTGGATGATCTTCACCTTCTCCGATATCCTCAAAATGTGAACATTGGTTAACCTCTGCCTCAGCTCATGAAAGCTCTGATGGCATCACTCTGACCACGCGAAGGGTTTCCCCTTCATCGTCAATTATAAAAGCAGTGCAGCAACTCTGGAGAAGTCTTGATCAAATATATGTATGACCGACTCATGAGTGATCGACTACACCCACTTATGCATGATTCCATCCTATGCTGTCTGGGGATTCCTTTTCACCGACCAAGGAAAACACATCCCAACATTATAGGTAAACCACAATCTTTTTTCCTAATACAATCAATCTGTGTATGAACTGTGGTTGCCAAGTCCATACCTAAACTAACGTTGTAAGGCCTTAATGCTGTCACCAAGAGGATCCAACGGAATCTCTCATCTCAAGGGTCAGATCACACCATCAACGTATGTGTGATTATCGAGTCTCCTCCCAAACGAATCACCAGACGTTAAGGTCAAGTCAATGGTTTAACCGGAAACTCTTGGTCTGGGACAAGATCTGTGGTAGGAACGAATTATTCGTACCTATGTCTATTAATACCGTAGCTAGTAAAAGACATAGACTGTACCTCGAATCATTCCTAGAGCCCTTGGGTCACACTACTTCACCGCATAGAGCTACTCTCTTCTCCTTCCCTCCTACTCCCTGAGCCTGGAGGGGACTATAAAGGCGGGTGGTTGTAACATGTTGAAAATAAATCACCGCATGTTGCTCTCCAAGCTCTACTTCCACGTCTGCTTCCCTGAAGATTTATCTGTCCTTGTCACATCCTCTTCCTGAAACATTTTACATGCTCAAGTCTTTGATACTGACACAAGTTTCATGCTCCCACACTACTATAATTCACTGGATATATCCGCTCAGCCAAAGAACAATAAACCACAAAAGGTTCTCTCTTGAATCCTAACATAAGTAAGAATGCAATGAGGAATAGTGATGGATCATACATCCTTAAACAAAACGTTCTTAGAGGTCTGAGCTCTGAAGCACTGATCGTATCGTATTCATCGAGTACCAGGAATGGTAGGTATGCCTCGATGAATATTCAGCTACCAACATGTCATCCTTCAGAAGAATTAGAAGCTCTAAATAACTCTCAGCCACCTCCTCAAGCCAGTCCTCTGTTTCCTGTGAGTCGGGCTCGCCTCAGAACCAGAGGGGTCTTTGATGCTTAAAATGATGTAAGGAACTAAGCCTACAAGATTCCTCTACCGGTAATGTCAGTCGTAACTAGTGATCAACGGGTAGTGATATAGCTGTTTCACTACACGAAGGTACTATCTCAGGCATCGGTCCACGTACCAAAGTCTCATCACTAAGAAGACCAAGCTTTTGGTCACGCATGGAAAACGACTAGTTGCTAAGAGCACCAACTTCTCTACTGGTGTCTCAACTAGGAGGAAAACTCAATAAATCACCTCCATCAAGACCTCTACTTCCTGGGAATCTGTCTCACCTCAAAACCTCAGAGGCCTCTTCTGCTGAAATTCATGCAACATGCTCAGTCGGCGTGCACCGTCTACCAGTGTGGCTGTGGGTATCCGCTTCCCAACGGGTGGTGGTGCTTCTGGTACACCACCTGATAATGCCAACATATTAAGAGGTCCATGCACTAGAGCCTCTTCGCTCGGTGTGTCGTCATGTCATACGCTCTCATAACTCCAATTGACTTTCTGCGTGGAGGCATCCTCAACAGATCTGAAATGGTCAGAAGATTATACCTGGTGAACTGACTTAAAGAAAACTATTGGAAACAAACACACAATCAATGTTGTTGTGCACGAAGTTAGAAATCAGTAGTCAGGGTCCTGGTGTATGGATATATTGGCCGCTAAACCAAAACTGGACTCCTTGAACTGAAAATCAAACTCGTTACCCTTAACACTATTTCTTCAATGATTTGAAATATCAGAGTCCTAAGTTATATGGTAGAACCGACTCCTCTGATACCAATTTTTCACAAACTGTCCTCGGAGCCCATGTCGTGGCTACCCCAAGGCCCCCTCTCATAGGCCTAGGGATGGTAACTAGAACCAAACGCGTAAATCCCTTAGCTGGGAAGGAAATTCCATTACACTACGTAACACATAGAACTAGAGTACATGCGGAAGAAAAAAGTAAGTAAAGTAGTATAAAAAGTGTGCTGAAAATACAAAAGGGCCGGAAATACAAGCCCAACAAGAAGGTACAACTACAACTGAAGAAAGCACAACTGAAAAAAACAAATAGTTGAATGGTGAAAGAAAATCCTAGATCCTCCTCCGGGTTCCTACCTGAAGGGTAGGTATATATGGTCTTCTCATCACTCCATGTCCGTTAGACTCCACCGGGTACCGTCTCGTCATGAGGTCTACCTCTGGGTATTGTCTAGTCCTCATACTCTCAGCCTCGGTTAGCGCTGTCCGATGTCAGCATCCCACAGAACAAGGTGTGGGCATTTCCCATGCAGGGGTGAGTACACTGATACTCAGTAGGGACCCGGAGGCCCTCAAGGTATCACAAAATATGGAAAGGATAAATCACAAATTATGATTTCAACGGATAACCATTAATTAGGTATATGACTATAAAAATACCAATGATATCATGTAACCCATCTCAATCATGAGGAAAACAGAAAGGTCAATGACTCAGCTCGAACAAGGAATTTTATTAATGATGTCAAAACCACGGCTACTGGAGAACTCCTCCTCCGTCGAGAATAGTAGTCATGTGGCGAATCTGAGGTGCTACTCACATTATTTAGACTACTGAGGTACTCCTCTTGTTGAGTACTGTGGGTCTGCCGCCTCACACAGTTGCGCTCCCTGCAATGGGTCTACAACCTCACACAGTAGCGCTCCCCCTGATAGCCTACAGAGGTACTCCTTCGGTCGAGTACCATGGGTCTGACACCTCACAAATTAGCACTCCTCTTCCATGTGTCTACCACCTCACCCAATACTGCTCCACACTGGGCTACTCAAGTCACTCTGAAATGAATTGGACAAGCAGTCATCAGTTCTCAGCCAGCTACTAGGTCCACGTACTCCATATGCTCGTCTCTGGGAGGATCCACTCTACGAGATACTAGTCGATACTCCAAGTGTCACCAAGTCCCATGAAGAAGTATCTCAAAGGACCTCCATTTCATTGGGGTCTCAATGCAACAGACGATGCATCTATCAGACGCCCGGTCTGTGAGTTATTAGCCTTTTTTCCAAGGGGTCCGGTTGGTTTTGTGTACGAACCAACCCAACCATATCTCAACAGTACCCCGAATTCCTATGGGGTATACTCAATGGGTCCGTTCCTCAACAAAATTACCATCTCTGATGACGGTTCGTCAAACGGATGTCCGGTCCGAGAGTTATTGGCTTTTACGTTCCAGGGGCCTGGTTGGTTTTTAAGATAAAACCAACCCAATCGTACTCCCACTATGTCCGAAGCTCGAGTGGAGTTTTCTAAAAGAACCGTCTCATCAAAAGGAAACCAACGTAGTTGATGGAACGTTAATCAGACATCCGGTTATTATGTTATAATCGTTTCCACTCCGAGGGCCCGATTTGTTTCGGTTTCGAACCAACATAGATGTTTTTTCAAAGTCTTCCAAAATTCACATAGGGTATCGAAAAAGTACCTCCTCATCGTAAGGGTCCTAGTTCCATAGACGGCACATCGATCGGACGCTCGGTCGTGATGTTATTCACATTTATGTGAAAATGGGCCCAGCCCGTCAAGCCTAGTGGGTTGGCGGGTCGGCCTGTCCTGGCTCTCCGGTCCGACCCAGCTAAGGGGTCGGCCCAGCCCGAAAATGCATGGGCTAGTCTGGTGGGGCTCGGATTGTCCCGTGGCAGGCGGCTCAGACCAAGCAAGGGCACGGCTTGGACATGCTGGCGCGTCCCGTGGTTGGTCGCGGCTCGGCCAGCTAGCCGATCTGGTGTAGGGGGGCACGGCCCCCCGACTTCTTGAACCGACAGAGCCGCCCTCCTTTCCAGTAGGCCAGTCTTCCAGGTGCAAGTAGACCGCGGTTGAGGGCTGTGATCCCTCTGCTGCATCGCCAATGAGTGTCGCGCCTCCTTCTGCCCAGCCGGCCGACGAGCCGGCCAGTTCTTCATCCGGAGCGACCCACCCTATGCGGGTCATGGTTCTCTGTAGTGCGGCGCCCCAGGGTGTCGCGGTTCCACCGGGCCGGCTGTCCTGTCCTTCTTAGGCCGAGCGGCCCGCGGTCGCGGGCAGCAGTCTGCAATCCGCGCAGCACCCGATGTCGTGGTCCTTTTCGGGCTGGCAGACGGCCGCCGTCTTTAGTCGTTGCCGCCTCTTCCAACCCCACCTCTGTCACCAAATAAATCCAACAAGTATGGGGGAGGTAAGGGCTGTGTTCGTGGGGCCCGAACCCTCCTCGTTATTACGTTAACATTTGGAAAAATTACACACCGCCATAATAACGAGAGAGTTCAGAGAAGAAAAATATGAACAACTCAAATAAACCCCTTACCTCGAATTAAGGCTTGCTCATAGTTATTGTCACGGGGTGGTGTGTCACCTCGTTGATGTAGGGGAAGAAGGATATGAGGATGGCGCGTCGTTGGAGTTCACTACGGGTGGATCCTTCTTCTTTGTCTTGGCCAAAGATCGAAGGAGATGATCGATGCTCCTCGGCGGTTCTTCATTGGAAGTACTTTGTTTTTCGTTGAGAGAAGAACACTGCTTTTCTATTTCTACAGAGCTTTCCCATGGTTTCCCCAAAACAAAAAATACCAAAAAAAATAATAGCTAATGATGTTATTTTATTCACAACTGTATTTAAAAAATCAACATCTTTAATTAATTAATTGAAGAGTTTGATTAATTAATTGAAATGTGTTGGCAAAAAAGAAATGGGAGTGAAATGGAGGTGGAAAGTAACAAATTAATGGGGGAGTTGTCAAATTAAAAAAGGGGGTGTTAATGGGGAGTTAAGGGAAGGTGAAGGGTTTGGATTCATGTGGTCCCCCCACACAAAATCATCTCATGGGTGGTTATGTGGTTGTGGGCCCCACCTCCATTTCCCCTTGGGAGGAAATAAATGCCACTAAATAAAAAAACTATGTACCAACAATTTTATTAATTTAGTATAAATTCCTCAAAAGATAACATTCAACCGGCATAAAACGCAACTCCGGTAACGGTCCCCTTAAGAGAATACTGACATTGCGAGTTCATCTATGTCCTCGGTTTTCAATTCCGAGCACCATTTCGAAATATATAAAATCATGCACGTACGTTTACTGAACTTACCCAAACAATACTTCAGAAATTGATTTCGGGCACACCGGGCCTCAGAATCAGGCCCCGTTAGAAACTACAGACTCGTAAAATTTCAAAGAATTTAAGAAAAAATTTCCCTCGAAATTTCTAGTTCTTTAAATATTTTCTCATAGAGAGTCATTAAAATGCTGGGCAAGAGAATGGTAACTATCATTAAACCAAAAAAAGGTATGTGTTAAACTGTTTTTGACATCATTGAAGTAAAATTAAATTGAAATGGGTTTTATAAGATTCTTTTCATAATTTTGAGGTATTGTTTTTCTTCTATAACTCAGAACATAATTTCAAATTGTTAGATGACCTTTAGAGTTTCTTCCATTAACCAATTTCCAGCATAATCTCAAATTTCTCTCTGAATGATAAATATTTGCAATGAATAAATTCTATATAATCCCATAATCCACAAATGATTAACAATTAATTTCTATTATATTGAATCATTAACCATAACCAATATTGATAGGAAAATATAAGATAATTCCCTAAAAATAATAATCCATTATAAAAAAGGACAACTTTTAATCTCCAAAATTCAATAGTAATGCCCCAAGTTACATATACACCATTCGTCAAATAACTATCCTAAAAAATAATCAAAATAATGAAAAATAAGATCGAAACATACATTTCAGAATGATATGATCACACAGTCTTTTAGTATAAATTTTAACAATTGTCTATAAATAACATAAATCACTATAAATGACTCACACAAAAAAGTAATTAACCTAGTCATATTTTATAAAAGATGGGTTAATAATTTCCATAAATAATTAAATTCCAAATATTTCTACAAATGAAATCATAGATTTTTAAAAATATAATTCAACCATTACTCCCCAAATAAAATCCCCTGGTTTTATATTTTCCTTACCCATATCAGGTTCCCAAAATACTGAATGTATACCCAAATAAGATTTGATACTTAATCCCCAAATCATTTTCCAATACCATGGATTCCCATCTGATAAAAAACGAGTAAACTAATTCGACATATACTTATTACATAAAATCATTTAACTGAAAATAAAATGAAATAATAACCAGGATCATTATGTAGTCCAGTGTTAGAAAATGCACCCTTTCCTCCCTTTAATTATGAGTTCGATCCCTATGACCCTGTAAGACATGAGCTATTGTTACCCATCCTATATGTTGTCATTTTTCTAAAATTTTATCACTCTTATAAAATAATCATAATATGATATTAAATCATGAAAAATATTCATAAAATATTTTAGCCTTAATAGTTTTATTATTTATCTCATTTGAATCCCAACTTAGAATGACTTATACATATTCATTCATGAAGTCTTATATATATTTGATTATTTTATTATTTCACATCTAAATGATTTAATAAAAATATTTCAAAAATAATAAACATCGTACATTGATCTTGTTGTCCACCTGGTTTCATCATCATTTTGTTTAGATATATATAAGGTCTATGGATTGCAAGAATTATATAGAGATTCCTTAAAATCACATTCATTCATAGTACAAATACATCTTTTATTTATTTGGTAGTGTGCGTGTTCATAGTGAAATAGTTTTGGAAAATAATCTTGAAGGACTTATAATTTCAAAACATCATATTGTACATGGTTTTTATAAAATATTCGAACCTCGGTTTAAAAGAACCATTAAATCATTGGCCCTATTAAATTACCAAAAGAATGTGTTGAAAAATATATTTTTAAAAAATATAAATAGGTTGTGAAAGGGTATCCTTCTTTTTTGGATTTTCCAATATCATAATATGATTCCTAATCTTTTGATAAGTTAAAATATATAAAAATGCCATGATAATATTTTTTTTTTTTTAAATATTGAATATTGAATATATAATATTTGGTTAAAAAACAATGATTCATGATGGTATCAATGAATAGTGGAAGTGTTTGATTTATCAATCAACTCATTGTTATATTGTCGTATATTATGAAAATATTTCGAATCATCGTGACATGAAATTGTAATAATTTTTGCAAGGAAGTTATAAGGACGATATAGAAATATTGTTTGAGATCCACCTTCATCCACTTTTAACTAACTTTCCTTCATCCAAAAATGTTATAGGACAAGGATTTAACCAAATGATTATACATAGAATGTTAACATATGCTTAACAAAATATCATAATTTCAATAGTTGTATAAACCTTTCCTCTAATACCAACTATACGTCTCTAGCTTTAAACATTACATTTTCTCATGTTAATTCATAAATCCACATTTTGGATCTTTTCAGTTTTAGAGTTTTTGAGTATTAGGACATACCTATAACATAAAAACTCAATTTTTTACTATTTGTATACAAATACCACAATATAAATTTATTCCAAAATAGAAATCTTTTAAAAGAAAAAAAGATTTATTTTTCATTATATAATTCTTCTTGAATCCTTAATCTCTTACACATCCTTATACCTTGTGAAAACATTCTAAAAATGTTGGATGCTATAAAAAATTTAGTAAGGGATATAAAATTAGGAATAAAAATATTATTTCATATATATTTATAAACCCATGTAATCATAAGAATATGTAAAATATTCAAAGTAATCATAAATCAGAAAGGTAACATGTGGCATCCATACGATACGTACATTGCATCTTTCACAGGTACATAGGGAGTAACCTTCATCGTTACATTTGGAATAACCATCGCAGTATATTCCTTAAATCTCTTAGGAAAAACGTTATTGTTTACCTCCATCACATTTTCCAATGTATTGGAGATCTAGAAAGAAAGGCGTAGGACTAGGTCGAGTGTCCAGTCCCCCAGAAATCTATTTATAAAAAGATATTACAAGGGACGAAGTGGAGAAAGAGAGAAAATAGAAGGCCTTACATCATCATATATCAGAAAGCATCAGAGACGTTGCCACCCCCACCTTCTGAGAACTCATCTGGATCAGCCGATTCCCATTTAGATTGTGGAGCATATTGACTTAGGATTCAGAGGTATTACTCCCTCAGATGTAACTGCAATATAGACATGGGTTCAGTGATTCTACTTTCTCCCCTATTTTGACCCATGTATTTAAAATTTCCATTTTTTGTAGAAGACCTAGTGGATATGGTCTTCGGCTTGTTGGAGTAATCTTTTCTTGGTTTCCACTTTAGTGGAGTGGTGGAAGCTCCATTTCATTCGTTCTATTTCACCAAATTCATGAAAATATCACTATAAGATTCCTTCATATGACCGTTTGATCGAAATCCGTGATTTTCCTTCCCCTAATACAAAATTTGGGAGCCCTCATGCACCTGTGCATGGTCACTAATACCATCCATGGGTGTCAAGAATAGAGAATACTCCCAATTACTCTGATTTTTTCCGCTTGCTTCTAAGCAGTCCTGCCTATCCATGGCTATCTCCTTGTCATCTTGATGCTCCAGAGCAGCATTATCACTTACCAAATCCTCAGACATTTTCCAAAATATTGTTTCCGGAAAATACTTTTCCAGGTTCAGATGTTCACTCCTATGTCGTCCACCACATCCCTCACTTGTTTCTTCCGCTACTATCTCATTAGCCTCCTTCAACTCTTCATTGGCCAGAACTACATAACGATTTGTAGAGTGGTTTTTCAAATCATCAGACCTTACCTGCACCAAAATAGAAGATGTATTCTGATGTGTATCCACATGAGAAACATAAAATTTCTTCTGCTGAAGTCCTCTGCCCATAAATTGAAATTCATTATTTGAAGCATTCATGTCCAAGCCACCAGCATCATGTTTCATCTTGTTAGATTCCTCATTCTCATTAATGTGCACATTAGAATCCTCTAAGTGATTATGATCACCAATTGAAAAAGTAGAATCCCTATTTCCAAATTTATCCAAGCTTCCCTGTCTTCCCATGGCAGCAGCATTCAGAGAAAATTCAGTGGCCTGCCTCACTTCCTCCAATGCATCATGATCAGTAGGACCAAATACCATGGGATATCCTTTCATCATGTCCCCTACTAATGGAGCTAGATCATCCATAGTTTTTCTATTCACCTTCGGACTGGATCCTCCATGCTAATTCCCATCTGCAGTAGCAGCACTACCCAACGCTTCCGTAGAGAATACCACATTCGGGATATGATCCAACCGGTCATTGATGGTTTTCATACGACAATAGGCAGAATCATGTCCTGGCTTGCGACAACCTAAGCAATAATGTGTCAAGGAGTCATATATAATCTTTTGGTCATACCTATACTCACCTTCAACCACAATCCATACAATTGCAGGTGGGTTCTTGAGAGATCGATCTCAACATTGATTTTCGCGGTTGAAGGATTCGACATGGAAGCCGTCTGCTGATCACAGCAAATAAACCAACCGATTGAGTTACCGATTGACCTGAGAATCCCAGGATTTTGGAATGGAAGGGGAAGACCCGGAAACTGTAGCCATATCGCCATGTTGGGAGATTCGCGTTTCATATGATACTCAAAGGACCACCAGAGAAGATCAATAGAAGACTTAGAGGAGGCTCTTCTCATTCTGGCCCACACCCTACCCAGGCCATCCTCATCAGCGAAGAGGATAAGGAGTGGTCGTGTTCCCAAGATCCCTACCTTCACGTGATGATTTAGAGCCCAATATTCATTAACAATCCTATCAAAATATTCCACCAGGGGTCGCTGCCGCACAAGTCTTACAATCAAGGTCGTGGAGAGCCTCAAAGAGGCTTCATAGAACTCATTGACCGTCACTGGAATGATACGATGACCAGAGATGCAACCCGGGACCTTCGGGGTGACCTGTATTCCAGGGATGAAGAATCCTGCATTAGAAAAAGGATGAAAAAGATCTCAAACCCTTGATATAAAACATATAAAAGGAGGTGGTGTATATTATCAAACTATGCATTAATAAAAGGAGATTGAGAGAAAGTCTGTAACCATGAGTCTGACTCATCACATACAAAATTTTTATTCCTGAATAATAATCATTGATTAATTTAAAAAATCGTGATATAATATTACATTTTTATTATTTTATTTATATCATATATTACCATGTTATTAAAATAAAATTATAATTTATGTTCATATTAGATGTTTTGAAGATATTCAGTTCTTCATTCCAAAATGAACACAGTTTTCCTATCAGTAGTCCTTATGGTCATAATTCCATAATCCAAAAAATAATATTCATGACATAATAATAAATTTTATAAACCAATTAAACATTTCAAATCAATCAATTCATTCATTTTATGATAAATTAACAATGCTCTTATCACTGAAAAGGTAGGCTATATGTACACATGAGTAACATTTTCGATTGTCTATTAATTGTTATAGTTAACATATAAGTATTATTATAACTTTTATGAAAAATCATTCCATAAATAATTTCATATTATTAATTTAAATATTCTTATATATATTATATAAGTGATGTATCGAATAAAAACTAGTCACATCGCTTCGTAGAGGAGACAGTTCACATGAACACACGAACGATGTTATCATTTTAATGTGAATAGAATGTAATATTTTAATAAATATATTATTACCATAGAATTGATAAAATATCATGAATATCATATATTAATATTTAATACAATACTATAACCTTTTTTGTGTGATGGTGATGAAAAATGAATTTGATCGATTTGTAGAGCTGATAGTTTACATGAACAAACATTCAATGAATTCATATACCATTTTATGGAAGTGGACCTAGATTTATGTGATTATATTATCATAATAATTCATAATAATATTTAGGATACTTGATTTTTTATCAAATAATGGTTTGAGGATACATCATGGATGTGTAAGAAGAAATTAAATAGAAATACATAAAGAAAATGACACCTCTTCTTCAGTTGATCACCGATGAAGAACACCTTAACACCTCAAATATTGGTGTTATTTGTAGAACAAGAACACTATAATGTGGGGATGGATTTTAGGAAGTGTTTTAGGAACATCGTGGGTGATCCAAATGCTTCTTGATATGCGAGTAATATAGAATAGTGTTTATATTTTTATTGTAGAGGAGAGGGGCACACTTGAAAAAATTTAAAATATTAAATTAATATAAACTAATTATTTAATCCAAATTATTCAAAATAGATATATGTAGAATTTAAGATGATTATATATATAAATACTCTCATAAAATAATTTTTCTACTTGGATTTATTTTATATTGCACCATATTCTTTTAGATTACTCATAATTACATTCTTTAAATTTAAATTTCTGTATCATCATTTTAAATATTACGAGGCTATAATTTTAATTATATGGGTTAATTTTCCAATATTATTACAATTAATGAATCTTTAGACAATATTATAATAATTTTATGTTTTTCAGATATTTTTAGAATTATTAAATAATTTAATAAATTATTAATTTTATAAAATAAATATGATGTCAATTTATACAATATTCATTTAAGAGAATTTTAATAAACTCCAAACAGAGAGAGATAATTGAACCATCCCATTGAATAGACTTATAATTTTACTTATTACACAATATTATTTGTGGAAGAAATAAATTATTAAAAACATCATTTATTTTAATATTTATATTATTATGTATTCGACTCATTCAATAATAAGGCAATCACGACATCATCAATGTGTCATAAATAATTTTAATAATTTAATTCATTTAAATTTTAAATAAAATTATCTTATTTTGGTAATATTATTTTAAATATATAATTGCTATTTATAATTGAATAAATCAATTATATAACCCCATAATAAAAAATACTAATTAGAGTCATGCTTTTGATAATTTTTGTGTTTACTTCAAATTAAATTTTTTTAATGTAATAATAACACCCAATTGGCATCCAAAAACCAAATATTCATAAAAATGGTTTTATTTGTCATTATAATCTCATAGAATAATCTTATTACAAGTGGTATTGTTTTTTTACGTTATTATAATATTATTTTTACCCTAATTTAACATATTTACCCCTTGAACTTTGTAAATTAAATACTAATGTTATTATTCATAATGAAAAGTAATTTTATCCTATAAAAAAAATTCATAATAATTTTAATAATGTATGTTATTATTTTAAAATTAAAATAAATTAAGTGGAAAATTAAAATTTAAAATTAAGTCTCGTTGTCGGAATGAGAAAACATTTTTTTATACTAAAAACCTTGAAAAGATTGACATGAGTTTATCTCAAACATATATGGTTAATAAATTATAATTACCAATATTAGATTTAATGATAAAAACCTATTATAAATATACTATAAAACCAATTTACAATATAATCCAGAAATATTAATAAATTATACAAAAATGTAGTATTTTTCAATATTCATTAAAATATAAATTTTATTATAAAAATACTAAAATTTTAACAGAGGTTAATTATTATGTATCACTTCCAAATTAGAAGTTTAGTTTGTCATATTGAAAAGGTAAATGTGAAAATTAATATATTTATGAATGATTCTCTATTATAAGATTTTCAAACTACCTTTTCAAAAATATTTGATTATTTTATGCTTTAAATGGATTTATTCCTATTTTAATCCCCTAAATGTCACTAGAAGAAATATAAATAATTTAATAAACATGTTAAAAAATAATATATTTATTTTTTTCATTATCACTAATAAAAATTGTAGGATATATGTACCATAATTATATTAATAATGTATTATTGTTTGATATATCAAAATTTTGTGCAACATAATATTTTAGACAAACCCGTTGTTGCTGTTTGGTACACTATGAGACATTATATCCCATTTTATGTAAAATTAATATATAATTAAAAAATATTTATATATATAAAAATTCCATCTACTATAATTATCTAGGATTTTAATATTATGATGGGATTTTACACTATGAGTATGATGTGTGATAGTGAGTCTTTCATGGGGAAATTAGGTGAAAAATTTGGGGCTGTCATCCCAATGTGCTAAAAATCTTCCATAAATGGGTTTTCTCATGATTAAGTTTTTGGATCGCCAAGTGGTCATGGTCAAGGGGGAATCCCAGATTTATTATCTTCCTTAGAAGGACTACAAAATGGTTAATATAGGGAATGATTATACTAGTCTAGGCCATCACATACTTTATACGAGTCCATTGAAATTGTTAAAAGACCTATATTTAAAATAACCATGTGATCACTATTAAAAGGATATATTAACAATAATGATAATTTCTAATTATATTTTAATTCCAAAATGATATAACAATGTTGGTCCATATATTTTCTATAGCTATATTTAATTATAAAACTATTAATTGAATCAAAAATGGATATGTACTTTATAATAGTTCAGGTCATTGAAATTTTATATATCAATTTAAATGTGATAAATAAAAGAAATTTAATTTATTATTCAAAATGAAAAAATCAATGACATTATACAAAATCAAATATTTTTTAAATTAATGTAAATACATAATTATTTTCAGCCACATTACCTCCAAGTCTGAATATCACTAAAATATTTGGAGGGAAACTTATTATTATATTAAATAATTTAAATTTAAATCTATACACAGGGAAATAAAATAGTCCCATTCTATCGAACTCCCTAAAGATTTATTCTCAAAAGAACTAAGGTGTATAATCCATTGTGTAAAAAAATCTAATTATTTATCTAATTATTTCCCATATTCATACCCAAGGTTACCATGAAATAATCTAATGGATGTTGGGAGATTATTATTTTTAAAATATATTAGATAATTTAAAAATATCATATATTAATAATCATCATATTACCATCATGAACCCATTAAATGGTTTAAAACTAATAAATGATTCATGTATCAATTCAAACTAAATTCTTTTAAAAATAATTATAATTAATAAAGCAGAAGTCAATTTGGATTATAATAAAGGTTTCTATATTTTCTAGATATAAATTTTTACAAATTTTTTATGTCTTTTAATAATTTCTAGAAATCTATGACCTGAAACCCTTAGTTATAAATAATATATGAGAAAACTTGAAACTAATGAACTAGTTAAAACAGACTCACATCTAATAACAACCTCTATAGAATATTAATTATAAATTAAAAAATAATTCTATAAATAAATAATTATTCAAAAATCCAACATAGAATAATAGATTTTTTGTAAAAAAATAGATTTTCCATTTTTTGGAAGCATGTTCTATTGCCATATTGTAATTGTGTTTCCAAATAATTTGAAAATAAATCGGACCAATTTTTTTTAAAAACATTCCTTTAAGAAATTTCATTGATGAACATAATTCTATGAAATTGTGGGAAATAATTATTATCTAAATCCTAAATAATTATAAAATTAGATAATAAAAAATTCCTTCCTATAGAACACATATAATTATAATCATTTTTAAATGGATATTTAAAAATTAATATCTAACATGTTATGTAAAATAAATATGGGTTTACAAAAAAAAACATATTCTAAATGATGATATCAAGGGATTAATGAATCAATACATAATAAAACATAATTATAAACATTTATTAGGATCTTACTATCCCTAAAAATAGTATTTTCAAAATTATAATAATTAATGGAGGACACCATAGATAAAAAGGTCCTAAATAATCTTTAATAGGATGATATTTGGATGAATGATATGAGAGAAGAGTATGAGACTTTTATGGATTTAAATGAAGTAATAATCCCATAACAGGATGTAACAAAGCTGACAAAGAGAGTAAGTGATGGATAAATACAATGTGATTGTCTAATTAGTTGGTAAACTGATAAGGGATCCTAGTAAGTTCATATATTATAAATTTAAAAAAAAATTAGGTTTCATAAATCTGTACAACAACTGAGCATAGGTCTGGATCCACTACATGTTATATATAAAACCTAAATGAAATCGAGGGAATAAATATATTTTCGTTTTTCAATCTCATGGGATCATACATAGGAATCAACCATGACCATGAATTGTTGATAAATAATAATGACCTTTTTAACAAAATTCTCATATTAGATTCCATAAAATGAGAATCAAATCAAATTAAACAATATAAAATAATGGATATCGAAATTCCACATGAAATTAAAAATGTCGACATGTGGAATTATTTGTGAACCATATGATAAAACCACTGAAAAATAATATATCGTTACTTATAATTGAAACTATCACATATATCATTATATAACCATTTTAAAAAATTTGTGTATATAGGCTTGTCAGTACCCATATTTTTGTTTATTTCTTACTCAACTATCCAAATTTAATTATGTAAATTTTTCTAAAAAAAATCACAAATTAAAAATTAAATTATAATGAAATCATATCATATAAACATAATGAATATTATAATCAATATCTTATAATCCTTATTCAATATCACAACATACCATATGAATTAAAAACAAATTATTACAAATGAATGATTCTAATATAAATATAATAAAAAAATATATTGTGACCTGCACCCACCATAGATACATTAATTAGGTGAGAGTAAAAAAAATTGATTGATGATTGATGTATTCCAATAATATGTGATTTCACCATGTGTATAAATATTTCGGAAATGTGAGGTGGTGCCCTCTTTAATAAAAACACAATAGAATGATATGGTATATCCACCATTATAAAGACCTTGTTATAATATAAAATAAAAAAACCATCCAGATGTTCATATAAATGCTAAAAGTTACAGGAAAATGTATCCAAAATATATCCTCAAAAGTAAATCAAATGAAATTTCATAGAAAATGACTAAAGGTTTGAGAATGTAAAGTCAATTTTTCTATATTTAATCATAATACGAAAGAAAAAAATATACATACGGGGAGAATTAAATAATACATAATAGGGTATCTAATGTATCTTGTTTACATGTGATGTAACCATAATATTGTATTAGTGGGTGAGAAATAGAACAAAATAAGACGTAAAAAGTAAACTATTCAAACCATATCCTCACCATGGTCCACTCATATAATAAAACTTAAATGAATAATAGTATAATATTCTATGTATCGATAAATGGTACCCTTTCAACTTTACTATTTATTATCTACTATCAAACATCAACATAATCGGTCCCAGTGCATTGATATGATCAAAATTATCCTCAATTTACATTGAGTAGGTCAACATGTCTTCAAAAACAAGGATAGGAAATGGTCCATGAATTAATGGAACATTTTTTTTAATTCATGTGAATGTATTTAGTGAATTCATGATATCTACAGACATGATGAAAAATATGATTTTCCCATCACTGCAAATGAAGTCGTTCTTAGGGAACTAATCATTCGTAACCCTTAGCTATTGATATCCAAAAAAATTAATATAAAATAAAAACTAGTTTCCCTAAACATGTCAAATATAAAATAGAAACATTCAAGGGGATAATGATTCATTATAATAACATGTTTCAAGCTATGATAGTCTATGCGGAACTTCAGACTACCACAATCCTTCATAAGTAATACCCTGTGGGACCGCAAGGTAACACACTTGCATAAGTGAAACCATTATACATCATACCATCTATTTAAATCCGATATTTTGGTAAAATAGTTGGTTATATCAACACACAGAATCATGAATATATAGTTATTTATGAAACACAATAATTCATCATGGTTGTACAATAAATACCTATATAGTAAATATAAACAATAAAGATGATAAACCTAATGAACCTCCACCATTATATTGTCTACTGACCATATAGACAACATAGCCATCAAATATTCAATGGAATTAATGGATTTAGTTCCCACATGGAAACTATTATTGACATTGATATGAACATGATGGTGATCAACATCTATGAAAAGTTTACGCCTCCAATAATTATTGATAATATTTTAAAAAAAATTTGTAATTATATTTATATGGTAACGTTACCCACCTATATATGAAGAAATAATAGGTATCCACATGACTAAAATATCCCTATAATAATTTAAAAATCCCAAATACAAAAAATTAAAGTGGTTTAGACTCTTATATGAGAAGTCACCAAAAGGGTCAGGTGATGTATATCTACCTCCCTTCCCATATCATGGTTTTGTGATGGTGAAATAGATAAGTGTGACTCTCTAGGGTAAAATAATTCACAATCAATGATAGATGATTAAATAATCAATCCTAAACTAATTGTGTCCCATAGGTAACTACTGCAGCCGGCACATGAAAATTTCCACAGCCAAAATTTCTACTTCTTTCATTAATGAAACCTCCATGCATACTCATTGATTGAATACCTTGAATATGAGTGTAATATGGACATAACCTCTACCTATATTATCTCCCAATTGAAGTGAATAAACCTACTACCCCTACTTATAAAATTTACTTTCTTTTAAATACTTCTATGGATGACACATTGTATATCCACCAACAAAAAACAGATATCTATGAACCCATATTCACTGAATAAAATGATGACTAAAAACCCCACATGAAATAAAATCTCTATTATCCTAAAAAATTGCATAGAAACCAATATCCCAAGATGTAAAAAATAGAATATGATAATGTAAACTCCATTTTTTTAACCATGGTGGCCTAAAGACCTGAGTATTTCTACTATAAAATCTAACCTTTGAGGAACCCTACTAGATACCCTCCCATTGTAAAAACCCATCTGCGTGAATGAACTGCATCACCTATATCTTATTATGAGCCTCCAGATACATCAGTATTGTATAGGGAGTAACTGTGAACTAAATTACAAGATAATGTTCCTCCTCAAGACATTACACTATCGGCTCATCATTTAGTAAAATATCTATCATGAAAGAAAAGAGGTCCTTGAACCTGATATTGAGATATTTTTATGTAATTTCTACATGTTTATGATAGATAAACTCAAACGTATTGATTTTG
This sequence comes from Viscum album, assembly GCA_963277665.1. Taxonomy (NCBI): domain Eukaryota; kingdom Viridiplantae; phylum Streptophyta; class Magnoliopsida; order Santalales; family Viscaceae; genus Viscum; species Viscum album. The sequence continues at coordinate 418,836,560 of OY728127.1, read as the reverse complement.
ATTGTGTTCAATAATATAATCTCTTCATTGAACCCATTAGTATAGTCAATCCGTGAAACATATACCTCGTATCTCTCACCCAAATATCACATCCAACAATGTAACACATGTCCACAGATCTTACTAACTAATAAAGAAACTTATAACACTACAATTAAATATATTAAACTATAGGAATTCATTATATTCTCCAAGTACCACACTATTTATAGATGATAAATAAAATTAATTAGTCTAACATACTACATAATCTTGTAATTTCAACTAGAAATAACATTCTAAAATTCGAATATATTTTTTTGGTTTATATTTTTAGATAATTAGGCCATAAATAGTATATAACAACAAATATGAAAATAAGGTGGATTCTACATAAATTATATCCACTTATTCCATAATACATCAACCTTTATAAATAAAACAAAAAATATTTTCCAGAAAAATTTCACAACATTCATCTTGGATTATTATTTTCTCTTACACAATATTAAACAGTCTGAAAAAAATTTAAACATGTAATGCGTCTAAAAATCTTAGTAAGGGACATAAAAGGCTGGAATGAAAACCATATTCCATAAATAAATTGTATCCCCAATGAATAAAATTGTCACCCCTAAATGTATCATATCCTTAATTTTTGATAACATGATCTTTACAATAAATATTTCAAGGATTAACAATAAAATAGGTTACAAAGGGAATCATGTTCATACCAAAATTACATATTATTTGTATCCCTAAAGGCTACCATAAGATTTTTAACCCTTAAATCTACCATAAAATGTAACCTACATGGAATATTTTTAATGTGACTACCATAATTACACGTGGAATTACCATTACGATCAACTCTCAACATACCACATGCATTATTTGGTACATAACAGACCCATAACAATTAGGATTATAATATAGCCTCCATTTATCATAATAAATTCCAATTAAGCTTAATGTAATTTAATAATATGAATAATTAGACCATTAAAACATTATATGAGGAAAATCTCTTATTTCAAAGGAATAAAATGCACATACATAAGAAATAATTTTATTTGAAAACAATAATGTAATTTTTTAAAAGCGGATTAAAAATAATATAGCATCAATAAAAAAGTAAAATATACTCATCCCATATTAGATAAAAAGTGGTTTTTAAAAAATTTTAATTTAAAATAAATTTGCATATAAAAGAAAGACTCATAACTCAGGTTAGTCGTCCATCAAAAGGGTTCAATCATCCGATGGGATATTTCACTATGTGAACCTCATTAGGAAATTGGAATGGGTATTATTGTGAGACTGTTAACACTAAAATGTGGAAAGGGTGGGGAGAAAATATTATGGAATATGAAATATTACTAAGTAGGATCACGGTGTTGAAATTCCGATAAGGGAAAAATTCAATTTTTATAGTCAAGGTGATGGAAAATTATAGGATTACATAATATATTAAAATATGATGTGAATATTTTATGTGTAAATTCATTCAAAAGGATTAAAAGGATTATTTAATTGAAATGTAAAAACACTATTTAACTATTTTCCTTATTTATTTTTTTTATTCTTAAATAATTTATTAATAAATTATTTTCATGAATAAATTCTTTTTCAAATTTAACATTACAAATTGTTAAGATTTTAAAAATATAACAATGATTAAATTTTTAAAATATTATATTATTATGTCATATACATGACTTAGTTTTCTATATAATTCTTGAATCATCTTAATTATCTCATATTATGTTAATTTTTTATATTTTTATTTTCATTTATTTTATTTTTTCAAAGAAATTAATAATTATTGCATCCTCACTATTCATGACATTAAGATATTTTTTTATCTAAATTAAAATTAAATTATCAAGATTAATATAAATTTTTTTTATTTTGAAAACTATATATTTTTTAAAAAATATTTTAGGAAAACATATATTAAAAAGTAATATTAATTGAAAACTATAGTTTGAAAAACTTGACTATCCTATAAATTAATAATTTTTAATGACTTAATGTAGTCCACGTGAATACCAAAGGTCTAAAATTTTAATCTAAATAAGATAATTTATGATAATTACTCATAAAAAATTATTTATTCAAAAAAAATTTATTTTAATTGTAGGTATATTATTATTTGAAATCAATTTATTTATTTTTCTTTAGCTTTCATAAGGACATAATGAAAAATGCATAAGAATTAATATTAATATATGTAATTATAAAAAAACATTAAAAATTATAATTAAAATAAATGTATTTTGTTAAATATTATATATTACATTCATTAATTGTGTATATTATCACTTTTCCATGTCAATAAATATTCTTTAATTTTTTAATTAGTATTTTTATTCTTTGTGCACGAATTGTTCCAGAATTTGGATAATATTTATGTTCTGTATCTCTACAATTTTAAATGAAATCCCAAAAAAATAAATTATATATAATAATTAATCAAAATTTCATTCAAGGACTTTATATATCTGATTTATTACATATAAGGAACAAATTGCGTCTTTGATAAAGCTGCGCATGCACTATCTCATCAGAGATAATGTTTTTCATACTTATCATTGAATAAATTATAATTCACACGTTCTGAATTATAATTTTTTAAATTTTTTTGAAATATCCTAATTTATTAATTATATATATGTAATAAATTTTAAATATTTATTTATTTTCTAATGATTTTACATAAATGTTTTATTTAAAAAAGAATTATTTTTTATAGTAAAACAAAAATATAAACATTTTATGAAAATTCTCAAAACTTAATACTATGATAATTTCAGAAATATTAATTCAAATATGATTTTTTAATAAATAAAATTCCATAATATGAAAATTAATCATTTAAATATATCATTATAATAAATTAATTTAATAACTATATTTATTTTAAGAATTATTTAAATAATGAATTTCACAATTTTATTGAATAATAATAATATAAATATTGTTTTAGTAAATGTGTTGCTTAATTAAAGCCCCTATCAACAATTATGTCCAAAAAATTTACTAGCATATTAAAAAATGGTGATAGCCTTAACTCATAGCATTGTCTGATTCCCATGATCCCTCTTCAACCACGTGGATTCTCCAAAAACCCATATCTCGGTGAATTAAATTAATCCTCAATACATTCTATCTATTATCATGAATCAAAATATGATTTCCCTTAATTGAATAGTTTTCTTCTAAATGAACAAGAATAGGTCTCAAAAAATGAGATTAATCGGGCATAAATTATCATAACATCGAAACATAAAAATATTGTGAACCATGGTTAAATGTGGAGGCGAGTCTACGCGATGGTCAATTTGTCAAAAATTATCATTATTTTAAAAACCTTAAATGAACCATGGAATTAGAATTTATATCTTAACAAAATTCATCCCACTTTTCAATGATGTAAAAATAAAGAAATGCATTATCACCTTCATCAAAATAATGGCCTTTCCCCATGTTATATGAATAACATTTATACCTTCTCTAAGCTTCCATCCCATGGTTCCATTTAATATTTATATTATCACCCACTACATCAAGTAATTATAGTATAGTAAACTTCCATTCCTAAAATTTAATCCCAAAATGATGGATTGAAAAAGCACTATCTATATATTTCCTTTAAAAGTTCCTTCTAAAAAATAGAATGATGATTTTATTTATAAGGAAACTCATGTAAAGAAATATAATGATCATATCGTCCCTAGTAATCCATTTAATATCCTAGAAAAACATATTATAATTTATAAATTGTCCATTGTGACTATCTATCAAACTGAAGATGGAAAACAAATAATTTAATTTAATTTAGTACCCAGAAACATATGAAGGAATTTCCAAAAGATTGAAGTGAAACTAGATTCATGATAAGATACAATGGATACAGTAAATCCATATGACCAAATTATATATTTACAGTACTACAGGTATTGATGATTTGGATATTGAGAATCTCAAATTGTAAGGAAATGTAGTGATTTATTTAGTTGGTCAATAATTACCCAAATTGCATTATTACATCCAGACGTCTTTTGTAGTCCCACCTTGAAATCTAGGGATATATTATCCCATTTCCACAAATGAACTTTCAATGTATGTTGAATCTAATTTGGTAGTTGAATTTAAACATTATAATGGTTACGAGAAAAACATTTTAGGATAAAACAATAAATAACCTTTCTCATTCCATCCCACCATAAATACACCCAAATATATATTTACATCTTAGAGCATCCATGATGAATTGAAAATAGAGAGATATGAGATACACATAACAATTATTTAATTTGTTGGGAATAACAAAGAACACATGATCTCTTTCCAAATATCACTACATATTATCAATCTATATTAAATTAATGAAATATTATATTAAGAACCAATTTTAACACTTTTCGTAACTCGCATTATTCTTTATTATCTTTATTAATTATGTATAATAGAGATGAATGCACTAAAACATGATAAAATAGTGTAATTTCCTACATTCACAACATCTAGGGAAAAAATAATTAAATATTTATTCAAAGGTTCTTATTCTCTATGTAAAATGGTTAATGATTCCTGACATTTTTTGACTAACAGACGCTTCAACTTTTTTCACTTTTCCAGGATACTAATTGATCATGCAATCATAATACATTATAATTCTCATGCACATTTTATTCCTTATGATCAATTTAATTTGTGTAAATATATTATTCAATCTCTTTTTTATAAGTATATATTTCACATATCTTTCCAAATAAATGATGTATCTAATTTATTTACAAAAAACAACATCATATGATTCTATATTATATTTAGGATAATTTATATTCATGAGGTTTTCGATTTTATAAATCATAAATAATTAAGAAAGCATTTTTCGTCAGAAAAAAAACAATATCCTTAAATGAAGAATCGTTCATGATAAAAAAGTACCCACTTCTATTATAAAAGTCCAAAATATGAGAAATCACCAAAAAAAATTATGTCTTATAAATTTCATCTCTGTATTTTTTTCATATATATATAACAACATTTTTGGTTAACATTGTTAGTGGTAAAGATAAATGTAAATTGATTTCTAATAAAAACTTCTATTTTTCTATTAATCTACAATAACATCGATTCTTAGAATAAATTTTGCGTCTTTTCAATTCATCAATAACTGGTATTTTGGTGGAATGAATTTTTATGTCATCTTTATTGATAATGTGTCCATGTAAATAAAAAAAATTATCCAAAAATAAAAATTTAAATATTTCTGTTACAAATTCCATCATTCGAGAGTTTTGAGGAAAATCATTAGATGTTTTTTGATGATCCTATTTAATTTTTGAAAAGCATAAAATATCATCAATAAAGAAAATCAGAAGATTATCTTAATATTAAAAATATACATAATTCATAATATCCAAAATATAGAAGTGAAAATATTTAATCCAAATGGAATATAAATAAACACACAATCCCCATAACTAGTAATAAATAATGTTTTATGATTTTCATCAACTGTCACCTTTCAGTTATTATACCTGAATATCATATCATTCATTGGAAAATACTAATCTCTACGGAGCTAATAAAACAACTCAATAATTTGAGGAGATAATTACATAGTAATAATTGTAAATCCATTAAATTATATATAATTAATGAAAATACTCCTGGAACCATATTTATTTTAATGAAAAAACTATTCACCCCTTGTTTGTGTCCTAGGATGACTGAATCCTTTATCAAGTAACTCATACAATTGATTTTTCAATTTTGGAAGTTCCAATTATGAAATTCAATAATGGTTTTTGAAACCATCTTAACATCAAGAACTAAATAATTTGTAAATTCAACACCCAATTTAGGTATAATAGTTGGAAACTGATCAAGGAAGAATCCAAGTATTCATTTACCACTAGAAAATAAATTACATAATAGTTCACTTTTTTTTAACAAAATATTTATGATAACATTGATTTGATTTTGATGAATTTTTATAAAAATATTGATATTTTATCAATATTATATCTTCATTCAAAGATATTAAAAGAAACTATTTCTAACGAAAATAATTATTTAACTCTACATTGAATCATAATGTGGTGAATAGAAATTCTATATATATATTGAATAACAAAAAACTGAATTGGGGAAAACCATCATGGGTTTTAAGTAATTTATTTATAGGGAAAATGATAAGATGTTTCATTTAATTCATTTTTCACTTATTCTTACTATGGTTTCTACAATATGGATGTATTTAATTTATTGATGTGAGATTTAAAATATACAAAATAATTTCACATAAATAATGGATTGAGTAGACCATGTGTCGAGCCAACAAGTTGAAAAATCTGAATAAACAAAAAATCTACCTAATAACTCATAATTGGATATCCTAAAATATGTCAATGTCCTCTTAGAATACATATATACACTTTTATATCATATTTTTGATGCTTCCAATCAATCAGATCCTTATTTGGGAATGTATGCTTGTAATTCCCCCTTACTCCACATTTGAAACAATTTACAATTATACTATAAAAATTAAATATACCAACAATATGATATTTTTCATTGAAATCTCATGTGATATGTCTAAAATGAACATAATAGAAACACTTCTAGGATTTACTAAAGAATTACATATGGTATTATTTATCACACTTTCCACAAATTGAAATCGTGATTTTTATAATTTTATATTTCATTTATTGATTCATACCAACTGCTATCCATATGGACATTTTATTGTGATATTTGTGATTGTACATATGATTATCATTAAAATCCACTTCTACCCTTTGAGTATGTCAAAAAATTTTTTAATAATTCTCGGAATCCTGGGATGTTAATGAACTTATATCTCCTGGTGTCAATCCTGAGTAAAAAATTGATATCACTATCAAACTCCTAAATACAATTTAGGGAATACCATTCCATGTGATTGAAGTTTTATATATTCAAAGTAAATGAATCTTTCTCCTTTTATTTCAATTAAATTAATTTCATTTCCATTAAATGATAAATTTTCTTGGGAAAATATATTTCATGGAAATATTATCTAATACACCAAATTCGGAGGCATCAATCTGTTCTCAATACTTGATATTCTTGAATGATTTCCACCACTATTCAGCTTCACCTTCATTACTATAAATAAGGATATTAAACTTTTTATAATTTGAACTACCCTTGAAACATAATATACATCCAAGGGATTTAATCCACCCTGCAGCAACCATTGGGATATAAGATCAACTTCAAGAAGGAGGGTATTTACATTTTAAATGTTCAACTATCACCATGTTTATCATTTATCACTATCTCTTCTATTTCATGGAAATCAACTCTATTGATACACATTTGAATCGATCCATTTCTTTGAAAAACTGAATGGTTCTGATTCCCACTATTCAAGGTTACAGATTTGGAATGATATCATCCTGTTAGTGCATTCTAAATTTAGATTCACCATTTTTTCAGCAGAAAATCATTCTAAAATGACATTATTTAGATGAAGTAACATGGAAATATTAAAATTAAATATAATATCAACTTAAAAAGAGGGTAAAAATATTTTATAACCATAATTTTACATCATCCTAACCCCTAAATTTATCTAAATTATTATTTTTACCAACGATTACGACCCTACTATTAACCTTACATAATCAAGTTAATTTAACCAGAATTCCTTTTTGTACATTATCAATGATCTTTTCGGTTAGAATATTGTAGAATTATTTCATAATTCCTAAATTAAAACACATAATATTATAAATTAGATGTTAATAAAATAGTATCAATTTTTTTCATAATAAAATATTCAGAAAAAATACAACAAGATTCCTTTTCATGAAACATTTTCAAAATATTCATCATGGATTTTAATTTTTCTTAACCAATCATAAACTATATGAAGTTGTAATGAAATATGATGAGATAAAAAGTATCATAATGTGACATATAAATAAAATAAGAAACCACTAGATCATGAATACAAATAAACACATGAAATATATAATTGCTACCCTGAAAAGTAACATAAAATTACATTGTGAAAACACAATGTTTTGATAAATTATAACAAAAATAAAAAACATTTATATAACTTGGCTATTAATTTTGTTAGCATAATTTAATATTATTGTAACCCTCATGAATACCATATAAATTTTATCTCTCATAAATACCTTAAAATATAACCAGAACACTAACTTTATGATATTACTATCGTAGATACACCTGGAATAACCATTACGATCCACATCGGTCATACCAAAGAAATTGGATTTATATCAAAAACCCTACCATGTTTTGATTATAACATAACAATTCATTATCATAACCAATTATCATGAATTTGATCATAATCAGAAAACCTAAATACATCCATCATAAGAACAGTCATTGAGTATAATCACTAATTTCAATGGAATACTTCACATAATCAAAGGAATACATTTTATTTGATAATACAAAAGTAATCATGTAATAAAGACCTCAAAAAATACGGCATCATGGAATAAATAAAATATACTCATCTTATATAAGATTGTTTATTGTGTTTTTTAAATAATGCATTAAAGTAGATTTAAAATAAATCACTTACATTTAGATAGACTTCCATCGATGGTGTTCAAACCTCTTTATGAATATTTCCCCTTGTGAGATAATTAGGAAGACAGAATTTTCATGTTCTGAAATCAAATACAAAAAAAACTGTGAAAATGGATGATGATAAAAATATTGGAAGAGAATAGTCAAGTAATAAGCCTCATGGTTATGATATAATAGGAAATAATGGGTCCCTTTTCATAATAATGGTGAGGGGATGTTTTGGAATTAAATTAGATATTAAAATACAATATTTCTATTATATGAGTAATTAATTCCAATAGGACAAAGAGGCTCAAGGTATAACATTATTAAACAAAATTTTCTCATTTCAATATATTCAATGTTTTAATGATTTTTAAATAATTTAATAATATATTATATTCATGAAATATAATTTGTTTCTTTTTTAACACTATTAACTATAATGAAAATAAAAACATAAAAAATATAAGATATAGATCCTTGATTTTATTATAAATAGTAGATTTTATAGTTATATAAAAAATCCACGTATCAACATAATCATATGTAAATATATTTATTTTCAATTTTTTTAATATCATTTATTTTTTTATAATATTAAATTAAAAATTACTTTATCATTAATGTGAAAAAGTTTAATGTATTTATTTACTGCCAAAAAATTAATTATAGATTATCCTGTGTAATAAAAATATTTTATCTTTAGAAAAAATCTAGATGGTATAAAACATCATAGAAAAATATTATATTATAAATTATTATTCATTGAAAACCATAGTGTAAAAAACATTACATTCTGTTAAAAATAATTATAATGGGGATAATGTGATTGATTTTGAATCAAAAGTTCACCTTATTTTAATAAATAAAATAATATGGATAATAATTACCCATCAATAAAATTCCTCAAATATTTATTTCAATAAATAGTTATTATAATTATACTTAATATCATATTATTTATTTTTATTCTTCTAGCACAAGAATTGTGCAAACATTTTCACAACCATTAATGTTAACATTTTTATATAAAAAAACGAAAAATAAATTACAATAAATAAAATAAATTAATTGTTATGAAAATAATATTTTTTATTCATTGATTTTGTATATATAATAATATCCATATAAATCAAACATATTATATATTGTAATTTTTCTTTTCATCCATAGATCAAGAATTGCACATGCATTTGGATACTTTTAATGATATAAAACTATAATATTCAAATATTTCATCGAAAAAAATAAATTTTAAAAAATAATAAATAAAAAAGTCATTCATGGACTCTTTATCAAAAAAACTATTATCAATATAGAACAATATTTTGTTATTTTAGTGCTATATAGACTCAACATCAACATATACCATGATTTTTAAACTTTTCATGAATAAAATAATAATTTACATGTTTTGAATTACATTAGTATGAAAATTATAAAATATCAAATTTTATTAATAACATATGTTTAATAAAATATTTATCGTGGTTTTTTTATTGACGAAGTCACAAAAAAAAGAATATATAAAAAAACATTATTTCTAAAAATTCAATAATAATAATAAATTTTCAAATAATTATCAAAAATTAATTATATGGTAATTTAATTCAGATATAATCAAATAATAATTTAGTTTATCCAACAGTTTTTTAATAATTACATAACATATTTAATTTTTAATTCTTATTCATGATTAATTAAAAAAATTATATTCAAATAAGGGTTGTTATATGAAACACTTCTATCATACATACATAAATATGACATATAAAAACCACACAACATCCTCTTCCACTTAACATCCTCTTCATCCAAATACACCCTCTAATGACCAATTAGATTACAATAGAAATTATCTAAAACCTATTCTAGTAATAAATAATGTCCATGAGGTATAACGGAATGGGATATAATTTTACCCAAATCCCAATAGAATGAAATTTAATTAAGATTTCATTTTTTAACCTTACCCATATAAAAAAAAATATAAATATAAAATCATGTAATCAATATATTTATAACACTATTGGAAATCTACACACAAAACTGGTTCCACCTTAGTTAGTCATTCGGAAGACGCAATGTTCTTTTCTACTATTAAGGGGTTTCTTTAAAACACAAATACATTTCCATAATTCCCTAGAAAATGTAACTCAGTAATAAAAATTTATTTCATTTCCTTATGAAAAATTCAATAATACATTTCATAAATCCAATATCTACCCTATCTCCCTACATAAAAAATTGATACCAATCTATAACTAACCCTTTATCCATGGATACAACAACGTAAGGATCGAGAAAACAACCCATGGGGCCTACTCTAGTAGACCCAATGTTGGTAATTGGATCCAAGGATATAAAATTATCAAAATTTGGAGGCAGTACCCTATAAAATAAATACAATATCTATAGATTGTAAAATTAATTAGAAGAAACTTCATGAAATAATATAAAAGAAATAAAAAAACTTCTACAAGGCACATATAATATGATTAGTTACAGATAGATTCTACAAAACAAATACACAAAGGTAAATCTAAATTACTTATAAAACAACAGAACGATAGAATAAATTAATAATTTTGAGTGTGTTCTACTTGATCCTAATTAAAACCTAAAAACATTTTATTTACATTTCATTTTAATACACGTATAATATATAGTGAAAACACACTCTCATGTATATGTTAATGAAGAATATTAAAAATGTAGTGAGTAAAAAGCACAACCAAACCACTCCAAAATAGGCTTACTAAACTATCATCATCCTCATCATGAAACTCTAACCATGTAACCTATCCACATACATTAGAGAAATGGTAATGATTTTGATAATGTGAACCCATCATAACATTCCCAATAATTTTACTCTCTTGCACCACAATGCCATCTATACTAGTAGTCCCATATCTTCTATATCAAAATAGAACAACATTATCGCACATGACAGTCACATCACATCCCATATTTTTTATTGAAATATGGGAAATCACCACAGAAAAAATTCAAATCCAATTTATTAGGGTTTTTTGAAAAATAAAGACATAAACCCCATGTACTCCACCTATCTATAATGAAATAACCATAATCCATCTAATCACCTCATCAAATGAACTTCATAAATGTGAAATTTTAATAATATTTCTATCATATCCCATTCATAAAAACCATTACTAGAATATAAAGTGGAAATATTTTTATACAATTATCCATATTCACCACTAGGGTGTTTCAAAAAACACCCATAATATATATTGTTGTTTTAACATATAGTTATAGAAATGGGTGGGTTGTGTAATGAAATAAAAAAGAATATTAAAATATATATAATAAACACAATCAATCCTAACCCAGGGTTTTATAAAATTGGTAGAAACTAACACACAACATTATCCACTTTCATTACCATCTCTAAATAAACATCAACATACACCAAGACACAATACAAAATCTATAATTAACTATTTAATGAATATTATTTAATGTAATATATTCTCTATATTCTACATAAAATCATTACTAAAAAGAAAGTAATTTTCATCCCTTTGGTTGATCATTTTATCCCATTATTTCATAGTTTTCCTCGACACCATTTAATAACATAGCCCATCAGTATTTTTTCAAAAACAATAAATTTATAGATCCATTAAATATTAATTCATATATATGAGATCTTATTTCATGAATAGTAATAGATTATATAACTATAAATGTGATAATCATTTAGATGTAGTTACTTTTAAATATTAGATAATGAAAAAATATATTCAGAAAATATCTATGTCGTCTCCCAAAATGTTCATAATTATGGTCTCCATTCATAAATATAACACTATTAGTACCATTATTCATAACCTAAGGTGTTTAAAATGTTGAAAAATAATGATCATTGATTATTTTTATGCATAATCAGGGGTGACATAAATGATCATTGTATAATAACCTGTAAAAAATTGTATGAGTTCATGAGTATAAAATTATAAAATCATTTCATTCATATTATATATCATAATTATAAATCATCACATATATAATTTCTTTTTAGAAGATATAAATGATAATTAAAAATAATAATATGTACCTATAGAGTGTAACATTCAGAGAAGACAAGAAATTATGGAATATACATAAGTATATAATTTCATTTACCATGAAGTTAAGGAATATTTCAAATGCATTCATAGTATATGTTGATCATACTAAAAAATATTATTGTAGTCGATGTTTAGTCCTAGGACTATCATAGTCAACCATGAACCTTAATGAACTTGGTTCACTCGCCAATGTATTACTTTTTTTTCATGAGATTTAAAAAATTACCCATTTTATTGGTTGGAGATATATTTCCATCCTTCCACACAATAAAACTCATATATATGTGTGCAAAAATATCAATAGACATTCATCATAAAATAACAATGTAAATGAAATGGGATCTATAAATAGTTCAATATATAATACTCTATAGTAATGATTTAGAATTGAAAAAAAATTATCACTTCATTATTTTATAACATATTGAAAAGTAACAGTGTTCATGAAAATCTAATATTAATTAAAATAAAAATTTTAGGGAGATAATAAGGATTATATAGTTGGGTCATATCACCTATTATTCATTAGTAAAATCATGGTTAATTTTCGTTAATAAAACGAATTACCATTAAAATGTCCTTAAATCATTCTAGGGGAATATATCATCTAAATTTTGAAATAAAATCATTAGAATGTAAAAATTCAAAAAAACAAAATGGTTAATATTTTTTAAAAAAATAATAATTGAAATTTATATAGGAATCATCAATGCATCAATCAATTATGATTTTGTGACGTTTAATTCTATTTAATGAAGATAATTGAATGTAATAATTTTAAACTTTTATAAAAAATTACATTAGTCGGAAAATTATTCAAATTATTCAATTTGATTTTATTGAAATTAATAAATTGGTAAAAATGTCTATAAAAAATAATTGTAAAATGTTAAAAACATTTATTAAAATATTTTAAATGAACACTGATATGGAGGAAAAAAAATTTGACCTAAGGGGAAAAAATGTTCATTTTACAAAAGAATATATATCCAGTCATATGAGAACTAAATGCGAGGAAAATAAACATAGATATGTATTATAATGGAATAATTATATTTTAAATAATTCAATTAGTTTATATATATATAATAATATTTCATCATCATTTCAATATTATTTGAAATCCCATTAAATATTTATATTGTAATTTGATGTCCTTAGTGAATTTATATCATTTTAATCATGATACCCACGAATGATACTCTTATATATATATATATATATATAAATACCCACAATTATTATATATAGAATCATAAAATACATTCATGAGATGTATATACACTAAATAAATACAAAAGGGGTGAATATATCATGTCTCCCATGAGAATAAATGTTAGATGAAAATCATTTACATATAGTTCGAGATCCTTCATATAAATTGGAATCTATGATAAAATTAGTATATATTTAGTATATGGATATTAAAAGACCATTCTCATATATTTAATACCATATATTATTTACTTATATTATATTATAACCGTTTTCACACATCTATTTTTAAATCACTATTTTCGAATGATATATGCTTCATTTTTCTTATATGATTAGGTTCAATAGTTTTGATCCTTTGTCAATGTTCATGGTTCCCTCATATCCAAAATTATGATAATGTTATAAATATCATATATATACATTAAATTAATATTTATATTCATTAAAAATATATATACATATATAAATTAATTACAACACTCATAGAGTCATTTTATCATACTTATGTGTTAATATGGTTTCTAGTTTTTTTATAGATTCAATGAAATAATGGTTATTAATAATTAAACTGTACAAAATAATTAAAATCACATATATATTATCTCTAATTATTACATATATCATCATTTACATCCATATAAATTTTATATAAAATACAATTCGTGTCGCATCGTGGATGTGGTTGTCCACACGTATGCAGGAGGAACATTATGATTTTACAATGGATTAGATGGAAAAATTATAGAAGTCATATTATAATTATAGATGTATAATTTATTCATAAATATAATATATATAAATTAAACCTATCATATTTCTCATCTAAAAATATTCTGATTAAAAAATAATATTTTCTCTTGATATAGATCGTAATCCAAATATACGAACTTGTGATACATTCACTTCACATTTGATTTCAAAAATGGACAGTATTAATTGTTTCATAATAATAATAATAATTTATTCAAAAAAATTTAAACAAATTATTTAAATTATTTTATGATAAATAACTTAAATTTTGTGGTCTTATTTGTGAAATAGAAAATAAAATGATCATTTAAGGTGGTTACCTATAATTTTAGGGCACTTTCCATTGTAATGTTTTAATGACCATGGAGTTGGTATTTTTCAAAAAATAGATACTCTTGAATGTGTCTATAGATGTATAGAATGAATTTTTCCAATAAAATTTCAGTCTATAAATTTAGAATATGTATTATGAAGTGATAGATGTGGGTACTTTTTAGAAATCAGTCTAGGGATACCATTGAAATTCTAAAAAATGACTAAATTATGATAAATTAATGCTGAAATGAAAATCCCTCCAAATATCAAGTTATTGAAAATATGTTAGTTTAGATGTGTAAAACCCCTACCCAATAAAATTTAGAATATTTCTACCACACACCATCCCTAGACACCCCTTTGTTATAAACATTACATGGTCCTATTTTTTACCAGTTGAGGATCGAATTGAGTTCAGAGAATAATATTCTTATTTTGAAAGAGTTGGGTGATTTTCCTTGGATTTTAATATTAGTTTTTTATTCACATGGGTTGAACCATTTATTATAGTGTTATTGTGTCATTATGTTTCATCGGATCTATGGTTGGTTATTTTTTTAGAGGCCTATTAATACTGATACAGGAGTATCATCACGATCACCCCCTTTTGGTAGGAGATTCCATGTTTTTCTCCATTTAAAAGCAATATATTAATGCTGTAATGATTTAAATTAATTTGTACACATGTTTATCACACCGAAAATACCCTTTTCTAGCATAATATGGTGTCTTGAAATTAGAAGTATTTGATAAAAATAGGGTTTTTGGTGGCTCTGTTATTAAATAGTGTTGATGAAAATATTATAAATATTATTAAATTTGTTCATGTTTTATAAATAATTTTTATGATGAAGTAGTGGTTTTTGAATATATTAGATAATCATTGGGATTAAAATTGGTTTCTTCTTTATGAAATTGGCTCTATCACTAATGTAACCTCTTTTTTTCTCTTAGATGTTTAATACTAAATTTTTTAATTGGTTTATTTAACCATATGTGTGGGGAGAAATAATATTATAAAATGATTTGTCATGCATTTAATTTTAAGATTGATTTTTCATGAGGCATTGGGTGTGACTTTTATGCAATCCCTGGTTGATTAATTTGATTGAATTTTAATAATTGGTTAAGTATTACATTAAATTTTATATTATATTAAAAACATATTTGGAAAGGGATTTTTTGTATAAATGATTTGAAAATTGGATTTCTCATTTGTTTTTTGTGGGATTCCTTTTGATGAAAAATAAACCTGTTTTATAAACTGTTTAAATGATTTATTAAATTATTTAATTGAATTAAAATTATTTTTTGAATTGGATTTGGTGTGATTAAGATTTCTAAATTGGGCTTTTGGTGTTTCTTTGAACCATTGAAGCTGTAATTAGATATAGGAAGATCTATGGGTTCATGAAGTCCACACATGGATGTTCCCCCATATGAATATTGGACATTAAATGGTGTATATCCACAATCCTTGGTTCTATAAATAGTTTTAAGAGTTTAAATAATGTTTTCTTACCTTGTGTGATTTCCAAAAGTGTTTTTAAACATTATATTATGAGGTTTGGCTCGGTTAGCCCCAAATAATTTCTTGGTGATTGATAGTCAAAAGTCTTATTCTGTGTTATAAATATATGGGAATCATTTGAATTTTTGTTGAAAATATTTATAATTTTTTTGGAAATAACTTTTTATATAAATAATTAAAGGCTTGTTTGTATTTTTGTATATAGGAATCATGTTTTGGATTGATTTTCATAAAATATATTCTTTGAAAAAAAATAAAATCCCAATTATTATCATTGAATGTTATGATGGTTGTTTTATGGAGGCCAATGGTTATTAACTTAAGTTCCACACCATACACCGATAGTTGGTAATGAACTGACTACATACTGGCATCTTATATGGATGTTTACGATCACCAATGGTTATCATATATATCTTCTTGTTTAATTTATGTTTCGATTGGTTTTATGATGAACTGTGTATTTACTTACATATTTATTTTCAGAAAAACCCTTTATAGGTTGGACAGGGAGTTTGGTATAGTTTTTGGTATAAATGAAAATAGTCTATTTTTAAAATAAAATGTTTCTTATGTTTGATTTTTAAATAGGAGAAAATTTATGTTTAATAAAAGGTGAAGAAAATATATTTTTTGTTGTAATTTCAAACTTGTATTAATTGAATGTTTTAAATGAATAAAAACACATGGATTCAGTGGTTTATCATTTTCATTCCTACAAATCATTTTGGTGCTCCCACATACATTATCTTTTCAGTTTTAGGTTCCTCTATTGTTGGATCTCTCCAGGAACGGACATGTTTTAGAGTTAGGTGCTGATGAATGTGGTCATATAGAGGCATGTGTAGTTCTATTTAATTTCCACTCCTAGTTGTCATTTTTATCGTCAATCTATGTTTTTTTCTTTTAATAAATGGAAATATAATTCTCAATGATTTAATATTAATTAACCAAACTAGTTGTGTAACAATCCAAACTGTTTATTAATATATGTTTCCTAAATTTGTGTGTTATTTCATTTTATACACCACAAAACTATATCCTTTAATTAATGAAGTGACTCCATTGGGTTTTGATAGTTATATGACTGCAGGTCAATATGACTGCTGGAAAATAAATTATTAAGGATATGATTATTGTTTATAAATACATGTGATCACGATTAATTAATACAGAAGGAAGAGTCAATGGCCTCATCTAGTAGACTCAGGCCATACGAAGCCAATCTTTTAGAGATTGGGAAGGAGGTTGTACCATTGGGTTTTATCTGGACCAAGCCCATGCCATACTACAACATTAAAAGCATGAAAAAATCACCTACAAGAGAAGTTCAATCTTATTGAAATCACAACTCGGGAAATGTTTTCTGCGCCACCCCAATATTGTGTCACCAATGCACACCTTACACATAGGTCCAATAAAGGTGGTATAAGCAGATATGTAATAAGATCATAGTTACCTTTTGTTATTCATTTGTATAAATTAAATTCTTATTTCTATTATAGAAAGAATTTGTGTATTTTAAATGTCTGTGTAAATATAGGATGGTTTTATAGAAGTTCCATATTATTGATGTATTTAGGATAAAGGGGTATTTTATAATATTTTTGAATACTTTAAATAATTAATAATGTAAAATTATTTTAAAAAAATTTGTCTTCTATAGTTTTGATCTGTATAAAATTAAGATTCTAATAATATCAACTTTCATTTAGTGTGTAGTTAAGTATTAATAGTAACATACCCATATTAATAGTAAAGAATAGTAATGAATAGTAAATCATCCAATAAAATAGCAACTTCAACCATGTATGTATAAATACATTTTAGATATCTTAAAAGTGAAAATTGATCATAGTGTATGCTTTGGTATTTTTTATGTCGTAAATATTTTATTTACAATTTTATGATTATTTTAATAAATTAAAATGAAAATGTATTTTCATATAATATAATCATAAATTCTCAGTTTATTTTCATAAATGAAATCACATATTTTATTTTCTTTCAAATTTCATTTTCATATTGTATGCCATAAAAATATCCATAGCATAAACTTTTTTCGATTCTTTTTTGTCCCTATATTGTGTTATTTGTTATTTCTAAGTGGGTTACTCTTTTCCCCACTTTTTTTAATGTGTTCTGAAACCATGTTACATAGCCGTCAGGCTGGAGATATTTTATCTCACGATCTCTGTCTTTTTCAAACCAAATTAACTTATTTTATTTTTGGAAATACCCTAACCTCTTTCATTTATAGGGGTATTCATCAAGAAATAATATTGATCTATTTGATTCTGTAATTGACAAACTTAAAACCCCCGACCCCTTTCTGGGGGTTATAAATGACATAATAATCTTGTTTTTAAGAACTTTTAAAAAGTTATGATTTTGAAGTAAAACCCATAAATTATACACTCAATGGGTTTTTTATGAAATATATGATTATGATCTATGTGGATCACATTGAAAGTAAGTCATATTAAGGGTTCACCATAATAGACCTCCATTTCATTGGGTAATGAATTTAATATCTAGAGTTAACAATTATCACATTACCTTGATGAATATTCTTGGTAATTATTATTACAACTTGGGGATGAACCTATGTGATATGTTCATGAATGTATAAATTAAACGATATAGCCACATATTCATGTTATGTTTTATGTTCTTTTTATTAGGTTATTCCTCTATATCCATTTCTCATGTCATTATTCTTTTCACCATGTTCTTATTGATATCACAAGTAACTTGATTCTATTTCTTTCATTACTGGGACTTCTACTCAACCTTTCCTTTTATGTATATCTCCACATAATGAGATGAAATAATTGTTCTTATGAAGAACTTATGATGAATCTGTAAAAATGGATTAGAAGAATTTTTTCTGTTTTCATGTTTTATGTTCATGACTTCTAAGACATTAGAATTTAAAGATCACCTGTTAGTAAAATGTAATGAAAAGTTATGTAATAACAAGGTGTGGTTATATAGTTAGTATTAGAGGATAGTTTAGTTATTTATGGATATTAGCTTATGAAAACATTATGAAGAACCCTATAGAAACGTTTAAATATAGGAAGACATCCTGTTAATTTGGGGAAATATTATGTTAGTGGTTTTTGAAGAAATAAATCCATGTCCGGATAAGAACAAGTTGATGTGGCTCTGTCACAAATCTACCTATGAGTGAAAAATTTGACAGGGAGTTTTAGGATTGAACCATGGTACCTAGTACATAACAACGGGCCTTTCTGCACTTCTGGTTTGACACTCCGTGGGGATATGTTTAGTTAATCACAAGCTTTTTATGAATCATTTTGAATTATTTATAGAGAAATGTAATTGTATAAGAATGATGTTTTATGACAAAAAATCCATTATAGATAAAATATTCATAAATTAAATATGTTTCTCAATATGGTTTTATTATTTTAGAAAATGGTCAGAAATTAGAGGATCTGTGAAAATAGTGACCGCAATGGATCATGCACTCACAACCCTCTGATGGAATCAAAATGGAGACTTTCATGCAAATGATGAACCAAATGACACCTGTTATGGGAAATAACTTGAATAAATCTAAGAAACTGATCTCACCGCGAAGGGAATTTTTTTGTTGAGTCCTTTATGCATCAAATACCACAAAAAATCAGTGGATTGACCGACCCATTGATTGTTTTACATTGGATCGGCTCTATCAAGAAGATCTTATTTGGGCTCCACTGTTTGGAACAAATGAATGACATCCTAGATGTTTATAGCTTGGAAAGAGAAGTTGATTAGTGGTTGGAACGGATTAAAAATAGGAGGACATGAGTGGAGGTTGAACTCATGTGTGGGAACAGTTCAAAGGGATCTTGATCAGATAGTATTTCACCCATTCCATGAGAACAAGAATAGAGAAAGAGTTTCTTGAGCTGAAGTAGAAGGAGAATAAATATGTGAGATTCTATGAGATGAAATTCATAAGTATTTCATGTTACACATCTAGCTTTTTCAAGGATCCAAATAGTATGGTTGATATATTCTTTAGTGGACTGAGACCTCATCTATAGAATTATCTAGCCAATCGAGACTATGATATCTATGAGGATATTGTGTAGAGTCTTATAAAAGTAGAACTTGAGTTTTGTGAGAAATAATGGTCTCATAAATCCAATGGTAAGAAAATATTTATGGAGCCAAGCATGGGGGGACTATTGATTAGGGAAGAGGAGTAAATGAAGTGAAACATCCCACATTTAATAAATGTAGGAAGAATCATTTGTGGAATTTCCATCTCGAGAGAGGGTAGTACTACTTGTGTGGAATAGATGGAAATATTGCGTGGAATTGTCATAGTGAGGTGAAACCTCAACTCCCAATCACTAACGAAAAAGGGATGATGATGAATTCCCTACCTGAAGTCAAATTTTATAAGTGTGGAAAACTTGGGATCATTTCCAATCATTTTCCTAATCTGAGGGAAGTGGAGGAGAATCACCCTCAGCCTCATAAACATCCAAGGGAACAAGGTCGTACTTTTTCAATCAGTATGGCTACTGTTGAAGCACCAAATGATGTGGTGGAAGGTACTATTTATTTTAACTCAATACTAGAAAGTACATTGGTTGATTCTGGTTCTACGCATTCCATTATTTCCTCCATATTTGCAATGAATCTATAATGAACTCGTGATTTACTAATGTGGAGTTATTAGTCAGGACTCGTGGTGGGATTATCCAAAAATCTCTAGGGTTTATTATATCTTGCATTTACATTAGTGAGAAAAATAATATCTCAAATCTAGTAGTCATACTGAAGCTGGAATTCAACATTATACTACGGATGGACTAACTCTAAATTATAATGATAAGATCAAATGAAAAATCATGGCGATCTTAGTTGTCTTGAATGGGAAACCTACAGTTATCTTCCAAGGAGAGATATCTCAACCTTATATATGTCTATAAAAACCTCTTAAATACTTCATTATAGAGTTTATCGGTGTAGAAGAAGAAGTAAATAAGAGTTTGAGGATAGAAAATTTCCCTATCTCCCTGGAATACATTGACATATTTCCTGAGTAGTTACCTAAACCTCCCCTAGAAATAAGTGTAGAGTATTCAATTGAACATGTACTTAGATCTCATCCAATATCAAAGAACCCATATAGGATGGAAAATGTGGATTTTGAATAATTAAAGAACAAAATCCAAGATTTTTTTGGAGAAGGGGTTTATTAGACCGTGTGTGTCTTCTTGGGAGCACCTATTCTTTATGTGAAGAAGAAAGATCGATCAATGCAAATATGAATTGATTAAAGAGAAATAAATTGGATCAGATTGAAGAAAAAATACCCTCTTCCAATAATTGGTGATTTATTTGAAAAACATCATGGGGCACAATTGTTCTCTATGATTGATCTTCTATATGGTTATCATCAATTGTGTGTGAGGAAAGAAGTAATTCCAAAAACTGCCTTCCGATCATGATATTGGCATTATGAGTTTGTTGTTATGACCATTAGACTTACTGATGAACCTATTATTTTTATGGATTTGGTGAATAGATTATTTATATATGACATTAATATATATTGTGGAATTTTTTATTGATGATATTATGATATATATCTGAAGTCATGAGGAGCATGAGGATCATCTCAGGGTTATTCTTCAAACTCGATGGAAGAAGAGATTTTTTAGAATGTTTAGAAAATGTGAAATTTTTTACAAAAAGTTTCATTGATGGGGAACATTGTTACCAATTAAGGAATCACAATTGAAAATGGAATGTAAAATTTTGTAGAGGAGTGGCCTCAGACTAATACTATAACTAAGATTCATCGATTCCTTTGATTATCATGATATTTTATGAAGATTGTGAAAATATTTTCATTACATTCTAATCAATTAACCAAGTAAACTCGAAAAGGGTCATGTTCATCTGGGAAAAGGAGTATGAAGAATTATTCCAATAGATAATTAAAATATTGGTTACATCATCCATGTTAACTCTACCCTCAAGTAGAGAAGGATTATTTATATTTTTCGATGCTTATCAAAATGAAATTGGATGCATCCTCATGAAAAATTCAATTCCATTTATTATGCATCTCAATAGTATAAGAATCATGAGTAGAAATATCCTACACATGATCTGGAGATAGCTACAGTCATTTTGGCTATGAATATATGGAGGCACTATCTTTATGGGGAAAATTTTGACATATACATCGACCATCAATGTTTGAAGTATATTTTCACGCAAAAGGAATTGAACACAATGGAGAGGTGATATTTCTAAATTCTCAAAGTCTATGATTTTCAAATTCATTATCATCCTGTAAGAGCAAACATAGTTACAGATTCATTATATAGGAAAGACCCAGTTTTTCATTCCCTGATTCAAAAGGATCCTTCGATCAGTGACCATGTAAAGCTGGAAATGGGAATTATAATGGAAGGGACTTCATCAAACCTAACCCAAATGATTTCTCAACCGTCATTACTAGAGAAGATCATGAAAGATCAGAAAGATTGCCCTTTGTTATAGAATAAGTTTTTGGTTGTGAAGGATGAGAAGTTTCCTGTGTTCAATATTGATCCAGAAGGTGAACTGATATTTCGTACAAGACTATGTTTTCTATATTTTTTGGAAATAAATAATGATTTGATGGATGAAGCTCATAACTCTACATTCACTATAAATCTATGAAGCATGAAAATATATAAAGACCATTGTGATAATTATCGGAGGGGTAATACTTAAGGGGTGATTACTGACTACACTTCACAATGCCCGATATATCCGCAAGTGAAGGTAGAGTGGAAACATCCTAAAGAGGTTTTGATAACACTACCCATACCACCATGGAAGTGGGACATTATTAAAATGGACTTTGTCACTAGTATCTTAAGAACTTCCAATGGAAACAATGCAATATAGGTTATTAAGGTCTCTCTCACCAAGAATTTCCATTTTATCTCCATTAATGAAGATTTATCTCTTGATCAACGTGCCAATATTTACGTAAAGGAAGTGGTAAGGCTATATAGAATTCCTATTTCTATCATATCTGGCCATGATCCAAGGTTTATATCAAAATTTTGGAGAAGTATTCAAATGTATTAATTACCGAATTGAATTTCAGTACGACCTATCACCCAAAACTGATTTCCAATCTGAAACGACTATTCAAACACTCAAGTACATGAGGAGAACATGATCAATGGTATATAAAGGTGGATTGGATAAACATCTACCTTTAGTTGAGTTCTCTTACAACAACAGCTTCCTCACGGGCATTCAATTTCCTCCCTATGAAGCTCTATATGGAAAGTGATGTAGAACTCTAACTTGTTGGCATGATGCTTGTGAGAGAAAGCTTAATTGTCCTAATCTTGTGTAATAGATGACAGAAAAGTTCCATGCCTTCCATCATCACATTAAGGCTGCTCAGAGTCGGCAAAAGAGCTATGCCGGAAACCATCAAAGGGACTTGGAGTTTGAGTTTGGTGACAATGTCTTTCTTCAAATTTCACCTTGGAAGAGAGACATGAGGTTTGGGAAGAAAAGGAAGCCCATTACTAGGTACAATTTCCTCTATAAAATCTTTGATCGCGTAGGAGTAGTGTCCTATCTGCTTGCACATCATCCATGTCCAGTACAAGTTCCTAATTTATTCCTTGTATCCCTATTGAGGAAGTACAAAACAAACCCTTCACATTTACTAAATCCAGAGCCGGTACAACTAGAACATGACCTCTCTTATGAGGAGAATCTGGTGGGGATCTTGGATCATAGAGACACGATTCTATGCTACAAGACTACCCACCTGGTTAAGGTGTAATGGAGGAACCGAAAATATGAAGAATCCACGTGGGAACTAGAGTAGACTTGGAGGCAGAAGTACCCACTCATTTTCTCTACTGAGGGTATGAGTTAAAATATCTGGGATAAAATATCATATGGGGGAAGATTTTAATGATCCAAAATTTTGAATTATATTTTTTCCTAAATTTGTGTGTTACTTCATATTATACTCCATAAAACTATATCATTTGATTAATGAAGTGATACCGTTGGGTTTTGACTGTTATATGATCGTTGGAAAATAAATTCTTAACAATATTTTTATGGTTTATAAATACAAGTTATCATAGTTAATTAATAAAAAAGGATGATTCGATGACCTCATCCATTAGACTCGGTCCATATGAAGCCCATCTATCAAAGCATTGGAAGGAGGTTGCATCACTAGACTATTCTTTGGACCATGCACATGTCGGACATCATCATGTGAATCTTGGACGAAATATCCTATGAGAGAAATTCAAGATAATAGAAATCACCACTCGGTAATGTTGTCCGAGCCACCTAAGATTCTATCACCATTGCACACCTTACACATCGGTCTTCTTCAGGTGTTATAAGGTGCTATGTAACGAGGCCTTATTTACATTGTGTAATTATTTTGTATAAATAATTTTTTTATTTATTATTGTTGTAAAATTTCTGTATTTAAAATGATTGGATAAATATAAGGTGAATGTATAGAATTTCATATTATTGATGAATTTTTGAAAAAGGGGTCTTTTAAAATATTTTTGTATACTTTAAATAATTAACAATGTGAAATGATTTTCAGAAAATGTTATTCTAAAATTGTGATCAGTAAAAAATGTAGATCCTAATAAGATCAAATTTATTTAGAGTGAAATGTAATGTATTATTAGTAACAAAAAAATATGAATATAAATGAATATTAATGAATAGTAAATTGGCCAAAAAAAAGAATCATCACCCATGAATGTATAAATAAAATTTAGACTTCTTGGAAGATAAAAACCAATCATAGTATAAGTTTTGGTTTTTTGTATGTCATAAATATTATATTTACAATTATATAATTGATTTGATAATATAAAATGAAAATTTATTTTCTTAAAATGTAATCATAATTTTTTACTTTATTGTCTTATGGTTATACTTTAATTTTAAGGGACCTTGATTACTTTTTAAATGTGTTACAAAACAAGTTATAGTTTTAATGTAATTTTTTTAATAAATAATGATTTTATTTATATTTTAAATACACAATATTTAGAAAATTATTTTCAAAAAATAGAATTCATTTTTGAATTTAGACCATCGACAATAGGTAAGAGTTAATTTATGATATTCTTATTAAATATTTTTTTTCAGTGAATAGTAATAATACTGTTTTGAGTTTCAGTGTGTCTAATGACATCATTAAAGATGTAACAAAGATGTAATCATTATGATATAATTATGAAAATTATGGTATTCAATGAGGAGTCCCATGTGGACAATACCATGCGAAAATACCATGGTTAAGCACATGGATTTGTAAATACCACCGATGAGGTTTCCCTTGGAAATTAATATAATATTCCGTCAATTTTGCTTTAAATCACATGAAATTATCTCATTACCATAATTGAAAAAACATATTTAATGAAGCTCTAGACTTTTACCTCCATTTATGTCCTCCAAATGTGCCCTGAATCCCCCCATGGTCCCAAACATTACGTTTTCGATTATACTCTTCAAGGGTGGGGAACCTTTCACGATCCTCTTTTATGTCATGACTTCCTTTATTATATGTCTTATGGTTTTCATTAAATTATGTGGGAGTATGTTATTCTATATATTTTATACTATCCATTTTTTTATCCAAATGATGAGTTACCGTTTCCACTCTCACAAACTAATTTTTTGAAAAATTAAGTGATGCGGTTAGGCTGCCAAATTTTCCTAAAATAAATCACATCTTTTTTTTTCTGGTTTTATTTTCATATGGTATTCCATTAAAATATCCACTCCATGATCTTTTTATTATTATTTTCTATCCCTATAATTTTTTATGAGTTATTTCTAGGTGGGTGACCATTGTCCCCTCTCTTTTTATATTTTTTCTAAAACCATGATACGTTGATGTTATGCAATTTTTGTCTCGTAATCTCTATATTTTTTTCAAAAATTATATTTTTTATATTTTTTGAACTCCCAAAACTATTTCATATCTATGGGTATTCATAAATACATATTATTTATCTATTTTATAATTTAATTTAAATACATATAACCCTATTTCCTTTCCATGGGTTATAAATGAAATAATGATATTATTTTTAAGCACATTTAAAACGTCATGTTTTTTGAAGTGAAATAAATTAATTTTACTTCCAATTGGTTATTTATTAAATGATTGATTATGAAATATGTGGATAATATTTAAATAAAAACCTATTAATGGTGTGCTCTGATAGTGCTCTAATGCAATGGGTAAATAATTTAATTTCAGTATAGGACATGTTTCAAAATAATATTGAATAACCTTGGTATTTTTCTGGACACCATAGGGATAAACCTAGGTGATATGTTCATGAATGTCTAAATTAACGTTTTTATCCACATACTAATGTTATGCTTCATGTTATTTTCATTATTTTATGTCTCTACTTATATTTCTCATGTCATTATGTTTTTCATCAGGTTCTTATTAATATCACAAGTAATTTGATTCCCTTGAATTCATTAGTGGTCCATCTACTCACCATTTCCTTTTATGTAATTCTCCATGTTATGAGATGATATAATTTTACTTAGGAAAAAATTATGATGAATTTGTACAAGTGTATTAGAATAATGTTCTGTGTTTTCATGTTTTATGTTCTTGATTTCCAAGACATTAGACATTAATGATTCTCTGTTCGTATAGTGTAATACAAATTTATTCAATAAAAAGTCAGGATGCACTACGTTGTCAGGCAATTGGGAACCAGAATGGTCCTATGATAACATTTTTTCACCAACCAACCACGGTCATCCCTAAAATGGTCAACTTATTCATTCCATGACGTGGCCTGAAGTGACCTTTCACTCCATAAGTCAGACCCAACTAATCCAAAAGAAACCACCATTCAAGAGAATATGGGAAAAAACTCTTGTTTTTGATATATTTGGGCTATTTTCTTTTGGGGGTATGAATTGGATATGGTGGTGAGAATTTTCACTTCTAAAAAATTGACACTCTTTTGTTATATACTTTACTTGGTCTTCAATTTTTCTGTTGGGCATTTAAATTGAGTATTTGGTAAAATTGTTGGATTTAAAATCTTTCGGGTGATTTTATGGCCTCCACATGTTCGGTTCATGGTTTGGAAGAGAGTTCAACAGAACTAGGTGGTAGACTCTGTTTCTGAAGATAACAAAAATTGTTGAAAAAATATTAAAAAAATAATAATTATAATATTATGATTATGATTATGATTATGATTATGATAATTTTTTATTATTAATAATAAGATTATTCTTAGTATTAGAATAATTTTTATTAAAAATAATATTACAATACATTTTATATTTTAATCCCCAATTTCTCTTAACAGATACCTTGAGCACTACCATCCCCCTTCCCTCTCTCATACCCAACGTGATGCCCCCTTCACTTCTACAATGCGCATCAATCCCCCATATCTCTCCCTCTCACACAACAACCCCAGCCCACCTGGACCTCCACCTCTCACCCCCTATCCAGCCGCACATCCATCATTAGATCCCACACATACTCGTGCAACCCGTTTCATGACCCACTACTCCAGACACCCCTGTATCTAGTGTGATACTCTTCGAAAACCACTAACTCTCGTACAAACCCCCTATGGCACCCTCTTCTTCTTCGAGGAATTGTTACACCCTATTGTTAATCTTAATTGGCTTTTATTTTTAGGGTTTTTTTTGACATTGGTTGAAATTAGATATTAGGGTTAATTTTTTGTCTAGTTTTCATTGGATGTAGTGTTTGTGGTTTGTCTGTAGAGGACTATTTACACTCTTCCGAGAGTTTTATCACAATTACACACCTTTAAGGTAAGAAATTCCATTTTATCCTTTTCTGATGTAATATTTTAATGCTTTAATGGTTTCAATTAATTTTTTCACATCTGTTACTCACCCATAATATCCTTGGTCACCATAATATCAGGTTTTCAAATTGGTATAACTTGTTGAAAAATTTGGTTTTAGGTGACTCTGTGCTTAACCATTATTGATGACAATATTATTCATGCTTATTCATTTTTGGCATGCTTTATAAATTATCTAAGTAATGTGAAAGTGGTTTTTGAAAAGGATTGGATAATAATTTGTCCTTAAATTCATTTTTTATTATGAAATTGGTTCTATCACTTATGTAAAGTATTTTTGTTATCTTTGGAGTTGTTTAATAAATAATTTATTTGTTTTATTAAACTATAGGTGTGGTGTAAAAATATATTATGAATGGTTTTGTGAGGAATTTTGTTTAAAATTAATTTTTCAAGAGGAATTGGGTGTGATTTATGGGAAAACCCTCAATAAGTCATTTGATTACATTTTATAAATTGAGAAATTTGTTTATTAAATTTTCAATGAGATGAAAATCATATTCTAGAAGGGATTTGTAGTGAATAGGATTTGAAAAAAGGATTTTAGGGGAGTTTTGTTAGGAATCCTTGTTTTTTTACTTATAAGTGTATTATAATTTTTTTAATGATTTATTAAATTATATAAGTTTTTTAAAATCATGTTTCAAATTGGTTTTTGTGTGAGATTTATTTTTAAAGATGATTTTGGTTGTTTCTTGGAATCTTATAAGGTTTCAGTTAGATGTAGGCACATACAAGTGTGCATTGAGAGCACATAATGATGTGAACTGAAATAAAATAGAACAATAAATGGCGTTTATCCACAACCCTTAGTTATTTAAAAGGTTTTTGGCTTCTAAATAATGTTGGCTACATTGTGTGATTTCCAAAACTAGTTTTAAATGTCTAAATTGGTTTGGTCTGGTTGGAATCAATGCATCTCATGGTGAATGTTAGTACAAATAGACCCACTGGGAATGGAAAATATATGAGTACTATGAGAGGTTTCATTGTAAAGAGTTTGAAAATATTTATGGCAAAGTCTTCTGCAATCATAGCGTAAAGGCTTGTTTGGCATTGTGTACTTTGAAATTTTTTCTGGGTGGATTTTTGGAAATTTCATAGTTTTGAAAATGTAAAAGTTCAATTGCAATGATTGAATCTTTTAGGCCTATTTTAGAACCAATGTGGGGTCACAACCAAGTTGGAACCATTGATGATTTGAAATATATATATATATATATTGGGAATTCCTATAAATGATTTCTCATTATGGGTCTTCATATCGGCGATGTCCATGTATGTTGAAGGAAAGTGTGATGATAGATAGTATGTTGCGTAATTCATGCGAGGGCCTCCCACATAAACAATTCACTACATACATGGGTTTCTGGCCATCATCTTCGTTGTGAATGATAGTTACTGACTAACCCAGATAAGATGGTTTTGTACCCCTAGGATCGATAATAATCCAAGTGGGATGTCCCACTAGATTTTCCAATTAGGGGTGGCCAGTGGTTATTGACTTTGGGGATTTACCACATGCCGGAATGTGGCTATGAATCGAGTATGTTCTTGGGTCTTCATGGTATGATTAGGATCACCCATGGTTACATTATAAATATGCATGTTTTCTTTCAGTTTCATTTATTTTAGCATGCACCGTTTATTTATTTATTTATTTATTAACACCACAACCCTAAATTTTTTTATTAGGGGTTTGGTTTTTTTATTTGAATCACCAAAATAGTATTTTTCAAAATGAAATGTGGCATGTCTTGATTTTTAAATGGGATGCTATGATTGTTTAATAAAATAATAATTTTTAATAATTTTATTTTCAAACTAGCATTAATGGTATATTTAAGGGAACAGAAAAGACAAGCATTATGTTGTCTATATTTGGCATTTCTACTGAGAATTTTGGTGCTCCAACAACCTTATTTCATTTGTCTATGGATCGTCTAGTGATGTATCTCTCTTAGAGAGAAAATGGATCTAATTTGGTAGGTGACATTTGATGTGTCGAAAAGCTATATGAAAAATGTTTTTTCTCTCCAATCTATTATTAATTTTCATCTTCAGTATTTATTGATTTTTTTTTCTTATTTTCCATTTTGTAAATCATTCCCAATGGTTTAATCGTGATGCTCGAAAATAGATTCCAAAAAATTGGAATCTTGAATGCCCCTCAAGATATGTAGTGGACTGAAACTGGTGACTAGTTAATGTTCGACCTAGGACGGTATGTGACAAAATTTTCAATCATTTTAATCTATATCATTCTAATTTACAATTTTTTAAACAATGTTAATTTGAACTAAAATGACAACATTTTTAGTATTAAAGAATTTTAATTTTTAATTATATGGTAAAAATTGGATAATAAATGTTCAATTTACGATATTATACACCATATGAAATCCATATTGTCTTATTTCAATAATTCTATTTTTTTCAAATTATATAATAAAATAATATTTTCCTAAAATATCATTATAGACATTTAACTCTGTCTTAATTTAATATGCTATAAAAACATAAATAAAAACATTTAACTCTAAAATAATATTTTTGAAAAACATGGTTATTTTATATTAACCAATAAATATCATTAAATAATATATCATAGCCAAAAAATATTATTTTTAATATTTTCCATATCATTATTTTATTTTTTCTGTTAATTTAGTAGATATTATTTCGGTGTTCTTTAAACATTTAATGTTATTATATAATAACTAAATAATCTAATAAAATTAAAATTATTAATATAATTTTATTATTAAAAAATTACTATTATGAACAATCCAAAAATAATTTTTTCATTAATTATTCATAAAATGGAAATTTGAAAAAAAAAAGTGAGTGACATATTGAAACATTCTATGATTTGAAAAAAATAAAAATCATTATCTTATAAATGATTCCATTATTAAAACATATTTCATTACTATGTCTATAAGAGAATATTAAAATTTATCGAACAGTAATTACGAATAAAATTTATGACATTGTCACTTTATTTTAAACTACGTAAACCCGATTTTACTCATTCTGGGGAGATAAATTATACCACATTTATGATTAATACTAACCAAAAATAAAATGGAAATGTATAAAAAATATGAACCATTTAATAGGAAATATGTAATCAACATTATCTAATTATATATTTATATGTTTTGGAAATTTAATTTTTAAAAAAATTGATTAATGCGTGATAAAACCCATTCATTTTACTTATTTATTTATGCGTAATCAATTTTTTATTCTTATCCCAATCATAAAAAACATATTAAATAAATGTAATAAATATTATTTAAAATGTAATATATAAATTTCATTAAAATAATTAACCAATATTTATATGTTTAATTTATTACGATTAAAGTAAAATATTCTAATTATAAATGGGTTTTTGAAAAATATTTCCTTTTCATTCAAATGATATTTGATTTCATTTATAATAAATTGATAAAAAATTATTTAATTTGATTTATTTTGCACCATAATGTTTTAATAATTTTGATTGTACTATTTATATCATTTAAACTAATGGTTATGTGACAACTATAATTTAATATTATACTGTAGTTCGATTAATAGTGAAGTTTCACATAACAGAAGAATTTGTAAAAAATCAATATATTTTATAAAACATTTCCTAAAATATCAAGTTGTTTTATTATACCTTAAATAAAATATATTTTCTTGGGAGCCGGATGATAGAATCCATGGCGATTTTTACATTTCTATTATTGTATGGGTAATGGTTATAAAATTTCATATGGATTTATTCTCTAAGACATAACATACTGATGTACCAAGAACTGAGATAAATACTCATGAATACCTCTATGAATTCAATCCCAACAAAAAAAATATTTGAAATATATATAAATAATATCTCATCCCTGATGTGTATAGAAGGGTGAATTGTGCCCTTTATCAAAAATCATCATAATATTTTGAATGAATGGAACACATGCATGGTTCTTAAACCAGATCACCCCATCATAATAAAATTTAATCTATAGATCATTACTCACATTATTTTATACCTCCTAATCTTCATTATAATCTTGTTTAATTATCATGTAGACAAATGGTTAAAAACTTAGTTGAGAATGATAAGATTTATCAACATTTTTCATCATTCAAAATTCAGTCCTTTTCAAATGAAGAAATACTAGATACTTTATGTTCTTCTTCATAGATAACCATGAATTGTCCTTTCAGATCATATTATATACCACCATATTTTTTTCCCAGTTATAGAAATTTATTTACTATATACAATCATTAATCGTCTACAATTTTCTTTAGGGTTCATCTTCTTTTCTTTTATATGTGAAAATAAACATTAAACATTTTGAATTATTAAAAAAATATCACACCATTATCCATACATTTAATGTATCTATGTATTTAACAAAACAAATACCATATCCAACACTAAGACATGTGGTGTGTATTATTTTGGATAAATCATCAATTTTCATTGTTAATTACGTATTCATTTTTCATTATTCATGATAATTCATCCAAATAATTTCTAAAATTCATCTTTAATGAATAAAAATATTAATCCATAATAGGGTAATTATTGATAAAGGATCATTGAGATTCCATCTATTTAATTCAATGAAAATTTATGCACATTCAACTATCCAATGGAACATATCTCCCTTTTGAGATGACATAGTGAGTATATTGTTGAGTTGTGATAAATTATATAAAAACAGTTAAAATATCTCTAATAGCCATGAAATATACTGATCTAAATCAAAATGGTTGGACTAAGATGAATTTTAAAAAACAATATCATTGATGTATATATTTATTTACCCACACCATATGTTATATGTCCAAAAAATGAATATTTCAAAAGTCAGAATTCACAGTTGGTAATTATTTTACAAATATTCTTTATCCTTGGGATATTCATTACAATTATAAAGTGATCTTCATACACATCCATGTTCACTGAAAATATAATAATATCATTTATAAAGGGTAAAAAAATCATGGTAGTCTATAAAGAAATATTTAATTAAATAAATAAATATATCATATGAAATAGTAAGTCCATACGGTGTCACTATAAATTAATGATTTACATTTTTTTTACATAATTTTGTCATAGTTATATCAACCTTGATGACCTAATGTTGGTGATATCGATAAAAATTTCAATATTAGAGGATAAATTATTTCTAATTATTTTTTAAATCAAGAAATAAGTATATAATACAATATATTTTTCTTGATAGTGATTATGGTATGTAATTATTTAACAATGTTATGTCATAATGATCAATCTACCTTCCAATATATGTACCATTGCTGTCACAAAAAATTTATTATTTTAATCATTTATTTTAGATTATTTTTGGATCGATGTTGTTCTAAGAAATTCAATGTGTGATGTGTTTAAATATTTTTTTCATTTCTTTTGTTTATTTTCATTTAAGTGAATATGAATGGGTTTTCCCCTTGATTTTTTATTAAAAATGGATATTATGGGATTAACAGTAGGTGTAGGAATAATTTTTAATGGTTATGGTAAAATGTGTACATATCACAAAATCCATGTGGCCATATATATTTTTTGACATTGAGAAACCGCATGGTTTTTCAAACAATGCTGATAATTGTGTTGCCTTTTCATTTTATTCCAAGACAACTAGACGATGGTCGAATGATCTATAAAAACATTATTCCTTTCTAATTCCATAAAAATATTAAAATTCAAATTGATTCCCCTAAGGATGTAACCATAAATAAAATCACATTCAACCCTTAAAGGATTTGTATCTATGGGAGCTCCATCCAAGCATTCTCGGGGACCTTTTAAATTAATAGTAAGGTGGTTTTCATCTTAATTATTCAGGTAATATTCAGGTAAATTGTTTGTCCTTATATTTATTAATACCAATAGTTTTTCACTTCCTCCCCTCTTGATTCTCTAATTTCTAGTGGGTTATATGACAAAGGGTTGGTTAGTTCTTATCTTCTTCGGTGAGATTCTGATTTTTGTTTTTCGTTATTTCCTTATTAAGGTATTATGTTTGGGAGTTTGTTTTTTCACACTGATTTTGGAATATAACCATTTGAGAGGTAGGTGGTTCCTTGAGTTAAAATTTTTAGATGAATTTAACATTACATTATCTCTTACGAAAGTGTTCTATGGTTTCATTTTGTAATTTCAAATATATTTTGTAAGTGTTTTTACAAGATTATTTGATAAGAAAGGATTCCACTATATTAAATGGTTATGATTCTAGGTTTTATATATTATAGCTTTTTTTATTAATTTATATTAGTTGTGACAAATGGGTTTACAAAGGAACTTATGCTTCATAAATATTTGAATGTGGGGTTTTAATGGAAAATGAATTATTTGGGCATGTTGTCATTTTTTGTGTATCATTAAATGTGATTTGTGAATTATATAAAAGGTGGGAAGCATGTTTTTATGTGATATTGATATAAACATTTATTTGAAATTGGATTGGACCATGGATATGTTTAATTTGATTATGTGCTTATCTTTTAATGTTTTGAAATGTGTATCATGGATTTTGGAAGTAAGGGGAAATGTGTCGTCAAATGGTTTTGGTGTGTGTAAAGTAGAAAGGGGAATGGTTTATCAAAAATGGAATTTTCAATGTGTATTTTTAAGTCTTGTCTTGTGTATTTTTACATTGTGATATGTGTGACATGTGCGAAGGAATGTTTTCCCAAATGGAAATCCTAGGTATCTTGGTGGGAAGGCTAGAACTAGTATACAAGTGATTCAGAAGTGGGCATGACCCATTTCACTATGCATAATAGAAGACTACAACACTATATAAACATTGATGGTTATTTGTGACCACTAGGTCCACCGGTTTTCCCCTACAAGTGGTTCAAGAATGATAAATATTATGATTGTGGCATATATACAAACATTTTCACTAAGGTAAAGGGTTCTACTATCTTAGCTGATCTAGATTACCCCTAGAGAGTTAATAATGGATATCATCTATGAAATGGGCTTTTGTTATATTGTTCCATCAATTGGATTACTGGGGAAATTTTTTATATTTTTTTACATTACTCACCTTCTATCTTAGTAATAGTTTCATTCTTAAATGTTACATATAGAAGTGCTCATTAAATGTGATCAAATGAGAATGGGTTTTAAATAATTTTTCCAGGAAAATGATTAAATTATTTTTTAAAAAATATAAATTTTTATTTGTATTCTAATGTTATATCATGTTATCCTTTTATTTTTTGTTGGAACCCTACTGGGGAATTGAGAAATCCATACAAACACTATTTGGTGTTTGTTGACATTGTTATGTATGATACATGTAATGGAAAGAATGTGTTGTGATGGTGGATAATGTTTCTTGTAATTATTCTTGGTTTTGGTGGTGTCTTGAGGGTGATTCAAGTCTTGTTACACAGAGGCATGGTTAATTCATTTCATTTTTTTACATTTTTTCACTTTGGTTTTTTTCCTAAGGTACTAAAAGAAGGAATCTAAAAATTGTTTTACCATGTTTGGTTATGTTTTTCCAGCCATGCTATATTTATTAACATGGGTTGTTTATGATTAATATAATGTGTAAAATAAAACCCAAATTATATTATTGAATTCAATATACATGATTCCATCCCATGGGGATTGGGAAGAGTCTTTGGGTAATGCCCGACATAAGGTCAGGTGTTGGGTTATTTGGAAAACTGATTCTTTCTTGAGTCAATGTCAGTATTTAAGGCCACACACATCTGGGACTTGTTTTTTGTTCATCATATTGGATAGATCATTGTAAATAATGTTTTGTGTTTAGGTTTTGGTTGTGAGTATAGTTCTTGTCTAGAACACCAAATTAATGGACTTTAGTATCCTTGGGAAGTCAAGTCTTATTTGGGTCATTTGGCTCTTTTTATTTGTTTTATGTATGAGATACCAAATGGGAGTTTGGGTAAATGTGTCTATTATATTTTATGGCATAGAAACTCATGTGGAACTTGTGATATTGTCCTCAAGGAATCTTAGTTATGGTGGTGGGATTCACATATTTTTTCCAACCACATAGCCAAGTCACCCTTCGACAGTAGTTTCCTTATTTTGAATTATTTTTGAGTTATATTGATTCTGGATATTGTTTTGTAACCCAATATCATGTAATTATGAAAAACTAGATCTTAAATTATAAATTGATATATTTTGGAATTTTATAAATGAGTTTTTAGGATAAATTTTTATGATGTTTCAAAAAAATGGATTTTTTATGAAATGTTCAATTATTAAAATATGGGTTATTGTAATTAAATTGGACATTTATAAACAAAGTTTTTGGGATAATAAAATGGTTTTTTTTAGAGAGAATTTTTTTTGATAATGGGTTTGGAAAATTGTACCAAATGAGAGGGAATGAATTTTATATGAATTTTCATTTAGTAGAATGTGTTTTATTGTGTTGTTGGAAGTGGTTTAAAATGGGATTAAATGTATTTCAGATATATTACATGGAATTTTTTTATAATGAATTTAATAGATCGATGTGAAATGTTTTAAATATGTTTTTTATTGAATATTTAGTGTTTTTAGAAATTATTTTTTGAATTTCGAAATGGGTTTTTTATTTTGAGACTATTTTTTCATTTATTTTCAAAATATAATTTCTGAATTTAAAAAGTGGACATAAATTGGGATGTTAA
Source organism: Viscum album (assembly GCA_963277665.1). Lineage (NCBI taxonomy): Eukaryota > Viridiplantae > Streptophyta > Magnoliopsida > Santalales > Viscaceae > Viscum > Viscum album. The sequence goes on along the minus strand of OY728127.1, from coordinate 418,799,403 downwards.
ATCTAGGTTGAACATTTGGCCTTGGAAAGAAGAAATGTTTTTTTATTACAATTTGTATTTCCAGGAGTGACCACATGAATTTATAAGTGTGGAAATGTGTATGGTTAATGAAATGCAGTGATGGGTGCCTAGTTTGGCATGATAATATTCATGTTTGAGGATGCATGGTATATGATTTGTGAGGTTATAACCCACCATGATTGTTTTATTTTCGAAATTTATTTAAATAGAATATGCCATGTTAGATAACCAGTGGTCTTGTATTGTTCCTCCTTATGATTTGGGAATATTTCTCAATAGGTGTTTTGATTTTGAGAACTCCTTTTCATTTAATAGTATTTCATGTTTGAGTTCGTGTCGAAGAGTTTGTTTTGAAATTTTGGATAATGGGAACATTGGGAAAATGTGGAAACCTTGAGATGGTCCCAATTGCCCAATCAATATTGTTTTTGGTATGGTTTTACAGATCGATTAGTTTTATTGGATTATTTGTTTTCATGATTGGAAACGGTATACCTTGAAAAAAATCAATAAATATTCGAATTGTGGTCATGGTTTATTCACTATTGGTAGCCACTCAAGTTGATCAAAACATATAATTTTGTCTTATGCTTTGGGAGGTTAATCCTCCATTTCTTTGTGATACTCAAAATTCCCTCAATACAGAATAGTATATGTGTAATATCTAAAGAAAACTCCATTTTCATGGGATGTATGAATATTTAAAGAACTGTCCGGTATAGTAGTGATGAAGTATGATTCCATTATCATTAATTGTGTTAGAGTTATTTGGCATCCTTTTTAGTGTGTTGATGCATTAGGTTTATTTTGAAGCTAAGTAATGTAGTAGTGCTTGAGGCTGCTGATTTTACTCCCATCCTGAGAAGTGGTGAATGGTGGTCCATTAAGTAGATGGGGAATATACCCCAATCTATTAGTTTTAGTTTTTGTAATAATGTGGTCTATATATCATTCCTAGTCTTTTTTGGGTTTATGATGATATTATTCCATTAGTATTGAATTTTCTGTCATAAGAATTCACTATGTCTATTTGTAGAAATAGTATGTTATTTGGTTCTTAGTTTAATGTCTCTTTCTTGTAATAATTCTTTATTTTTAATGGAAATTATAGGTGATGTCTTGAGATTTTTAACATTATGAATCCCAATGAAATATTTGGATTGGGAATCTTTTAAGAACATTTTTGATAACACAACAATTTTTTTCCCTCTAGGATTTCAGAGTTTTTCTTATTTAAATGGAGGTGTCATCTAATTGTTATTGTTTCCACAGTATCTATTTCAAGGTGAATGGGATATAATGAATTAGAATAATCTATGTCCATGTATTTGTGAAATGTCCATGTTGTGTAAATGTATGCTCCATGATGTTTTTTCTTCTATTGGTTATTCCTAGAGTGTGATGTAGTCTCCCACGATACTAAAACAGAGAATCCCAATAAATGTTTGTTAGATCATGAATGTGGGAAAAAGTATGTGTGATTACTTTCGGATTCCATCAATATGTCATTGATTGTGGATTTTCACATACTCAGGACACAAAGAAGGGTGTTATGAGCATTAATATAACATGGGAATCTAATGTTCGGGTGTGATTGGTTTAAGGGTTCATGCTATGATTTTAGGTCATTATTGTTTGTTCCTCATTTTTCTAAATGGATAATGGTTTTATCATCATTTAATTAAATCTGTGTTGCATTCTTCGATGCATGTTTCTTTTGGGGTCCCCATTAATTTATGTCACTTGATAAAAGGTTTTATATTCCTTTAATTGGGTTCCACTTCCCTTCCCCTAGTTGTGGGAGATTTGATTCAGTGTGTAAGTTCCCTGGATGATTTTATGCTAGTCGGTTAAAATGGTGGGAAGACACATTGTGTGTCTTATTGTTGTTTCTCTTGGTCTTCGATTGTGTATGTTTGTTTTCCATGGTGCATATTCCATTTAGGCCTCTAGTTTGGATTATCGAATTCAATATCTAGGGTAGCATTGGAATTCATATGTTAGGTTAGAAGATGTAAAATCTTAGTTTCCATTCTAATAAATCATCAAGAATTTTTTTATATCCAACTATATTGTATGAAGAATGAATAATGAAATTGTGGTTTATGGTTTTCTACAATCTTAGATAAGTTATTTGGAATTTTTTCTCATTTAAGGTATAATGTGTGAATTTTTTTTGTAATTATTGAAGTGTTCTTGATCAAGATGTTGGATTATGTGGATTGAATAATTCCTTTTAACCGATCAATCATCGAGAGGTGTTGTGTCATTATAAGTTAAAAGACATATAGTATAGAGTATATTCTATCCTCCTAAGTTAAAACATGTAAATATTTGTTTTTATTCATGGTGTACTTTCATCCTTCTCATTTTTTGTTTATTGGGAATTTCAACGATTCATGGATGAGTATTTGTTTTGACAAAAACATGGAACAGATTTCTAGGGGAGGAAATCATTGTGGTGGGGAAGATTTTAAAAAACAAATTTTTGTTATAATCTTTAGGTCTGGTTCATTTTGGGATATCTATTCTTCGCTTGAGTTTAGGGTGTGATATGATTTAATTTTCAACCATTTCCATTTATTGTTTTTAGTCTAGTACTTATCCATGGGTCGCCCTAGATTTATTATGAAAAAAATTTATATTTTGTATTAAAAATATTTAGATCATGGTTTTGAAATTGTTAGGGGAAACTATATACATAGTCACAAAAGTTATTCATCCATTTGCCATTTTTTGGAAGGTGGGAAATTTCATGTTTTACACACAGCCTAAAAAATGTTTGAGTAACCATGTGGGTCATTATTCATTGATAGAGTGGGATGAACGATCTCCTCATTGTTTAGAAAATAATTCAGGAAACCTATTCAACTTGTCTAGGTTATTAAAAATTTGTAAATGACCTTTCATTCCTCTCCACATTTAACACTAAATCCCCTCCTTTTCCAACCTTATGGTAATTACAACCCTTTTACATCCTACAAATAATTAGTAGATGCATTTTACATCAATATTTGGGTGGATTTGTTCCTGATTTTACAAGGATTATTTTATTAATTGGTCTCTCCATTGATTTATCCCACTCTTTAGGTTTTCTCTACATCCCCTATTGAATTCCTAATATCCAATGAGATTTAAAACCTAGGTAGGGTATATTCTGGTCTTGTTGATTGAGATCTTGATTATTGTTTTGGGATCATTCATTTTATGTTTTTCATGGTAGTGTAGTTGTAGTTTTTCAAAAAAAATTCAGAAATATCAAATTAAGAGTTAGGTGGTCACATGATTTAATATTCATAGATGTATATGAATTTATTTATTTCATGAAAAATATATTTCTATGGTTTCATTTTTTGGCGTGAAAAATATATTGGAGGTTTATTGACATGATTATGTTATTGAAAATGATTTGGTAACAGAAAATGGATATTTTTTGTCAATGCCTTTTTTTTCTTCACATAAGTGTTTTTATGATTATATGAATGGATTAAAATGTGTTTTTGATGGATCGTAAGATGAAAATGGGTTTGAATGTGGCGTTTCAATGAAAAGTGGAATATTTTGGAATGTTGAAATTTATTGTGTTTTTTTTAATGTGATTCTATATTATGTAAATCATTGGAATCTTGTTTGAAAGTGAAATTGAATTATGTCAATATTTGAAAGTAATGTGGCCCACATGAATTAATAGGTTGATTATGGGTTTTTATTTATTATTTTCAAAAGGGGTTCATAAATTTTTCATGTGGGGTGAAATGAGTTTTGAAATGATCATGGTGTGTGTAATGTGTAATGTTGTATGGTATATGAAAAATAGTTTTTTAGAATGTATATATATGTCTTTAAATGTGTAGGTTTAATTGGTGACATTTGTGACATTTAAGCATGAATTTTAGAAAAAAAAGGAAATACATGGTATCTAGGTGGGTAGGCTAAAATAAGTATGCTTGTGAATTGTAAGTTTGAGGGATATGATCCACATAGAATGATTGATCATTACAACACTAACTAAACATTAATGATGATTATAGGCCACTAGGACCCTAGGGTGTGCCCTAATAGTGTCTTTTTTATGAGAAATATGCAAGTTGTTGTTGATTTACCACAATTTCATTGATCCATAAGGTTCAAGTTTGTCACATTAGTGAGATTACCCCAAGAGACATACCCATGGTGTTCTTTTATAAAATGAAAATTATGCGGTATGGTTCCTCATTTATAATATAAGAGAACATGTGTACATTTATTTTTCATTATTGAATGATTATTGTAGAAAATGTTTTTTTAATAATATTGTTAGAATTTTTGTTTTAAATGGTTCCCTTGAGAATAGTTTTTCTAAAAACAATTACTGATAATTCATTAATGGTTTTAATATAAATATCAAATTTAATTTTTCTCCTAATATTATGAAATTATATCCTTTTATTTTTGGTTATCATCATACTGGGATTTGGTTCACATCCTATGCCCACCCTTGGGTGTATTTACACATTGTTACGTATAAACAAGGTAATGTAAATATGTGTTTTGGTTGAAAATATGGATCAGGTTACTAGTGTCCCTTCTTATTGTATGTAGTTCCATGAGGTTGTTTTCCCTCTTGTTGTATAGAATTTTAGGTCAGTCTTGCTGTTTTCCTTTCCATTATGCACTTTGTTATTTTCATAATGTTGTAATAAATATAATCTGATAATTTTTTATCCAATGTATGGTTTTGTTTTTTCATCCTTGTTGTGTTTATTATTGTGGGTTGATTATTATTATAATAGTGGGTGAAATTTTGACCACGTAGTATATCTGATACCCTAGAACAAGTTTCTTCTCTATAGGGATCTGGAATACTCTTTTGGAGATTCCATAGACCGAGTCAGGAGTCAGGTTTGATGTCACTCTAATTTGGTTCGTGAAAAGTACACCACACTGTGACATTCATCTCTAAATGAATACCTTATTAAGATTATCAATGTTTTCCTCCTCCTGTCATTTAAAATAAATCAGTTCAATTATAATTAGTGTAATTGAATTATTTGTAGAACTATGGATTATTTCAATCAATAAATCAACTACACTATTCAGTGTATAATTATCAATTTCAACTAACATGACGAAAATTCCCGTAAAAATTATGTATTTAATTGATTTCGAGTTTCCCATCATCCATATATGAGAGAATACTCATTAGAATATGAATCGAGATCTATTCAACGGATTTTAAATCCATTAGATGTATATATTTATCATCTCAATAATTGTAAATCGTGAGTTGATTCATAATACAGAACATGACTTCTATTCCATGGAAGTAGTTTTGTGATTTATTTCATGTAATTTAAACTCCTTAATAGTAAAATAAAACTAATAAAATTGATAATAATAGCATTTTCTAGAATCACATTTCCTAAAACATTAACCAGTGACTAATCATATAGTTTAGATAGGATTATCATACCATTGGAGTGTTTTATTGCAAAATTAACATCCCATTACTAGGTTGGTATAATGAACCCTCAAGAAATTAAAAGGTTATAAAAATGTTGGTTGATAAATAATCCAATATGAAATAAATAATTCTAGATAGATGGAATGAGTATCAATCACCAGATTGTTATCGTACCCCTTATTATAAAAATGGAATGTATGACATTTCCCATTGTTTCTAGTTTTAATAGATTAATGACATGGATCATTCTCATTAAACATAATATTTTTGGACTTTTTTCATATAATTATGATATTCCATGAATTTAAACTTATGAATTTTGGGTGGCTGATTCCCTATATATGAAAATTTAGATAACTTCCTCTCATCACGATGTTATTTGATTTCATGGTGAACTTGATTACCATATTTGAGTAATTTTAGAGTTACATTGATAAAATGTCCTTTATGATTCCTTCCAAACATTGATCATAATTGAAATATCATATTTTTCACTATATGTTTGTTAAAATTACATTTGATGTTCATAAATCAATTATTATAAAAAATTATTATAGATAAGAAAATACAATTTACCTCTCCACCTTATAAAGACATGGAATGATTTCATCATAGCTAAAAATTACTTTATTTCTAATACCCTATGTAGACATTGTTTTAAGACACTAAGGTATTAGAAAAACACAATTTCATGTTGGATGATAATTCTTAATATGTTCCACACGTTTTGTTTAAAATTGTCATCATAGGTACCAACAGAATCATCACAATTCTGTTTAGGCACCCTAAATTCCATCATCATTTTCTTGAGAGTTGTTTGAGGAAGGTATTTATGGAGATGTAAACTCATAAATTCATAAAACACTATAGTTTTAATTTCATCCAATTTCCTACTTCTATTGATAATATTCGACCATTAATCTGATTGTACTTTCAAATGAAATACTAAAGAACAAGATTCTCATGTTCATATAACTAGATAATGAAAAAATCTTATCAATGGAACTGATCCTTTTCCCTCATTATAGATTTTATAGGATTCATTAACACAATATGAAAATAACCTCATGATGATGTAAAAATATAAATTCTCACCCTGTTTTTGTTATTTCTATGATTATCATTAATCATATCATGAGAAATTTTCATTTGAAAAATAATGTGATTTTTTATTCATGCTTCCATAACATTTGGGTGATCTTGAAGATAATCATTGAACCCTCCATCTTATTAAACATTGGCACTATTCCTTCAATTTAAATATAATTAATAATAAAAAGACAATATTTTTGAATGAAATTATCATGATGCATAATAAAATAAATTATAAAAAATTAATTATATATTGTTTAAATCCTATCACCTTCTTCTATGAAACATTAATTATTTTCGGGGTAATTCATCATATTTAAAAATAATTAAAAATTTTACCCAATAATTAAAATTATCCTTGATATTATCTGTAATGTTTTCTCATCATTTATTTTTAATGTTAAACAAATGATTCTCTAACACCAAATATAGTGACCCAGTATTTTCATAAATATATATCAAATATTAATATATGAATATTCAATAAATAACATAATGATCCAAGACATAATCATATAGGTGTAGTTCTTTTGGAAACATAGAATGATGAAAAAATATTTTATAACGGACCCATATTTTCTCAAACTATGTTTTACATACCAAGAACCATTCATAGAGTTTTCATACAAATCTCCTTTTACATAAAATAGTAAATTGGATCCTACAAAAAGGGTAAGAACAAATGCCCAATAATGATAAATATTAGATATATCAATGGTTAAAAACTAATAAAAATACATAAGGGTACGATAATGTGTATAAAATATTATAAATTTTACCAAATAAACCATAGATCATAACTTTGATCCATTGAATAAATCATGGTGGTTTATAAGACATGAATCAAAATTGAATCAACTCCCACCATAAAAAAAATAACAGTAAACCCAATTGTTCTTATTTATTATTATTTTTCAAATAAATTTTATTTCATTAGCATCTTGTGTTATATGAAACACCGAGTTTATCTTGTTTCTATACACATCATAGATTGTGTATTTAATTATAGGAGACCCCGATCTTAATAAAATACGATATATGTTATCAATATTTTTATTTAAACATGACCATTATGACCTAAATGTTAAAAATAGTTATAAGAATATTAACAACTAAATTTTAAATATCAAGTAAAACATTTTATACATAGAAAAAAAATTTACTAGAATTACTAATTTTTAAGCGAATCCATTATATCTTTCAAAAATAACATTTTATAAAAATAGATATTATTAAATTTTAGAAAAAATATTAATATTTTTATTACAAATTTTATAAATTTAATGTGATTAAATAATAATAATATTTTAAATTTATGTGTAAAAATATATTACTTATAACTTTTAATATTATTCTGGAATGTAAATTTTTTAGTGAATAGTAAATAATATTTGTTGTGGTGATTTATTTTCAATTCATTTACAACATTCAAAAATTATAAGAAATAATTTATTAATTTTTTAAATGTATCTTTAGTAAAATTTTATAACTATTAATTCAATTAATTTCATTCAAAAAAATTTCATATCAAAATTTCTTATTAATACATTATATATACATGAAAATGTTTCACTATGAAAACCCACTTTCACATTGCCTGTATAGGTTTATTTAAAACTAAAATCATCAATATCTACTACTTGTATTAGGAAAAACAGATTCCATATATGGATTAATCCTTATTTAAATTACATTATATAGTCAAAATAATTTTTGATCATAATCAGTAGGGAAAATGGTAAATATCATTCACCATGGGGAAGGTACAAATGTGTTTAATAGGGTCAAAAACTAAAAATATAAGGGTTAATAATGACACATACCTCATAAAAATTTATTTTATAGATATATTTTTAAAAAAATTATATATAATATTCTATAATGAATACCTTTTATGATTTTATTCATTTCAAAAAAAATTCAACACATTATTCATTTCCCAAAAAACAAGTTTGTTCTACCCCTTATAGAAGGCCACCCCAAACCTATCCTCCTCATAATTCCAAATACAAATATTTATGAAAAGAAAAATTAAAATCGTATACATAGTTCAATAATCTCATAATAAAATTTTTACAATGATTTAAAATACATACATTAATCTAAAATCCATCATAGTAAGTCTTTTTGTGAAAAACATATGTGGTTACTCGAAAATGATTAAATGTTATTCTACATGATTTTTTTTATATTCCTCCATATTATTAATGTATTATAAATACATAATAATATAATAATATAAGTATATTACATATAATTATATGTTATTGTTCTGTGATTATTACCTACATATATCTCATCTTCCATAAAATGGGAAATTATAATGTTGCATATGCGTACGGCGGACTACCACCCATGCAGACCAATGTGACACATTTTTCATTTACACCTATAACATTATTGTATAATGATAGATATAATTTGTATTAATTATTTTTTAAAATTTAGTACACTTATGGAAATATATAATTACATATACCATTTAACATACTATTCATGGGTGATATGACAATGTCAATCGTCTATACGGTGGACTTTATCCTCATGAAGTGTTGTGATTGTTTGTCACTTACATTTTATATGGATTGTCACTATGGTTAAATTTAAGGATTATATATGATATATATCACATAAAAATTAATGTATATATATATATATATGATATATTATTTTCGTGTCCTTCTATTAATCACTTAATAAAATGAAACAACGTTTAGTTTTAAGTACAACCTATCATATTTTCATTCTCTATCTATAATCACTACTAAAAAACATGATTTATCAGTGCTCAAAACGAGCATTATCAGTGCTAAAAATGCACTGTAATTCTTAGTGTTGATAGGGGGTTCCCATTATCAGTGCTAAATAAGCGCTATAAATGATACTTTTATCAGTGCTAAAATTGAAGCATTTATTTCTCTAAATGTAATAAAAAAAGTTACTATATCATTTAATTTAAATCTTATAAAAAACATTGTTATATTATACATATAAAAACATAAATTTAATTAATGAATAATAAATTTGTATTTATTACATGTGTGGATATATATCTTTTGTGGAAAGTGGATCTAACGGTAATGGATTTCTGTCTCAAATTTCATTTTTGAACATGTACGTTGTATTATTCACCTAACTTCCTCTATGAGGTTTATATACATGATATTTTATATTTATAAAGAAATATAATTATTTTTCTATTATTATTGATTAATTTTATGTCTTTCTTTATGGGATTTAATTATTGAAATAATAATAATGTAATACAAGTTTTGTGAACAAGTATAATCCTTTATCGATATTGTTTATGTTTTTTCTTCTGATGAAGTGTTATTATGATTTATCTATTAATAAATTATTTAATTTAAATATACTCTTGTTATTTTCTTAGAATACATGTTTTCCTTTATTTTTCCTATATTTATATACCTAATACTTCAAAAGAATTAATGAAAACTAAATTTATTAATCTAATTCGTCAAAAACCATTTCTCTTCCAAGTACATGTTTTATATTTTTTTTAAATGAAATTAGTTAATGAATAAATATAAATAATTAATTCCTTATATAATTTTTCTGAAACTATTCATTATAAAATAATTTTTGCATGTTACAAAAAAATATTTGTTTCTCTTTAACAGGAAAATTTAAAAGCAATCATTGATTAAAGGTGTACAAAATGGTTGGAAGTTTCCACCGTAATAAAAAAAAATATTTTAGTAACACATTGTGTTTATTTAAAATGAACTAGATTTATAAAATTTATTTAAAAAATTTATTTTCAATGAAATGTTTCATTCTTAAACAAAATTGTCCACCTAATCTTTTGAAATCATTTTCTATTTACCATTTCATCCATTGATTTCATAAATTCTTTTTTGGGGATATTATCCAGGGAAACTATTATTAATCATTCTCTATATTGTTTATTTTATTTATTACATGATTTTCAGAATCATGTTTCTCTTCTATAGGTAATCACATGATTAATTGATTATGAAACAATATTCTTTACTTTACAGGTTATGGTTTAATGATTTGATTAAATGGTCAAAACCCTATTTATATTCTATTAATTAGATACAGAAGAATTTTTTATGGAACACTTTTCATTTAATTTTTTTAGAATGTTGATTTTGCTATGATCTTGAAGCACAGTCATGTTTTATTTTAATTAAGTAATTATGGGTCTTATATCTCCCTCAAAAGAACATGGTGAATATTGACATCTCATGAGATAAATAATAATGTAATAAGGAGTGAACATAATTCCTTAAATGTGTATGTCTACTATGGTATTATTGGGAGGTAAAATTGACTACTATGATTGTTTTGGGTGTGATTTTTTCCACTATGATGTCCTGGGAAATGAAGCTTGACTAAAATATATGTGGATATCAATACAAATTGGTATAAAAAAATTATTGAACTTATTCTCATTTTTTATCTATTATATTATATTATATTATTGAAGTATGGTTCATATGTAATGAACATCCAATAATTATTCCCTGAGTCATAATTATGACCATATATATGATTGGAATAGTTTTAAAATATTAATTTCATGTTCACATACCCTTATTCTCATGTTATTATTATGTATGTCCCGTATTAACCATTATAAAAAATCTGTGGAAACATTTTTCTATTTTTCCATTTAATTTTATGTAATTTTTTATTTATTATTCCTCTAAGAATGGGTCTATTATTTATGATCATAGCGGTATTTTATATTGTTCATAAATGAAAAAAAAATTATGTTTCCATGAATCTATTAGAACAATACCTTTGTGATATTTAGTTGTTTATTTATTTATTGTAATGAATTTTTATAGAAAACATTTACTATATATGTATATAATCATGAGTTTCTATAGTTTTTATTTATGGATATATTTAATTAATCATTTGAATTTAAAATGAAAAACATTATTGTGATCCATAAGTATATTTTAATGCATATATATAGGGATATGATTGAGGATAAGTATAATGTTGAGTCAAAGTGTATGAAAATTCCATGGAATATTTATAAACCATAGATTATGGAGTTTCTAATCATTTATACCCCTATATGGATACAACATATAAACGTGTCTCAAGCATAGAGGCACTTAGTTATAATAAGTCCTAAAAAATATTGAGATTGAATATATTTTCTAAATTAGAAATCACTATGTGCCATGCTGTAGACATGGATTGAAAATCTCAAGGGTTATTAATAAAAAATTCATAAACACATTATAAACCACCATAATCAATTTTAATAATTTCCATGAATAACTAATGGTAATATTATACTATCAATGATTAAATATAAGGATTTCAGTTTATAGATATCATAAAAATATTTTTTTGGATTATGTGGTTCCCGAATATTATTATTTAATCATATAATATGATTTTTTATTCTTGTTAAGGGATTTAACATGAACTAACTATGATAATGATGATTGTGGTGTGCATATTAATGAATTAACTCCTTAGATGTCAAATATTATAGGATATCGAATGAAAAATAACATCCATACGGGTAGAAAATATCATCATGATATGAATTATATTGATCATCCAAATGATAATATGGGGAATAATATTATGTTATGTTCTTCAAGTGATAAAACTCAACTTCTTATACTGATTATTATAATTAGCAAGTAATTGAAAAAATGTTTAGTATAATTGAATATATATTTTAGATATTATTGAGAACAAATAATGAAATTTGTATTCTGGATATCTATTAATTAAAAGGTGAGGTTGATTAATAGAAGATTCCTATCAAGAATAAAGGTAAAAAAATTTAAAATTGACTATAGAGATTGGGATGAGTTTATAATAATATTTTCCAATGAATAATATCCTTGTATTCTTTATAATAAAATGTCGAATGAATTCATTTAATTAAATCATAAGGTTGAAAAATATATTGTTACCTGTGTGGAATATTTCAAATTACTATTTTTGTTTGATTATCATGTTATTAACTATCTTAAAATCTAGGTTGACAAAATACTTTTTGTGTTAATTCCTAGTCTCCAAAGAACATCGTCCACAAGGGATTTCAAAAGCTATGAAGACATATTTATTTGTTCTTTCATGGTATATTTTTAGAAATAGGTTTTTAATTAATCTCATGTTATAGATATAATGTGAAAAATTGAATTTAAGGGAAACTATAATAGCCATGGGGAAAATAAGATGATCTTTACTTCACATTAAATTTGTTATAGGGGACCTGAAGTATATTTACTTATGTGGACTATTTAATGATATCTATGTGTAATGGATGGTCACTGGGAAATCGAATACCAAATTGATTAGAATAAGTTATATAATATAGATAATAGATTTATGGCTCAATAAAATGAACAGCCCACACACTAATGATTAAAATTCTTCGAGTATCAAAATTATGTGGTCCAGTGAAAAAATCAAATGGATATAGACGATTATTGAAGTTATAAAACTTTTATGTTGTGATATAAGGGGACGTATCATATGATCACTATTTATGATGAAGGGTATGATAAAAATTTGGTTAATGGTACACATATCATCTACTCTAATCCTTCTATTGTATTATTTTATACTGGATCAACCCTCTTATTCAAATCTAATGTTTATTATATGGTTATAAGAATGAAACACAAATTAATATACTAATATATAAATATATATATTTAGTAGTGAAGAACAATAATAATATGATTAAGACATATCTTGTTTATGAATCCTGTCCACATGATTTTTATGATAATTTATTTTTGGAAATCAATTGATTCTACCCCTAGTTGAATTTTATATTATCCTAGGAATAGAATGAAATTCTCAATATAAAGTGTAGATTAATTTCCATGGATGTGATATAACATTTTACATTCCATAACAACCTATGAACATTTATTAGTGTGATAATAAATATAACATTGGGATTTATATAACACCAATTTTACCAGTTTTTAATCATATTCAGGATGGGAATTTTTCACTTTTGGTTGGGTAGAAACAAAACATTGATGCCATTACTGTCATCAAGGATAATTTTAATTTCACTCATGAATAGTTTCCCTGCATTACAAAAAACATGATGTGTAGTTCTCAATAAAACAAATAAATAGTGTTACCCCAATTTCAAAGAGTCCTAATAGATTTTCCTCGATTGTGTGGTAGGAATTGATAACAACTTTATTATATCCTTGAAAGGGGATTTATTTTACTAGGTGTGTTCCATTGGGAAACACCTACTTATAATTTGAAAAATAAACATGAATCAATGTTAAAATATATTGATTATTCATAGAATAACAACATCATGATCAATTAAAATTATCATTTACCACATATTGATGACATATTTCATCAACTGTAGAGAGAACAATACGTTTCAATAATTTAAATATGATCTAGATATCACGATTTGAGATTTAGTATGGAAAATAAATCCAATATAATATTACATATAACAAATGGATATTTTAAATATATATTTATAAAATTTCATGTTACTAATTCCACTAATATCATAATTAATTTAATGAACATAGTCATTAGGGATAACATAGACCAGTTTATAGTAATCTTTATATTTAATAATCAATTCATTTAAAAGAAAAGGAATAACACGAATATCACATGAGAATAATTCTAAAACTGTAAATAGGGAGAAAAAATTTGAAAATTATAAATTTTGTGAATTTTATTTAAAAATAGTCATATTTTTTGGTCAAATAATCTCATGGGACGATATATCTGTAGATACATAAAATATTGAGGCTATTGAATTTTGTAGGAGACCAATGATGGTTTTTATGAGCAATAATTATCTTTTTAATGAATGATATCATCAACTATTTCTGGATAATTTATCATCTATGTCTAACCCACTGACCAAATTTACTCGGAAGAGTTTTAATTTAGTTTTAATAGATGAATTTGAGGACAATTTAAAGGAAATGATGAAAAAATTAGTTAATATGAATGTTTATACATTACCATGTAATAGAGATGTGTTTTTATTCTATTTTTATGGTTCCAAAAATGTATTAAGAAGATTCTCATGTATAGTGACTTGGTTATAACTTATGCCATTTAAAATAAAAGGATCATGATCAAAACAACCATAGTAATGATTTAGAATTTGAAATTGAATTATTTGGATTAAAAATACTGATGTGATATGAAAATGTATAATTATATATATATATATATATTGTTCATATAATTTTAAATATATATACAGACATAGATAGTTCAACATGTACTATACCAGATGGATAGAAATTATTAATGATTATGATTCATTATTACATTTACAACATTGTAAACTAAAAAAGGTGGTCGCGTCATTGATACAAAGGAATCATGATATCTTATCTACGATGGGATCTCAAAATATCATATACATCAAGATTTAAAAATTATGGGTTGGGAATTACAAAAGGTAGGGGGGAAATATTATTGTTCTCAATTTTAATTTTGAACCATATATCCAATTGAAGATTAAAGAGGAACTGATTATGGATTTAGTTCTTCAAAATATGGTTTCAAATGATCTCGAGTATAAAAATCTTAATGAAGGATTGATGAGGATCAGAAACCATGTATGGGTTCTATCGGTACCATATATGATGAATAGGTTGTTACTATAAGCAGATAACTTCTCATTCATTATTCATCCTAGATTTATTATATTGTATAGTGATTTTAAAGAATACATTTAGTTTGACGTAATGTGGAATGATATCCAAAAGTTTTGTTATTAGTTCATTGTATTCCATTAAATTAAGGTTGGGGGTAATAATTCATTGGGGTTCGAACATTAATTACCCACGCTAGAGTGAAAATTATAAAAATCCACACAATAACTTGTTGTTGGACACACCAAAACATATAAATGGAATAAGACTATAAATTTTATAGTCAATATGTAATTTAATGGGCCTCCCTAGTCAACATGTTTGTCCAATTCCAGTTTTTGGTGGGATCTCGGAGAAAATGATAGCTCATCTCTGTAGTTTTAAAAAATTATAATTTTTCCATTGGTAGGATGGATTGGTGGCTCCACGTCGTTAGGTTAGGGAGTCATCCTAGTATCAGTTGGATAGTGAGTAAGTATGTCAAGGATGAATGGATTGTGTTGGTAGTTCATCTAGATATGACGTTTTATTGGCACATCATCATAAGGTCATGAATCAATAAGTGGAATTAGTGGGTCCCATTATTGACTCGGTGTTGGTGCGACATGTTTGTGACTCATGAAAGAGAGTCAGTTTTTGGGAACTCTTGTCAATGAGACATTCATCAGTATCTAACTATTGGTTACTCATGTAGGTTATCCTCCCATTACTGTATTATTTCCATTTTTTTAGTTTTTCTTGTTTTCCTATTATATTATACATGACACGAATGAATTTTAAAAGCATTTTAGAGAATTTATAAAGGAATTTATATAAATTCTTAGTACCAGAAGATGCCTAGAGGTGCCCTGTACCTGGTTGGTCACATGGCCTCGAGTGAATTTCCCCAGTCACCAGAGGCTACTGACTAGAAGTATGGTAATTGGGTGTGAAAGTGGGGAAATGATTCCATTATTGGCAGAGTAACGCAACAGAAAAAAAAGATAACAATAGAGGATGTAGTAATAATTACATACAACAATAAACAGTAGAAGGATGAATAAATAAAAAACTGAAGAACATATTTAAGTGATTCATGATACGTATGTCTATAAAATCAACCAAATGAGACACAATGCAGAAATATAGTGCTAAAACAAATGTTCAAAGGAGACAAATAACTCAGGCAGCATTACAAACCTCAGATTAGAATCGTCCTCTCCTGCTCCACAGAAATCAAGTACCAGATGTAGAACAACGCCTTCCGTTATCTAGTCTTGCAATAATATAATCTATTTGTTCCCAAATGAAATACCCAAATAGTGTGGGATAAAAATATTAGTAGGCGACTACCCAAAGATATATGCCTAACAGTCAGTGAATATATATGGAAGTCAACAAGAAAATGAATCTATAATCATGGAAGTACTCAAATTAAGCATTCATAAAGTTTCATTTACAAATATTTACACTTATCAAATTAACCAACCAAAAAAATAAAAGAACCCATCGTGAAATGTTCTCGCAATCAATTCCCTCTATTTTAGCTACAAGATAAGACATAAAAAAAGATATCTGAGGAAGAAATCACCTTCAATTCCCCCTGTAGTCATGTATAATAAAAGTCTCTCTCAGGAATCACTCATCGTCAATTCCCCCTTATGTCTTTTAATGGAATATTATATACACTTTGAGGATGAACTCATCGTTAATTCCACATGTGGTCTTGTGACGTAACTATAGACACTCAAATGGATAACTCACCTTAAAATCCCCCCTATGTTCTCGCAGTGTGATAATTATAACAGACACTATGGGAAAGAACTCAACATCAATATCCCCTATGGTCTCACTACGACAGTTTCCCACAACCTCGTGTAAAGAAATCGTGCACAAAAAAAATCACCTCCAATGTAACCCTAAAATCACTACATGGACAAATTATCTACAATCCATGGAACAACATATGAAATAAATAATTACTACATCCTAACAAAACTAGGAATAGAAATAATAACTTAATAGGCACAGCTAGACCAAACGGCCAAAATCTAAAAAGAATCTGAAAACAAATCCATTGAATGATAATTAAACCTATTCGTAATAATAAAAAATTACTTCAAATATAAACAGTCATAGTAGGCATTAACGGGGTTCAAATCCCTAGACATGCAATACCCTAAATGAGGGTATTGGTTATTTTTTCACAGATAACTCAAAGACAAACTATGGAGAGGCACAAACCACATACCTCGACGTAGAAAGAATGATATATGTGAACCTCAGGCCAAGAATCTTCTTATAAATCCCAAGATCTACAAAAATGAAAAAAATGATCAATTGAGAATATGTTGTGAAATAGATAAAATCAGGGAAAGATGCTCTAGAAGAAAGAAGATATTACCATGGAGATTAAAACATAATTGAAGGTGGTGGATTTTTTGAATGGACGAGGAGTCGGGGATCTTATAAGATTTGGGTCATACGGTCGCTCATATACAATACGAACGATGAAGATGGGCATTAAGATGATTAGACGTGACCTCGGTCTGTACAATGAAAAAATAAACTGTTGGGCTTTTCATTTAAAAGTACACGGCTGGTACCTTCTATCAACGTGCCCTGCTTTATGTTGTATCCAAGTCATCCCACACGAAAATGTGTTCACCCATTACACAACCTACACAAAGCTACCCATGCCAACTTTGTACATGATGTGTACATATAAGTACTATGAGCGCATGCCTTAAATTTCCAGAAACTCCCAATTTTCTTCAAAAAACAAGAAATAAAGATTCATACCTGAAAATCAGATCTGGGTTCATAAAAATATCCCACATATCAAAATTCATCACTGAATTTTGTTAGAAAGGTGGCGTAGAAGGATAATCCTTAAAAAACTCTAGTCACTACTATCGTACATCAACCTCCCTCTCTGATGTCTTGTCTTGTACTCGCCCATGCTGCCATAGCACTCATACTAGAGGAACAGACTTGCTATAGAGAACCTTCGCACTATGATCAAAAATCGAGATAGGATGCTCCTCGAATTATGTGTCCACCTCTAGCTTAGCCTCCTTGGGTTAAAAACCTGGGATGGGTATATGAAGTAACACCATAGTTATGAAACATGGAAGATATCATTAAAAGCACAGTACCTCTAAGGTAACTGCAGACGATAGGCAACCGGCCAAACCCTTTCCAAAACCTCAACTGGTCAAATGTATCTCTATGAAATCATTCCTTATCTAATAATCCTCCTGCATCACAACCATGGTGTGTCATATAGAAAATTATGATTTACGACCTCGAACACCATAGGTCATTTCCATCGATTAACAGAACACTTTTTCTCTCAATGCGCAGCTTCCATCCTCTTCTGAATCAACCCCACCTACATTGTGGTATCATGAAAAAGAAAAGGTCCCTACATATCTACCACTTCTACCTCTATGCAACATATGGGTGATCATCATGGCCTATCATACAATGCCTCATATGTTTCCATAGGAATAGTTAAATAAAAAATATTATTAAAAGAAAATTCCCCTAGAGGTATTTGTTTCTCCCACAAATCTCAAATGTCTTCGATGCATGCTCGATGCCTGTACTTTAGCACATTAATATTATTATTGGACTAGCAATATGTCTTGTTGTGGTATGGTAAACTCAAAAGTACCTATGTACTCAATGCCTTCTTTAATCCCTCCCAGAACTGAGAAGTAAAATATATGTCCCTAAATGAAATAATGGATTGTGGAACACCATGTAAATGTGCAATCTCCCAAATTTACAACCTTCCCATCTCATAAACACTGAATGTATCCTTGATAAGTAGGAAGTGACCATCCTTCGTGAGTATGTCAATGACAACCCAAACTGCATCATTACATTAAGGCGACCTCAGAAAACCTGTCACGATGTCTATCACGACATCATTCCACATTCACTCGTGAATGTGTAACTGATGCAAAATCCATAGGATTCGCTGATGCTCCACATTCATGAGATTATAGGTGGAACACCACATGAGAAAATAGAAACATATACCGTCAAACCTGGACACCCATACGAAAAGTGAAGATCTCGATACATCATGGTGACACCAAGAGGAAATGCCCAAACTATAGAATGAAAGTCCCAAACCAGCTCCTCGCATATGTCTACTGGCACCCACATGTTCCCATGAAAACACAAGATCTCATCCTCACATAAAATCCATCCATGAATTGGGTCCTCTCCTGACACACTCTCCCATATGACTAGGCCTTCAGAATCATATAGTTGTCATATTTTCACTCAATCATGTAGTGTAGATGTACCAATCAGAGAATAAAGAAATTTCGGCCCCTGTCTTTCATGCACCTTCACATGCATCTCATAGAAGAGATTCATAATCTTCCACTCATTTTTGGTCTCCTAAACTGCCCGTATCTGAGTTTTTCTCCTCAATGCATAGCCACTACATAGCATTTTCCCGGAGTATAGGCATTCTAAACGTGATAGGACCGAAGGTACTAGACCCACCTTCACTGTCTAAGATTCATATCACACTGGGTGATGATATTTTTGAGTCTTTTGTTGTTGGTGAAAACCACAAAATTGACTCCCAGAAGATAATGTCACCAACAGAGTAGAGCATGGTCAACTACATCCAACTCAAGATCATGCATCAGGTTGTTCGTCTCATAGGGACTTAACTGCCGATAAATGTATGCAACGACTCCTTCTCCTTGTATAAGCACCACTGCTATCAAAATACTAGATTAATCAAAGTACACAATATATTTATTTATCGTCTTTAGAAATATGAGTATCAGTCTTGAAGCCTACCTCCCTTTCAGCCCTTGAAATGTTGACTCGAAAGAATCTGAACACATGTACTTCACAACCTTTTTTGTCTGACACGTTAGTGTTGCTGCTAAGTGTGAGAAGTATTGAATGAAATATTTGAAGTAAACAACATGCCGTATAAATCTCCGCACCTCAACGACGTTCTTTCGCTGATACCAAGAAATTAATTCTCTCACTGTCTCTGGGACAACTGAAACTCTTGTCTCTGAGATGACATGACCCATGAAGTAAATTTAGTCCATCCAAAATCGGAAGTTTAGAGAATATCATGTAACTGATTCTCTCTCAATGTATTCAAAATGATATCATGATGTGTGGAATGGTCGTGTCGAGTGAGATAGTACACAAAAATATCACCCATGAAGAACACCATGAAAGAATCCATGTATGTATGGAATACTCAGTTTATTAGTTCCAAGAAAACTACATGCACGTTTTTTATCCCAAACGGCATAACCAAATACTTTTATCGACCATACCTGCTCCAAAAGGATGTAATATGTATATCAGAAGGTCTAACATGCAAATATTGATAACCAGATCCCATGTCAATCTTTGAGAACACCTGGACTCCAAAAATCTGATCCAAGAGATCATCAACCCTCAGTATGGGATATCAGTTCATGACCATAAACCGGTTTAACTTCCAATAATCCACAAAAAAGTTATAGCATAAAAACCGCCTTCATCACAAATAGGACATGCGAACCCCTTGGAGAAGTATTGGGTTTGATAAACCCCTAAGGTTGTAACTCCTCTAGATTCATCTTTATCTCTTGTAACTCTAGTGTACCCATCCTATAAAGAGTGATGGACACTAGTTCCACACCTATCACATGCTCAATAGAAAAGTACACCTCCCACTCTGGAGGAAAACCTGAAAAGTCTTCTGGAAAGAAATCACGGAAATGATCGACAACTAGAGAAAATTATAGTTGTGAAGTCATATGGTCATCCCGATATAGACTAGCAATCTGGGTTGTATCTCCTCCTATCCCATGATGCTCGAGTACCAGTCTACTCGCTTAGACATCCCCTTCTCACTTATGAAGAAACGATCATCCCACTCGTGTTGTGAAACTCACCCTATTATTATTGCAGTTGACATCATCCTAAAAAGGAACTAACAAGCCCTTTGTGATAATGAAATCATAAGAAGTTATCTCTAAGATATAAATATCCCATAAGAAATGATGCCCACCATCCTCGAGAGAGAACTCAATACAATGACATACATTAGTAGTTCTAGACCCCAACAGAGTGTCTGGGATCATGATAGCAGTAGAATAAAAGATACAATGCCCAAATATGTCCACAATAACAACATATATAATGATATGGGATTCCCCTATATCGAACTGTTTAGAAGCTAAAACTAAGGAAACTAGGATCGTACCTTGAACTATTGAGGGTATGGGATCCTGATCTTGTTGGGTCTACTCCATCGAAAAAGCCTAACCTGCACAGCGACTCTGGGAAGCTGACTAAGATCCCTAAACATATCAACCCAGTGGCAGCCAAAAACCCTATGTCTGACTGCCCCATCCACATCCGGTAGCATGTCATAAATGGACGGAAGAACTCTAGTTCTCAGATTTATGAGAAACTGGTGGTGCATCTCCATAACAAAGTGTCATAGAAGAACCCCTATCACCCGCTTTCGGTGAGATGAATAGATAGAAGAGATGAAAATAACCCATCCTATCACAAGATCGACACTCCACAATGTCTCTCAGGAAATGTAACCTGGTAAGCCCAACCACCCCTCACGAGTAGCATACCACCTTTCTAAATGAAGGTACATATCTACTACTCAAAACACCCCATATAGACTCCCGATTATGCTTCCTACTATCAACAGGAGACGTTTTATCTCTTGATGCAGAACCACCCGAGCCCAAAGATCCAGAATCCTTCAGGTTGTGTTCCATGATCAGCTCCTGGTTGACTATATAAGTGATTAACTTCAATCTGATTATGTTAACCTGATCCCTAATTTCTTTCATTATATCATCCTCATACTTCCTCTCTAGGAATAACTCATATTCTCCTAAAAATGGTGTAAATCATTGTTACACTGTGAAGTGAGAAGAATAATCCATAACTGAAAGATTACCCTGCTGGAAACTTCTGAAATATCGGGCTCGATTGATCGTCATGGTCCCCAGATAGAAGTAATCATATAAGTTACACCATGACTCATCCCATTCCATACTCTGATGGCACCCTACCAGTGATAACACATACCACCATCTCTAGGAGAAATCCCAATGCATATAAGTAGTGAGATTCACCCACCTCTCTATAGGTGTCTCTAGATTCTTGAAGATAACAATCATGGATTATATCCATGACTATATGGCCAGTGTTCCTCCTTCCCCTGTGAAGGTTATTGGATGCTTATATTGAAATACCCATGTCAATTTTTCAGTTGAATGGGAAGGATGCAGTGCAACCTCAAAAGACTGGATGGACCTCATAAAAGCCTTCTTAGAACTGTAATTTATCACTGGTTTCTGGAATGGTGGCTAGTACCAAGACTAGAACTACAAAAGGATATAATTGTAGTCTCTATTCACCTGTGTCTGGTGTCTAATCACTACCCTGTAACAAGAGAAAACCCGAAGGATGTCTCACTATCATGAATATGCTAGGTCATGCGCACAACATATATAATGATTATCTAGAAAAGAAACATAGAAGTGTATGAAGAGAATAGGGGAAAGAAAGTATTTGATTTTTTCTAAACATAGATACAAGATGTGTATATCTCTTACCTGACATTTTCCCTTAAGACTTCATATGGGTGTGAAATTTTTCCAACCCAGTTCATGTAACACCCCATACACATGTTGTGTTTTCCTAACAAATGGAGTGTACTTCAATCTACATCCCATTCACAGGTTTCCTTACATGGGTATGCCACATAGATATCCTAGAACAAGTCTACGCGGTGTGTTTCTTCTAGACATGGTGTGTCCTAGATGAATTTCACCATCCCATGTTGTTAGTCACACAGCCGGTTACATGGCTCACTCTACACGGCGTGTTCTAGATTCCCACTGCTTGTACTAAAAGGATTCCACCACCCCGTGTTGTTCGTTACATGGCCGGATATAAGGGTTATAATACATAGCATGTTCAATATTGACATGGACTGTGTAGACTATTTTTTATCCAACTATTTCATTAGTCACATGGGTGGACATATGGTCTACACAACACTGTGTGTACATCTGGTACATTTCGTTTCCCACCAATGATTTCCCAACACCGTGTCTCTACCTAAACAACCATTGACGTGGTTTGAGACTACAGGCTGTGTACATAAGTACACAGTGTGAAATAAAAAAAAATAGTACCTTCTCGAAACGAAGGACACATGGCATGTATTCATCATCATATGTCGTGTATTCTTTGTTTTTCTATATAGTAAGACTCAGAAACTATCTGGAACCCCAGAAAAACACTGAAAAAACATTAAAGTTCCAATTATGATCCATGTGGGCCCATACATCCTTAATATCAAATCTTGACATCTTATAAATGTTATATATAAATATAAAAGATCAATAATCCACCAAATTCTGGTCCATGAGAAACCATAAAAACTCATGTAATAATGTTTAGCATTCATTGAAACTGAATCTTACATATTATAAATAACCTATAAAATAACATGTATTCGATAAAGGAATATATCAAAAAAGCATGAATATCTAACAAAACAACTATCACAACAACATAAAATATCTAATTAACCCTAAATGGCATGGCAAGATTGCATGGAATGTGATCTCTAGAATTTTCCAATTTAATGCATGAGATGAAATACAATCATCTCATCAGATTGAAACACAAATAGAACCTCAATAATATCAATAATAACAGCACAAAACATGTGAATCACCCAATGGTGAAATCAAATCAACTGAAATAATTGAAAAACTGGAAAAATTGTAATAATGAGGTAAATTGTCTTTTCCCTGTACATGAGTTAGCTACTCCTTGGAAAATCTTATTACCATGTACATATTTACATTTTATCCTAGTCTGTATGCTACAAAGAGTAATTCGATAATAAAAGAACATCGTTGATACCACTTTGTAACATTCTGGTTTCAGATGCCGCCTATAGGTTCCCCATACTCGGCTGGTCACATGCCATCAAGTACATTTCAAAAAATTCCAGAAGATGCCGACTAGAAATGAGGGCCTTGGGTGTGATAATGGGGAAAATATGACCTAATTGGAAGATTAAGACAACAAAAATAAATAGACAACAAAAAGGGAACATTTAATAATACCAAACAACAATAAACAGTGGAAGATGTAAGAAATAAACAACTGATGCACATATATAAAAGATACATGATATTTATGTCATGGAAGGCATCCAAACATATCAAAATGCTGGAATACAATTCTATACCCTATGTACAAAGAAGAAAAATAACTCCCACAACATCTCAAGCTTCAGCAAGGTCCCATTCTCACTAGATCCACATAAATCATGTGCCTGATGTAGAAGGGCACTTGCCCTTATCTAGACCAAAGAAAATATAATCTACATGGGCCCCAAATCAATACCCAAAAGGGTGTGAGACAGATCCTATAAGGAAAGAACCAAATGATAAATTCCAATCAGTTAATGAATATATATGGTAGTAAATAAGCAAATAAATCAATAAGATAGGTGGTAGTAAATGTAAATAGTCCTATAGTTTCATTTAGAATCATTTAATTTTAACAATTTAACATACCAAAAAAATACAAGAAAACATCTAGAAAAGTTATCACTACCTATTCCCTCTGGTTCAACTACAAGATAATATATAACAAATACGCTCTGAGGAAGAACCTACCATCAATTCTATCTATAGTAATATGTAATCAAAGACTCTCTGATGAAGCATTCACCGTCAATAACCCCTATAGTCTATTAACTATAAAATAAAGACACTCTTAGGAGGCACTCAACATCAATTCCTCCTATGGTCTCATAATGTAACTATATACCCTATGAGGGAGCACTCAATGTGAATCCACCCTATGTTCTGGCATTGTGATAATTATAACAAACACTGAAAGAAATACCTCAACGTAAATTTTTCCTATGGTCTCACAACACCAGGTTCACGCTGCCCCATGTAATGAAATCGGGCACAAAATATAATCAACATTCAATGTAAACCTCAATGTAATAGATGGATATATTTTTTACAAGTCCTAGAACATTAAATCAGATAAATAATAACTCCATCCTAACAACACTAGGAATGGAAAGCCATATCCAAAAAGGAAAAGCTATACCAAATAGAAAAAATCAAACAAGAAATGTAAAACACATACATAACACATCAATTTACCCTATTCACAATCAAACAAAATCTATTAAAACATAAAAATGCATAGAAGGAATTAACAAGGTTAAAATATCTAAACACCCAATACCCCGAATGTGGGTATTGAGCACTTTTGCACATATAACTCAAAGACTAACTACAGAAAGGCACAAATCACCTACCTCAACGATGTATAGATGATATAACTGAACCTCAAGACTTTAATTTCTTTATAACTCCCTTGATCTATATAAATTACAAAAACAAATCCACCAATAATATCTAATGAATGAGGAGAAATCAGGGAATGTGGCTCTAACCAAAAAAAGAGAATACTGCAGCGATTCCAACACAATCGACAGGGGTCGATTCAGAGAATGGACAAGGATTCCGGGGATCAATGATGATTCATGGCCTATGGTCTCTCGTAGATTAGATGGAAAAAGAAGAAGGGTGTTTTTTTTATTATACAATGACCCAATCTGTTTAATGAAATAAAAAAGAAAGAATGCGAAGAGGTTTTTAAAAGTACATGATTTTTTACTTTCCATTACCGAGCACCGCTTTAGGTAGTCTCTGGGTCACCCCACACGGCCATGTGTTTGGCCGTTATAGGGACAAAACACGGCTACCCGCAGGAACCGAGTACACACCATGTACATATAATTACATGGTGTGTACTCTTTAAATATCACGAATCTCCTCATTTTATCGAAATCACTAGAAAACTATTTTATACCCTTAAATAAGATTTGAGCTTTAAAAATTTCAATTGAAATTAATTATATTATTTATATCATAATGTAACTGGTACATTGAAATAATCATGAAATGTGGTCATGTCTATGATCTAAATATTATGTACTTTGAAAGTGTCTCCTTTCCTTTGATATGGGATCTAGATCTTCTAAGATGTGATCTTCTCTTCCCCATGATTTTTCATCTTCCATTCTTAAGACAAGATCCTTCTTTCCTAGAGTAGTGGAATTTATACTAAATAATTTGACCTTGTTTTCCATTTGTTCATTCCTGAAATTCATCTAACCCTGTATTTGGGATAAGGAGGAATTGTCAATTGTCATTTTTTCCATGTATGAATTTCTTTATTACACTTTTATTTGTGTATTTGTGCAGTGGGTGTACTCATGTTCCTATGTGAAAAATATTGGACCAAAAATAACAAAGATAATAAGTATTAATGAATGAGTGATGAGGAAGATTTTGACGATGATTTCTTTGGGTTATATGTTATCCTTAATCCAAGTCGAGTTTTTTAATGGTTTTAATCATTATTAAAATCATGGCCATTTGGGGAACCTATTTGCACACCTGCATAACATTTGAATATTTTTTTGTTTCTTTATTGAACTGATGAAATTTTGAAGATGATTTACTATTTACACCAAGTTAAATATATTTATTCTCGAGGATCAAACCTATTATATGACCCCACAAGAATAATTAAAGTGGAATTAAATAACAAGGGTTGTTAATTAAGAATACACCTTGTTGTTTTGTGTGGCTGTGTGTTGTGAATTGTTATGTTAGACCATGTGTTCTTGAAGGTAAAGTGATGTTGTGGATTGTAGTATGGTTTTATTTGTGGGGTGATACAGGTGGTGTAATGGAATCATAAGTTGAGATATTTATTGGGTGGGTAATTCTTGAACTTGTTATGATTTGGGAAAATATCTAGGAAGTGGTTGGGTAGCGGGGCTTCAATTTCATGTTCTGTTATCATTATGTTTTTGGGTATGGTGAGGTTTTGTAGAAGTACTGACAAGTGTTTTTGTGGTTGGTTCTGATGGGGGGTTTCATATTTATAAGAACGAAAGAGTGGAAGGATTATGATGAAAGATGGTGGTAGTGCGTGGACAGGTGTTCAGGAAAATGCAGTGTAATGTTGATTTTTTTATCTTGGTCCTTCTTCTTGGTGTGTTACGACAGACTATGTGGTTGTTGACTATGTTGTGTTTGGTTGTTTCTATGGTATGTATGGAATGAACAGTTGGTATGTTTAATAAATAATTATAGTTTCTTGAATGAATTGGATAGGGGTTGTGTCGTGGGTTTACAAATGTTTTTTTGGTTATTCAATTATAAGTTACATAAAATGTTGTTTTGTGTGGGCTGTATTTTCTGTTTTGAAACCACATAGAATGGTATGAGTGTTTCATACATATATATATATTATTTTAGTTATTTATAATTTCTATATGAATGCCACCCAATTAAAGAACTATGTTTCGAACACCCCCATTTTTATTGGGGATGGAGTCCTTTGACAACATCCTAGTGAGAGGATGTATGGATAGCTATTGGCTATTTTATTCTCCCTCATATATGAATTGGTTTCCCTAGAATCTTTGAGAAGAATGTGGTTTAGTTTTGATTCACATATGTCTATCGGTGAGGTGTTTTTTCATAGGTGTCTTCAGGATGAGGTTATGGTTTAGTGTCCCAAATTTCAATGGGTGGGGTACAATGTAGTATGTAGACCAGGTGTTGGGGGATGGTTAAGTCATTGGGGTGTGTGGAAGAGAATTGTAAAAACATAAAGGTCCCCATTTTGGAAGATTAGTTAATGATTGGGATGTGGTGTTCGGTACCAAAATATCTATGTGCTTACTACAACACTTATATTTACATGGGTGATTTGGAGAGTGTACACTAGTGAGGTTTAGGGGATAGTATACATTATTAGCTCCTTCTGGTTTTCTATTTTCCCATTGTTAGATTAGTATGCTTCTCCACTAAAGCATGAGAGACACTGGATTTTCCTATTGAGTATGCATGTATGATCACCCTACATATATAATATTTTTTTAGGTTTCTATGCAGATTACCCGGACTATGCTAGACTTTATTAGCTCAGACATTACGATATTTGTTTCGTCACAACATAATTTTAATTTGGTATTTTTGTTGCATATTTTCGTTGTATTTTTCTAGGAGTTTTTATTTTAACATGCATGTGGGAAGGATTTTGGATTCATATACACATAAATATTTCTTCATGTTATGTATTAGGTTTATACAACTAATATGATGATATTGGTTACAATAAAAATGGTAATTCCTCCAATTTTGGGAGATTGTATACCATTGGTTTTTGTCTCCACCCACGGTCCTACTAGATGTGTGAATCTGGGGTCATTATCACTTCATTATCTTGTAGAAGAAATGTCACAACACTTTTCATTCCCTGACCTCATCTTAAAGAAGAAGAGTCGTGAAAAAATCAATATTAAAATTTATCACAATTCATTGTTATCATAAAATAATTCGCTTTTTATTTTTTTGTAGAATGTTATTTAAAAAAGATGTATGGTTGGATGGAGAAGAAAAATACATTAGGTCTGGTTTGGATTCTAGATTTACCTCAATGTTTAACTGATGACTTCAACTGGATCTGAATAAACTAATAATTTACGGCACTACATAGAATCCTCATAAATATAGTATGCCTTATAGAAAAATTTCATCCCAATAGTATATATTGATACCTTGTTTTTTTATTTCAATGCTGGTTGGGATCGACACATTCCCGTTTATGAATTTTCATATAATATTATCTTTCACTCAAATTTTCAATCGTCTCTTTTTGAATAACTATATGAACATATTGGTAGAACAATAAAATGATGGAATAAATTTGTAGAATAAAATATATTTGGACTATAGAAAGATTATGAAATGGTATATATTTTTAAACTGAAATTCATCGAGGCAGCTCCAGGTCGATAGAAAAATTATTTTAAAAAATCAATGGCATGATATATAATTTGATGTTTGTGACAAATATTTTTATGAACTTTTCCTTAGAATAAGGTAATGATATTTGGAATGAATTGGAATGTAAGATATAGATATATTAGTACCATTTAAATTATTTATCATATTATGATTTTAGCATATTCGTTTGAACATCACCCTAACCTAACTGATGTTAATGATATGTTCGATGTATCTCTTTTTTAAGATGAAAATACCTAATACTTCACGTGTAATGAACAAAGAGGATATAACACTGGTGTAAGATCTTTCTTATGAGGAATATCTACAAGATATTATAGATCATAGAGATAATGATTTTTGAGGAAATACCAGTATAAAAGTAATTTTTTTGAAAAAAAAGGTAGATTAAAGAAGAAATGTGATAACTTCGGGAAATGCTGAGCATGATATATACCAATTTATTTGTATTATATTAATTAGTTTTGAGTTAGAAATTCATTATAAATTGGGTGGAACGTAACACCAATAGTTTTTCTAAAAGATTATTTTTTCAAATAATTGGTATATTTTTTATATATAGTGTAACATACATCACCATGTTTAGCTTTCACCGTATAAAACACGCAGTTTATCTTCCATTACACTTGACATTGAGTTTTAACAAATAGCAATATATTTATAATATTATTCTCTAAATTAGAATTTTATAACATATTCTTTAAACATAGAAATATTTGTAGTAATAAATAGATTTAAATGATAATATATAATTATTTTATATAATGAAAATTTATTTATTATGAATTATGAAATTTGTAGTAATGACATTATATGATTATAAAATATTATATATTGAAAAAAATTATATAATTTTTTAAAAAATAATGGAAATTTTTTTTAAATTATTTAGAACATGTATATGAGTGAATAAAATTAAGTTTTGAAATCTATATGTCAAAATTATTTTAGTGATAATTTTTGATAATTGTTTGAATAATATTTTTTATGTGACTTGTGAAAAAAATTATTTTAATTTAGAAATGTATTTTCAATTACAACATTTTATAATCATAAAAAAATTAAGATGTCTTAAGAAATAAAATTACTTCAATTATATATTTACAAATCCTATAAAGATCATTGAAATCATTTTACTGTTTAGTTTTGATATTAAAACATTCTATACTAATGAAATGTTTCCCTTTAAAAATTGATTTCTTGTTACACATATGAGCTTAATTTAAAATTAACACATGAAGCATATATTATCTGAATATATATAAATAAATTTCAAATTTTGAACCATCGTTAATTATATTAATTGATAAGGTATACTTAATTTTTTACCACAAGGAATGTTATAAACAAATAAAATTATTTACTTCAGTTATTGTTTAAATTGGTGTACATGGGGATCAAACTAAAAACATAAAAATTAAACCCGACCTAAAACGTTTCCAAATTCCTTATTATGTAAATATTTCATCCTTATCGGATTATAGGTTTTCTAATGAAACATTTTAGATTTTAGAATATTAAAAATGACATTACATAATATTCTTTTTAAAATTAAATGTATGTCATCTACAAAACATAGAGAAGGATACCCCTATCCTCTATGATTCATAAAAAAATAAATTTGTTTGGAAAATAAATTCCTAAATCCCATAATTAATTTCATCATATTTTTTTATATTCCTTACTTTGATTATTAATTAGTCCTCAGATTCGTTTTTTAAAACATATAGATGTTACCTGATGAAATGAAAGTGTTCTAAAATTATTAATTTTTATTTCATCCACCAACTCATTAAATTATTAGTAAAACATGATAACAAAATATAAAATGTATATTCAATATAATATAAAGTTATTATAAATTTATATTTACATACATGTATATCATCTTCCATTAAATGGGAAATATTAACATCACTCGTGTGTGTGAGGGACATCCTCATCAGGAACCAATGTGATATTTTTTCCATCAAAACCAATCATGCATGAATATTAAGATGGGTAAAATGTATATGTATTATATTTTTAACATAAATATATTTCATTAAATATAATTTCTCATACACATTTCTTCCTTCCATTACATGGGGGATATGATAACGTCAATCATGTGTATGGTAGACTACCATGTCATGAAGCTATGTGATTATTTTTTAAAATACATTGTATATTGAAGGTAATAATAGAAAAATTTAATGAATATATTTGATAGGTAATTAATTTAATTTTTTTAAATATAATATATTATTTACACATATTTATTCATCAGTAGAGAGAATTGAAATATTGTGCATTTGTATATACGACCTATTATATCAATCTAAAGTGTATTTAATTTTCTATATATAACAATTATGGATCAATATAAATACATATATAATTAATCAATATTATATTTATATAATTCTCATAATTTTTGATATAATGTAACAATGATAAATTTAATATGAATGAAAATAAAAAATTAAAACAACTGTGAAAAATTGAAAAGTTATTTCATAAAACAAAATTTTAACAATGAATTGTTAATTAATGGATAGTGACATTATATAAGTGGATCATATATAATTTATTTATATTAAAATAATTAATGAGTATATAAATAATAATTAATTATTTATTATACAGGAGGATATAGTGTTGTCGATGCCAGTGGAAATCATGATGAGGGTTTTTCGTATTAGATTTCCATCCATGAGAAATAAGTTATATTGTAAATATATATTAATATATGAGTTATATATAATGACAGATTTACATTTTATTTCATTAATATTCTTATTTTATTGATATTAAATGTCTAATTTCATGTAATTATTTATTTTGTACTATAATTCAAATGATACCAAGGTGGTATATGTTTAATGATACTATTTCATCATTTATAAGGAATGTTTATGTTAATTATTTTGATGGTGAATATTATGATGTATATATAATAAAAATAATATTTTATCTTCCCCTACTGATAAACCATGAGAATAAATATTTTAACATTATTTTTCAGTCTTTATATACTTAATATTACCTAATAAATTTTGCAAAGAAAATAAACTATATTTTTATCATTAGTCAAAACTACGTTATTAATTATTTAAATGTTTTCTAAAAATTATTTGAAAATTGTTTTAATATACATATATTACATTTCAAAATCATTTTTATCATTTTTTACTATTTATAAAAATTATATTTCATCATTATTTTATTATTAAAAATAACAATCATTTTCTATATACTAAAAATCTGAATGGAATCATTGGATTAACAAGTATGAATGAATAAAATTTCCTCCCTACTTAAATATTATTTAGGTTAATGATTACTAATTATATTATAATATTTATTTTCAAAAAAAAATCATTTCCAAATAATTTTAGGATTTTTTTTCGTTTTATAAATTGATTTACAGAACTTTTTTATTAAATGATCCACATGATATTTTAAAATCATTTGCCGCCTGAGATTACATAATTTATTGTTACATATGAATAAATGGGGATATTGTATTGAAACAAAATTATTACTCATTCGCTATATTGTATATTTTTATTGACAAATGGCTTTTATGATACCCATTTCTCATCAATGGTTTAATTTATGTTAAAATGCTTATAAAACCCATTTATTTTTCAATGGTTATTCTGTGATGAAATTATGAAATTATTATGAATCCTTTTTTTATTCCATATGTTATGTAATGATTAAATTATTGTGAAAAATATTTTATTTTATCGGTTAGATTATGATTAATGTTTTTGAATCTTTTGTCACACATATGTATTGATTTCATTATGTGATCAGTGGGACCTATATTATCCTATAGTTCATTGGGTAATGTTTGATATCTCTTTTTATTAAAAGAAATTGAATCTACAATGAACCTAGTTTATTATAGATTTTTTAACTCGGGTAGTATTTGGAGAGATCCTTGACTACTATGATGGTTAGGGGATTGAACCCATTCAACTATGATAGACACGACAATTATCATTGACTACTACCAAAATGATGTTGTAAGCTTATATGAATTCAACATTTTTATGTTTTATGGAAATTTTATACTCTCAATGCCCATGGTTATGATTTCATTATGATTCAGGTAATATGAAATTTAAAACATTAACTCATTGATCAATATTATGATGCTTTATATCTAGGATATGGTTTTCAAGGTTATTATCAGGTTCTCATAATATTATGCTCATGTTATGATCATGTATCTATATTTTTTACCATCATTGATCATCTTATATCACAACTTATTATGTTTCATTTTCCTAGAAAAATATAGAATATATTATTTATGAAAAATCTATGAAGGGTTTTATTTTTGAATATCTTAGAGGGAGATTTTTTAGTTCACAAGAAAACTCATTGTATATTTTTTTCATGTTTCCAAAGGCACATTACCTTTACGATCCTTGTTCATGTGTTTCGTTAATGAAATTTATATTTTTAATAAAATATGTGATATATATATATATATATATATATCTGAACTCTATATAATAGCATTATCATAAGACAATGAGTTATGGAATACATATAATTTTATGAAATAATTTTCATTTGTAGTCAATTTTCATTTCAAATACAATTATAATATAATGGGTTCCCATCCCATATTTTCGTAGTAGTCATGTTTCACTCCCAATACTATCATAGTGGACAATGTCTCTTACTAAAAGGGATCTTGCTCCAATGATTCCATGTTTATCTAATTGGATGTGAATTTATACCAAATTTATTGGTTAAATATATAGGTCTCACCCATCACTGAATGAAACTCATAAATATATGATCTACAATATCAAAAAACATTCATTATGTAAGAAACTGCAAAAATGGGTATTATAAACAATTCATTCTTAAATTCCCCATGAAAAAGAAACGTGTTTCATAAAAAAATCATCGACCTATAGTAGTTTAACCCATGGAAATGAAACATGTTTCATAATTATTTTATAATCAGAAATTGAATCTATCCATAAAAAGAATAATTATGGTATCCCTTTTCCATATCCATCATAAATCATAAGTAAAATCAAATTTTATCATGTAT
This sequence comes from Viscum album, assembly GCA_963277665.1. Classification (NCBI taxonomy): domain Eukaryota; kingdom Viridiplantae; phylum Streptophyta; class Magnoliopsida; order Santalales; family Viscaceae; genus Viscum; species Viscum album. Next base: position 418,765,206 of record OY728127.1, on the reverse strand, counting down.
AATAACTAGAAATATCATTGATATAACAATAATACTTTCTAGATGAAAATATCATTTCCATTTGTTAATCACTCATTTAAAATATAATTTCATTAAAATATTATATATACATTTTTTTAAATAATCAGTGATAACTATAAAAGAATAATAAAATCATTGATTAGTCATTGTGGGGAAAAATTTCATCCATTCCATATAGATTAATTTTATTGATTTTTTTATCCTTTTTTGAAAATATACAACGATCCTGAAATGAAAAAGTTTTAACTTTCGTACATTTCGAAAAAAATAATGCGCGGTTAAAAATATAATTAAAACATAAAAGTAGTATAGTAATTGTATTAATTAATACTTTATTGTAAATCATTTATAAATAATGAAATGTTTTTCTGATTGGAGACAAAAATAAAGAGGATTTTCTATTAAAACAAATTTCCAGCCATTTTAGTACATATGTTGAGATAAATAAGAGGAAAAAATTTATTATAATTAAATAATGAGATAAGAACTAATTTCATTTGATTCGTGATAGATATATTATACTATATCATTATTTGAACATAACCATGTGATATATAGAAAATTATTAAGATTGTATCAAAATTTCATTTCCAATTTTGAAACATTTGAATCAAAATACCCATGAAGTAAATCACTACATATTTTCTAAATTAATAAAAAATTTATATTAGTGGTCATAATATAAATTAATATTAAATAGGTACACTATAATAAAAATAAATTTCTTGAAAATGGCATATTTCACAAAAAAAAGTGAGAAGAAAATACCATACCATAAGTATACCATCATTTGTAGGTTTTAGAGACCCCAATTAAATAAATATATAATCATTATATATATTTAATAACTATAATCATTTATTCCATAAAATAAATGGCTTACTTTTAACTTTTTATAGACCCTTTGTTAACACTTGTTTATTAACATCATTGTTCTGGGATATATCTATGGTGTTTTTCATATTATAATTGGATTAATAGATTGGTTTAATGTGATTTGATAAGGGTTAAATCAGAAAAATAAAATCAATAATATTACACTAATATATAAATATATATATATATTCATTAGATACATTTTTTTGACATTCCTCAATTATTTAGTTATAAAAATGAATTACATTATATATGCAGGAGGTATGTCATACTTACAAAAAATAATTATTTCCATTTTTTAAAATAGGGAACTGTAGAGTTGAAAATAATTAATCTCTATTATAGAATCAATATAAATTTATATATATCAAATCATTTAATTAAATCTACCCGTGTTAAAATTCATGAAAATTTACATTGAAAAATGAACCATAATGCTTCATGGGGTTGTTCGACCACAAGTACGCCCATGTGACCTTATAATTTTTTATATAATTTGATGGTAAGGATGTCGATGCATAATTTAAATTATTAAATTGATGATAACTCATAAATATAATATATTAACATTAAACCCAGTATAATACTTTTCCATAATGGATGGTGTTGAAAAATAAAAAATATTCTTATATAGAGATGATGAGTATTACGTATGAACAACTGATATTACCACATCCCAATTGATGGGATAAAGGGTGAATAATTGGGGTTCCATAGTTATAAGAAAAAATTACTATATTTTTTAATACAAATTGAATATTTTTTTATGAATAATATATATTTAGAGTATGTAATGAAGAAGTATAAATGAAACTAATCGATTAAGGGGATTGCATATTCATTGTAAGATCATAATTGGATTTCTTCTAAAGGTCCATAGAGATGGTATTATGGGAATAATATATCCTTTATAATTTGGATTTGGAATATTTTAATGGATTTTATTATGGAATTTTTGAGATATTATGCACAATCTATTTTTAAGAATCAAGGAAGTTGGTGGGATTTTTAAATTGAAGTGTGGGGAAATTTTGGAATTTCCCAATGACTAATATATATTGAATTCATTATCAAACAATATTCTTCCAAATGTTTTCATAATAAAATATACAAGATTATATTCTTCTAAAACTAACATCTAATATAATTTTGAATTGTTTTTTTCATTTCAAACTCGATATTGGTATTGACCCTTGGCCAAAAAAATTTAATTTCAGCTATAGTAACAACATTTGAAAGTGTATTTTTTTATTATATAGAGAAATTTTATGCATTTATGGTCAAGAAATATAATATTAGACTATAGATCATCCACCTTATATTATTTCATTATTTTTATGTTTTTCAAATTATATAATAATATAATCTTTTCAAAAATATCATTAATCTCAATTTTGACTCATTTTATTTTTATTTAATTAAAATACATAAATTACTAGTTTTAATTAGAATCAAATTTTTTAATATATAAATAATTTTCCATAAATACCAAAAAAAATTGAACACTAAAAATTACTCAGAATAAATAAATTTTAATACTTGTAATTTAATCATTTTTATTTTTAAATTAATTGAGTAAATAGATTTTTGTTATTGGGTAATATATTAATGTAATTTTATAATAAAATAATTATATATAAATTCCCATCATCAATAAAATTTATTTAGTAAAAAAATAATGATTAATATTCAATAATAATTATTTTATGTCCCTAAGTGAACATTTAGTGGGTACTAAAGACTAAGTGAGTGAAATTTTATATCATTCCTTGATTCAAAAAATATATAATTCGTTTTATGGGAAAATATTTTGTTGAAAACCTAATTTTTAGAATAAACTGATAATATTCAAATTAAATTCAAAAATTAGAATTATAATGTATCGTTATTTCCGAATAATTTATTTTTAACATAGATTAACATAAATTAACCTTTATTGAGATGATAAATTTTAACACCTTTAATGTAACACCCCAAGATTTCATAGTGTGTTAGTTCTTCAAAATAATTCAATAACTTTCACTACATGCAACACCAAGTTCAAGCACACCATGACTTACCAAACAAGCCGTTCAAAAGAGGTTATGAATAGTATTAGATAAATTTTAATGTTTATATAATCCTTATAATTTTAGAATCCATATTATGAGTTTCTTAGATATAATGCAAGAAAAAAATCATTTTCAGTATTTCACTTTTATCAACTTTAATAGTGAACCCTTTTTAAATACTATATTTTAAACTTTTTGACTAAATGGGGACATCAAAAATTTAAAATGAAACATCCCAAACTTCTACGGTACGCTTCTCTTTGAATAATGTGATAGCGTGTGTTGTACGCAACACCGAGTTCTAACAACCAATTAAACTAGTCATTATGAATAGTAATAACTACTTTTTGAAATTATATATATTTTATATTTCAAAATGGGCTTCATTTTTGGATTCAGAATATCAAAATTAGCCTAGGGTGAAATTTGGGTACTTTTCGGATAACTTTTATATTTTGATGAATAGTGAAAATTACTAAATTTTAATTAAAAACAACTTTTTTAATCAAAATAATTAATATTGATAAATTATGAATTTGAATGGTTTTAAAGTATATTTAGAATATATTTTTACCATTTAATATAATGTTGGTCATTGGACATAATTTTACAATTAAACCGAACATAAACAAGTGTCAATCTTTTGATAGTTATTATCTCTTAAAAACACGCTTTTTGTTTTGACAGCGGAAATTAATTTTAAATTAATTTCTTCCACTTCTGTGTTTTGAATTTAGGAAAATGGATTCCATATTTGGAATCAGGATGTTCAAATTGTGTAAATAGGTAACTTTTATTTTTAGACATTTTGAATAATTACTGCGGTAAATATTTTATTTACCATGGTTAAGGGTAAATCCAGTAAATAAGGGTTAAAAAAATAATATTATAATAATACTAAATTAACCTAAAACGTGTCTTAACCCTATTGGTTGATACATGGTCGACCATGGGCATCTTTGGGTCTATTTTGGGACCCCATGGATCCACTTGTAAGTGATAATGACACTTTATTTTAATTAAGTTAAAATGAATACAAAAATGACACAAGCATATAGCTTTTAGAAAAACAATTGTTACATAGGGTTATATATGTTGGATTTTAGATTATAAATATTCATTACAAAGATAAAAAGATTTCCTACATAATGATATTTTATTTATAATTTTTAGACATTAAATAATTTATTTTATTTATGACACAATGATGATGCAGTAATTACTATAATAGTGAAAAATTAAAATAATTGATATTATAAATACCAAAATAAATATAATATGAAACTTTTAATGAATTAAACTAATTTTCTAGGATAATATGATATATTAGGATTGATTTAATGGACTTTTTTCGAAGTAATCAATATGTTATGAGTTTCTCAAAAATCAACTATTGAATAGTGTCAAAATTGACATAAAAGAGTTCTTAAAACAAATATTATATTATTAATTGATATTAAATTCCTAAAAATATAAGGTTCGGCCAAGAGACTTATTTCATGATAGGTTCATCATTAATGGACCACTTGGGGGTCTCTTGGATTTATATCGTAAGTTTATTAACCATATTATATAAAAATACAAAGAGACATTGTAAAAGTGAAACTAATTAACTTAGAGTTAATACTTAAAGATAAGGTTAATATAAGTACCCAAACCTGTCTAAATTCTATTGGTTGAGTGGTTTTAGACCTATCCCAACCTTAGCCTTTGAATAGTCAACTTTGGAGCCATTGGAAAGCGAATATGAATTTATTATAAATTAATATTTCTAGCTTTTCCAAAGGTGCCCCTCACCCCTCTTATAAAAGGGCACTCCTCCTTCTCATTTCTTCACACCTTAAAAACCTTTTGGTTCGTCCAAACTCTGCCCAAATACTCTACCAACATCCCTCAATACAACATAGAGGCCTTAGTTTGATCATAAAGCCAACCGAAGGAGCCCTTTTGATCAAATCAAAAGGAAGAACCCGAAGAAGAGGTAATGATTTCACCACCCTTTTCTAAGTTCCTTTCTTCTTCCACTTCCTCTTTCTTTGTTCTTACCATTCTAAAATAATAACTCCAGTATCTTACATATACTTTGATGTTATTATAAATATGGTACAACCATATTCAGTATTCTATCCACCCTTTGAATAACATGTCACCATACGTGCGTACGAACGGCTTACCGTCTCCACGTCGTGGTGTAATTGTTATTCAATATATTATTATTTGGATGGGTATAATAATGATGTGTAACTCATGTAAATAATAAATATAACATGTTAATGATTCTGTATATATGATATACCATCCATTTATATATTATTTTAATATCAAAATAATGATATTGTCGCTCGTGCGTACGTACGGACTACCGTCTCCACGAACGCGATGAGATTCATTCTCCATCATATCCATTCAAGTATAATTATCATTTGATGATTTAAAAATGATGTTTAAGGACTTGATATAATTCTGGATATGAATAATATACAACCTATCCATTACAAACATGTCTTACGTAACAAAACATATAAAATAAAACAAGTAAGTTAACACCCGAAACGACGATAATTCTAAGATATTATTAACAAATCAATGTTAAAAGATCATATATGATATCATATTAATATATATGATTCTTGTATAATTTAATAACAATTATTTCACCATTATACAGGATGTTAACCTACCCTAACCAAGTAAAAGTACAAGGTAATGGTTATTTCACAATCTCTTCATTATCCGAGGTTGTTTATACGTAATAATCTACTGGGATCTCTTTATCATCCACATCCATGTTTCTTAAAAATGTATTTCAAAACATTTTTACTATTTACATGAATATGGGTTAAAGTCATTTATACCCTTTTTTGACTTTTTATAAGAGGTTTATAAAGGAATCTTTCCGTCGTTTTCAAAACAAGGTCCTTTTTAACCTTTTCGACTGAATTGAGGTAAGAATGTTTTTTTTAACTTATACGGCGGGTGCGGTTATTTTCCGCCGTTATAAAATCGTCGAAGCTTTCCATACAAGCTTATAAGAATATTTTCAAAGAAAATGTTTTATTTTATATGGATCTTAAATGATTTCAAAATAAAAGGAGATATTTCTTTAAAAAGAATTTTGATTTCATCTATGTCAACATCCTTTGACGGATTTTAAGATTATTTGAAGTTGATTTATTATGATACAAAACTTCTATATTGTATTGAAGGTTTTGTGATATGTTTGACTGTGGATGTGCTATTTTTATACCATTCATAGTTTATGGTGAAATTATTGACATTTCGTATGCTAGTTTTAATACGAATGTTTATGTTATGTTTAAACCTTTTCATATGGGAATGCATTGGACTTAATAAGTGACGGGTGGAGCCCGCTATAGCTCCTCGATGCATCGGTAGGTCTCATGAGACAAACCAGTGTTTTGGCACAAGGCCTTGACAAAATATTATTTGTAGTCTTGGCACGAGGCCTTGACTATGTGGTTATGATAGTCTGGCATTATGCATTCCAACATTATGAAAGTGGTTATTGATTTTTGCATGTGATTATTCGATTAGTAGAATATCCATGTGAGTAAGTAAATGGATTTATTTAATTTTATTTATGCCATACCATGTTGAAAGTTCATGTTTGAAAGGCTTTTGTTTTAGTTATACATTGCCTTAAAAGTTTATTCTTATTTATGAAAGTTTCCGCTATATTGTTATCCTTACTGGGCATTTGAGCTCACCCCTTTTCTATGTTTTATTTTTCCCAGGAAATGAAGAAGTAAGTTATGAATGACCTGCAGGGATATTATGTGGGGATATGAGTGTGGATTATGGAGACAATATGTAGTTGTAGTAGTTTTTCGTTTAATGATGTAATGTAAAACTTATGAATATATCTAGTGTTTCCAAGGCTACTAAACCAATCGGTCTTTCGAGATTTGATCTTTCTTGTGATCATGCCAATGTTACGAAGTAATGCACCGACTCTGGGTAGCTGGGGTCGGGGCGTTACAGTTGTTATCAGAGGAAGTTTAGTACAAACCTTGGAAGCTAGATTTAGATAAACTCTGATTAGAGCACGTAGACCTAAGATGAACTTTGAGGATTAGTATAGAAGAACTTCCTAGTATTTTGGTATTGTAGAGATTTTGTTAGTTTTCCGAGCAATACATCCCTGTCTGGATACGAGCAGGTAGAGGCGGCTCTGGCACAGATGTACCTAGGGGTAAAACCCGAAAACACCGCTTTGAGCTAGACTCGAACGTGAACTGGTGCACGACAACGGGCCTTGCTGCACTCTTGGTTACGACACTCCCGGGGGATATACTTAGGATAACTCTAATTTTCATTACAAATAATTTTGAAGGGATTATGAGTATATAATTCCTCAAAGAAAACATTCTTATGATTATGGATTATATCCATAAATAGTTCAATTTATGTTAAGTGTTTTATTAGTATGGGATTATGTATTTTGATTCATAAACTGATCCAGTTTATGCCATTGTTTAGAAATGGCGCCCAGTAGAAGGAATGATAACTCCAGAAATGCACATGATTCAAAGAGAAGGAAGGATCATATCTCTCATGGTCTTAATCTAGAATTTATAAGAGAAATAGTGTCCCATGTATTATCATCATATGAAGAAATAATATCATGTGTTGAAAAGATAAGTAAAGAGTTTACTGAGTGCTATGGCTTTGAAGGGAAGCAAAGGAAGAAAAGGATGGAAGAGAGAAAGATGGATAAAGGAAAGGGAAAAGAAGAATTTTCCCATATGTGGTAACTGTGGAAAGAAACACTCTGGAACTTGCCTGAAAGGAATGGGAGTTTGTTATAAGTGTGGAGGAAAAGGGCACAAAGTACGTGACTGCAAGGGTAAGAAAATGGTTTCAAATGTACAATGCTTCATTTGCAAGGAGTTTGGACACTACGCGAACCTATGTCCCAGTCATCAGACTATGCCGCAAATGATGTTATTGGATAATAATCAAGTTATGATACTACCACAGATGAAGAGGAATGATTAGAGTTCTTATATTGATTATGTCAATTGAGTGTTGTATCAACAATGTACTTGTTATAATAATTATGGAGTATATAAGGATTGTACTGCAGTACTATTTCATTAAGGACTTGAAATTTTGTGGAACAAAGAAAAGTGACTCAATAGCAGGATAAATGTTTGGAAAATATATGGTTGAGAGAAAGATAAATCATAATATAGTTCTGATACTAAGGTAGTGATTTTGGAATAATACATGATTGTTTTGGATAAATTAACTTGGATATTCTTGACTACCTTGGAACTGATTAATGATTTGTATATTCCATCATTGATGGGGTTTAAAACATTTTTGGATTAATATCCAGCATTCTATATGGAATAAGGGAGCATGAATGTAATCAGTAAGGAATATGGTAATTCAGGATGTTTCAGTATATTAAAAGAATACATGATGAAGGTATTCATATTCTATTACGGGGTAAAAAGGTTCTACATTATGTTTACCTTACTTATAAATGTTGGACTGTGAGTTTGGATAGAAGTATTTTGGATAGTTCTAGTTTGGATTATTTTGGATTGCCATAAAAGGACAACCCGGAGGTCGGGCGGCAACCCGTCACGTCCGGCAAGGCTGCGAGACTTGAACTCGCAACCGAAGGGCGACAAGGGTGTATCACCTACTACTGGCCCACGAGATGTCCTGGATTAAATAATGTAGTTTTTATTAAAATATCTTTTAGATGAATTATAAATTCGTTTATTTTGGAACCCTATACGAATAGTGTAAATAGAATTTTTTTTACATTCTATTATCTTTTAGAGTGAAAGATGAGTTTGTGGTAGAAATTTATTAATGGATAAAACTCTAATTATAAAGTAAGTATATCTCCTTATTATCTTATCCAATCTCATAAATAAATTCCTCAGCATTACGAAAAGCAACTTAGAACAAAAATGTTTTCCTAGATGGTACCTTAAATCATCACTAATTTATGGCTTTGGGATTGTTGGCCTTTTCATAGCCATGTTCCCTACCACTCTCCATCAGATAATTGATGGTTAGATTTTTCTTCCATATCAATATTTTCATACATGGAACCCTAGTATGTGTTACATTCGGTAATCCTCATACTTTCTACTCTTTATTTTAAATAGAGGCCTCGTTAATTCATTTTTCGATGTGGGATTTCAACTAAGATATTTTGAAACATCAAAAATGTGTTATCCTAATACCCTATGTTTTGTTGAACCGATGGTACTTAAAATCATCATAGATTGATGAGTTTAAGGACCTCAATTATACACTTGTTTGTGATTGATGACCTCAATCACTACCTATAAATATTTACGTTTTTCCTCCAATTATATGTCTCAAATTGCCACCAATGTTCTCCTAATCGAGATCATAATTTGGTGGTGACCCTTTCATTTCTCTTTTCCTCATATTAAGACTAAATTTTAGTAACCCAATTTCCGATGTGGGGTTTCCCACAAATATATTATCTATTTTCAACCATTTATTTTTGAAGAACAATTTCAAATTGCGAGGACGCAATTTATTGAAGGAGGGGAGAATGTAACACCCCAAGATTTCATAGTGTGTTAGTTCTTCAAAATAATTCAATAACTTTCACTACATGAAACACCAAGTTCAAGCACACCATGACTTACCAAAAAAGCCATTCAAAAGAGGTTATGAATAGTATTAGATAAATTTTAATGTTTATATAATCCTTATAATTTTAGAATCCATATTATGAGTTTCTTAGATATAATGCAAGAACAAATTCATTTTCAGTATTGCACTTTTATCAACTTTAATAGTGAACCCTTTTTAAATACTATATTTTAAACTTTTTGACTAAATGGGGACATCAAAAATTTAAAATGAAACATCCCAAGCTTCTACGGTACGCTTCTCTTTGAATAATGTGATAGCGTGTGTTGTACGCAACACCGAGTTCTAACAACCAATTAAACTAGTCGTTATGAATAGTAATAACTACTTTTTGAAATTATATATATTTTATATTTCAAAATGGGCTTCATTTTTGGATTCATAATATCAAAATTATCCTAGGGTGAAATTTTGGTACTTTTCGGATAACTTTTATATTTTGATGAATAGTGAAAATTACTAAATTTTAATTAAAAACCACTTTTTTAATCAAAATAATTAATATTGATAAATTATGAATTTGAATGGTTTTAAAGTATATTTAGAATATATTTTTACCATTTAATATAATGTTGGTCATTGGACATAATTTTACAATTAAACCGAACAGAAACAAGTGTCAATCTTTTGATAGTTATTATCTCTTAAAAACACGCTTTTTGTTTTGACAGCGGGAATTAATTTTAAATTAATTTCTGCCACTTCTGTGTTTTGAATTTAGGAAAATGGATTCCATATTTGGAATCAGGATGTTCAAATTGTGTAAACAGGTAACTTTTATTTTTAGACATTTTGAATAATTACTGCGGTAAATATTTTATTAACCATGGTTAAGGGTAAATCCAGTAAATAAGGGTTAAAAAAATAATATTATAATAATACTAAATTACCCTAAAACGTGTCTTAAACCTATTGGTTGATACATGGTCGACCATGGGAATCTTTGGGTCTATTTTGGGACCCCATGGATCCACTTGTAAGTGATAATGACACTTTATTTTAATTAAGTTAAAATGAATACAAAAATGACACAAGCATATATCTTTTAGCAAAACAATTGTTACATAGGGTTATATATGTTGGATTTTAGATTATAAATATTCATTAGAAAGATAAAAAGATTTCCTACGTAATGTTATTTATTTTTATAATTTTTAGTCATTAAATAATTTATTTTATTTATGACACAATGATGATGCAGTAATTACTATAATAGTGAAAAATTAAAATAATTGATATTATAAATACCAAAATAAATATAATATGAAACTTTTAATGAATTAAACAAATTTTATAGGATAATATGATATATTAGGATTGATTTAATTGACTCTTTTCGAAGTAATCTATCTGTTATGAGTTTTTCAAAAATCAACTATTGAATAGTGTCAAAATTGACTTAAAAGAGTTCTTAAAACAAATATTATATTATTAATTGATATTAAATTCCTAAAAATCTACGGTTCGGCCAAGAGACTTATTTCATGATAGGTTCATCATTAATGGACCACTTGGAGGTCTCTTGGATTTATATTGTAAGTTTATTAACCATATTATATAAAAATACAAAGAGACATTGTAAAAGTGAAACTAATTAACTTAGAGTTAATACTTAAAGATAAGGTTAATATAAGTACCCAAACCTGTCTAAATTCTATTGGTTGAGTGGTTTTCGACCTATCCCCACCTTAGATTTTGAATAGTCAACTTTGGAGCCATTGGAAACCGAATATGAATTTATTATAAATTAATATTTCTAGCTTTTCCAAAGGTGCCCCTCACCCCTCTTATAAAAGGGCACTCCTCCTTCTCATTTCTTCACACCTTAAAACCTTTTGGTTCGGCCAAACTCTGCCCAAATACTCTACCAACATCCCTCACTACAACCTAGAGGCCTTAGTTTTATCAGAAAGCCAACCTAAGGAGCCCTTTTGATCAAATCAAAAGGAAGAACCCGAAGAAGAGGTAATGATTTCACCACCGTTTTCTAAGTTCCTTTCTTCGTCCACTTCCTCTTTCTTTGTTCTTACCATTCTAAAATAATAACTCCAGTATCTTAAATATACTATGATGTTATTATAAATATGGTACAACCATATTCAATATTCTATCCACCCTTTGAATAACATGTCACCATACGTGCGTACGAACGGCTTACCGTCTCCACGTCGTGGTGTAATTGTTATTCAATATATTATTATTTGGATGGGTATAATAATGATGTGTAACTCATGTAAATAATAAATATAACATGTTAATGATTCTTTATATATGATATACCATCCATTTATATATTATTTTAATATCAAAATAATGATATTGTCGCTCGTGCGTACGTACGGACTACCGTCTCCACGAACGCGATGAGATTCATTCTCCATCGTATCCATTCAAGTATAATTATCATTTGATGATTTAAAAATGATGTTTAAGGACTTGATATAATTCTGGATATGAATAATATACAACCTATCCTTTACAAACATGTCTTACGTAACAAAACATATAAAAGAAAACAAGTAAGTTAACACCCGAAACGACGATAATTCTAAGATATTATTAACAAATCAATGTTAAAAGATCATATATGATATCATATTAATATATATGATTCTTGTATAATTTAATAACAATTATTTCACCATTATACAGGAGGTTAACCTACCCCAACCAAGGAAAAGTACAAGGTAAGGGTTATTTCACAATCTCTTCATAATCCGAGGTTGTTTATACGTAATAATCTACTGGGATCTCTTTATCATCCACATCCATGTTTCTTAAAAATGTATTTCAAAACATTTTTACTATTTACATGAATATGGGTTAAAGTCATTTATACCCTTGTTTGACTTTTTATAAGAGGTTTATAAAGGAATCTTTCCGTCGTTTTCAAAACAAGGTCCTTTTTAACCTTTTCGACTGAATTGAGGTAAGAATGTTTTTTTTAACTTATACGGCGGGTGCGATTATTTTCCGCCGTTATAAAATCGTCGAAGATTTCCATACAAGCTTATAAGAATATTTTCAAAGAAAATGTTTTATTTTATATTGATCTTAAATGATTTCAAAATAAAAGGAGATATTTCTTTAAAAAGAATTTTGATTTCATCTATGTCAACATCCTTTGACGGATTTTAAGATTATTTGAAGTTGATTTATTATGATACAAAACTTCTATATTGTATTGAAGGTTTTGTGATATGTTTGACTCTGGATGTGCTATTTTTATACCATTCATAGTTTATGGTGAAATTATTGACATTTCGTATGCTAGTTTTAATACGAATGTTTATGTTATGTATAAACCTTTTCATATGGGAATGCATTGGACTTAATAAGTGACGGGTGGAGCCCGCTATAGCTCCTCGATGCATCGGTAGGTCTCATGAGACAAACTAGTGTCTTGGAACAAGGCCTTGACAAAATATTATTTGTAGTCTTGGCACAAGGCCTTGACTATGTGGTTATGATAGTCTGGCATTATGCATTCCAACATTATGAAAGTGGTTATTGATTTTTGCATGTGATTATTCGATTAGTAGAATATCCATGTGAGTAAGTAAATGGCTTTATTTCATTTTATTTATGCCATACCATGTTGAAAGTTCATGTTTGAAAGGCTTTTGTTTTAGTTATACATTGCCTTAAAAGTTTATTCTTATTTATGAAAGTTTCCGCTATATTGTTATCCTTACTGGGCATTTGAGCTCACCCCTTTTCTATGTTTTATTTTTCCAAGGAAGTGAAGAAGTAAGTTATGAATAACCTGCAGGGATATTATGTGGGGATATGAGTGTGGATTATGGAGACAATATGTAGTTGTAGTAGTTTTTCGTTTAATGATGTAATGTAAAACTTATGAATATATCTAGTGTTTCCAAGGCTACTAAACCAATTGGTCTTTCGAGATTTGATCTTTCTTGTGATCATGCCAATGTTACGAAGTAAGGCACCGACTCTGGGTAGCTGGGGTCGGGGCGTTACATTTAATATTCATATTAAAAAAAGATAAATGTGGAATATTTAACTAAATTTAAAAACATGAATATAAATAATGAATAAATTTATTCAAATATGAATTATTTGAAGTGTTTGAAATTAATATTAGCAATAGTTTTTATACAACTATAGAAAATAAAATTTTTAGAAAAATACATTTTCATGTATAAAACGTGTGATATTTGTATCACATGCCTAGAAAAAATATATAATGGATTTTAATGAATATATTTTAAGATATAATATTTAAAATTATTTAAAATTATTCATAAAATTTTATTCATTTAATTTAGAAACTAAAATAGTACACTCTGAGTATAAAATGAGTTTTTTCACACAAAAAAATTGATTGTTTTAGAATCAATTTAATTTCATTTATAATCGATTGATTAATATTAATTCATTTCAATACATATATGAATAAAAAATTTCATAATTTAGTTACTCTTATCAATTCCTTCTTATCCAACTGTAGAAATATAACTTTTATTAAATAGTATATCATGTATCATTTAAACTCAATGTTTCATGTTACAAAATCTATAGACCAAATTAAATATATTTGAAATGAATTTGAAAAAAATATCATTGTTTTACAAAAATAAACTAATAATTTGAACTATTCCTTCTTTTTTCAGTTTCAATATTCTCATTTTTTTAATTAATATTACTACATGGGAAACTAGAAATACACAACACATCACAACAATAGGCACCTAATCACCCTCGTATAAACATTCCCACATAGCCTCCATCATAGCCAAAAGTTCCTCCTCATTATATTTTTAATATCACCACAACATTATATCGCAACAACTCTACAACATGCCTATATAACATTACACATATATTAACATTTCAAAACATTTATCAAAATTTTATATTTAACTTATTAGATTATTTTAGGGAATTTTCATCAACTGCACATCTCTTAAAATGGTATAATCAGACAAGTAAATTTATACAGGGGAAAAATATTCATTAACTAGATATAAGTAAATATAAAATTATATGTAGGATGATTTCATTCAATCAAAAAAATATGTCTTCCAAAACACCATAACTACAATAGAAAAAAAATCCCCCAATGACCATTATTTTAAATAATTAAAAATTCAAATTAAAATATAAACATCAATAATATTAATGTTCTACATACCAAAAATTTCATTCCATGCCCCATTTACATTGGTTAAAAAATCATATATTATTTTGAATTCATATGAAATCAAATTAAAAAATGATAAAAAAATAATTAACCCTTCAGGATTGATAAAATATTTACGAAATGGTGTATACCACTACATAAACCAAAAAAGTTTCACATGATTAACATCACCATAAATAGTGGTTTCACAAATATGATGGAACCACAAAAAATAAGAACCTGAACTACCAATGGTTAAAAAGTTCAATGATTTCAATGGAGAGTCTTTGGAACCTCCAGTCTCAATAGAAATCAGTATAGAAATAATGAAAGAATAATATCCATTTTTTATTCAATATATATGAAACCATTGCTATTATATATCCCATATAATATTTTAATTGATCATTAATGTCAATCACACAAAATTAAAATTTAATGAAACATTTTAATTTTCATTAATATTTGAAAAATTGGAAATACAAATTCATGACCCCCTCACCATAAGGTCTACCTCCTCTCGGCATGAAATTTGAGAAGGGAGATAGTGACCCCTGAGTCCGGCCTCGAATAGGCCCCATGTTGGTTTCTAGAACTGAGGGTATAGTAATCAGAAAAATGGATGGCATTATACTCCAAATGAACACATGCATAAGAGAGAGATAATAAGACCCCAAACAACTCCAAATCATACTATAATATAATGAAAATCCCAAGTACACATATTTAATTTAATGAAGAACTAAAAGAAAGTAAAAACAGCTGTGACCATGAATCCTCGACAGCATCTGCAGCCCCAAGTTATTATCAACCAGACTTATTTCCAACCATCATCATGTGATCTAAACAAACTGTTTATATATATAGGTAGGGTGAGTGTAACTGTATACTATGTGGGATCCTCCCCGGAGCCTCTTGGGAAATGGTAAAGAAAACCTGCTAAAGCAAAGTGAACAACAAGGGAAACTAACGTTTCCCCTAAATAGGTATAATATGTTCCATCCCTCACCATGGATACTCTCAAAAGGTATTTCATACAAGATTATATAATATAATAATGAATATAATGGGTACCCAACTCTAAATTCACTAGTCATTTTCCACTCTGCCACAACGTCTCACATCTGGAGTATTTCTCTCTAAAAATGCTTTCCAGAAGTCCCCTGGGCGAAGCACCACTACATACACCTAGTGAAACAAAAATCCTGTTCGTATAGACCTGGGAGAAACACCACACCATCCTCAAAACCAAAAAAAACTAGGTAGTTTCTTGTAGGCACCACTTCCCATTTAATGTGTAATATACATCGAGTATTATACAACAAGCCATCACAGCACATACACCATGTATGGATATTCCAGCCATCACAACCTATTCACATTACACATATAGTAGGCTCAAAAAAATGTATCTATAATATATTTGTGTGAATAAGCACAATCAATTACAAAAATATACACACATATATGGGTAAAACTAACTGTTGTGCCTAACAGCACATGTAACGACCCAGAGTAGAGATCAGTGCAATATGGGGTAGTCATCCATTTTTCATCCCACCTAAATGTAAGGGAAAACCCCCCCACTATTAATAATTACTGGGGTGTTATTTTCCGAAATTGATAGGGTGGATTTTCATATTGAAACACAAAAAGTAACAAATATACTATATCTCACAAGATTAATATGGACATAACATATTCATCGACTCAACTGCAGCTAACATCACATAGACACCGAGCTTCCACTGTTAAGACTAGGTATACTATAAGCACAAAACAATCTGAAGAGCGATATTAGATTACATTAACCATTTTTATCAATTTCACATTATGTTAATTAATTATTTAAAAATAAATAATCCATTACTTATTCCATATTATATTTCTTTAGCATCAAACCAAAATTTCCTGACCTATAGGCAAAAACAAACCATGTCCAAAATTCATGAAAAATATTACCTCAGTATTTCATCCCAGTAAGATCTAACATCATGGGTTAACATCCATCAATAAATCAGTTATTAATAGAATTATTAATTTATATTATTCACAAGAATTCTAGGAAAACATTATATGATACCAGATAAATGGGGTCTCGACCCGGAGAGTAGATGAACTACCTATCAAGTCAAGGGCACCTATAGAAGGAGTGTATAACCATCATCCATCTAGATGCTAGACAAATAAAAAAAGTGGAATACCCAATGGGTTTTTGTCACTTTTAAAAAAGATAGTAAAAAACCCATCTGCCTTGAGTAGTGTGGAATATAAAGTAGATAAATAAAAAAAATTACCTTGAATCTAAAATTTACATCCAACTTGTTTCATAATCCCTAGGTTCCTCCTCAACACCCACATCCATAAACCAATGCATCTCACCACTCTAGTGGTCAACTGCTGCCACAACCAATTGGACTCTCTAGCCCCACATATCAAATCATTTCTCTTGGATCAAATCACAAAAAAAAGCAGATGGAAACATACACCATATCAACTGGAATATTATCCCTTATATAAAGAATCTATCCTTCACATGCAACGAGCACTCATGGATCCATACATAATGCACTCAGCCTTATAAGAAATAAGGTAACTCAAAACCCTATGAGTCATTATCTTTTTATCAACATCCAGTTCTGTAATTCATCTATAATTAATCGATTTATTATTTGTAGTTTCCACCTATGAGAATCCTAAATAGTAAGCTACCATTATTAATTTGACCTTATTAATCGTTATATTTTATTTACATCAAATTACAACAACAACATGCATATTCATTGACATGCTTATTTATTGAAATGTATAATATAATTACAATTATTACCATTTTACATTATTTACGAATTTCCATCAGGAAGGATATGATAAATAAGGAATGTATGGATATCACACTATCTAGAAAAACATGATTCAATAACAGATGATCGATACCAATTTGATATTCTGTTTCAAATAATTATTATGTAAATTTCATTGTTATCTAGTGGGATAAATACTTATAACATTATAATTTCATGAAAAATAATATTGAGAAGTAATGAATCACCTAACTTAAAAGGTTCTTGACATTATTTATAACAGAAAAATTCACAAAACGGGTTACGATAGCCACCCCTGTGACAAATGCATCCACCCAAGGATGCTGCGACACAACTACGCCCACTAACACCCATGAAAACTCCATTAGAAAAATGGAGATGACATGCAATAACCTGGAAAAGAGAATTAGGAGTATAAGGATCAGTGAAAATACAATAATAGGGGTAGATCTTACATTCTATTAATAACTTGTTGACACTTCCTGGTTGTACCAAAAAAAGGGGTGCACATGATGAA
Organism: Viscum album; assembly: GCA_963277665.1. Classification (NCBI taxonomy): domain Eukaryota; kingdom Viridiplantae; phylum Streptophyta; class Magnoliopsida; order Santalales; family Viscaceae; genus Viscum; species Viscum album. Next base: position 418,747,095 of record OY728127.1, on the reverse strand, counting down.
GGAAAAAACATCAAGGGGAAACAGTCCAAGTATAATGGTTTGATCACGATTCTCTTATAGGAATAAGGAAATTTTCGAGCATTTCAAACTAGAGAACAAGAAGGTATAATAAGGGAAGAATATATCTTATCCATTAAGAGGATTTAACATGGTCAGTTTAAGATTTTCTGGATTATATATTAAAAAGAGATTGCATTTAACAACGACTATTAACTATATAATTTAATCCCTACCCTTAGGAAAATTAACATATGAGTTTTGGGAATTAAATCTACCTTAAATCCATTAAAACACGGACTTGAATGTGTTTTTTCTCAATTAAATTTCTAAATGGGTAAAACTATAGGAAGAAGGATGCACTGTACACCTACCGACATCTGGAAACATTGTACACCTACCGATGTTTGGACACACAATACACCTATGTATGTCTAGAACCACTATACACCGACCGATGCTTGGGCATAATGTACACCATCTATCTTCTAGAAAAACTATACACCTACTGATGTATGGAAATACTATACACCTACTGTCACATAGAAACACTCTACATCTACCGACGTCTGGAGACATTGTACACCTATTGTTGTCTTGAAAAATTATACACCTACTGATGCCTGGAAAAACTGTACAACTACAAACACATGGAAAACCTGAACACCTGTTGATGACGGGAAACATTGTCCACCTACTGACACCGGGAAACATGGTACACCTAACAATGATAAGAAACCTTGTTCACCTACCAACGTCTGGAAACACTGTAAACCTACTGAAAAATGGAATCATTGTACACCTACCCATGGGTGGAAACACTATAAACAAAACTAGAAACCCTATTCAAAGAATTAGATATTAAATTCTTTGTTTGGGATAAGACACATTGATCTCCTAGAAAACATAAAAAAACAACAAAAATGGAATGAACAGGGAGGTCCATGCCATTACATCAGATACCTGTCAAAAACTTCATGTCCTCTATAATTGAAAACCAACCTAAAATGAAAAAATGGGTTTGAACAACCAAAACATCCAGATACCTCTCAAAATAGATAATTCCACGATACATGAACCATGGGGATAACATGCCCACAAAACACCTTTTTACAGTCATGGATCTCTATAATTCACTCTAAAATGGTATCATCATCATCATTTTAAATCTCATCCCAATTGTTTATGTGAGATATATCATGAAGATAACGACAAAGCTATGAAAAATGAAAAAAAAATATGTATCCTGCTCATCTATGGGGGATGTTATACTTGATAAGCTACAGATCCAACATGAACTAACACAAAAATATCAAAAATATCAGAGAAAAATTACTCCCACGACCAAATCTTCGGTTCTCATGATAGAGAGTCAAAATAAAAAACACGTGATACCCAACAACAAACACCAATAGTCTACTCTTTTTATCTTCTAATGATTTTTCACAATAATTCATTACCTTCATCCTCTGACGAATCATTTGAACCATCTCTATCGTATTTAGTACTTGTTTTGGGATGAAAATCACTGAGTTTCCAACCCTAGTCCTACATAATGAAAAACAGAAATGATTTCCATAAAAAGATTTTAATGGAACCATACTAATTGTGGATCTAAAACATTTTTTGTAAACAAGGAAAGAATATATATCATACTATCTATCAAAAAATAAGAGAAAAACATATGATTGATAAAAATTTGTTAATCAAGTGTAAATATATATTATATCAATTCAATTATGATCATTTTGGATAAATCATGAAAAAATTATGACTTCAAATAAAATAATATAGAGGAGAAATGAATCCCCTACCTCAATATGCTCTTGGAGTTCTTTATACTAGAGCGATCCACCTAATAAATTACGATAACATACGCTGTGAAAATTTCTTCCACCCGAGGATGATGTGGGACGACTTCACCAACAGAATCCCAAGAAAACTCTATTATAAGATCATATATTACGTTCCATTAAATGATAAAGGGAAATATTAGAATACATATTGAAGAAAGCACAAGAACAAAGGTGGATCATACCTTCTATTGATGACGGGTGGACACTTGCACCTTTCCCAAAAACAGCAGTGCACATGAAGTAGGAAGACACGTCAAGGGTAAATGATCAAAGGATTAGGGATTGATCCCAATATTCCTATAGGAAAAAGGAATGGATTGATAGTCTCACACTAGGGAACAATAAGGAAGAAAAGTGAGGAAAATATATCATTCTTTTAGATGATTTAAACTAGTAATTTTAATAAACACCTGATTTATCATTAAAATAAAATCACATTAATCCCATATGTATGAAAAAGGAAAGGAATCTCGAGACTTACAAAAAATAATATAGTAGTCATGGGATTTCAATCAACCTTAAATCCATTAAAAAGGCCTTGACTGCATTTTTCATCAAGGAAATTGTTAAATGGGAAAAATTGTAGGAAGATAGAAATATTGTATATCTACTGACGTCGGGTAATACTGTACACGTAATGATGTCTGAAAAATTATACACCTAATGATGTATTAAAAAAATTGTACTCTTACAGAGGCCTGGAAACACTGTACATCTACAGACGTTTAAAAACACTATACACTTAAGAATGTCTGGAAAAAAGTACACCTACTATCGCCTTAAAGTTTTTTACACCTACAAATGTTAAGAAACACTCTACGCCTAAGAGTGTTTGGAAACACTCTACCCCTACCTAATTCTAGAGAAAATGTACTCTTACCTATTCTTAGAAACATTATACATTGACCGATGACTAGAAATAATAAACATGTATCAATGCATGAAAACACTATACACCTACCCTCTCCTGAAAACTATAAAGAGCAATCGTTTCCTATAAACACATAATATCTATAGATGACTGGAAACGTTGTAAACCTACTGATGGTAGGAAACAGAATACAAAAAAATTGTTAACAATGTTCACAGAACTAGAAATATGGAAAAGTGTTGGGGATAAGCCAACATAACCTTCTCGAAATCCTCACACACCAAAATTCATCAAAGGAACAGATCGGAGATGTCAGAGAAATAATACAAATATCCTATTTATAATATTTTTTAATACCATTAATTAATGATTCATCATCATTATACATAAAATGGTAAAAAGGAAAAAATGTATATTCTATAAAAACTGGTGCATGATTATGGGAGGTTCTACTGTTGGTATATACTATCATGAGATAATGTAACCAAATTTCATAAGGAGGTACCATAAACATATATTTCTTGATGCTTCCATTAGGATATACTTAAAAAGGCTTCCACAAGAATATATAACCACAATATGTCTGCCGATTCTATTTTCTACATTCAAATGCTACCTCCAGAAGCTATTATATAATTCTTTTACAAGAATATACTTCCAAAATATGTTTTTCCACTATAATCATCTACAATACTAACACTATAACCATTTTGATCTTATACCATGATCCACCTCATGAAGATACCATTAGACAAAGTCTACAATAGATATCTGTTGCCTTTAAAATATACGACATGGGTAATTACACTACTTTTATGATCTGATTCTAGGAACTACCACCATAAAAAGACTATTACTAACATATTCTCTATCCCGAAGTTATTTTTATTTACTAAAATATGATGTTACTGGTAGACTATGTATTCTTTTATCATGATCTACTTTTATGATCCACCATTAGGATATTCCACCGAGACATTCCATTAGAATCAAAAATTATGAGCCCACACCATCCTTTGAGAATCCAATTTTCCTCCCAAACCTCTAAATGCTTGGTATCTACTCTTGTAAACTATATGAAAATATTTCCCACATTGTAAAATTCATGGAATGTCAGTTCCATCACAAAAAATATATCATTTTTAAATTTTCTTATTAAATATCTAAAATATTTTTTAAATTTATTATTTGAACATTCAATGAAAAATGTATAGTAATCACAAAAATTAAAATTAAAACCATAAATAGAACCCAGAAAAATTAAATAATAAATATTAAAATAATAAGAAAAACATAACCATGTTAAATAATATACACTAAATCTAGTTTAACACATAAAAAATGGGTATAAAACATGATAATTTCAGTATAAAAAGTAATTAAATTGTCGCATTAAAACGTTTAATCCAAAAACCAAAAAAGAAAAATAAAACTATTCAATTATACAACACTTTTATTATTTAATCAAGGAAAATAAATTTACATCGAAACATAGAATATGATAACAATAATTTTTTTAATTGACAAATATAGGAAAAAATGAAAATACTTGGAGAGGAAATCTATCCATATTAGATAATATCATTAAAAATAAATGATTTTAGAATAAAAAAACTATTTTAGAATGTATTTTGGGGATTATGATTTATTTTATGTAGGATATTACATTAAATAATTCTATAAAACTACACAATAACAAATAACAACAAACCATGGATTTTAAACTAATGTTTCATGAAAATATGAATTTATAATATTCCATAAAATACTTATAGGTGGTAATTATTTTTTTAAATCAATAAACACATTTTAAATAAAAATAATGTGTTTTTTACATACAATCTTATAAAATAAAGAAATATGATATTATAGAAAATGAAATGTTAAATTCATCCCACTTCTCATTTCATATGAATCAAAATCCAGAAAACAGTTATAAAATCAAAAAAAATAATATAAATAATTAATAAAATGATAATATCACTAATTTTTTCACATATAACAATTTTTTTAAATAAATAAATTATGAAAAAACCCCAAAAAAAACCCATCATAATATGCTAAAAAGTCATAAATAAGGTACATTATTAAAAAAAATTAATAACTAACACATTTCTAAATAGGTTTCCATTAATATAAATTTTTTATCTAAGGATATGATTATTATATATTTATTGTTATATTAAAAATATCTTTATTCCACATTATAAATTCATACTAATAAAATATAGCTTATAAAATGACTATTTCAACTCTACATATTCATCCACCATCAGTATTAATAAATCCACTTCAAATGAATAATTTTTAATATAAGAATAAAATACTATAGAAAGAAGATATACCTAATGACTTTATAGATTAGTGGAAATTGTTGACATTATTTTTCACTCCATTAATAATTAAATACTTCCTTCACATGAAATAAAATATAAATTTAATTATATTTAATATTTAACACATAAACAACCCAATAAAAAATTATTATTCTTTAAGTCATTTTAAAGGTAAAATGTAAACTTCAACACACTAGAAAATTTAAAATCATACTTTAATAAATCAAAAATCACACCTATGATGAAAAAAAATTATAAAAAATTTTATTTGATTTTAAAATTTTTAGTCATTTTAGATAGTAATTATAAAATGTTACTCTTTTGAAAAATTATATTAAAGGGGTAGATTTTTCATATCCAAAATTCAATATAGTGTAGAGATCAATTATAAAAGATGTGTCCTAAAAAATAGAAATATGAAAATAAGTAATTAAGTATTATATTATCAAATATTAATCATTCACTTGTACAAAGTAATATGAACATAAAAAAAATAATGAACACATTAAATAAAATAATAATAAAAACATAATAAGATCAATTTTAAACATATGTGTCTCATTGGATTAAAAAATAATAATATAATGCAATGAGAAAAAAATTATAAAAAGAAACACTCACATAACTTCATATCATGGTCATGATAGTTTTTTTATAAAAAAGAAAACAATCCGAACCCAAAAATTAATCATAGGAATGTCCCTTTAAGTTAAAAATGAATCTTATGACATAATTATCCACTAATACCATTAAATCATCAATATTTCTCTATTCATTTAGGTTTATAGTATTATATAATGTCCACATGACATTAACATATAACATATTCTCAAACCCTTAACCGATAATGTTATTTTATAAACCATCATGGGTAAATCTTTATTGTCAGCAATGCTATCTTCCCACAAGGGATAGATAGAATTCATTACTTCTCAATGTATGAAATGAGTGTTGATTCAGAAAAAAAAATACACCTTGAACAATATTACCCATTATGAATTATGAAAAATGATTTCTTTATACAACTTAACATGATTTATCATCACATTGGACAATATCAAAAAATTAATTACCATATCTTTAATAATATTAAATAAAAAAATTACATGTAACTCCAATATAAAACACCACATCCAATTTCATTATCACAAAAATATTATTTAAAACCAAAATTTTATAAAATAAATTAATAAATGAAGAAAAATATAATAATGAATATAATATATGGAACAAATATAATATAACACAAGAAATGACATATACTTTTAAAAGTTAAATAACAACTATGCATACAATTATAAAAAAACACTGCCATAATCACCATCTATTATCTCAATTGAATATATAAAACACCTCATTGACGTATCATACTACACTATATCCTATATAAATAGTTACCATATCCACACATAAACACACTAAAGTTTATATTTTTTTGTACTGAGGAAATTCTAACCATATTTCCCAAGTGATTTAATACACATTCATTTACAAGAAAATTCTTAAAAAATAAAAATAAAAATATATGAAAATTTGTCCACAGTTTTTGAGACAAAAAAATAAACATACATCAGATACCCATTTAAAATGAATTTTAACCGTATTATATTTTAATCAATGATCATTTCGTGACAAAATATAATCTCATTTAAATGTGAGAATAATGTACACATGATCATTGGTTGTGATGTTCAAAATAGAGGTATTTTTTCTAATTATATATTCATATAAAAAATTATTATTCATGATCATAAAATTAATTATAAAAGTAAAAAATATTCATAAAATGTACAGGGGATTAAATAAAATAATGTAAATAAGAAAATCATGAAATTGATACAATCCATTATTAGAATATTTACAACGATTGATATAATTGGGTTATGCAAAAATAGACATTATATTTATCAGTGAAAATGAAATAACATAATTAATAAAAATAATTCCTAAGAAAGAATGAAAATTTTCAAATTGGTGAAAGTTGATATATATTACAATAAACATTTTTTGATAGTACAATAACAGTCCTATATGTAGTTAAGTTGAATAACCTACAGATCTATCCTATTAATCATTCTAAAATAACTAAAATTAATCTCTCTTGTAGCCTCAATAAGAGGAACCATTTATAATCAAATTATATTGGATTACTATGGTATAATTATTAGATTATAAACATAACTTTCACATAAAAGTTTTATTTACTAACAACCTTGTCACCTCATTTTCAACTAAATTAGAAAATAAAGTGGTTGGAAAAGATAATAAACATTCAGTCAAATAAAAAACAAATATTATATAACAACATTCATATATCATCATTAAATATCATTCAAAGAGGAATAAAATTCCATAGTGATATATATATAAAAATTATTAATAAATTAATTTGATCTGAAACTCCCTCTTCAATAATTTATATAACAATGGGGAGTAAAAACAATGTGAAACTATATTTCATCAATACCATTTTAACAATATCCTCAGTTTCCTTTTAAATTGTCTTAAATACATATCATTGAAATAAATATATTCAAATCAATGCTTAATCAAAAAATTAACTAAATTTTCATTGTAAAAAATATAATACCATTTAATTAGAATTTAAATTATATTTGAAATGAAAAATAATGAACAAAATATTTTATCCCTTGAATAAACTATCCTTAAATCACAATCCATATTTTATAAATACTATTTTCTGAATTTATAACATTTCATAAGATGAAACACATATTCTTCACATTATTCAATAGAAATAGTAATTTATATTTTCAAAAACAACTATTATTTATGGAAACGAGCTCTTGTAAAATCATTACATTAAAAATAAAAAACCATTTAAATATCATGTGTTGAAAAATTAATTTTGAGATTCAATTTCAAATACCATAAAATATAACAGATATAATCATAACATGTCACGACCCATCCCACGCGACCCGAAGACTTCTTTCAGACTCAACCCTTTCTATACGGCTAGTCAGTGACTTTTCTCCGTAATTACCGGAGCGGGACCCTTAGTTGTACGGTAGGCCCACTGTACTTGATAGAGGAGGAGTTCTCTAGAAGTCGAGGTTTCGACAATGTGACTGGGGATGTTATATGATACCACCCCTAGATTAAAATCCTAGTTTGAGCTGATTCAATAACTTTTGTGCTTACCTCATGATTGAGATGGATTACTTGATAACTTTGGTATATGAATGGGAATATACCTAAGTATGTTTATTTTATAATTTCATAGTTTTTGGTTTATCTTTGTTATATTTTATGAGACCTTGAGGGTCTCGGGGTCCCTACTATGTATCATCATACATACCCCTGCATGAGCTATTCCTGAACCTCGTTGTGTTGGATATAGATGACAGACAACACTGACCGATCCTGAGTGAATTACGACTGGACAATACCCTAAGGTGGACCACACGTCGTGACAGTACACGGAGATGACGGACGAACATAGAGTGTTATAGAGGCTTTTTGTACCTACCATTCAGGTAGGATTTCCCGATGGATGATCCCGGAGGTGTTTTCCCTTTTTCCAGTACATGTACTTTCTATTTCGTTGTTCTTTATAGTTGGACTTGTATTTCTGGCCCCTTGACCTTCCAACACTCCTTTGTAAAAAATTTTACATAGTGTTTTGCTTCCAGCTTTTACTCTGTCTGTGTGTGCTAACAGTTTATAAAGGAAATTCCTTCCCATCATAAGGATATACGCCTTTGGGGCTAGTCGCTAGCCCCTGGCCTATGGAAGGTGGGCTTGGGGTAGTCACGGCCAGGGCCCCGGTGGACTGGTTATGACAAATTTGTGAGGTGTGTTTAAAAGTCATCCAAGCTAGAACGATTCCTCAATGCATTCCTACTTATGGTAGGGTGCCATAGAGAACCTTTGTGGTTTAATGTTCTTTGGATTGATGGATACAGGAAGTCAATGTTAGGAGTGGGAATGCAAGAAACTGGTGCCAGTCTTAGGGACTTGGGTATGTGTAATGTTTCGGTAAGATGAAGTGTTTGGGTTTGATGAATCTTCAGGGTTGCAGATGTGTAAACACAGCTAGGGGAGCAGTATGAGGTGGTTCACATTTTGACATGTTACAACAACCCCCTTTGTAGTCCCTACTAGGCTCAGGGATCTGGATGATGGGGGGGGGGAAGAGAGTAGATGCATGTGGTCATGGAGTGCGACCCTAGGCCTCTAAGAATGATTCAAGGTACTGGATATGCCTACTACTAGATTACATATCAATATACTTAGGTACAAATCATTCCTTCCTTCCAAGAATCTTTTCCATGACCTAGAGTTTCTGATTAAACCATTTACTTAACCCTCACGTCTAGAGATACCTTTGCGAGGAGAATATATAATCACACCTACGCTGCTGGTGTGATCTGACCGTTGAGGTGAGAGTTTTAGTTGGAAACTCTTGGTGGCAGCGTCAAGGCCTAACGACGGTAATTTGAGTTTGAATAGACATCCACATTTTATACTCAGACTGAATGTATTAAGAAAAAAGTTGTTGGTTTATCTATAGCATTGGGATGTGGTTTTCCTTAGTCGGTGAAAAAAGAAACCCAGGAAGCATAGTATAAACTACTGCATAGGAGGGTGCGACTGATCACTCATGAGTCATCCATCCTCACCCTCATGGAAACAGAATTTTTATGTTTCAGTTCCCAAAAGGAGTGGTTAGAGGTCCTAAAAAATTATGACATAAATATAGTCTATACCCCTTGGAAGGGGAATATGGTAGCAGATGCACTCAGCAGGAGGTCTGGCCTGCAGTTGCTGAGTGTGTTGACAGAGCTGATGGCTGATTTACATATATCCTTTATGGATAAAGATGAAGAATCCTTCGTTCAATCTCTTACAGTCACTCCCCCACTTTTCAGCGAGTTAGGGAGGCACATAATAGGGACGCTGACAGCGAGACACGACGTGCTCAGATATCCACATGGCAGACAGCTGATGGATTTTCTGAAGGAGCGGAGCAAGTAATTATTTTCATAGGATGTACTATGGAACCAGTGTCTCTTCAGGAGGAATTTTTGAGGGAGTTATACTCATATCCACTAGCGGTACAACCAGGAATGGATAATATGTACCATGAACGTTGAAGAAATCACTAGTGGCTGGGTATGAAGATTGCAGTAGTGGAGTTTGTCTCTATATTCCTAACTTGTCATCAAGTGAAGGCATAGAATCATGTACCAGTAGGCTTGGTTAAGCCTTTAGAGGACCCAGAGTGAAAGTCAGATGGGATATCCATGGACTTCATTACAATACTCCCACGTACATCTAGGATTCACGACTCGATTTGGGTTATCACCGATCGACTCACCAAGTGGGACCACTTCCTACCGATCAGAAAGCAGGGTTCGGTAGAGAGCATGAGATACCTCTACGTGCTGAAGATTGTGTGGCTACATGGAGTACCTTCTTCTATTGTCTCAAATCATGGAACACGATTTACTTCCTGACTATAGAAGGGGTTGTAGGAGGCTTTCGAGATACAGCTTAGATTGTGCACTGCCTTCCATTCTCAAATGGATGGTCAGACTGAGCGGACCATTCAGACCCTTGAGGACATAATCCATTCTTGTGTCATCGATTTCGATCATAGCTGGGAGGATCACTTACCTTTTGTGGAGTTATCATACAACAACATCTATCACTCCACCATTGGGAGGACACCTTTTGAGGCATAATACGGGAAACATTTCAGATCACCTCTATGCTGGACAGACCCTGGGGAGTCAACACTTGTGGGACCAAAGATGGTACGGGCAACTAGAGAGAATGTTAAGATCATCTAGGAGCATATAAAAATTGCACAATGTTGGCAGACTTCGTATGGTGACAGGAGACGGAGTCCTCTGGTGTAACGCCCCGACCCCAGCTACCCAGAGTCGGTGCATTACTTCGTAACATTGGCATGATCACAAGAAAGATCAAATCTCGAAATACTGATTGGTTTAGTAGCCTTGGAAACCCTAGATATATTCATAAGTTTTACATTACATCATTAAACGAAAAACTACTACAACTACATATTGTCTCCATAATCCACACTCATATCCCCACATAATATCCCTACAGGTCATTCATAACTTACTTCTTCACTTCCTGGGAAAAATAAAACATAGAAAAGGGGTGAGCTCAAATGCCCAGTAAGGATAAAAATATAGTGGAAACTTTCATAAATAAGAATAAACTTTTAAGGCAATGTATAACTAAAACAAAAGCCTTTCAAACATGAACTTTCAACATGGTATGGCATAAATAAAATGAAATAATGCCATTTACTTACTCACATGGATATTCTACTAATCGAATAATCACATGCAAAAAATCAATAACCACTTTCATAATGTTGGAATGCATAATGCCAGACTATCATAACCACATAGTCAAGGCCTCGTGCCAAGACTACAAATAATATTTTGTCAAGGCCTTGTGCCAAGACACTAGTTTGTCTCATGGGACCTACCAATGCATCGAGGAGCTATAGCGGGCTCCACCCGTCACTTACTAAGTCCAATGCATTCCCATATGAAAAGGTTTAAACATAACATAAACATTCGTATTAAAACTAGCATACGAAATGTAAATAATTTCACCATAAACTATGAATGGTATAAAAATAGCACATCCACAGTCAAACATATCACAAAACCTTCAATACAATATAGAAGTTTTGTATCACAATAGATCAAATTCAAATAAGCGTAAAATCCATCAAAGGATGTTGACATAGATGAAATCAAAATTCTTTTTAATGAAATATCTCTTTTTATTTTGAAATCATTTAAGATCCATATAAAATAACACATTATCTTTGCAAATATTCTTATAAGCTTGTAAGGGAAGTTTTGAAGATTTTATAACGGTGGAAATTAGCCGCACCCACCGTATAAGTTTAAAAAAAAAGGTTCTTACCTTAATTCTGTCGAAAAGGTTAAAAATGACCTTGTTTTGAAAACGACGGAAATATTCCTTTATAAACCTCTTATAAAAAGTCAAACAAGGGTATAAATGGCTTTAACCCATATTATTGTAAATAATAAAAATGTTTTTAAATACATTTTGAAGAAACATGGATGTGGATGATAAAGAGATCCCAGTAGATTATTACAAATAAACAACCTCGGATAATGAAGAGATTGTGAAATAACCCTTACCTTGTACTTTTCCTTGGTTGGGGTAGGTTAACCTCCTGTATAATGGTGAAATAATTTTTATTAAATTATACAAGAATCATATATATTAATATGATATCATATATGATCTTTTAACATTGATTTGTTAATAATATCTTAGAATTATCGTCGTTTCGGGTGTTAACTTACTTGTTTTCTTTTATATGTTTTGTTACGTAAGACATGTTTGTAAAGGATAGGTTGTATATTATTCATATCCATAATGATATCAAGTTCTTAAACATCATTTTTAAATCATAAAATGATAACTATACTTGAATGGATACGATGGAGAATGAATCTCATCGCGTTTGTGGAGACGGTAGTCCGTACGTACGCACGAGCGACAATATCATTCTTTTGATATTAAAATAATATATAAATGGATGTTATATCATATATACAGAATCATTAACATGTTATATTTATTATTTAAATGAGTTAAACATCATTATTATACCCATCCAAATAATAATATATTGAATAACAATTACACCACGACGTGGAGACGGTAAGCCGTACGTACGCACGTATGGTGACATGTTATTCAAAGGGTGGATAGAATACTGAATATGGTTGTACCATATTTATAATAACATCACAGTATATGTAAGATACTGGAGTTATTATTTTAGAATGGTAAGAACAAAGAAAGAGGACGTGGAAGAAGAAAGGAACTTGGAAAAGGGTGGTGAAATCATTACCTCTTCTTCAGGTTCTTCCTTTTGATTTGATCAAAATGGATCCTTAGGTTGGCTTTCTGATAAAACTAAGGCCTCTAGGTTGTATTTAGGGATGTTGGGAGAGTATTTGGGCAGGGTTTGGCCGAACCAAAAGGCTTTGAAGGTGTGAATAAATGAGAAGGAGGAGTGCCCTTTTATAAGAGGGGTGAGGGGAACCTTTGGAAAAGCTAGAAATATTAATTTATAATAAATTCATATTCGGTTTCTAATGGCTCCAAAGTTGATTATTCAAAGGTTAAGGTGGGGATAGGTCGAAAACCACTCAACCAATAGAATTTAGACTGGTTTGGGTACTTATATTAACCTTATCATTAAGTATTAACTCTAAGTTAATTAGTTTCACTTTTACAATGTCTCTTTGTATTTTTATATAATATGGTTAATAAACTTACTATATACATCCAAGAGACCCCCAAGTGGTCCATTGATGATGCAACTATCATGATATAAGTCGCTTGGCCGAACCTTAGATTTTTAGGATTTTAATATCAATTAATAATATAATATTTGTTTTAAGAACTCTTTTATGTCAATTTTGACACTATTCAATAGTTGATTTTTTTGAAACTCATAACAGATTGATTACTTCGAACAAAGTCAATTAAATCAATCCTAATATATCATATTAGCCTAGAAAATTAGTTTAATTCATTAAAAGTTTCATATTATATTTATTTGGGTATTTATAATATCAATTATTTTAATTGTTCACTATTATAGTAATTACTGCATCATCATTGTGTCATAAATAAAATAAATTATTTAATGTCTACAAATTATAAAAAAAATATAATTATGTAGGAAATCTTTTTAGCTTTATAATGACTATTTATAATCTAAAATCCAACTTATATAACCCTATGTAACAATTGCTTTTCAAAAAGATATATGCTTGTGTCATTTTTGTATTCATTTTGACTTTATTAAAATAAAGTGTCATTATCACTTACAAGTGGATCCATGGGGTCCCAAAATCGACCCAAAGATGCCCATGGTCGACCATGTATCAACCAATAGGGTTAAGACACGTTTTAGGGTAATTTAGTATTATTATAATATTATTTTGTAACCCTTATTTACCGGATTTACCCTTAACCATGGTAAATAAAATATTTACCGCAGTAATTATTCAAAATGTCTAAAAATAAAAGTTACCTATTTACACAATTTGAACATCCTGATTCCAAATATGGAATCCATTTTTCTAAATTCAAAACACAGAAGTGGCAGAAATTAATTTAAAATTAATTCCCGCTGTCAAAACAAAAAGCGTGTTTTTAAGAGATAATAACTATCAAAAGATTGACACTTGTTTATGTTCGGTTTAATTGTAAAATTATGTCTAATGACCAACATTATATTAAATTGTAAAAATATAATCTAAATATACTTTAAAACCACTCAAATTCATAATTTATCACTATTAATTATTTTGATTAAAAAAGTTGTTTTTAATTAAAATTTAGTAATTTTCACTATTCATCAAAATATGAAAGTTATCCGAAAAGTACCAAAATTTCACCTTAGGCTAAATTCGATATTCCAAATCCAAAAATGAAGTCCATTTCAAAATATAAAATATATATAATTTCAAAATTTAGGTATTACTATTCATAACCGCTAGTTTGATCGGTTGTGGTGTGTGTTAAAACTCGACGTTGCGTACAACACACGCTACTGTTTTATTCAAAGGAAAGCGTACCGTGGAAGCTTGGGATGTTTCATTCTAAATTTTTTTATGTCTCCAAATAAAGCATAAAATATTGTATTTAAAAAGGTTTCACTATCAAAAGTTGATAAAAGTGCAATACTGAAAATGAATCTGTTCTTGCATTATGACTAAGAAACTCATAATATGGATTCTAAAATTATAAGGATTATATAAAGTTTAAAATGTAGTTAATGCTATTCATGACCTCTTTTAATGGATTTTTTTTTGGTAATTCATGGTGCAATTGAACTCGGTGTTGCGTGTAGTGCAAGTTATTGAATTATTTTGAAGAAATAACACACTATGAAATCTTGGGGTGTTACATTCTCCCCTCCTTCAATAAATTGCTTCCTCCGAATTTGAAATTGTTCTTCGAAAATAAAAGGTTGAAAATAGATAATATATTTGTGGGAAAACCCACATCGGAAATTGGGTTACTAAAATTTAGTCTTAATATGAGGAAATGAGAAATGAAAGGGTCACCACCAAATTATGATCTTGATTAGGAGAACATTGGTGGCAATTAGAGACATATAATCGGAGAAAAAACGTAAATATTTATAGGTAGTGATTGAGGTCATCAATCACAAACAAGTGTATAATTGAGGTCCTTAAACTCATCAATCTATGATGATTTTAAGTACCATCGGTTCAACAAAACATAGGGTATTAGGATAACACATTTTTGATGTTTCAAAATATCTTAGTTGAAATCCCACATCGAAAAATGAATTAACGAGGCCTCTATTTAAAATAAAGAGTAGAAAGTATGAGGATTACCGAAAATAACACATACTAGGGTTCCATGTAGGAAAATATGGATATGGAAGAAAAATCTAACCATCAATTATCTGATGGAGAGTGGTAGGGAACATGGCTATGAAAAGGCCAACAATCCCAAAGCCATAAATTAGTGATGATTTAAGGTACCATCTAGGAAAACATTTTTGTTCTAAGTTGCTTTTCATAATGTTGAGGAATTTATTTATGAGATTGGATAAGATAATAAGGAGATATACTTACTTTATAATTAGAGTTTTATCCATTAATAAATTTCTACCACAAACTCATCTTTCACTCTAAAAGATAATAGAATGTAAAAAAAAATTCTATTTACACTATTCGTATAGGGTTCCAAAATAAACGAATTTATAATTCATCTACAAGATATTTTAATAAAAACTACATTATTTAATCCAGGACATCTCGTGGGCCAGTAGTAGGTGATACACCCTTGTCGCCCTTCGGTTGCGAGTTCAAGTCTCGCAGCCTTGCCGGACGCGACGGGTTGCCGCCCGACCTCCGGGTTGTCCTTTTATGGAAATCCAAAATAATCCAAACTAGAACTATCCAAAATACTTCTATCCAAACTCACAGTCCAACATTTATTATTAAGGTAAACATAATGTAGAACCTTTTTACCCCGTAAAAGAATATGAATACCTTCATCATGTATTCTTTTAATATACTGAAACATCCTGAATTACCATATTCCTTATTGATTACATTCATGCTCCCTTATTCCATATAGAATGCTGGATATTAATCCATAAATGTTTTAAACCCCATCAATGATGGAATATACAAATCATTAATCAGTTCCAAGGTAGTCAAGAATATCCAATTTAATTTATCCAAAACAATCATGTATTATTCCAAAATCACTACCTCAGTATCAGAACTATATTATGATTTATCTTTCTCTCAACCGTATATTTTCCAAAAATTTATCCTGCTATTGAGTCACTTTTCTTTGTTCCACACAATTTCAAGTCCTTAATGAAATAGTACTGCAGTACAATCCTTATATACTCCATAATTATTATAACAAGTACATTGTTGATACAACACTCAATTGACATAATCAATATAAGAACTCTAATCATTCCTCTTCATATGTGGTAGTATCATAACTTGATTATTATCCAATAACATCATTTGCGGCATAGTCTGATGACTGGGACATAGGTTCGCGTAGTGTCCAAACTCCTTGCAAATGAAGCATTGTACATTTGAAACCATTTTCTTACCCTTGCAGTCACGTACTTTGTGCCCTTTTCCTCCACACTTATAACAAACTCCCATTCCTTTCAGGCAAGTACCAGGGTGTTTCTTTCCACAGTTACCACATATGGGAAAATTCTTCTTTTCCCTCTTCCCTTTATCCATCATTCTCTCTTCCATCCTTTTCTTCTTTTGCTTCCCTTCAAAGCCATAGGACTCAGTAAACTCTTTACTTATCTTATCAACACATGATATTATTTATTCATATGATGATAATACATGGGAGACTATTTCTCTTATAAATTCTAGCTTAAGACCATGAGAGATATGATCCTTCCTTCTCTTTGAATCATGTGCATTTCTGGAGTTATCATTCCTTCTACTGGGCGCCATTTCTAAACAATGGCATAAACTAGATCAGTTTATGAATCAAAATACATAATCCCATACTTATAAAACACTTAACATAAATTGAACTATTTATGGATATAATCCATAATCATAAGAATGTTTTCTTTGAGGAATTATATACTCATAATCCCTTCAAAATGATTTGTAAAGAAAATGAGAGTTATCCTAAGCATATCCCCCAGGAGTGTCGTAACCAAGAGTGCAGCAAGGCCCGTTGTCGTGCACCAGTTCCCGTTCGAGTCTAGCTCAAAGCGGTGTTTTCGGGTTTTACCCCTAGGTACATCTGTGCCAGAGCCGCCTCTACCTGCTCGTATCCAGACAGGGATGTATTGCTCGGAAAACTCACAAAATATCTACAATACCAAAATTCTAGGAAGTTCTTCTATACTAATCCTCAAAGTTCATCTTAGGTCTACGTGCTCTAATCAGAGTTTATCTAAATCTAGCTTCCAAGGTTTTTACTAAACTTCCTCTGATACCAACTGTAACGCCCCGACCCCAGCTACCTAGAGTCGGTGCATTACTTCGTAACATTGGCATGATCACAAGAAAGATCAAATCTCTAAAGACCGATTGGTTTAGTAGCCTTGGAAACACTAGATATATTCATAAGTTTTACATTACATCATTAAACGAAAAACTACTACAACTACATATTGTCTCCATAATCCACACTCATATCCCCACATAATATCCCTGCAGGTCATTCATAACTTACTTCTTCACTTCCTGGGAAAAATAAAACATAGAAAAGGGGTGAGCTCAAATGCCCAGTAAGGATAACAGTATAGCGGAAACTTTCATAAATAAGAATAAACTTTTAAGGCAATGTATAACTAAAACAAAAGCCTTTTAAACATGAACTTTCAACATGTTATGGCATAAATAAAATGAAATAATTCCATTTACTTACTCACATGGATATTCTACTAATCGAATAATCACATGCAAAAATAAATAACCACTTTCATAATGTTGGAATGCATAATGCCAGACTATCATAACCACATAGTCAAGGCCTCGTGCCAAGACTACAAATAATATTTTGTGAAGGCCTTGTGCCAAGACACTAGTTTGTCTCATGAGACCTACCGATGCATCGAGGAGCTATAGCGGGCTCCACCCGTCACTTACTAAGTCCAATGCATTCCCATATGAAAAGGTTTAAACATAACATAAACATTCGTATTAAAACTAGCATACGAAATGTCAATAATTTCACCATAAACTATGAATGGTATAAAAATAGCACATCCACAGTCAAACATATCACAAAACCTTCAATACAATATAGAAGTTTTGTATCACAATAGATCAAATTCAAATAAGCATAAAATCCATCAAAGGATGTTGACATAGATGAAATCAAAATTCTTTTTAAAGAAATATCTCTTTTTATTTTGAAATAATTTAAGATCCATATAAAATAACTCATTTTCTTTGAAAATATTCTTATAATATTGTAAGGGAAGTTTTGAAGATTTTATAACGGTGGAAATTAGCCGCACCCACCGTATAAGTTTAAAAAAAATGTTCTTACCTTAATTCTGTCGAAAAGGTTAAAAATGACCTTGTTTTGAAAACGACAGAAAGATTCCTTTATAAACCTCTTATAAAAAGTCAAACAAGGGTATAAATGACTTTAACCCATGTTCTTGTAAATAATAATATTGTTTTGAAATACATTTTGAAGAAACATCGATGTGGATGATAAAGAGATCCCAGTAGATTATTACAAATAAACAACCTCGGATAATGAAGAGATTGTGAAATAACCCTTACCTTGTACTTTTCCTTGGTTGGGGTAGGTTAACCTCCTATATAATGGTGAAATAATTTTTATTAAATTATACAAGAATCATATATATTAATATGATATCATATATGATCTTTTAACATTGATTTGTTAATAATATCTTAGAATTATCGTCGTTTCGGGTGTTAACTTACTTGTTTTCTTTTATATGTTTTGTTACGTAAGACATGTTTGTAAAGGATAGGTTGTATATTATTCATATCCAGAATTATATCAAGTTTTTATACATCATTTTTAAATCATCAAATGATAATTATACTTGAATGGATACGATGGAAAATGAATCTCATCGCGTTCGTGGAGACGGTAGTCCGTACGTACGCACGAGCGACAATATCATTCTTTTGATATTAAAATAATATATAAATGGATGTTATATCATATATACAGAATAATTAACATGTTATATTTATTATTTACATGAGTTAAACATCATTATTATACCCATCCAAATAATAATATATTGAATAACAATTACACCACGACGTGGAGACGGTAAGCCGTACGTACGCACGTATGGTGACATGTTATTCAAAGGGTGGATAGAATAATGAATATGGTTGTACCATATTTATAATAACATCACAGTATATGTAAGATACTAGAGTTATTATTTTAGAATGGTAAGAACAAAGAAAGAGGAAGTGGAAGAAGAAAGGAACTTGGAAAAGGGTGGTGAAATCATTACCTCTTCTTCGGGTTCTTCCTTTTGATTTGATCAAAAGGGATCCTTAGGTTGGCTTTCTGATCAAACTAAGGACTCTAGGTTGTAGTGAGGGATGTTGGGAGAGTATTTGGGCAGAGTTTGGCCGAACCAAAAGGCTTTGAAGGTGTGAAGAAATGAGAAGGAGGAGTTCCCTTTTATAAGAGGGGTGAGGGGCACCTTTGGAAAAGCTAGAAATATTAATTTATAATAAATTCATATTCGGTTTCTAATGGCTCCAAAGCTGATTATTCAAAGGTTAAGGTGGGGATAGGTCGAAAACCACTCAACCAATAGAATTTAGACAGGTTTGGGTACTTATATTAACCTTATATTTAAGTATTAACTCTAAGTTAATTAGTTTCACTTTTACAATGTCTCTTTGTATTTTTATATAATATGGTTAATAAACTTACTATATACATCTAAGCGACCCCCAAGTGGTCCATTAATGATGCAACTATCATGATATAAGTCTCTTGGCCGAACCTTAGATTTTTAGGAATTTAATATCAATTAATAATATAATATTTGTTTTAAGAACTCTTTTATGTCAATTTTGACACTATTCAATAGTTGATTTTTGTGAAACTCATAACAGATTTATTACAACGAAAAAAGTCAATTAAATCAATCCTAATATATCATATTATCCTATAAAATTAGTTTAATTCATTAAAAGTTTCATATTATATTTATTTGGGTATTTATAATATCAATTATTTTAATTGTTCACTATTATAGTAATTACTGCATCATCATTGTGTCATAAATAAAATAAATTATTTAATGTCTAAAAATTATAAATAAAATATCATTATGTAGGAAATATTTTTAGCTTTCTAATGACTATTTATAATCTAAAATCCAACTTATATAACCCTATGTAACAATTTCTTTTCTAAAAGATATATGCTTGTGTCATTTTTGTATTCATTTTGACTTAATTAAAATAAAGTGTCATTATCACTTACAAGTGGATCCATGGGGTCCCAAAATCGACCCAAAGATGCCCATGGTCGACCATGTATCAACCAATAGGGTTAAGACACGTTTTAGGGTAATTTAGTATTATTATAATATTATTTTTAACCCTTATTTACCGGATTTACCCTTAACCATGGTAAATAAAATATTTACCGCAGTAATTATTCAAAATGTCTAAAAATAAAAGTTACCTATTTACAAAATTTAAACATCCTGATTCCAAATATGGAATCCATTTTTCTAAATTCAAAACACAGAAGTGGCAGAAATTAATTTAAAATTAATTCCCGCTGTCAAAACAAAAAGCGTGTTTTTAAGAGATAATAACTATCAAAAGATTGACACTTGTTTATGTTCGGTTTAATTGTAAAATTATGTCTAATGACCAAAATTATATTAAATTGTATAAATATATTCTAAATATACTTTAAAATCACTCAAATTCATAATTTATCACTATTAATTATTTTGATTAAAAAAGTTGTTTTTAATTAAAATTTAGTAATTTTCACTATTCATCAAAATATGAAAGTTATCCGAAAAGTACCAAAATTTCACCTTAGGCTAAATTCGATATTCCGAATCCAAAAATGAAGTCCATTTCCAAATATAAAATATATATAATTTCACAATTTAGGTATTACTATTCATAACGGCTAGTTTGATCGGTTGTGGTGTGTGTTAAAACTCGACGTTGCGTACAACACATGCTACTGTTTTATTCAAAGGAAAGCGTATCGTGGAAGCTTGGGATGTTTCATTCTAAATTTTTTGATGTCTCCAAAAAAAGCATAAAATATTGTATTTAAAAAGGTTTCACTATCAAAAGTTGATAAAAGTGCAATACTGAAAATGAATCTGTTCTTGCATTATGACTAAGAAACTCATAATATGGATTCTAAAATTATAAGGATTATATAAAGTTTAAAATGTAGTTAATGCTATTCATGACCTCTTTTAATGGATTTTTTTTTGGTAAGTCATGGTGCAATTGAACTCGGTGTTGTGTGTAGTGCAAGTTATTGAATTATTTTGAAGAAATAACACACTATGAAATCTTGGGGTGTTACATCTGGAGTTCGAGGATGGTGACCACGTCTTTCTATGGGTCTCACCTCTATGTTGTTTATAGAGATTTGGTCGAGGCGAAAAGTTATCTCAAATATTAATCGGATATTTCCATGTCCCTAGTAGAGTTCGAGAGGTTTCATACTGATTAGCTCTTCCACCTCAATTTAACTTAGTGCACGCCGTCTTCTACGTATCCTGGCTGAGGGATACGTGCACGACCCTTCCCACATCATCGACCTTGGAGAGTTGGACGTCAACAATTGGGATACTTTTACAGAGGTTCTAATAGATATTGAGGATAGATAGGATTTAGTCCTTCATGGATGGCCGATACCTCAGGTGCGCGTTCTCTAGCATCAAGGGAACCTCCAAGAGTGGACATTGGAGCAGGAGGCTCAGATGCGTGCTCAGTACCCCCACTTGTTCCCATTTTTCGAGTTGTAGCTTAAGGGGACAAAAATCCCTGAGGTGGTGAGAATGTAATGACACGAAATTTACGTGTAATTTTATTCCTTATATACATTGGAATTTTAGGAGTGTGAGGAATTTGACGTGGAACAATTCTGAGGCCCGGAGTGCCCAGAATGACCCGTCGATGTTTTGTTAAGCTTATGTTAACGCATGTAAGAAGTATTCTTAATAATGAGTAATAACACTAAAACGATTACTCAAATCAGAAATCAGAGGGCACCATTGCTCTCTGAATGGATGAGTTTACCTTATGCATGAACTAATATTAGTCAATGTGGGCCTCCTGTGAGAAACCCCAAAATTGGAATAACCGTAAATAAATTAATTAAATAAATTATTTTTTTTCAAATGAAAATATCTCACAAATGGTTGCTCAGATTAAAAATATGAGACCTCTGCTAAAATCATGAGAGAATGATTTATTTAAGTAGATACTATCTTTGACCGGTGCGGGCCACCAGATAATGTGAGTTTTTGTATTTAGATAAAATAATTATGTAAAAAAAATTCATTGTAAAATCAATATCATTTAAATGGTAACTCGGATTGGAAATCCATGTGTACCCTTGGGATAGTTGGGCCGTCTGACATGTAGGCAGAGCCTATCCTCGACTGATGCATGTTGAGGGTGACTGATAATAATTTTTCTAAATTTTTTCGGGTACTTTAAGTAAGCAAACTAGCGGTGTTTTGTAACATTTGAACAGTTGCTCGAAATTGAAATCTGAGGGCACCGTTGAACTCGTAGCGCCGATTTTCATTTAAGGAGACTTTCACCTCAACGACAAATGGTCGAGGGTGAAGGTTAGTTTTTGGGTTTTTCATAAAATAATAAAAATAAAAATCAAAGAGTGTGACACTTTATTTTTATTTGCAACACCCTTGTGGGTGTTGGGAGGTGGGGGTCCACTAGAACCAAACCTCCTTGTGGAAGTTGGGATGTGGGGACCACCAGACAATAACCTCCCATAAGAGGTTATGGTGGTGGGGACCACCTTACCCTAACCTCACATGAGAGGTTATGGTGGTGGGGACCACCCGAGGCCTAAACCATCCAACTCCCCTCATAATGATGGAGAAACCTCTCAACTCCCTTATTAATGTTGCGGAGCCACTTGAGATTCCTCCACATTAATTATGCCAATGCACCACCATTATTTTGTGCCAATGTAAATTATTTTGCTTCACCCCTTTTTTAATGTAAGTAACAAAATTGTTGGAATTTAGGAAGGTTTATAATAAATGAACCATTATAAATTCCAATGATCATTACATACCTCCCCCATCTACTATATATATGGAGCATGGGTGAACGATATGGGATGGTTTCACCAAGATACAAAGCGTAGGTAAAGTGACGTGATGCCCAACACATAGAGGATTACACTCTCCAATGAAGAATGTGTACTTCCACAAATAATGAGTTCCACTGTTGAAGAACTCTCCACAGACGATGAACGTCCACCCCGACTTCGACTTTCTTCATCGGGACATCCTCCAACGTACGACGTCTTCAATTATGACGAGCCGGTGCACAAACCGAAGATCAAGGAAAATGCTGACGACACCGACATTCGTCTTATCCCAATGATTTGCCTTATTCTCTATGACGTCTTCGATGAACAATGAACAAGGTAAGGGGTTATTATCGAGTTCTTGAATCTTTTCAATTATTATCCTCATTCTTATTTCATGAATAAAGTAGAGCCGCTTTCCACCACTCTAAACGTGGAGGGTGCGGGCCAAAAAAACAGGCCCAAACCCCTCCGCTGATCTCCTTTCGTGTTCTTCGTGATGGGGAAGGAAGAAAACCAATGTGGAGGAGCACAAGAACTGTGGCTAGAACCACCGCCAGCCATAGCAAAGGAAATAGCGCATGGCACTACTCCGCAGCACTGCTGCCCCACCGCGCCCTCATGGAATCCCTGACCGAGCCACCCGAACCCTCACGGTAGTCCCCGACCAGGCCACCAGTGGCCTTCGTGTGCCCATGTGCCCCGCAGTGTCGCCGTCCGCACGCCCCGTGGGCCCCAGGCACCCCACATCTTTGCGCGCCTCTCTCCCCCTCGTGCACCACGCGTGACCCGTGCACCCCAAGGCTCAACACTCCGAGTGCCCCACACTGCTGCTGGCCGAACCGGCTCGCCGTCCTTCCGAGCCACCCCGGCCGCGCCAGCCCACCTGCCCCTCACGGAGCCCCGACCGAACCTGGTCGAGCCCTCGCAGTGCCCTGGGTTGTGCCACCCTCGCGATGCCCTCCCGGACGAGCCGCCCACGCAGCACCCCCAGGGCAGAACCGCCCTCACGCCGACTCACGACCGGTCCATCCCCTCATGGAGGGTCCATGCCTCCACGGCCCACCGTGGCCCCTCGCGGCCCACTGTGCAGGGCCCCTCGGGCAGGGCCGAACTCAATGGGTCAGGCTGGGTCGACCCGAACCGTGTCGGTCCATTTAGGTCAGACCAGACTCGGGCCCACTACGACCCCCTTAACTTTCTTTTGGCCATCTCATTGGCACCGGGCGTCCGTTTGACGAACCGTCAGTGGCCCCGGTGATCTTGTATCATTACGGTCTATTTGATTATACCCCAAATGAGATTGGGGTGTGGTTGAGATACAGTTAATATGGATCGTGCGCGAATCCAACCGGGCCCCCGGGAGTAGAAGGCTAATAACTCACAGACCGGGTGTCCAATTGATGCACCGTCTGTTGCGTTGAGACGCCTATGATGTGGCAGGACATGGGGATACTTCTTTGTTGGACTTCGTGATAGTGTATCATGGACCAGTAGCCTATGGTGTGGATCTTCCAGAGACGAGCGATCATTTGTGCGGGAACCTAGTAACTGGCTGAGACATGACGGCTATTGACCGTTTGACTCAGAGTGACTCGACTAGCCTAGTGGGGAGCATCTATTTGTGGTGGCAGACCCTTGGTGGAGGAGCACCTGGTTGTGGCGGCATACCCACATTACTCGATGGGAGGTGTACCTCTCCAGGCTATGAGGGGGAGTGCCTGGTTGTGGCGGCAAACCCATGGTGTGGAGAACCTTTGTGTGACACAGTAGACCCATGATACTCGATTAAATGAGTATCTCACCGGTCCAATGATAGTGGGAAGTGCCTCTGTGTGACGAAACCTGCCCACTATACTAGATAAAGGAAGAGTTCTCCATGAGATGAGGGTTCGGAATGTTTTTACCAGTAGAATAATTCCTGGTTTGAGATGAGTTAGTTTTTCTATGTTTTCTTCATGATTGAGATGGATTAGTTGATAACATAGGTATATGTATTGCATATATCTATGTAATGTTATCTGTTGATTTCATACTTTGTGGTTTATCCTTGATGGATTTTGTGAGACCATGAGGTTATCGAGGTCTCTATTGAGTATCGTTATACTCACCAATGCATGGGATATTCCCACACATTGTTGTATTGGATGCAGACGACGGACATCACTGATCGATGCAGAGAGTACCAGGACTGGACGGTAACCAGTGGTGGACTATACGGCGTGACGGTAAATGAAAGAGACAGATGGACCAAGAGTGCTGAGGAGGTGATATGTACCTACCCTTCAGGTAGGAACCTCAGAGGACAACTCAACATCTATTTTTCCTTTCTTCAGTTGTACATTTACTTCCAGTTCCTTGTACTTTACAGTTGGGCTTGTATTTCTGGCCCCTTTTAATTTTCATCACTCTTTTGTTATATAGTTTTACATAGTGTTTTGTATCTATCATTGTGCTCTGTTGTGTGTGTATATAGGTAATAAAGGTAATCCAATCCCTTTTTTAGGGAGTTACTTCTTCTGTGCTAGTCGCCAGTCACTGGTCTATGGAAGGCGGGCTTGGGGAAGTCACGTCATAGGCCCCGGGGGATGGGTCGTGACATAACAGTTGAGAAAATATTTTTTGTAAAATGAAAAGAGATATATAATTTTATATACTTGAGAAATATAAAAAAAACTTTATGAAGTAAATAAAAATGAACAATTAAAACCAAATCAACCACATAAAATGTACCACCCCAAGCATCTAAATTATGTTTCTATTTAAATAATGCAATATCGTGTGATGTACGAAACACCGTGTTCAAGACACCTCGACCTATCAAACTAGCAATGTAAAAAATATTTAGGAATTTTAATAACCACATATTGAATTTTATATATATCCCATATAATTTTAACATTCATATTTTTTGTTTCTTAGACATTGTATATGGAAAAATTAATTTTTTTAGAAAAAAGAAGTATTTTTAAAAAAATGCAATTTTAACACCTTTTAATAGAGAAACATTTTTGAATCCAATATTTGACAATATTATAAAATCAATATGACAAAATTAACTTCTTATTTAAAATCGGGACATAAAAATTTAGTATCGATAAATTTTTGGTAGTTTTCTGATATCTTTCATATTTAGATGAATAGTGAAAATACTATATATTAATTGAAAACAAAATTGTCAATAAAAGTATTTTATAGTGTCAATTATAAATTTGGATGGTTTAAAAGTATAATTATATTATATTGTTTCCATTTAATTCAATTTTGGTAATTGGAATTAATTTCACTTTGAAATTATACATAAACAAGTGTTAATCTTTTGATAGTTGTTGTTTCTTAAAAAACTATATTTGTTTTCACAATGGAAAATAATTTTAAATTAATTAATGAAACTTATAAGTTTTTAATTGGGTAAAATTGAAATGATATTTTAATTTATAATATTAAATATATATTTGGTGGAATATTACGGATTTGTTTGAAAAACATGAATTTTTGATGAATAGTAAATCCACTTAGTAGTAGTTAAAAACTGACTTTTTCATTTAAATGAAATTTTACCGCTTCTGCGAATTTAATTTTGAAAATACTACATACATGGTTTTTATTAGTTAGTAAAATGTGTTTCAATAAGATAAAAATAATATTTGGTGAATAGTAACTGTTGACTTTTATTTACCGTGGTTAAAGGTAAATTGGGTAATTCAGGATAAAAAAAATATTATAACAATAAAAAATTACTTTAAAACATATATTTACCTCATTTTATGAGTCATAGACATCAATGGGGATCCATGGGTATATTTTGGGACCCCATGGATCCACTTAAAAGTGATAATGACACTGTATTTTAATTAACTAAAAGTAAAGACAAAAATGACATTCAAAAATATCATTTAGTTTATCAATTTTTACATCGGGTTATTTGAGTCATAATTTGGACAATAAATATTCATTGTAAATATAAGAAAAATTTCTACATTAATTTATTTTTTTATAATTTTTAGAAATAAAATAAAATAAATTATTTACTACACAATAATGATACTGTATTCACCTCATTAATAAATGAATTGAATAAATAAAAATATTAATATTAAAACAATATCCAAAACCTATCCAATTATTATTGGATGATTTTATTTTGAACATGAGTTATCTTTTATTCTACTTTAATGAGTTTTGGTCCTTTTTAAATAGAATATAAGTTTATAATAAAATAACATTTTCAAACATTCCAAATGAGCCGCTCCTCTCCCCAGTAAAAGAACACCACTTCTAACCCATTACTCACACCTCTCATTCCCCTATTCTCGTCCAAAACTTACCCAAATAAGCCCTCAAGATCCCTATATTCCACCCAGAATCCTCACCAATGGAATAAGTCTCTTCAATATGTCATTTTTGTTCAAACTAAAGAGAGTTACCAAATTAAAGGTAATGGTTTTTCTTATCATGCTTTTTTTTATTTTACTTCTCCATCCCTTTAAATCTTTTTATTCATTTATTTTATAAAAACAGTATCCTCAATATAATATGATGTTTTTAAGAGAATTATTTAAACTACACTTACACACACCTCCATTTAATTGGTTAATAACACACTATTTCTGTGGATGGAAACTAACGCCTCACGAAACGATGATTGTTCAGTTATCTCATACCACCTCTCATGGTGGCCACTAATATGTGAATATATTTATATATGATATATATTATGTTTATGTTTTTTCCTTCTTTTGTATTTTATATTACTAGAATAACAATATGGTTTCCATTATGGGTAAATGTGATAATTTCAATTGAGGAATTGTAGACTACCGCCCCCTCAAAGTGATATGAATCGTTAATACCTTATGTGGGATATATAAATGATGGATTTAATTATATTATATATTATATTATACTTCAATGATAATATAAATATGTATCATTATGTTTTAATTCCATTAAAATTCATAACATAAATTAAATTAGTGTTCATGCGTACGTACGACTTACTGTATCCTTGAATGGTGCATTTAATTTTTTTATCTTCAAATGATATGTATTATTATAAATACATATATATAATAGATATATAAGATTTATAAGATTTATAAATTATTAATACAATTCTGGATATAAATTATTTTTGACCACATTGAAATCATGTAATTATAAGAAGTTTACTATTGACTCAAGTAACAAATATTAACAAAAGGACCATTATTAACATAAAAGATTTCTTAATGTTTATAACATACTATTAACTGATATAAAAGGAATAATAAATATGAATTTTTTTTTATGAAAGTGGAAAATAAATTTATTTTATTATTCAATAGATTAAATAATGATTGGGTCAAGTCGGACACGAGGTAAGGCTTAATTCCACAATCTCTTTATTATCCGATGATGTTTCTTGTAAACATCTTCTAGGACCTCTTTATCATCCACATATATTATCCTTTAAATTGTATTTCAAAAAATTTTTGTAAATTACTAGACTATGGGTTATATACATTTACACCCTTGTTTTACATTTTATAAAATGGGTTGAAAGGAATGTTTCCATTTTTTCCAAATACTGTACTTTATGACCTTTTCGACAAAATTATGGTAAGATTGTTTTGTTAATTTATACAGTGGGTGTGGCTATTTCCCACCTTTATAACATTGTCAAATATCCCCTAATAATATTTTAAGACTGTTTTCAAAATAAATGTTTTCGTCTAATATCATTTTACTTTTAAATGATTTCAAAATATAAAGAGATATTTCTCTCAAGTAGTTTTCTATTCTACTATATCAACATCCTTTGATGGATTTTAAACTTGTTTCAAAGTTTATTTGTTATAATAAAATGTTCCATATTGTATTGAATGAGTTATGATATGTTTGACTATGGATGTATAATTTTTATACCATTCATGGTTTATGGTTAAAGTGTTGAAATTTCATATGCTAGTTTTAAAATTAATGTTTAGGTTAGGCTTAAACCATTTCATATTAGGAATGTATTGGACTTAGTAAGTGACCAGTGGAGCCCTCTATAGATCCTCGATGCATCGGTAGGTCTCATGGGACACATAAATGTGTAATTAGTCGAGGCAACTCTTAATTTGATATATGGTTTTGGCTGAGGCCCAAATCATTTTTATAAATCCTGGTCGTGGCCTTGACCAGATGTTTTAGAATGTCTGGAAATATAAATTCCCTCATTAAAAAAATAATATTTATGGTTCATGTGGTTATTTGACTAGTAGAATTCACATGACTTTGTTTTATTATAGAATTATTTACTCATCTTATATTTCCACCATAAATTATTCGTTATTAATATTTGTAAAGGCATGTGTTTTCAATTATTAACCATACCTAGTGTTTATGTTATCTTCCAATGTATTCTTTACCTGTACTGAGAGTTTGAGCTCACCCCTTTCATATGATTCATTTTACCGGGATATGATTAATTTAGTTATGAGTGTCTTTCAGGCATAATCTAGGAGGCTTGGATGTTTCTAATCGAATAAATTAGTGTTGTCTTTCTTTTCCAGTTTTAATGTTGAACTTATGTATGTATGTTGTTTCCAAGGCTACTGAACTAATTGGTCTATCGATATTTGATCACTTGTGATCATGACAATATTATGTAATAATGCACCATCTATAGGTGACATGGGTCTGGGCGTTATAGATTGAATCATAGGAAGTTTAGTAAAAACCATGGAAACTAGATTTAGATAAACTCTAATTAGAGCACATTACCCTAAGATATACGTTGATGATTAATATAGATGAACTCCCTATAATTTTGGTAATATTGAGAATTTGTGTATTTTATGAGAAATAAATAACTGTATGGATACGATCAGGTAAAGGAGGCTCTAGCATAAATTTACCTAGGAGTGGAAACATTGTCATGGAGTTTAGGGGTTGATCCAGGGTATCCTGGTACATGAAAACATGCCTTACTGCACTCTTGGTTATAACACTCCCGAAGGATATGCATAGGAATAATTCACATTTTCTTTTCAAACCATTATGATTGATTAATTAGTATATACCTCTTCAATGAAAATATTTTTATGATTATGGATTATATCCATAATATGTTCAATTTATGTTAAGTGTTTTACATGTTTGGAATTATGTATTTCTATTGATAATCTAATCTAGTGTATGCCATTGTTTATAAATGGAGCCTAGTGGAATAAATGGAGACTTTATAAACACACATAATCCATTATGTGATTTCCCTCATACTCAAAATAATTATAGTGGAGATGGTGATGCAACTAGTTCTGATCAGCTTGTCACTATATAGGGACAACTCACTCAGGTTATGAATAATAACCTTACCCATATGAAGCACCCTAATACACAATGTGGAGGATCAATTTTTGAAAAATTCATGAGGAAACAACCACCAACATTCAATGGGAATACTAATCCACTAGAATCTGAGCAATGTATAAGTTTCGTAGAGAAAAAATTCATGCTTTGGGGAGTAGAAAAAGGGAAAATGTTGTCACGACAGTTTATCGCCTAATGGGAGATGAAGATCAATGGTGGTAATTAATTAAAAAAACAAAAGAGGATGAAGAATTATCATGTGTGGAGTGGAGGTAGTTTAAAGAGTTTTTCATAAAAAAATACTTTCCCCATGAACATCGAGCAGATATGGAAAGGCAATTTTTTATTCTGTTGCAAAAGGAGGATGAGAATGTCACAAAGTTTGAAGCTAACTTTACATGGTTAGTAAGGCACGTTGCAAATTATATATGTAACCCAAAGAGTATGATCGATCTATTAATTTATTGGCTTAAACCATTTCTCCATTAATCATTAATCTCTCATTCCTTCTCATCGTATGAAGAAATTGTTTCAAGTGCAATCAAGGCAGAAAATAAATTCAATAAGTCTTATGACTTTAATGAAAAGCAAGAGAAGAAGAGATCTGCTGAACACTCAAGGAATGAAAATAATAAAACAGGGAATAAGGGAAGAGTTGAGTTTCCCCCATGTGATAATTATGGATGTAAGCACCCTAGTACCTATATGAAAGGAATAGGAGTATGCTACAAATGTGGACTGAAATGCCATCTTGATGTAGAATGTAAGGGAAATATAGAGGCTGTCAATTTTGAATGCTACAATTGTTGAGAAATTTTTCTTTATTTAAATGACTTTCCAAAGTGATAGGGAAACCTACCTCATAAAAGGCCATGGGAGAAAGGACAAGATTATATTGTTAGTATACTTGAAGTGGAATAATTATTGTATTTTTTTTATTCAATAATTATTTTATGGTTGTTTGAAGAATGTGATATATAAATGGATTGTACTGTAATTATTTCTATTTTCATTAAGAATTTAATATGATGAAGGTAATCATATTATCAGTATGCGAAAAAAACTGAAACATTATGCTGTTTAGTGAATCTGATTTTACAATTGATTTTTTGATTTAGAGAACTTTTAGAGTGATTTTGGAATGAAGTATTTTGGATATCTATAATGGTTGGAATGGGTTAATTTGAACATTGGATAGTATTTATTATGATTATTTTTGAAATATTATAATACTATAGTTTTAGAAAAGAGACAACATGTAGGTCGGGCGATAACCTATCACATCAGACAAAGATGTAGGAATTGAACCCACAACCAATGTGTAACAAAGCATTATGACCTACCACTAGCCTACAGGAGGTCCCTGATTATTGTAAATTGGTTTTCTTCATGTTATATGTTTTTAACCATATACAATTAAGATTAATATAATATTTTTGAGTTCTATTATCTTTTGGAGTGTGATATAAGTTAGTCGTATAAAATAGTTAAATGATGTAACTATACTTTTCAAGTATATATTTTTCTCTCTCTCTCTTAATCTATAATAAAATTAATTCATAAAAATTACGGATGGTATCTTAAAAACCAAAATTTGTAATCCCAATACCTTGTGTTTTTTTAAACCGATGATATTTTAAATCATCATAGATTGATTGATTTGAGGCCCTCAGTTTAAAACATGATTGCGATTGATGACCTCAATCACACCCTATATATATTTATGTTTTCTCTCCACATATGTGTCTCTAATTTCCACCAATGTTCTCCTAATCGAGATCATACCTTGGTGGTGACTTTTTCATTTCCATTTCCCTCTTATTAAGACTAAATATTATTAACCATATATATGATGTGGGTTTTCCAAAATGGTATTTTCTATTTTTATCCTTGTAATTTCGAAGAAAATTATAATATTGTTACAATAAAATTTATTGAAGGAGGTAATAATGTAACACCCCGAGCTTCCACAGTACATTTCTCTTTAAATTA
The DNA here is from genome assembly GCA_963277665.1 of Viscum album. Taxonomy (NCBI): domain Eukaryota; kingdom Viridiplantae; phylum Streptophyta; class Magnoliopsida; order Santalales; family Viscaceae; genus Viscum; species Viscum album. The sequence continues at coordinate 418,714,291 of OY728127.1, read as the reverse complement.
TACAATAGTGTGTGATGTACGCACCACTGAGTTCAAGCACACCACGACTTACCAAACTAGCCGTTTAAGAAGCGGTTATGAATATTAATAACTACATATTGAATTTTTTATATATACCATTAAATTTTAACATTCATATTTTGTGTTTCATAGAAATAATATAAGGATAGATTAATTTTTTTAGATAAAAGAAGTAATTTTTAAAAAATGCAGTTTTAATGCCTTTTAATGGAGAATCCTTTTTAAATCCAACATTTGACACTTTTATATATTCAACTTGAAAAACAAAACTTTTATTTTTTAATTCGTACATAAACATTTATTTTTGAAAAATATTTTGTGTTTTTATGATAACTTCCATATTTTGGTGAATATTGAAAAATACTAAATATTAATTAGAAACAATTTTTTAAATAAAATTTATTTATATTGTTCAATTGTACATTTGAATGATTTTAATGTATAATTATATTATATTATTACAATTTAATCCAATTTTTGTCATTGGAATTAATTTCACTTTGAAATTATACATAAACTACTGTAAATCTTATGATAGTTATTGTTTCTTAATAATATGCTATTTGTTTTGAAAATGGGAATTAATTTTAAAATAATTAATGAAACATCTATGTTTTTAATTTGTTTAAATGGAAATAAATTTTGAATTCATAATATCAAATATATCTTAGGCTGAATTTTTGGTATTTTTCTGAAAAATATTAATTTTTGATGAATAGTAAACCACTTAGTAATAGTTAAAAAACTGAATTTTTCATTTAAATGAAATTATACCACTTCTTGAGATTTAATTTCTAAAATATCAAAAATATGGTTGTAATTATAAATTAAAATGTGATCAATAAGATAAAATTGATTTTTGGTGAATAGTTACTTTTGACTTTTATTTACCATTATTAATGGTAAATAGGGCAATTCAAGGAAAAAAGAAAATTATAATAATAAAAAATTACCTTACCAGTTGTCCTAACCTTATTTTATGAGTCATGGTCGACCATGGCTATCATTGGGTCAATTAGGGGACCAACTGGAGCCACATAATAGTGATAATGACAATTTATTTTAATTAACATAATGTATAGGCAAAAATGACATTAACAAATATCATTTTGTATATCAATTTTTACATGGGGTTACGTAAGTCATCATTTAGACTATAAATATTTTATGTAATTCTAAAAATAATTCGTACATTATGGTATTTTTTTAATAATTTTTAGATATCATATAAATTTAATAATTATTGACACAATAATGAAGTAGTATTCACCTCATTAATAAATGATTTAAATAAATAGGATTACTAATATTAAATCAATATAAAAAACCTATCCAATTCTTTTTGATTGTTTTATTTCAAACACGAGTCATCTTATATTATCCTTTAATGAGTTTTGGACATTTTGAAACCGAAGATATGTTTACAATAAAATAACATTTTCAAACATTCCAAAAGAGCCCCTCCTCTCCCTTATAATAGGACACCACTTCTAACCCATTCCTTACACCTATAAAGCCCCATGGATCGTCCAACCCCTAAACAAATAAGCTCTCATGATCCCTCTATTCGACTTAGAAGCCTTACCTAAGACATAAGTCACATCAAGAATTCCGTTTGGTTCAAACAAAATAACGTTACCCAGATTAAAGGTAATTGTTTCTCTTAACTTCTTTTCATAAATTTTTCTTCTCCACCCCATAAACTCTTTTTGTCATTTCAATTACAACAACAATAGTTTCCTAAATATACTAGGATGTTGTTATGAGAACTATTCAATCTAAAAATACACACATATTTATATAATGGGTAAATAACACATTGTTTCTACGGATGGAAAACTAATGCTTCATGAAATGATAATTGATCAATGATTAGCTACCGACTCTCATAGTGTACACTAATATGGAAATGTATTTATATATGAAATATATTATGTTTATTTTTTCTTTATACTTATTTATTTTCCATTTATTTCATTTCTTTCTGGTTTTCATTATGGGCAAACACGATAATTTGATTTGATGAAGTGCGGACTACCGCCCCCACAATGTGATATGACTCTTTAATGCCTTATGAGGGATGTATAAAGTATGGAGTTAATTATATTATATATTATATTATACATGAATTTTAATATAACTATGTTTAATTATGTTTTAATTCAATTAAAATTCAAAATACAAATGAAAGTAACATTAATTCATACGTACGACTTAACTTCTCCATGAACAGTGCATTTCATTTCATATCTTCAAATGATATGTATTATTATAAATAAATATATATACTAGATATATAAGATATATATGATATCTAAATCATTAATAACATTTTGGTTTTAAATTACTATTGGCCACATAGACAACATGTAATTATAAGATGTTTACTTTTGACTCAAGTACAAAATATCTAAAAACGGCCGGTATTAACATTAATGATTTCATAATGTTTATAACATTATAATAAGTGATATAAAAGGAATAATAAATTATAAAAATGTTCTAAAAAAGTAGAAATTAACATTATTTTGTTATTCCGGAGATTAATGAATGAACGGTTCATTTCGGACACAATGTAATGGTCAATTTCACAATATCTTTATTATCTGAGTTTGTTTTTATGTAAGTATTTACAGGGACATCTTTATCACCCACAATCATGTTACATAAAAGTGTATTTATTTTTTTTTACTATTTTCTAGTGTATGGGATAAAGTCATTTGTACCCTTTTTTGAATTCTAATAAAATGGTTTCAAAGGAATATTTTTGTCGTTTTCCAAACAAGGTACTTTACGTCCATTTCGACAATATTATGGTAAGAATGTTTTTTATCATATACGGAGGATGCGTATATTTTCCACCATTATAACATCTTCAATGATTCCCTAAAAATATTATAAGAATATTTTCAACATAAATGTTTTCTTCTATAATTATGTTACTTTTAAATGATTTCAAAATAGAATGTAATATTTTTCTCATGTAGTTTTGATTATAAATATGTCAACATCCTTTGATGGATTTTACACTAGTTTTAAAGTTGATTTGTTGTAATAAAATCTTCCATATTGTATTGAATGAGTTATGATATGTTTGACTATGGACGTGTTACTTTTATAATATTCATGGTTTATGGTTAATGTATTGACAATTCGTATTCTTGTTTTAATACGAATTATTTTGTTATCTTTCAACCTTTTCATATGAGGAATGTATTGGACTTAGTAAGTGATGGGTGGAGCCTGCTATATCTCACCGATGCATCAGTCGGTCTCATGAGACAATTAGACATTGAATTAGTCGAGGCCTTTCCCAATTTTATATATGGATTTGGATGTGGCCTAAATCATTTTAGACAACATAGTCGTGGCCTTAAAAAGATGTTTCTGAATGCCCACCATTATAAATTCTCTTAGTATTAAAATAACATTGATAGTTGATGTGGTTATTTCACTATTAGAATAAACATGACTATGATTTATTTTGGATTTATTTACTTAGATTATATTTATTCTATAAAGTGTTCATCTTTATTATTTTTAAAGGCATGTGTTTTCAATTATTCACCATGCCTAATTTTTATATTATCTTCCAATGTATTGCTTACCCTTACTAGCCATTTGAGCTCACCCCTTTCTTAGGTTTCATTTTCCCCGGATGTGAATAATTTAGTTATTAATGACTTTTCAGAATAATCTAGGAGTATTGGATGTTTTTAATTGAATAAACTATTGTTGTATTTATTTTAAAGTCATAATAATGAACTTATGTATGTATATTGTTTCTAGGGCTACTAAACTGATAGGCCTTTTAGGATTTGATCCCTTGTGATCATTCCAATATTATGTAATAAGTCACCGACTCTGGGTAACTATAGTCAGGGTGTTACACAAAAAATCAATCCCTTAATGTGATATTATAATACCCAAATATAGATTTCCCCAATTATTACCCTGAAAATAATTAACAATGCCCACCAAGTCCATGGGGATTATTCGATATGATGATGGGATAGTGATGAAGATGGAAAGGTATTAGAGGAAAAATTTCTTATTTACATTTAAAGTGAACTCATAATATATTATCGAAATTACTATTGTTAAATTTGATAAATGTTGTTAAGACACATATAAAGAGGTTAAATGGTTTAGTGGAGTACTGCCTTCATGAAGTGATGATATTTGATTCTATATTCCACATAACATGGCTAGAGATGAGGGTATATTTAATTAATATGTTTGATATATATGATATAATATTTATTCTGTATTGGTAAATTATTATTTAAAATTATTTCATTCTATCTATTGAATAAAGGAAACGTCTATCATACATATGCAAGGACTACTATATTCATGGATTAATGATATGATTTTTTGTACAAAAATTATAGTAAATGATTAAAACATCGTATAATTTATAATTATGATAATAATGTAATTATTATTATTACAAATATTATAAAACAATGAAAAAGAATAATGTTCAATACCCTTACAATGGAATCGGTCTTGTAAAAAATAAATGTTTTTACTCGAAAATTCATTTTGATAAAAAAATTATAAAGAAAATGAAATTCGAAATCATAAATGTATTATCTATATTATGATATGTATGAATATGGCTTACAGATATTTTTATAATTAAGTTTTATTCACTATATAAGAATATCATATGTATATGAAGCGTGATAAGACTTGATGCAAGGGCATTTGTCATAATATCATTTATTTTTGGAATTATCTCTAATATGTAACCATTGATGGAAATTATATTGATATGATCCATTATTTCATGTTTATTTTTTGTAATATATTCATAAAATTTTCTATAAATTGTATTATGTTATTATCTTTGGGAAATAAATCCATTGAGAAAAATATTTATATGAAAAAAAACATTATATCATCTTCGGTTAATAAATTGTTCCCTCATCTATGCTCTCCATTAAATTATTATTGATGTTTTTAGCATATAATAAAATGTTTTAATTTTTTTATTTTCAAAAAAGTAAAAATTATTTATATTTTTTTATGGGTGATTTAAAAAAACACCAAAATATTTATAATTTTTTAAAATAGTTAGAAAATAATGTTGTATTTTAATGTATATAGAATTAAATAATTATACCACCATCCTGAAAATTTATTTCATTGCATATTTGACAGAATAATTTCATGGTTATTAATAATGAATAACATATTATTAATGTTATATTAGTTTTTTGTTAAAATGTAATCTATAGAAATTTATATTTTCCATATGATTTCATAGATAATTACAAATGTTCATTAAATGTTATTTTCTAAATTTTATTATGTTTTAATATTTTTTTTATTATTTCCAAATTAATTGATATTAAAATTCCATTAAAAATTACGAATGACCAATTATTTTGAAAAACTTAATATGATTTCTTGAAAATAATTTATTTCCAATGTTTGAATTAGACAATAAAGAGATGATGAGTTCTATATTGATATTGTCCACTAATTTTTCAGGATATCATAAAATTTTATGATGATAAGATGTTTATAAATTATATTTATTTTCTATGGGATATTTAATGATTAGGTGGTGAATCGTATATATTGTGTCATAAATATATACTATTTTTATTCTGTGATAGGTCGGAATGGAATTATAAATCAATCAAATGTGCTAGGTATAGAATGATATATCATGAAATAATAAAAACTATATTGTCGAGTGAAAACAATTTACTAAGGGACTCTATAAAAAATGATTGACCTTGGAGTGAACCAAACTATGGAAATGATGTTTTCAAGAGTGATCCCATTACATAGGGATATCCAGGTAAATTTCCCAAGGCTTAGGAAATCCTATTCTATGACTATCTCCATATGAATATTTATTCATATGAATAAGATATTTTATCATGGGTCAAGACTCATTATTGATGATTCTAATCATTGATGACATAAAAATATTAATAAAGAGAATCATCTTTCTATAATTTGGGATCAATGATTATTAGTTAATTTTTCATAAACATCTTATGTTATGATAATTTTATCATAGATGTATAATTAAATTTTTTACAGATATTATGAATGATAGTTATCTCTTATATATACCATTATATAAATTCTAAAATAACACATTCATATGCTTCCATTAACCTAGTTATGAATAATGGGTTAATATCGGGAATTTCTAATAAGTGTTATCTATGAGATGAATATTGGGTAATAAATTGAAGATATTTCCGAAAATAAGATCATTATGTTTATATAATCTAAATATACTAAAACATAATCTTTTTCTTCTGTACATTCTTTTTATACGTATAGAATATTACTATTAAATTATTTAATATTTATGTATAAAATTCATTGATAACTATAGTTAGTATCTGGGTAGGTTCTAGTAATTCATTGGAATATGATTACATAACTTTCTTGAAATATATGTAAAATTTAATAAATTGGAAATGGAAATTTTGATTTTGTAAAGTAGATATTTATTTAAAATGTGCATCCCTATCTGGATTAAATAATATGGAAGTATTGTTTTCATTATTTAACCATAGATTTCAAATTATGAAAGTGATAGATTTGTTATTTGATCAATCATCACTATTACATGTGGAGTGTGAGTAATATTTTACATATAGTTATATAATCACAAAATATATTCTTGGGTTTCTTCAGATTTTCATTATGAATCCTTATGATGGATTTTAAATAGATCATGAACATGAATGACCTATGATAAACCTGTGTTTTCATAAAATGAAAATAATATTCATGATATAGATTTCATATGAGTTATTTTTCCTAAGTACAATATTATTCACTACGATTATTATTGATCACAATGTGATTTTTTTTGGTAAACAACTTGAACTATGATAAATAATGTAATCAATTAATACATCAATCCTTGAAATGATTTTCATGATGAGAATCCAAATAAAAAAGGAATTTTTCATTTGAAAATAAATAATTATGCCTAACAATATATCTTAATATATTAATAAAAACATTACCATTGCTGATCATCCAAACACACCTAATAATAGAAATGTTTCGTTTCATGGATGTTCATTTTAAGGAGGCCATGGATTAATTGAGATTAATCCTAATACATTCATTGAATGTGTGAATAACCTTCCTGTAAAATTTATCAATGTAATGAGAGGTTGATTAATATGATGGAAAATGGAATAATTCAAGTAATTACTGATGAAAAATGAAGATTTATATAGAAGTATATAATGTGCATCTTATGGTAAAATTTATATTTCAATTTCTGATATATAGGGAACCTGACTATTTTATGATTCAATTCTCTAATATATGTTCTATGTTCAGGATCAAATAGGGAAATATCATCTCTCTATCATTATTGTTTATCCTGAAAATTATGCGACATAAATAATCTAATATAGTTTTGGAGATGTCATCATAATGTCATTAATAATGGGTCCATATAAACATTATTATTCATAATTTAGTAGAATATGAATTTCTTTTAAGCATATATTACCTAAAAAATAGATTCTATTTAAATTTATTTAATTATGTACATTGGATTTTATAATAAAATACAAAATATGATATTATTCAATCAGGAAAAAAAATATTGACATTCAATGTAATATAAATTTCTTATAATTGGCATACTTTATTTTCATGGGGGGATATTTATATCAAATAATTGGTAAAAAGTCATTTAACAAATGATAAATTTTTAGGAATATGATGATTAATTTCCAATAGACATTTAATGAATTCTCTAAATTCATAATATTAAATATTCATCATAACTCGAAATCAGTGATACACATATTTTATGGAAGTGCTATAGAATGGAATTTATTGTGTATAATGAAATTAATAAGAAAATATAGTAATATATTTTTATGGGATTCATACTCAGTAGTGAGTCCTGAAGGGGTAAACATGTTATAATTTATAATGAAGAATGATTTATGAATTAAAAATCATGTTGATTATTAAGAACAGAAGAAACTGTAATTATTGATTGTCATCAACCCTATATTATTGATTATTTTAACAAACTACACATACTTCATAATTTTCATATAATTCCCTTTGTTATTGATAACAAAAAATAATTAAGAAGGAGGATATACCCGAGGAATATTTTCTTTTTGATTATTCATTTTGAATTTATATTGAATCCCTTGGGATTTACCAATTCCATAAAATTATTCATCAATATAATAAATATAGACCTCATTGATTCTGTTGATTATTTATTGGTATTATATATTTATTTGGATATTTTATAATCAATTTTAATAGAGTATCATGAATATATTTGAAAATTATACTGATGAACACGATGAAGGCGATGTCGTATGCCAAATTCCACCAGTGTGAATTATGTTCTCATTTTTTTCATTTCCAGTCTCATATAATAACAATTGTCGGTATATCAATGGATCATTATAACATTAATTTTATTCACTAATGGTCCATACTAACTATGTTGACTGATAATATTAATTTTGTTTTATGGGTGCATACTACCAATGATTTTGGTGGGATTTTCTATGGTTATTTATTCATGAAAACACATTAACTCTTAATAAATCTATGGTTTTTTAGTGTGAATAATGTGAGAAATAATTCAAGGATATGAAGTGAAGGTTATTTAGAAAACATATTATTATACATCACTATAGTGTAGAAGTGTTTTTGATCAATAATGATTAATCAAATAAAGGACTTGTATTCATTATCATGAATAATTTAATTGTGATAACTTATTCCACGCAATAATTTAGAATTCAAGGTAAAAATTCTAGAATCATGATTTGTCTTAGGAAGTGGTATTTTTAATAATTGAAAAAATTGATTTAGTATAATTGAATGAAATTTTTGATGTATATATGAGTAAAAAATGTGGATGAATATATTACCAAAAAAAATATCAATTTTTAGAAATCGATATGGTGGGAGTTGATTACTGATTTGGAAAACACAATACAAAACCACTCCACGAAGGAAAAAAATGTTGTGGATTATTTGTGTCAAAATGAACATGATATTTTTTCAAAGATGAGATTTTAATGTGATCATCTACATGTATATTTCTAATAATGCTTCATGAAATTATTATTAATTAAGATTTTTTTTTAAAATTTAAAATTATTGTACAATAATTTATCAAGTTGAAGAATAAGAAGTCACTAATGATAGATGTGGGGATACAGTAAGTGTTGTGGAATGATCCTGAGTTCCACATTAATTTTTATAGAATGATATGTTTATGAAATTTTAGACTATTCTATCAGTATTGGAATTGTAGAAGGACGTACAAGACGAATCTCATAGTTTGTCATTTTCTATACAACATAGATAATTGAATTTGTAAGGAGATATAAGAAACTATTATTTCTAATAGAATAGGAAAAGGAATATTATTGAGTATATATCCAAATATATGGTACATAAATAAGTTATACATGAGATATAAGTGAAACATGATGTTATTAAAATAAAAAATATAAGAATAGAAAGGGTAAAACATTACTAAGATTAAATCATCATGATAATAAAAAAATATAAAAGGAATAATATTTATTGTGTTTTAGTTGATCACATAATGAATAATAATTATTTCATTCGCATCAAATAATTTTTATCAATTGAGTAATGTTCTATAATTTATATTATGGATTTTCTATGAGTACATAAATTACCAAATCATATTTCATTAGTCATGGATTTATGATTTTACTTCATGTACTGTATATGTATTTAATGGTAATTGAATAGGGTGTTGATGATATTACTAAATACCATCACTATATATTTTTTTTTCTACGACAACATTCATACAAAAAAATATATCATTATAGTATTTTATTACAATTTCAATGTCAGTTGGTAGAAACACCTTTCTCTTGTATATATTTTCCAAAACAACTTCTTTCACATAATTAGTAAGGCAGTTTTTTATGAATTCATCCATGGAATGAAGTGTAGATAATTAAATTGATAGGATAATGTTGGAGAAATAATGATATTGGATCCTGATGTATCTATGGAAATTAAAGAAGTTGATAAAGTCATTTAGATGTATATCTAGGTGGAATGTGTTTTCATTAAAACCCAAATAATTAATGAAAATGAATTCCTATGAATATACCATCGAATAAATGTTGTGACTATAATAAATAATGTAAATATTAGAAATTTATATGTTGGTGTAATCAAAACTCTTATTCATTTTGTAGATGATTTCTTATCAATTAGGTCTATGGACTGATTCTCTCTCAAGTCCATGACATGTTCTAAATGTCGTATTTGAAGTAATTACCGAAATATTATCATTTATTTACCCAATAGGTTGTCACAATAGATAAATTATAATTCTATTAGTAAAAAACTGATCAATATTCAATAACAAGTTGGTAATGTTCTATGAAAAATGACCCCTAACGTGGTCAAAGTTTTTAAGTGAAAATTTTTATTTAATAAATATATGTGAGAAATAAATGATTTTATAAGGAAAATTTATCCAAATTTTTTGTATCATATTGAAAATAATTTCACAGTGAAATTATTATAAGAGGAGTATTATTTAATACCATAATATTTAGTTTAATATAACTCATTAATTAAATATTATGTCATTGAAATCATACATTAAATATAACTCTGATTTAAAATGAAATGGGGTATAAGAGTAAAATAAAATTATTTAACATGAAAATTATCTTCTAGAAATTGTAGTAGAGTGTTTCAATTTAACAAAATAAATTATGAAAATCTATTTATTACACATTTATAAAATTAATTAATCTGATACAAAATTGATATAAATGGTTAATAATTCATTTTATGAAAATAGATACATTTTTCAAAATGAATGGATTGTTTGTCTACAATGAGGAATTAATAATTATAAATTAAAACAATTACTACTAATTAATGATATAAACTAATTTTATTTTTTTGATATTCAATAAATATTATATCATTAATCTAATTATTTTTACTACGCATAGAAATAATATAAATTCATATTTATAGAGAATATATATTTTCTAAAATACTATTTCATAATCATTTTCACACTAACTTTTAATTTTAATTTCTTAAACATATAAAAGATATAATTTACAAAATAAATTATATATTTTTAATTAAAATTTACAAAAATTTTATGTTTGTCACTGTATTTTTTGTTCTAAATGAATTGTAACCAATGTTAATATTCATTACCATGGTTAGGGTTATAACTAGTTTTCTGGTGGAGCTAAAATAATAATTAATAGATAAAATTCTTTATATACATTTCAAAATATAATTTATTGATGAAATTATAACAATAAATTATTCTACCCTTGATTTCATTATCATTTAGTTCCACATAAACAAGATAGTTACTTTATAAAATATAAACCAATTTTATAACTACATATATGTCCCCCCCTCACATATCAAAGGGATCATAATATCCTCCACTAATTACAAAATTTTATCCCTCAATCATAGCCATTCCTAATATAAAACAAAAAAACATTCCATCCAATTATTTTATATCTCATTTTCATACCCTAAGACCATATCATGAAGGCTTGATGTGTTTTTAAAAAGATTACATATCAATGAATATGTAATACACTTACTTAACTTTTCCAAATTTTATTTAATATTTTTATTACAATAATTTTTTTTTTCATAATAACAAAAAGTGTAAATTAAAAAGAATATAATGAATTTTTTATTATTTTTACTGAAAATTGTATTTTTTTTTCAAAAATCCTATTTGAGGATAAAAGGTAACCACAAAGTTCACATGGGATACCGAAATACAAGTTCCAACAAAATTTGAAATTCAAAACACACAACCTAAGGAACCCTCAAGCCAAGGGCCACCCGCAATAGTTGGAGTCTTGTCACCTGCATCCACAATCATCACATACCAATTTCCATCACTGAACTATTGTCGTCTTCAATACCATCCAACACCACCGGAGCCCATGATCGGAGCAAACGAAACCAGATAACAAATAAATAATTGATGAAAAACAGATCCACAGTCGACGCTGCAAACACCGACGAGAAATTCATCATACTGCCACAACAGAACAACCAACATCTAAGATCAGAGAAGACCACCAAATCTCAGATTGAGGCCTTTAATTGCCACTAGGAACACCATGGATGAACGAGCTCACATCCCAGAGACTCCTTGAAACCATCAGAGAAATCGGACCTAGAGAGTGGCGAAGGCACATGAAGCAAGAGCATCGACGAATCAGACATGACCTCGACAGTGAAACATCTCAGAAGGACCTCCAACCTGATCCCTCGAGTAGACCACCGTCATGAAAAACAATCAAAACATCACCGAGAACCTCAAATACCTCTAGATCTGAACATGCGAGGGATGTTGAATAAGACCTCCACAAGACAGAACCAAAAATCTCGTCGCTACCTTCAAGACCGTGCACAATAACCAAATCCTCCCAACGCGCTCCCAGTCAGCTCTAATACGAGGCATCAACCTTCACCGCAACAGTAAGAAGCTCGAATGATGGACCCTCACTACGCTGCCCTGCAAAGCTCTGTCTAGATTAAGGATAGAGCTGGGGAGAGGCCAGAAAATGGAGAGAATATCAATGAGTCCATTATGTCATGTCGCCACAGGAGAGAGGCCCCACGCCAAGAGCTCACAGGGCAGAAGCAAAGATATCCAGCTGATCCACCGCGGTGAAGACATATCAATTTTTCATGGTTTGTTTTCATAATATAATTAATGCTAATATATTATATATTTTACATTATTATGATTTTAATTATATTCTATTCTCTAACATCAAAAATTCCAATTATTTATAAAATGTTACCATCACTATAGTGGACACGTGAACTATGACCTTTATGAAGCAATGTTACATATTTTTCATTTTTTATATATATGGATAAAGGATATTTTATATTAATATATACAACATTTTTTTTAATAATGATTCTATTATGGTGATTTATTACATAAATTTTATTCCATTAAATCTTCTAAAATTTAAATAATCACTCATGCATATGTACAAACTATAGTCTCCAAGACTTCAATTAATACATTTATCATTAAAAAATTATATGAATGGTTATATATATAATATAAAAAATAAACATGATACTTATTTCATGATTATGATTCAATATATGTTGAAATGAAAACATATGTTCAAGTAATAAAACGATTGAAATAAAATGTTCAATTAAATTATACCAATTTTCGGGAAAATTTACATTTTAATATATAAATATTTATTTATTGGAAAATTAGAAATTAAAATGGAATTATTCATAGTAATATATGAATGAATATAGTTCAATCATTTATTTATAATGATAAATATTTTATATAAATGTGGTCAGACGTTGTACGAAGAAATACATGACATGATGTCTGGGTTTAGGTTACTATCACATATATTTTCAATAATACCAAAGATAAATTACCTTTGTTTTGGAAATTTAATATATATTATCCAATAAAGCCCATTTATTTTCTTCTTATTTGGTAATTTATAAAACAATGTTAATAATCTGAGAGTAAATATTTCATTAACAAGATATAAATTATAAAAATGTAAAACTTATGATTAAATAATATAATCATATGGGATTACTAAAAAACCACTACAACACACACAAAACCCAAAAAATAATTATATTTAGAAAAACATCAAGGATATTCCAAAAACGTTTCAGTTATATTAGAGATAAAAAATTGATAACTTCATTACCAATTCCTATAACATTAATTAAATATATTAATTTATCTATGTTAAGTAGAGTGAAACCAACATCCCAGAAGATAGAAAATGAAGGAAACCCTACCACATGATGAATCTGTTAACAAATAATGGATCCCTTTACCATGAAGAAATATTCTAGATATTATGTTTTTTTAAAAATAAGGGATTCACACACATGATGGAACCTCTTACCGGAATAACTAGAACCAATAGTAATAGTAGGGTTCTAGGTCTCTAAGGGAATGAATTTATAACATCAAGTCTATAGAGAATGTTGGAATGAAATAATTATAGAAAAATAATTTTTTTAATAAATATATAAAAACTAATAAATATTTTAGATCAATTATATAACATTATTTAAATTGTATTACACATTATACTAAATTAAATTATGAATAAATGTTTTATATCATTGGAATTTTAGGAATAGTTCGATATAAATATCATATTCTGTTAATCTCATAATTCCCTTAAAATGAATGTTACACCCTTTTAAGTAAAAAATAAAAATATAATAACTATAAATTCACAAAAAAACCTGAACATGATATTACAATGTCCTACTATAAAGTGCTATCATTTGATGTTATCACTAGGGGATACGATAAAGAGTTATCATTCGACTCTACCATCATGATTTATCCACATCAGCTGCCATCAAGATCTACTACCAAAGGTACCACAAAAAGATACTTCTATAACATGTCTACCACTACCAAATGATACCATTAGAAGATACATCCAGAATTTGTTTTCTAATGTTATAGCCAGAACCTATCTCCAAAATCTATGGACAAACTAATACATCTACCTAAAAAATATACCAATATACAAAGTCTACTACAACTTTGACATACCGCTAGATGATACATCTAAAATCTACAACAAAAAATATTCTACTACCACTATATTTTATAATTAGAAGCTATTGTATGACTTTATCGAATATAACTTGGATATACACACAAAAAATTCTAAAAAAAAGTATGTTACTGATATAAGCTATTGTTAAATGGTACATTAAGATACTACTATCAGAAGATATCATCAAACTTTGTATTCCATATAAATTATATATTATATGGATTTTCCATTAATATATACAATCAAGATATACTATTAAGATATAAAATCATGATCCACTATAATCCTCTACAACACAATATTTTACTCCAAAATACCCCAAAGCTCTTTTGTACAACCTGATAATGAATTACATTGTATATTATATAATATAATAGTCATAGAAGTTCTATTACATTATAAAAAATATCATTATATCATTTTCTATTAATATAGAAGAAATACTTTATAAATTAATGGTTTTATCAACCCGGTAATATATATACAGTAATTAAAAAAATTGAAATTTTAAATAAAATAGAAAACATAAAAATTATTAACATTAAAAAAACACAACTGTCATAAATCAAATACTCCAACACCAATTTATCAATAAAAAATGTGTATAATAAATAGGACAATTTAAACATAATAAAACTTTTAATATCCCCAGAAAACCATTTATGCAATACGAAAAATATAAAAAAGATTTAATAGAATAACTCTGGCATTATTTATATTGGGAAAAAAATTTCCATCAAATTATAGGATATCATAATAAAACATTATGAAATGTAATTATTTTATAAGAAAAAATGATCTAAATTTTAACATTACTATAAAACTATAATATCATAGTAGAAGAAAAAAATTTAAAATACATTTACGTAAATTGTCTTATTATTTGTTTGCTGTAAATTCTAAAATAAAAATAAATGCAAAAAATACCATATAAATACATCCGATCAAATTATATCCCATATTACAGGAAATGAGATATTTATAATTTTCAATGGAATAACTATGAGGTGTTTTAATCGTTATATAATAAAGGATACATTTGAAACTAACATAAATAAGGGGGTTCTTAAAACTATTTCATATAAAGATGTAATTCATTAAAAAATAAAATGGAACAAAAAAATACAATATATATTCATTAATTATAAATAACTTTATATGAAAAATCCTGAAAACCCATCCATATTTTTTTGAATTCTACTTATAATTGAATTAATAATATAACTAATTATTTTACATATACCTTCAGTTTTAATATATATATATTAATGTAAAAATATGTTATAAATAGAACAAACATCATCGAAGAAGGAAGTAGGATTCATCATCATGTAGAAATTCATAGTGAAACCTTATGCCTCATGAAAAATTAAAAATCTAAAGAATATTTAATAGACTCCTAATTTAGAGATTGTAGTGGTGATTTTTTGCGTTGAAATTATTTATACAATATCTATATTCTGAATTCTGTGATATATTAATATGGATCATAAAATGATGATATATATATTTATGAAAAAATGTTTAATGTGAATAAAAGTATGTGTTTGGAGTTGGTTACTGATTTTGACTAATAAATACATTACCACATTGGGAAATAAACAAGCTGGATGAGGTTTTGAGTTTTGAAGACCATGATAGGTATTCCATGATGGGGATATAATGTTATGTAATAATTATGGATTTTAGGAGGACGAAACATAGAATTGTGTGGAATCATGATAGATTTAACATCTATTAGATTAATGGTCAAACATCTATCCATATAGGGAATTTGAATGCATAGATAGATGTGTGCATATTACAGATGGTGTTTTTAAATTTTTAGGAGTCCAACCATGATTTTTATGGAATTATAAGTTTTTGGAACATAGTAACTATAATGTACATTCCTAAAATAAGTTATTTTACATTGGAAAACATGAAAAGGGATATTTTTAGTAGGTAAATCAATGCTCATTAGGTCAGTATGTTATATATTTGAGAAATAAAATCAATATGATGTTATAAAAATTTCCTATATTAGAACACAAAAACAAAAACAAAAACATTGTTTTATTCATCAATCCACCAAAAAATTTAATGGAATAAATCTATATAGATTGTAGTTGATCAAAATAAAAATTTGGAGGACCTCATTAACATAAAATAATATATATCAATTGATAAATATTCTATGATATATGAAAATGAAGTGTATAGAGTAAATATAGAACCCTATTCTGTGATATCAAATCAAGGTCTAAGGATTACCATGAGGATTTGTACAAGTCATCCATAGGAATTTATTATGTTGCACAAAAATAACAATACACGTCACCATAATTTATATGTTTTTTTTATAGGAACAATGATACCCTAGATGATTCTATTAGAGCGTATTATAATGTTTTCATTGATTGTTTGGAGAAAACCCATTCTCATATAGATTTAAAAAATATATATATTTCCATTGTATATTTTGATGGATAAATATTAATAAAAATATGGAGATAATTGAAGAAATACAATATGATGGTTTAAGGTATAGAAGGAAATGTATTAGTTCATGAGATTTTTGTGGCAATTAAAAACAATGTTAGCGAAATTTAGCAGTGCATCAGGGTAACATAGATTCAATAGAATTTTTTTTAAATGATCGATGAGATATAGATTTTTTAAATAGTGAAAATTCATTCTTATGAATATATCATAAGATGATACATGGGAGTTTTAGGAATTAGAAAAATATGATACCAAGAAATATAATTTTCTTTAAAATGAAAAACATTTATAGGGATTATTTCTAATTAATTACTTTCAAAATAATTTTTATCCAACTATCTATGGGTTGCCTAAATGTTAGCAGAATAATTCAGTAATTTATCAAAATATTATATTGAACTCAGTGGTCATACCATTAGTGAAATAAATCTCTTATGTGGAACAACTGATGAATATTCTATATTAAATATGTTATGTGAAACTGAAATAGACAACTAACTTGTTAAAAAAATTGGTGAGAGTATAATTTTGAGACGGCGATGTGGGAAACCAAGGATCTGAAAAGGAGAATTGATCATATATAAATTTTATCATATTAAAAAAAATTAAAGGTGAAATAATTATATGTTAATTATAATATGATACAAATAATATTTTTTTGATATTTCAATTAAAAAAAATATTTTTTTTATATGATATATTAAATGATACTCTAATTTTAAAAGAACCATGATATAATATTTAAATTTTACTATTTGATATGAATGTTCGTAGACAGCAATTGGATGTGACGGTCTAAATTTTTCTATCTAAATTATGATATATTATTTTTCAGAAAATGTATTAAATTTATTCATTGGTTTTTATATAATTATAAATTTTAATTGGATAGTTTTTTATAAAAGAGCTCTATATAATTAATGATATATTTTATGATTGTAAAAAGTTTTTAAACATTATAAACAAAATTAACCACAATTAATGACTTTTTTAATGAAATTAATTGGTTAGATATTCAATAAAATGTTCTATATTTAAAATAATGGTTTTTACAAGGAATTAAAATAAATGAAATAAGTTAATATTCCTAAATACACAATTTATCTAAAATGGGTGACCTTCCACTTTTCAGAAAAACTTTGTAATAGTTTTTACACATATATTATTAAAATATAAAATAATAGATTATGTCTTTTAAATCATAATGTAATATTTTATTAATGATGTAAAATTCAATTTTTTATCATAAAAAATAATAACAATAGATATTTTTATAACCATGGTATTGCTTATTATTGGTTTACTAGGGAAGTTAAACTTAGAGTGAATGGAAAAATACTAGATAAACTAGTATAAATCAAAATGATTGAATAATTTTTAATATTAAATAATCCTATAATTTTTTTCATGGTCATTTACTTAAATATTTCCACAAATGTAAAATTATATTACTTAAATATATATTTTAATTCAATATGTGTCCCTAGACACACATATAATTGGTAACATCTTGTCCTCCCATATTTTAAAAATGTCTTCCCTCTATGTTTTCCAATTCTTACCTAAAAAAATTAAAAGATTCCATCACATAATTATTTATCTAATTTTATTATCCTATGACAATACCACGATGGAAAATTATGCATGTTTATGATATTTTCCAAATAAATAGTTTATCTTCTTACAAAAATATTCCAATTCTTATTTAATTTTATAATTTAATAATATATATATTATAAATAAAAAATTAATTAATATAGTATCATGAATATAAATAAATTTTATTATTATTATTAGACAATTAATTTCTATCTCATTTCAATACAATTGGAATTGAATGTATGGCTCAAAACTACATGTAGATTAATATATTTATATAATGATAATATGTATTTTTCATCACCATTGTTAGTATCCTGTTATAATAATGGATATAATGATGATATGTGATATTTATAACACAATTTTTATGATATAATTATATGTTATTATCTAACTTATTACATTCCCATCAATTTTAAAATGATGACATCGTTTTGGTGTACGTGTGAACTACCACCTCCACGACGAAAAATGATCAATTTTTCATTTTAAAAATAATTTTATATAGGATAGATTAAATTAATGACTATCATATTTTTTATATAATAATTATTCTATAATGACTAATCTTTAGTTACATTTGTCTATTTCTATTCTTTTATATGTGGAAACCTCAGACATGAATACATATAAACTACAGTCCCCATAATGACTTTTAATTCACTTTCATCAGCGATTTATGTAAATTTTTATAAATATAATATAATGAATAAATATGATACTTATTTCATGATTATAATTTTATATATTATAAAAAACAATTATATGGTTCGTGTACTATAATAATTTAATTAAAAAATTCTTGGACGATATAATTTTTTTCACCTGAACCATCATTTTGAGGATGAGATTGGTCATCAATGAAATATTTAAATTAAAATGGAATAATATATATAAAAACTGGAATTAATATATTTCTATTAGACATTTATACTAAATTTTATTTTTATATTCTATGTTTGAACATGTTTGATGCAATACGTGACATGATGTGGGGGTTTTGGTTACAATCTAATTTTGTTGTTGTTGTTATGTACCTTAAATTTTTCATGAGGGGTGTATTATTAATATTATCATATAAGAAAGATTTATTTTAATTTCATTTTGTTGTTTATATAATTAATTATTTACAAGATTTATTTACTATATTTTGTATTTAAATTGAAACATAATAAAAACAATGATAATCTTGATAATAGATTCATACACCCTGGTGAAACACATTGGGATACTCCTATTAATTTTTTAAAGATCAAATATGTGAGAAATGAAATTTTTTATGCTTAAAAATATAATTATAAAAATTATAAAAATATAGTGATATCTACAACATGTTGATGACTATATTGGTTATCTTCTAGGAGATCAATACCATTCCAATATTTTTATTATTCTAGAGATAAAACATTGTGGGTCATGAAGATGTATATAGAATATAAAATCAATTTTATAGGATATATTTATAATGGATCTATTTTAATCCATTTGAACAATCCAATTCCTCAATAATCTTTTTCAATCTCATTAATTGAGACGTTATATATTACAATGATCATTTTTTTAATTTTATGAGGAATCTATTTTATTTTAAAATCAAAATTGGGGAATTAATATATTTTTAAAATGATGTTTAGGACCATGGGGAAGGATATTTTTTATTAAATCTTAATCAAGTGGGAATTATGGATTCACAATGTTTATTTTTAATGAAATATAATCTCAAATGAAGTTTCAGAAATGCGGCCTTCAAATATTAATGTTAATGAATAATGGTAAATAAAATATATAGTGTTTTGGATACATAGATTTATTTTTTTGATGGATTCATATAATTATTTTAAAAGGGTTCTCATGGTTAACTAATCTAATAACCATGCTGACTCATAATGGAGATTTGTTCTTTTAGTATAACTATTGTGTGTAAAATTTCATGGAACTAAAATAAAGATTGATCAGCACACCTGTGGTTACACTGTGCTAAAATTAATAAGGAATTGTGATATATAATTATTCAAAAAATAACCACTTGGATTCATTATCATTTATAATTTCAAAGCTATATCTCCCCCCTCACACAAATTGAAAATTACTTATATAATTTACAAGACTTTTTATTCGTACATAAAAGTGGTGATTTTTTATTATATAATTTGAATTAATTGTTTATATGGTGATTGGGTGATATATATATATATATATATATGTGTGTGTGTGTTTCTATGTTTAGGTAATAAAGAAATTATTAATTATATATTCTCACAAAAAAAGAGTAATATTATCAAACGAAGATGGTTGGAGTTGATTATTAATTATGAATTCTCCAGACAGTTCCACTATAAGGTAATAAACAAGGTAGTTGATTTTTTGTGTTAAATAAACTATGATTTTTTCCCTTGAAGGGGATTGAATTTAATCCACTACAGATTTATTTGAGGAATATAGATTCTGAAATTATGAAGAATGCGGATATATGTTTCCTTTTATAGTGTATTATTAAAATACCTTTTGATGTGATGATTAAGAAGCTATATAAGGAAAATACATGAAAACATAAGACATTATGGAATGTTCTTTAGATAATACAGGATTTTAAGGGAATTATAAGATTAAATAACTCTATAAATTTCATATCAACTATAAGGATGTTGACTTTAAAATTACATTATCTAGTTAATTAAAATAGAATACGCTTGTTACATTCTAAAAGATCATTTATGATTAGAGTTTCAGATAACTATGTCATAATTCATACATGAAAACCCACATGTATACAATGTGGATAATACATAAATATTACCCACAATATAAAGTATTTTAAATAATAAATGAATTCTATTAATGGAAATTAAAGAAAACATTCCACTTGGAATCTTCACTTCTCTTACACAATACAAAAAACCTGTCAAACAAATTTTACATCATGGAATGAGAAATTAATGAACATTATGGAATATAAAATCAAGTAATTAAAACCCTAGTCAATTAATACTTATAAATTAATTAAATCATTTCCACAAGATATACTTCCCAAAAATAATGATTCAAAAATTTACTTTGGGAAAACATTAGATTTCATTGGAACATAGTGAACATAAATAAAACCATATAGGTAACTTGGAAAATAACTTACATAATATTATAAACCTTGTAGCTAGCATCTGATTTATAAACCCACATAAATACCAAATAGTGAGACCCTCATGGATACTTTATAATGTATCCCTCATAACTACTTTATGGTGTAACCATCTCAATTGGACATGGTGTAACAATACGGTCATCCTGAAACATAAACATTCTCATTGAATTGGATGGAAATATAGGTCCCAACAATGATTTTAAAAAATTTCCAAGTACTATATAATTAGATTAAAATATATATACTTGCAACAAAAAAAATCACTTTTTATTTTCTAGAAAAACAAATTTAAAAGATGTTTCTAAATGAAAGACCCTCACCTCATGTAATTCATACATTGAAAATGTTATTTCCTCTAGTATAATGGTTTGAATTATGTTAATAATATATTATGGAATGATATTAATATTTATCTGAACATATATGATCTTTTAATAACAACTACCCACCCATTAATTCATTATGTTTTGTCATTTCCATTATTTCAGGTGTATTCCTTTCATGGATTCCATGGTTATATCATTTAGAATTTTCTTGTCTAAAGAAACTAGGTCTCCAAAACTAGAATTATAGAGTTTTAAAATATTTAAATATTACTAAAAGACACTATATATTTCTTTTTCTTATATGTGGAAGATTCATTAGATAAAACAGTAATCTGAATTATTTCATTTATTTTCACGGTTTTTAAGGTAATCATGAACTTATATCATCTCATCAATTATCATTTTAATAATTTTATTCTATAAAATTATACGTCATATAATATTCATGATAAATTATGATATTATAATAAATAATATTTTATGATGATCCTTGAATGTGGTAAAATAAAATGAAAACACATCATCCACGATGATTTTAAATCGACACATCACCAATGATGTTTTATTTTTTATATAATTAGTACAGAAGAGGGGAGGTATGATGATGATATTAACTTAAAACAACATAATTATGTTATATGTATGATGATGGAGTTATCATGTCACTATGAGTAAGAGAGATACAGATTTAATAATAAAATAATAGAAGTTGGAAAGGAAATAAAGGAAAATGAAGGTGATACCACCTCTTGAATTCTCATCCTTGAGAACCTCATTAAAGAATGTGTTTTCTCCATTCTGGTGAGAACAAAAGGTCATGGACATGGTAAAGAGACTTGGAAAGGGAATTTGGTATATATTAAACAAGATACAATTATTTGAGTTTTGAGGAGAATATGTTGTGAGGGGTGGTTTTTAGAGTGGAGGGGAGGAGTGTTTTTATTACATTATTCATTAGATTATTATGTAGGATAAAAACAATGAATTGATCAATAATTATCACTAAAAATGTTAAAATATAGATGTATTGTATGAGATTATGGGCTGAAATCCTTAAAACATCATATGTGACTAAATTATTAAAATATATTACTTATATAGTAATTTATCATTTTAAAATATTCTTAAAAATTGAAATATTTTAAAAAAATATCAATAATTCAACCTAAACATTTATTTATGAATAGAGTTACAAAAAGAACGCATTTTTTAAAAATAGTTCTCTAAATATGAGAAATATGTTTTTAATTAAAATCCTCATTTATTAACAAATACTAATTTTAAAAATATAACTGATTTTATAACACCTTGAAAAAACAATTAAGGTCTCATAAAATAATCTAATAACTATAGGAAAAAAATATTATATTATTAATATATTTTATAATGAGAAATTTTATTGTAAATAATTATATTAATTATAATATTTTAAATAATAATTTCCATGTCACAAAAATACATAACCATAATCAATCATTTTAAATGAAATATTTACATATTCCATGATATGAATATATAATATTTTCACTAATAAGTTAAAAAATTGTTATATATACTATCATGGGTGAGGATATATTTCTATTTATATAGAATCTTTATTTTTTTAAATATAACTTATTTCAATATACATTTATAATGAATTTGAGTGTTTAATTCCTGATTGAAAAAAGATATTTTATATGTACATTAGTTAATAAATTCTCCCCTCTCTATGGATGTTGCATCCTATAAATAATTATTTACATATTAAACATGTGAGGATTGCATTACTACATTACATTTCCAGATACTCATGATTCTTCATAGGCCATGTGGTTTCTCCACTACATCTAAACATGGTGAATTACCTGATTCAACAAAAATTTCTACAGATGATCAGAATTTTTAATAGGATTTTATTCAAAACAAATATTATTTTCCATATACACTACTTATGTTCTCAAAACATGATATGAATATGGAATATACATTCTAACCATTGAAACATGAATAATATTTTGTACCTGAGATATACTCATAGGAAATGCTACTCGATATGAAACTAGTCCATATTCTTTTAATATTTCCAAAATTACCAATGAACTATGGGAATAGCTTCCCATTCATACCAAAATTCATAATAATTTTCCATTAATAAATATTAAAAACATGATCACATATATTAAAATAGAATTTTTTCCATTTATTATCATTGTTTCCTTTCTACCTACTCTATGTTATCCTCATTGGATTTTGGATGACCTTCACATTCTCTTCAACCTCCTATACAAATTCTAGCCCCATAAAATTTCATTCCACGAATTCGTCCAAAAATTATGGAGTTTGACAATGGTTTTTATATAATTTATCTAATTTTTCCATTTTTATACTAGAATGAAATGTGTTAGAATAAAAAAATTCATCTAATGAACTATTTTGATCCAAACTTTCCTAGTAATATATTTAACAAACATGTATCATGTATTTGAATGTTTGAATTGTTTGCTCAGTGTGACCATAAGATTGGTTATGAATAAATTTACCAATATTTCATTTAGTATCCAATGAGTTATAA
Organism: Viscum album; assembly: GCA_963277665.1. Lineage (NCBI taxonomy): Eukaryota > Viridiplantae > Streptophyta > Magnoliopsida > Santalales > Viscaceae > Viscum > Viscum album. The sequence goes on along the minus strand of OY728127.1, from coordinate 418,689,523 downwards.
AGGCCTTTTAAAATGATAGAAGTAATCAAGTGATCACCTTCAAGAAAAAATGGAGAGAGAAACTCAATATAACATGAATATATCATTGAGGTACAATTGAGGTTGTTTAATCAAAGTATGTGTATCTCAAATAGGAATAAAATGATAATATTTTGTGAGATGGCCAATAATAACAGAAATCTCATTGTAAGCTCGATATGTATATAATTTTTCAACCATGATATCAAGGGATATATTTTCCCATTTTCACTCTGGTACTAGAAATTTATGAAGCATCCCCTTTAGTATTTTCCTATATTATTTACCCTAATTAAATGTTAATAATTTCAAGGTAAAATTACCAATATCTCTTTTCATTCCATCCCGCCAATAATACTCTTAATGGTATCTATATATATTAGTGCTATGAGGATGAACTAAAATTAAAGAACAATGAATATCACATAACAATTATTTCTTTTCACATGAATTCAAACAATTAATAATCACTTTCCAAATCTCAATACACTATCTTTGGAAACATTAAATTTTGAAAAATTTCATTATTTACAAATAATACCATTTATGTAACTCATGGTCATCCTTCTTCACTTTCTTAATTATTTCAGGAAGAGATAACTTTCCTAAATCCAAAAATAATAGAGGATTTTCCTATACTAACAACTTTCAGAAAAAAAAATTATCAAAACAATAACCAAGGGGTCATATTCTAGATGTAACATGGTTAATATAGCATTATGTTTTTGACTCATGGAATATTCCACATTTATTTCTATTCCACGGTTATAATATTTAATGAAATCATAATCCTTTATAAGTTCAATCAAAATTATTTGTTCTATATTCAATTCCATTTTATTGAATATATACTTAAATATTTTATGATCAGTATATATTTCAAATTTAGTTCAATAAAAATGATTCCTCTAAATAATAAAATTGATAATTAAATATTCTAATTCATCATCATCTGAGGAAAAATTTGATTCATAAGGTTTCTGTTTTCATGAAGCATAAGTAAATAGCTAATTATTCTACATCTGTACACAACCAAGTGCATTTAATGAAGAATCGCTATAAATGAAAAATTGATTATTTTTTGAAGTTAGGGCCAACACATTAGAATGAACCAATATCATCTTCAATTACTAAACACAAACTTAAAATTATTCTCTTAATGTTAATGAAAACCCATTTATTATTAACATTGTTATTAGTAGTATTAATTGTGAAATTTTTAACAAAAACTTATTAATATCATCTAAATCCATGAAAACTGTGAATCTTTATATCATTTTATAGGTCATGTATATTAATCAACAAATATTTTTGGAGGGATCAACTATAATACGGTTATTATTTGCAATTTTCCCAAGAAATTAAATATGTTTCAACCAGAAATCATATTTTCAAAATTTCCCTTGTAACATATTTATTGGAGAGTTTTTAGGAAAATCATTTTATTTTTTCATAATTTTCATTACTTTTTGGAAATACCATAATATAACCAATATAAATAATAAAAATATTATTTTATTTTAATCTAGGTTTTTATTCATATGTTCTATAATATAGAATGTAAATTTTTTAATATAAAGGGAATAATAAATAAATACTAATTCCCATATCTATTTTATAATGATGTTTTTATAATTTCATCCTCTATCACCATTTGATGATGTTACAAAGATATCACTTCAATTATGTAAAAATATTATCCTCCCTAGATCTGTTCAAACAAGTGATCAATATGTGGAAATTGATACTTATTAATAAAATTAATGTTATTCAATGCTCTATAATTAATGAAAAATTTCAGGGAACCAACATTCCATTATATGAACAAATAAAAGCAACCCATGCTGATGTTCTAGGATTAAGGAAAACATTATCAAGAATGTCATGTTACTTATTCATCGATTTTAGAAGTTATATTGGATCAATTTATTATGGAGTTTTTGAAGTTGTTTTATTATTAGGTTATATTTAAATAGTAAATTCAACCTCTATATTTTGAATCACATGGTGAAACTCCCCAAAAAAAACATCCATGTGTTCATTTCCAAATGTATCATTATTAATCTAAATATTTTCCTTATTTTCAACAATATATATAAGATAATTTATTACCATCATTAGATGTTTCTGTGCCTTTTTATATGTTATTAGTGGCAAGTGTAAACTATTTTATACAATCCAAAAATCATTCTGAAAAAAATCCTTAGCTCCACAACCAATATAATCATGATAAAGAGATAGCCATTAAATAACCAAAATAATATAAAATTGTAACAAGGTAGAAAAAAAGGATTTCATGTAGTATCATTCAATATAAAAGAAAAGGAAGAATCATATAATTTCTTTTTTCTATAATATTTCCCCTATTGTTTTAACCATAATATGTGGCTTAATTTCATGAATTAAATTTTCAAATTCAACTTAAAATTTCTCAGAAATATAGGAAATCATAGACACCATATATAAAACCAAAAAAAATTAGTAATCAAACAATGTACCTAATATCACATCACTAGATACTCTTACATCTACTGACATATTCATAAATGATTTCAATTCACCTTTTTCCAATAATCTAGATTCTTTCCATCATTGAGATATTTCATTACAAATGTATTTTCATAATTCACCCTCTCACCTAATTTAAAGAACATTATTGTTTCCTTATAAGGATTAAACATACCTTCACCATGTTTTTACCATTGAAATATTTGGGCACATTTACAAACGTAGCACAATATAATAAGTTCTTGTATTTTTTACAGTGTTCTCAATGGTTCATTTTACCAAAATGTTAAAAAAATAAAAACTATCAAATTTCATTGGTTGATTATTACCAATTTCACCCCATTTAGACATTTTCTTCTTCTTGTTATCAAGGAACACATAACAATTATAAAACACCATTTATACCGAGTCAATATATCGAACATGTTTCTTATAACTTTTGAATTTACCATAGGCCAATTCCATTGGAAATCATATATTCAATCCTGAGTAAGAATAATTGATTTTCCTATCATGATATCTAATAATATTTTGATCATGTATCTCCCATCGAGTGAAATTTCATTCATACCCACCCACTAAATCTTCATCCATTTGTTTCAATTCTAAGAATTGATTTTCTAAAAAATGTAAACCAAAATTATAAAATTAGTTATCAAGGAGTAGATTTAGAAATTCATCACATTCCATAAAATCAATCTCCTCACTATTGTAGTAATTTATGACCATTGGCCCCCACTGGTTGGCATCAAATTCAGAAATATAAATATAAATACTAACCTTTTGGTTATCATAACTCCCAATGACAGAAAATATCATTTTTCAGGCTTTAATCCAGCATTTATCTGTCACTGGGTCAAAAGATCCCCTGAACAAAGGATAGTTTTTCCTAATGAAATGTTCTGATATCTTCATGATACTTTTTCATATATATTATTATTTTATTTCATAGGCACTTCATCAAATATTAGCCTTTTTCATCTGATCAGTTACCATCACAAACTGCTCGGTTCTAATTCCTTCCATTATAGGTTACATATTTGGAATGATATCATCCTCTCTCTACCTTGAAACTTCAGATTCCCAACTTATTCTATGTAAAACCATTATGAACATACATATAATATATGAATAAACATGGTAATATTCAAATAAATTTTCATTTCAATACAAATGTAATGTTAAAATCATATTAAGTATTATATTAATATCATTATAACCCCTAAGGTTATCCAAACTATTCTCTAATACTTACTACAATAAATTATCCTCCAACATTACTTAATATAGTTAAATCAATTATAAAACACAAAATACATTCCAAAATATCATTTTAGTTTTTAATTTTTGACAATTAGGCCCTAATTCATATAGAAAATCCCGCAACAATATAAATTGGATACTACCAAAATAGTGTCTATAATTAAATTGTTTTAAATAAGCAAATATTTTTTATCAAGAAAATTCTACACAATAATCATACTGGATTACTATTTTCTCTTAAAAACCCCCTTAAAACCTGTGAAAAACATTTTTGAACATGGGAGGAGTGAAAAAAATATCAGTAAGTAACCAAAAATATTGAAAAAACATTATTCCATGAATACATATAATTGTATCAATGTTTGTTTATATGATCTACTTATCACTCTTAAAGTATCAAATACATAAATTGCTAAAACCTGATATTTCGAAAAAAACAACAAAAACATTAAAAATCCATATCGGTAATGCAGGGAAATAATTAAAAAATAATGAAACCCAGTGGATTCTGTATGATTTTTAACCCTAATTTATACATTATAGTGTAACCTTCACGTCCACCATACAATGAATCCCCAATAGTAATGTTATAGTGTAACCATCACAGTTACAATTTTAGTAACCATATGACTGACCTAATAAATAGACATACCGAATTCAATGGAGGGATATATTGTTCCCAACCATAATTATAATAAAATTCTAATAACTAAAACATATTCATAAAAAAAACATTCCTCAAAAAAACTTTCCTTTTGATATTTTTAAATATAGATATTTAAATGTTTTTTAAAGAGAATACTCTTATATTAGGTTCATATTAAATAAAATGTGTTAAAACCTCTTGTTTAAAGATTTAAAGAGTTTGATTAAAAATTAAAAAACCATATTCATATACATAATTCTCTATGTGAATTTTTATAACAAACGGTAACTTATTTATTCATAACATTTTATTATTTTTATTGTTTCGGGTGTGTTATTTTTATGGTTTCCATGGTTGGTTCATTTAGAATTTTTTATCAAAAGTAACTAAGGGCCATAAGTGGAGTAAAATGGTAACAAATTATTTCAAGAAAAAAATAATAACATTAATATATACTTTTTTGATGTGATTATGATTAATTTAATAAGAAATAAATGAATATGATTTAATTTATCTTGTTAGTTTTTAGATCATCATGAATATATATAATTTAATTTGATATCATGTATTTAAATTTTATTAATTAAATTATATAATTTTTATTTTGAAATAATATGATTTAAAAATAAGGATGGTTTTTTTATCCTACCTTGAATGAAGTAAAAGAAAATAAAAAACACACCATTCATTATAATATTAAATTAATACCTCATGAATGGTGTTTTAAATTTATTAGAATTAGACTAAATGAGGAATGGTATGATCAGAATATTATATTAATAAAATATCATTATATTATATTTTCATTACTAGATTTATCATGTAATTTGGATTAATGGAGATGAGAAGACAATAAGAAATGAAAATCAAATGAAAACTCATTATTAAAATATCATAATATTCTATTTCTTGTAACATGTTTACACTCATAATAATGGATGTTAGGAAGATTTCATAAACTAGTACATGGAGTTTATATTTCATTTTGTTAATGTACATTACACACTATATAATTATATTTTTAATTAGTGGTGATAGGTTTTTCATATAATTTGGGATTAATGTATTAAATGAATGGATAAGGTATTATACACTATGTAATAGTCATTATTAAATCCTTTTAAGGAACTTCACTAATGATGTTTTTTTTCATTCGGCTATAGGTCTCCATCCTCATGACCATGGATCCCTCCTAGGTGATTTTAGTGAAATAATATCCATAGGAATAAATTATTTTAATTACTGATCATCATTGAATTTGTAGTGAATTTTTGCAGGTGTAATTTTTTTTTATTCCAATGATCAGGTTGTAACCATGAGGTTTTTTATATCATCTATTGATCTATAGTAAAAATATTTTTGATCACTTGTAAATATTTTCTATGGCCTTACTCTATTTGATAACCCTTGTGATGGTTTTTTTAGAATGTGAGTTTACTTGATGAATGTTATTATTGTCCTCTATATATGTTTTTTTATTATTGAGACGATTTTGAGACGTAAGGATTTAATATTGAAAATCAGTTATTATATTTTCATTATCACTATTGGTGGATCTCATTGTGGGTGTGTGCATCCTAAAATTGAGGACTGCTGTTTTTATATAGATTATAAGATAACCTATTTTATCATGTTTTTTTATAAAATAAAAATTATTTTTTAGATTTAATTGTTTGGGTTGAGATGTGCTTATAAAAGAATATGTCCAATACTTTTATTGGTAAAAGAAATGTTTTTTAAATCATTTATATAGAGATTTAATAATTATTTGTTATTTAATGGTTCTGATTAAATGGATTAGAAATAAAACTACATGGGAATCCTTCGGGACAAATGTGGAATCATTACCTTAGATCCACCATCCATGTATTATTTGGTGTTTTAGTAATTTGGTGTTTCTTTATATCCCATTCCCATTATTCCCACACATGGGGATCAAGAACTCCCTTCGAGTACGTGGAAATTCATGTCTGGAACCATTTCAAGATGGTATCCTTTATGGGTCCATCACAACAGACCTTCCATTATGTGAATATTTTTTATTTTTAATATTTATATCATGGGAATAGTGTTTATTTATGTTAGGATTATCTTCGGTAGCTTCATTTGGTATCAAAGAAGTGTTTATTTATATAACTAGATTACATTATAAAAAATTAGGGTAGACTCTAGTGATATTTTTATGAAACCATAATGATATTTTTGGTAATATTTGAATGATATAGTCATCATTGAAATAAATCAATGTATCGATATTATATGAAGATGTGGTTTTTTATGAGTACATGTTGTGGAAATGAAAATGAAAATATTTAGACATGTAACTGATTACAATAATTTTGGGTCATAATTATTTGGAGTTTATTTTTATATAGGTTTTACAGTCCTAGTGTACATGAATTTTTTAATCACATTATCAGTTCAAATTATTATTTTGGATTTGAATATCTTTATATAGTTTAGTTAGAATCATAATCAAGGTTAATCTATATTGAAAAATTTATAATAATCAGATATCATATGTATGTTATTTATTAAACCCTTATTATTCGTTAAATGATTAATGTTGTATATATTAATTTAATTATGGATACACATTCGTGAATCTAATGAAATTGTGGAAATTGATGGAACCTGGAAGAATCTATTGAACAAAGAGTTTAATGGAAAATGTTGTGATTTCAATAAGAGAAGTCTTAATGAAAATGTTGCTTGAATTTGATATGTAATTTTAATTTTAACCAAAATAACTAATGTTTTAGAAAAAACTCAGGTATTATTGAGGTTCCAAAAAAACAATTTTTTTAGAAAATCGTTATCAAGTCATTGATGAGAAAATAACCCACCCTCGTTTAATGGGACTTCTAACATGTTTTTTCCCAGATATGGGTCATTGAAATGGAAAATATATTTTTTTTTCTCAAGTTCTTAAACCACTATACATTTTTTAACATCACAACATTTATATGTTGATACTTACCAATGGTGGAGTCTAATTAATAATAGTATTGAAAAATTTGAACACATAATTTATAGAAAATGAATAGTTAAATAATATATTTTTGACAATGAATATTTCAAGAACAATTATTACAACAATGGTGATGGAGTTAATGGAATTAATGAAAATGGTAATTATTATCTTAGATTATATAAGGAATATTTTAAGATCCTTTCTAGGTATTCTGTAAGTTTTATCTCTGATTACTATAGTAAAACAGATCCCTTCTATACAAGATTAATGCTTATTTCATAAATAAAGTTATGCGTAATAGTATTTTAAATGAAAAATTAGTATATTTTAAAGATCCCGTTGGTAGGAAATGTGGGAACACTAAAAAATTGTGAAGAAAAAAACATCAAATCACATAAGATAATAGAAAACCATTCTGACAAAATTTACTATTAATCGACTTCTTCACATTATGTACGAATAGTTCCATTGACGATGAAATTGAATCTGAGTAATCCATAATGCGATCCCCAAAATAATAAGATACATTTTCCAAATATTTAATATTCTAACGAAAAAATGAGTTTTTTAGTCATTGAATCTGTCTTTCAGAAACTGGCCAATTAAATTATACAATAATATTCTAATTCATTGAGGTCTACCTAAATCACTCTTTCAAACATTTTATTAACATCCAATTGTGATACATTTATTGACAAATCCTACCATATATCTCTTTGGTATAATTAAAATATTTCAATTAAATTTGATTTATCACATTCCTCATCTCCTGCTTCCAACAACAGACATTCTATAAGCTCGAGATCTCATTCATGCTCTTAGTTGAACATAATATGATATTTTCTCACAATCTTATCATGATACACAACCATTGATACATATTTAAACTAATCAGAGTCTTATTTAATGTCAACATGTGATTCCTTATTTCAGGAAACTTTATCACAATGGGAATTGTTTCATGTAATATTCTCAAAATCATCCACTAATATGGAATCAAGTTGAATCATTGCCACTATTACCAATAACTAACTATAAATTGACGTAATACCATTGACCATTCCATAGGATCATGTGGCCACTTGTTTTTAATTTTTTAATAATACATTCACATCATATTTCTATTACCTTTGTTGGCTAGATTATTCTCGGAGTCATAATTTATTTTCATCTTTTTTCCCATTCAAAATCAACTCATCACCTCCAGCTGTTTATTTTTATCATAGTCTGGTGAAGATTGAGATTTAGACTCTATATCACCATTCTAATGTTATTAATATTATATATCATTAATCAATTAAACTTTCAACTTATTTAATTACCATTTTGGTATAATTTTTTGACTACCCATCATGATTAGTGTTTCTAATTATGTTATTATACAAAATTATTATGATATTTTTTTGAATGATTGACGATGGGGGATCCTATGTATTTAATCCATTCCTATTAAACCTATCACCACACAATTATTGGACAATATTCATTGTTTGGAAAAGGCAAATCTCATATACCCAACTTTATCATTTCCCTGTCATCTCCAATCCTCATTGTGTTTTCTATCTAGATGTACGCTCCATGGCCGTAGTTGAATATTCCATAAATAAAAATGATATTTTCACAAGGGAATTATATTTTTCTCATAAATCCAACAGATGATTGAGATTATTGAGATACTTCTTTAACAAATTTATATTTAAACACCTAAATATTTAACGACTCCTTACTATTGTCAGAAACTATCATGTATTCATTATCAATGTCATGATAGGTGAAAATCACCCACATAAAGAAGTCTTATATTTAATTTTCATAATAAAACCATATAACCTCACCGTAAAAAAATTCCTCCAATATCATCGTGATAAAATTGGATTTATGATAAAAATTTTAGTGGGAATAGACATGTTGATTATAAGATGAATAGAAACCAATAGTATAATTAAATCCAACCATCTTTTAAAAGTAATATATTTTATTAAGTTTAGTTATTATTAATTCCACAAATATTTTTGAGATTTCATCAAAAAAGAAAATATGTGGTGATATACGTCAACTAAGATACCATGTAATTCTATGATATCACTATATATGAACAAAAATTATTTCTAATAATATTGTGTAGATTTGGATTCTAAAATTGATTGGGTATTATAATAAATGAAATCCAGAATATATTAGTTGGGTTATAATGTCTCATGATAAACCGACTTTAAAAATGAAATATATAAACCAAATACCAATTAAAAACATATGAATATCAATTACATGTAACAATAAAATAATACTCAATTTAAAAACTAATAAGAATGTTTTAGTGGTTATGAAAACAAAAAACCACCAGATCAAAAAGGTCAAATATTCGAAAAGTATCATGTCAAATTAATAATCCATTGGTTGATGTTTTCCATATTGACCTAATGGGGACTAATCCAAAATAATTAAGGCCTCAATGATCTCCAACACCTGATCATATGATTTCGTATTGAATTGACTTGTGAAAACACTATAGGATAAACATTGATTCCAGTAAATTGGGAGAGATAGTCAATGTTTTAATGGGATAAATTGGGTCATGGATTGAATACATAATATGCGAAATCTACCCCATATATTGGATCTAGTGTATAGTTTATTAAAATGTAATATAATTTAAGTAATAGCACCTCAATTGATGTAATATTTTAGTAGTCTCATAAATCGTGATATAAAAAACATACCCATATTACATTTGGAATCAATAATTACATCGTAATGTTTTAGAATAATCATTATTTTTTTCTAGAATATACATTTATATCAAACATAATACACATCATGGATTAATGAGAAAGGAAAAATATAAGTGTATAATAATATGATTCATAATTGATAAGCACATTAGAAGATATAATGAATTAATCACCATAATCTACATTTAATGGTAATTAAATATACATATATTCAATTTAAGCACTGTAGCTATAATGATAATATAAGGAATAATAAAAATGGTAAGGTAACTAACTGAACTCAGAAGGAATTTTAGAAACATAAATATCATGAAAAGATATGGAATGATTAATATATAAATGCAAACAAAAAAACACACCCCATTTAAATAATAGTATAAGGAATAATCAATATGTCATGGTTAAATGAATATATATTTCTTTTAATAAATAAATAGAAAACGAAATGCATCTAGAGATAATATATTTCTTAAAATATCTTGTATCATAATAACAAAATTACTAATGATGGAAATTATTAATAATTTATTTCAGGATCTCCTATTTCATGATTATTACACATAATATTTTGTGAATATTTTTTCCAAATTATTTTGATAGTTTTTAAAATTTTCATTACATGAAACACTAAATATATTTTTATTATATTATGAACTAAATTTAAATTGGTTAATAAGAAACACCAATTAAATCATAAACTATAAATAACACTTATATTGTCTTTATATTTATAAAATACTATATTTCTCATGTATTACCCTCAATGGTGAGTCCCTTTCATAACTTGTGTTGAACGAAAGGAAACGTTTTTATAGAACTACAATATATAATTAATAGGATTATTAGAAAATTATTATAGATACAACCTAGACATTGGAGTATAAGTTATAAATAAGACTATCCAAATTATTAAAATATGATTTTGAAATTTATATAAAATTAATCCTTTTGTTATCAATTACAGAAATAGAATGTAAGAACTATTTTAAATAATTGATATTACTTTTACAAATAAACAATGTTTCTATATAAAAACCTAATATTATCTCAATAAATTAAATAACCAACTTTTGATTAATTTTTTCAATAAAATGTATATATTATAAATTAAACCAACATATTTTACAAGAAACTATTTTATTTTATAAGTAATATATATGAATAAATACAATATTTTTAATAAATAGTATTATTTTTCTAAAGGGTAATTTAATTTGATTTTAACTGAGAATAGAATAATAAAAATATATATGTAAATTTTAAAATTTGTATATGTAAATACGAACAAAATTTTGGAAATAGGAACATTAAAATTTGTTTTGATTGATTTTTTTTATTTTTCAATGATGTTTTCTTGTGATAAATAATGAAAAATAATGTATTTTAATTCAATATTCTTTTTCATCGAATTAATTTTTAATGATAATGATTTATTTTTTTAGTTTAAACTTAAATTAATTAAATTTTATTTAATTTATTAAAATTTATTTCATTTGAATAAATTTAATATTAAAATTGGATATAAAATCTTACAATATATTTGATCATTTTTAACTTAAAACCTTCCATTGCCATCTCGTACATGATAATAAATTTAATAGAATATATTCTAATAATATTGTTTAAATAATTCATAATGGAATCAATAGTGATATAAATTACAAAATTCTAATATGTTCAACATACTTTTTGATCTAAATGACTATAAAATGTGATTAAAATTAATTATAACTACTAAGGGAAAACATATCATAATAAAGGTATAAATCATAAGATTAATGGATGAAATTATAATGAAATGTGTCTAAAATACATATTATAGCCATTTTTAGACCCTATAATCTATCATATCTAACTTTATCTACTATTGGAGCATTATTTACTATAAAAAATGTAGGTGAAATTCCACTTAAAAAAATTATAAGAATACAACTCTTCCCCACTATAACAAGTCACTAAATCCTTCGCATTCTTTACACTATTAATCCCATTTCGATCACCAAGACTCTTCTGAAAATAAACTCCCAAAATAAATCCATTTATTTTCTAATTCATTATTTGGTCATAATTACATCCATGGAATCCCTTGGTTTAAAATGATAAGATGTTACCCAAAGAAGAGGTAACACCCTTCATAATGATCATTTTTTTAAATTTGATTATCCACCCCCTCAAATATTATTATTTTATTCTTAAATAATATGAAATATATAATCAATATACTGATATTGTTTCTATTATTTTAATATATAATTTCAGAAACTTCTATATAAGGGGTTTGTAACAGACTGTTCTCATGTGTGATGAACTACCACCTCATGAAACAATGTTCTTTCATTTTTCCATTTAACACCTCGGGTGATTGGGAATTGTGAAATAAATTATTTAATTATATTATATATATGATATAAATGATATATATAGTATATTTTGAATTATTTAATTGTAATATATCATATACTTTCATGATTTTATTTTTCAAAAAATATGATATTTTTTTTTGGGAACTGTGGACTACAACCTTCTCAAAGAAATATGATTCCTTCACACTCTTCATGGAATTTATAGAGGGTGAGTGAAATAAATTTATATGATATATATGATATAATAATTATTATTTTGATATATTATGTGAGTATATATATATATATATCAATTACTTACTTTTTTTCAATTTGAAAAAAATGGAAGTATCGTTCATTCATACGTGCAACCTGCAGTCTCCATGAATGATGTACACTATTTTATATGTCAAAATTATAAAAAAATTGATACAAATAGACTGAATATATATTATATTATTATCATTTCTTATATTCAGTAAATAATTAAATCATGATATAAGTAATAGTATTACGAATGAAAAGTTGAATCATATTCGAAAAAAACATAGATATTACTTGAAAGGTAAAATTCACAAGGAATTATCAATAAACGGGACATATAATTTCATAATAAAATATTATATGGTTCTTAATATATGAATACATATTTGGTATATTTATAAAAATATTATATTTATTATACAATAAATGTGAATTGGTCTCAAAAAATTAAAGACAAAAGTTTAGCATTCTCACGTTTCACGTTTATTTTCCCTGAGACACAAGCTATGTTGACATATTATTTCATATATGAAGTGTATGTATTAAAAATGGATTTATATAATGATTCGTATACTTAAATATTATTTTATTAACATATCCTTTTCAATATATTTCTTTTATTGTATTATGTTTCAAAATTTAACAAATTGATACTATGATTTTTTCACAATTTTCGTTTTGTGATACACATGACTTTTTATGCAACAATAATATTATACGTGGTGTATGAAAATATATATATCATGATATATAATGAATATAATTATTTAATTGATATTTTAAGCTATTTTTTTCATTTTCATACATGGGGATACAATTTAATGTTACTATGCTGTAAAATGTTAATGCTATAATATTAGTGTTTATAAAAATTATTTAAAAATATGATTCCATTGATGAAATATTATTTTCCACCTCTCAAGAACAATCATGATATTTATTATCATCTTGTTAGTCATGAATTATTTATTTATTACTAAAATTTTTACACTCTTTGGTACATAATATAATTATTTAATTGATTATAATAAAATCTATTCTCATTTCACATTTCATTTAGAAATCAAGTAATATGAAAAACCATGTTTTAAAAAATGTTCTAAAAAGGATCAATAATGATAATTTTAAAATAAAAATGTATCTAAAAAAGGTATTATAATTTTAAAATAATTATTTATATTTTTTCAAATTTATTTTCAAATAAAAAGGATCTTGAAAATATTTTATATTTATGAAAGTGTTTTAAATGTATTCATTATTTCATTATATTAATAGAATGAAAACAGTTTTCAGAATATTTTCATGACTATATTATAATTATATATATATATATATATATTCAATTTTTTTAATAATTCATATATATTTTTTGAAGGAAAATGTTTTAAAAAATATTATTAAGCTTCTTTCATATTTTCAAAAAAAAATTTCAAATTACCATCAAGATTTGTTTATATGTCCTCAAGAAAAGGGTTCCAAAATTTCTTCAATCCTCATTTATATTTTTTCTATAAAAATATATTCAAAATATTTTCATAATTACATTATAATATTTCAATGAAAAATGTTTTAAAAATGATTTAAATATTTATTTCTATGTTTTAAAGGGAAAATTTGGTAAAAGTATTTTCTATATTCCATTATACGTTTTCAAGGTTATTTTCAAAGAAAATGGTTTTCAAATTTTTTTCTATTATACAATAAATATTTCAATGAAGAACGTACATTTTTATTCAATATGTAATTTAAAAAAAATTCATAAATTTTTTTCCATCTTAGTCGATATCTATTAACATTACACATGTCATATTAGGGATATGATCTTAGGATTCCATTCATATTAATTCAATGAATTGATTATGTTTTAATGGAATATTATTGATGAAACCATTCTATCATTAACAAGTTGTATGTTTATGAAATATTCTTTCATTCCATGGGTTATGCATTGATGAAATGATTACTAATATTGCCTCTTTTCCATAGGATATGATATGATTACATGTTTATGATACCTATTTCATTTAATTGGTAATGATATGGATAATGTTTCTTCCTTCATGGAAGTCATATTTATTAAATAATTATGAGAATAGTGGGAGATATATCTCCATCCATTGTAATGTGTAATGTTTTGTATCTCATTTGATATATAAGGATGGAGTGGGGAGTAAAGATGGTTTAATAATGACATTGTCTGCTAAGACAGTCAAGGGTGTGAACAATGAAATCCAAGATGGTATTGTGAATAATCCTTGACAACAAATATAGTGATTGGAGTAAACCATGAAAACCAATATTGTATGGGAAGTGAACCCCTACTACTAATATGGCCTTGGTAGCAATTCCTTTAATACTATAGAAATCATATTATATTTTTATATGTCTTCCAAAATTCAATGTCTTATTCCTATGTTATTATTTCCAGGTTTATGATCCTAAATATCGTAATATTAATGTCTTCAAAATGGAAAATATTTCTTACTTGAGAGATTTTTATGATCTTTTATATGAAATGCATGATCATCAAATGTTATTATCATGACCACATGCCCTACTAATATGTCCATGGAATCAATTCCTTGACTAATATGGAAATAATTTTGTAAACTTAGGTGTCCTACATAGTTTCATGGCTTATCCATATGTTATTATTTGTTTTATTATGATATTGATTCCATTATTATTCTTATATTATGAACTGAAAATAATTATGGAATGAAACATATATATGATCCTACATACAAAGGGTTTGATCATAAAATTTTATTCTCCTATTTCCATACTCATATTCCCATGTTATGATCATGTAACACCTTCATTTACTATAATTGATCATATGTGCTCACTCCATTCATATGTTTCCTTTCTCGAAGTTATAAATTAAATATTTAAGTAGATGCAATAAATGTGAATATCATAGTTGGAATCATTAAATATATTTCACTAAGTTAGAATATTTTTTTTCAATATCACATCGACACTAAACATTAATAGTAATTGGCTATTTATGTTTATATTTTAAAATATATTCATATAAAATTATTTAATATATATGTATCTTAATCTATCGATGAAATAATGATACCACTACAATAAATATATTTCAAGACATTTTTTACATAATATGTTGAATCCATTTATTTATATCTTATTTATTCGTATCAAGAGGTATACCATTTCATGGAGGGAATATATATTGTTTCCCCCATATATCACTTTAGTTTGAATCTTTTTCACATATATGAAATAAATTATTAAATTATTTAATGACTATGCATTGTTGAAAAATAATGTAATTGATTAATAAAAATAAATTTATCAATATTTCTTAATATTAATAATAACTTCAAATATAGAACACAATATGTAGATATGATATATTGTTTTATAAATAACAATTTCAAAGATAAATTATATTAATATTAATAGGAAATTTAATTTCCAATGATCACATAAAAATGAATAATTTTAGTGTGTGTTAATGACTATAAAAATAAAATATGGAATTTATTTTTCATATAATCGTTGGTTAAAAAATTAATAACCCATTTAGATGGTGGAAAATGATAGAATATATAAAATATTTTCCTAGTTGAATATAATTAAAAATAAATCATTTTATTTTTGTATGTTAATATAATAAAATGAAATTTATAATTACCTTGAGGAAAATATATTTTTCCTCGTTAATATCAATTTTAATAGAATAAAACATTTCTAAAAATTCTTTCATTGAAAATATATTTTAGTAACTATGAATTTCCAGAAAATTAGGGAAAATGTTTCATTATAAATAATATTATAAACTAAAATGGAAATTTAAAATAATTGATAGTCAAGATGGATGTTAATTCTATACATGTCATACAAATTAATTGAACATTAATTTTTCAATTTCCTATTTTTTATAAAGGTGACTAATTTATTAAAATGTATTAATATTCCATTTAATAATTTTTTTTAAAATTTATTAATGTTTAAAAATATCATTAAAATTAATTTAAATGAGGTTGCACTTTTTTAACCTATTTTAAATGGAAAACTGATTTACCACCTAAGAGATAAATGGTGATATAACATTTAAAAATAATTTCTCAATTATATTAAATAAAAAAGAGTAGATAAATTATTCTATTACAAGGAAATTTCAACAATAATAATATAATGATAAATTAAATGGGATTTTCATTTAATAAAAAAATAATTTCCTTCAACTAAAATTCATGAATAGATTTTCTCGATGAGAATGAGACTATAAAATAACTTATTAAAATTATCATTATGTTTATGTGGTTATTTCTCTATGAATAATTTTTTTGTATAAAAAAAAATTTCCACATAAAAAATAATAATATCACATATGATATAAACAATTACTAACACACACACTCATATAATAGTAAAAATAATTAATATGTAATATAACTCAGTGAAAATAAATTGACATTTGAAATTCATTATAACATGGTAACTCTTAAGTAAAATCCCCTTGGATGAAATAATTAAATTTAAAACATAAAATATTATTATGTATTAATGTATCATTATATAACATGAATATGGTTTATTGAATACAGAAAAATTAAAAAATGGTATATGATATTATAATAATAATAAACAAAGAAAATTGAGATGATGTCACTTACATCATGATTTCATTTTGTTTCATGATATTTAAAAAACTATATTGTGGTTTAAAAATTTTAATTAACTTATATAAGAACCATTTTAATTTTTATAATCAGATATATTATCCTTTTGAAATATCCAATCGCCCGTTTAATTATAGTATATACTTATATAGATTTTTTCATGTGTAAATTACATTGTGTTTACATTCTTGATTTTTTTATGAAACAACTTGTCCGTGCACATTATATCTAGTATAATCATCTATAGAATAATAATTATTAAAAAACTAAAAAATTTATACATAAATTATACTTTTAAACCCAATCATGATGGATTGATTTGAATAAGAATAATGTTATGAGCACTGAGATAGTAGGTCGTATATATGCTTGAGAAATGTTTCTATTTTACAACGATCAATATAGAAGGGTTGAAATTAATATTTTATACATATATATTGTTCATTATATCAAATATACAATATTATTTTGTTAAATATACTAATAAATATCATACATGTGGTGTGGGGAAGATACAAGAGTCACATCATTTCGTGAAGGTGGTATTCCACATGTACGCGAATGATGTTATCATTTTTCATTCTGTTAAATTTTAGAAGGAAAATTGAATATACTCTTTTCATATAAAGATAAATATTTCATTAATATAATAATTATTTCTTGTTTATAATATATAATAAATATTTTTTTTTATCACTTTCCATGTAAAGATTTAGTGAAAGATGAATGACATCGATTTGTTCGGTGGAGTTAAGCCATACACACATACAATGTAATAATATCACATATATAATATAATGTAATAAATTAATATATTATATAATGATTTTATATGTTAAAATTTGTTTTAAATACAAAATATTTAATTCATATGAGTAATAATTCTCATCTGGGAGAAGTAGAAATGGTGAATGAATGGCATTTTTTCGCGAGGTTGTAGTTTATTATATACATGATGATGATTTAATGACCAATTATAGTGATACAGTAGAGTTTTTTTTAGTAATTTCATTATATTATAAATATATTAATATATTTTATAATCCATTTTTATTATATCATCATTATGTGTTAATAACTAAATGAGGTTTAGGAAAAAAATAGAAGAAAGGTCATATAAAATTGATACCTCTTCTTTGGGTATCATAATTATCTTTCAAATTAAATATTTCACGAGAATGATTTTTACAAAAAAATGGATTATAAGATCATAGGGAGATATTTATGATGTTATGTTATCAGGTATTTTTGATCTGAAAGGTTTTTCTTATGTGAAAAAGAGAGGACTGGGAGTGGTTTTTTTATAAGTGTGGCAAGTGAAACATTTGATTATTTTAAAATAGGTTATCACACTGAAATTTGTATCTTATCACAAGCCATAAAATTGTCCATTCTATATAATATAGGATATATTTATTAAACAATTCCATTCAATAATTTTTGTATTTTTTTCTATTTTTAAATTCTAATATTATTTTCTTAACCAATCATCTGAAAAGACCTGGAATTCCTGTGGAATTTTTTTAAATACATGGGAATTTTACTAGTCTGTTGTTTCTGACGGCGCTTGCTTCCGAGGTCTGGTGTGCCCAGATTCAATTTTTAAAGTTTTATTCAGGTATGTTTAGTAAACGTACGAGCAAGATTTTGTAACATATGAACCGATGCTCGGAATTGAAATCTAAGGGCACCATTGAACACTCATCATTGTTGATTGCTTAGGGAGACCATCACCACTATTGTGTTTTATCAATTTTGGAAGATAGAATATGGGGTTTATAACTTTATTAAATAAAAATATTTTGACAGCCATATTTTTATTTAGTGGTAGTTAGAACCTCCAAAGGGAAGTTAGTGGTGGGAGCCACCACACCATAACCTCCCATGTGATGTTAAGGTGGTGGGGCCCAGCCGAATTCAACAACCCATGGGAGAATAAATAAGGTGGGGACCACACGGGGCCTAACCCCCTAATAATGGTAGGAGAGGAAAACATCCCCAACTCCCCTCATTAATGAGGGGGAGCCCTCTTGATTTCCTCAACTTCCCATTAAAAGGGCAGAAACTCCCTGACCACTTTCCATTACCATAAGTTGCCAAACCCCGCCTAATTAATTGTTGCGCCAACTCTTGTTTTTTATTAAGGAAGCCTCTCAGTATCCTCTTAATTTTAATATGTCACCTATCATGTTTTAATTAGTGGTGCGGGATATTAATTATTCTTTTTGAATTACATTCCAACGTAATATTAGACAAACCCACCTATTATTTTCATTGGCATAATTCACTTTTTGGTAGTGGATTTGAGAGAAAAGATAGAGAGAAAAAACTCCCAATGAAGAACGTGAAGAATGACGATGACGTTTTCCTCCTTAGACTTCCTCACTCAGATCCTACCGATGTGGAACATGTTCCCTCCTCATCGACGTCATCAAACTGATGCACGAGCCTGGATCAGATGTGTTTGGCGGACACAATGAACGATAGAACTCATTATCTCCTTCTATTGTGCCGTCATCGAACATCGAACGACGCCCAACAATTAAAAGGTCGGCAGTTTATTTTTCGTGCTGATATTGTACTCTATTTCTTAGCTTCATCAGTGGATATAATGGGATTGATGATGACATTTTTAATGGACAACTTCAATGTATGTTGAGCCAATTGATATCCTCCTAAACGCGGAGGGTTCGGGCCAACCTCAAACTGCCCGACACCCTCGACCGATTTTATTTGAGATGTTCTTTGAAGCGGCAACACGACATGGAAGAGAGGAGACATTGACGAAGATGGAGAAAAAAGGCTGTCATGCCCCTGTGGCACCCCAAGCGCTACCCACGCCATGTCCTGCACCCCACGTGTTGCCCACGCCACGCTGACACACTCCCTGCGCCCCGCCGGCACCCTGCCCGTGGCCCCAGTGGCTTGCCCGGCTCATGCCGGCACCCTACCCAGTGCCCTACCTGGAGCCCACGCGGCCCCCCTACCACCCGGCCCGGGGCCCTGCCTGGCTCCCTCACGATCACCTGTCGTGCATCTCGGCGCACTGCCTGGCCTCCCACAACCCCCCTGCCGCGGCCTGCTCGGCACCCCGGCACGCTGCCCGCGCCCAACTGCGCTGACCGGCGCCCTGCCAGTGCACCCGCTACCTACCCGGTATCCATATGGAATGCACGCGCCATGCGCAACCTTCCTGCTGGCCTCTCGGCCACTGGCCTTCTTATCCGACCTGTCCCAGTCTCCCGAGCCGAGTGACCGAGCCGCCTACGTGGTGACTACCGGGCTGAACCGCCCTCATGGTCCGTTGGGTCGGGCCCAACACACCGGGTCTATATGTAGCGGGATGCCCTGCCCAATGGGCTGATTCAAGACCCAGTGAGACAGACTGGGATGACCAAGACTGGGTTGACCCAGACTATGTTGGGCCGAGTCGGTATGACCGGGTTGGACCGGACCCGGGACCACTATTGACCCATTCCATACCTTGTCCATACCCTTGGAACCAAATTTCCATTTTAAAAACTGTCAGTAGCATTGGTAATCTCATTAAAAATGGTCCCATTGAGTTTACACCATTGGAGTTTGGGGTATAGTTGAGATACCATCAGGTTGGTTCGTACAAGAAACCAATCTGGCCCCCGGGAGTAATAGGCTAATAACTCACAGACCGGGCGTCTGATTGACATGTCGTCTATTGCGTTGAGACCCCAATGATATGGAGGTCCCTTGAGATACATACATGTGAGACATAGTGATAGTTGGAGTATCGACAATTAGACCGTGGATAGGATCATTCTGTTGATGACCATTTAGAGATCAGAGACCTAGTAGCTATAGAACTGACTACTACTTGAACGATTTGACTCAGAGTCAGTCTACTAGCCTAGTGAACTTAACACCCGGTATTTGGTGATAGAACCATAGCAGAAGGAGAGCCTGGTAGTTTGCAGCAGACCCACGATACTCGATAGGAGGAGTACATATGTAAGCTATTAGGGGTTGCGCCCGTTATTTGGCAGCAGACCCATAACGGACGGAGGGTCTGGTATTTTCCAGTAGACCCATGATACTCAATAGGAGGAGTACATCAGTAGTCCACAGATATTGAGAAGCACCTCAGTGTCGCGACAAGCCCACTGTACTCGATAGAGAATTAGTTCTCCAACAGCCATGGTTTCGATAATTAAAATCCTGGTTTGAGCTGAGTCAATGACCACTGTGTTTTCCTCATGATTGAGATGGGTTACTTGATAACTTAGGTATATGTATGGTAATATACCTAAGTAATAGTTATCCATTGATTTCATACTTTTTGGATTATCCTTGTTGGATTTTGTGAGACCTTAAGGGTCTTGGTGCCCCTTCTGGGTATCGTTATACTCACCCATACATGGGATATGAACTCACCTCGATGTGTTGGATCCAGACGACAGACAACGCTAACGGAGGCCTAGAGAACTAGGACTTGATAGTACTCGGAGGATGATCTTATGATGTATCGATACAATGTAGTGTTTGATTGATGTGGAGTGCTGTGGATGCCATCTATACCTACCCTTCTGGTTGGAACCCCAGAGGACAATCCATGATCTACCTTCAACATTCAGATATTTTTCCTATTTTCAGTTTTACTTGTTTTTAGTTTTATTTGTTCATTACAGTTGGACTTGTATTATGGCCCCCTTTACTTTCAGTACTCTTTTTATACATATTTTTACTTAGTATTTTCTTCTGATTGTAGTATGGTTGGGTGTGTTTACGTTTTTTTAAGGGAAATTCCTTCCCTATATTAGGGAATTACGCCTTTGGTGTTAGTCACCTACCCAATGCCGATGAAAGGTGGACATGTGGTTTTCATGATATGGGCCCCAGAGGATGGTTTGTGACAAATAGGAATCATAGGAGTCGGTTCTACAGTATATCATAGGACTCTGAAATTTCTTTTCTGTGAAGCAATAGTGTTAAGTGTACTGAGTGTGGTTTTTTGTTCTGGGGGTCCAGTGATGGTGCGACAGCCGACGTATCCATACATCAGGACCCTAACTACTAATTTCCAACTTATTTAACAAAAACACTGATTGTGTGTGTGTTTAAAAAATTTAATTAAGTCAACTCAAACCTTGTTTTCTCACCAGGTATAATCGTTTGACCATGTCACATCTGTTTCATTTTGTATGCCTCCCCACAGACGACCAGCTAGAGCCCTGAGATTTGTACTAACTAACAGCCCACTGAGCGATGAGGTCTCAGTATAGGGCCCTCTTCTAGTGGAGGCACCATTGGAGGCACCCGCTGTACAACTTCCCGTTGGGCCACTGATGCCACCAGCCCCAATAGTAGTCGATGCACGCCGATTGAGTGCATTGAATGAGTCTCAGTGCCAGAGGCCACCCAGGTTCCGAGAAGGGACAGACCCACATGTGGCTAAGGATTGGTTGGAAGCTGTGACGAGAGTCTCCAGGCTAGTAGGGACACTTGCAGACTTCATGGTGATCTTTTTTGCCAACCTCCTTCAGGCAGCAGTAGGCAGATTGTAGAGCCTGATGCTCCAGGTCTACGATGAAGTTACACTTATATGGGATGAATTTGAGAGATTGTTTTGGGATTTGATTGTTCCAAACACCCTTCGTGTGGTGTGGATACATGAGCTACTTCATCTGCAGAAGGGAAGTATGATAGTAGTGTAGTACTCAGCGAGGTTCACCGATCTCTCGCACTACTCCAATGATATGGTACAGGACCCATTCTTCAAGGCCCAGACCTTTGAGTAGGTGCTCAGGTGGGATATCAGAGCTCCGATGATCTCCCTCAACAATCTGAAGTGGATACGATTGATTGAGTGATCCATCCTAGTGGACAGTTTCTTTGCTGAGTAGTCACCAGCAACGAGACCCACTAATAGTCGACATGCAGTGGAGTCTTCTACAGCTGGAAGTAGACAGATGATGTAGAGGACCAAGTGGTCCAGACCTGCAGATGGAAAACCGCATGACACATGATCGGTTGTGTGGGGAACCCAAAGTGGAGACAGATCTAGACATACTAGGAGTGGAGAGTGTTACTCATGCGGCAGATAGGGTCACATGGATCATGACATTCCAACTTGCAACAAAGACGATCAGTAGTCAGTGGAGGGACCTCCCAGGAAAAGGCAGAGATTCGATCGCGGCGTTTTACAGGGAGCAGGATGATGTGGCAGAGGAGCTAGTCATGAACATGGTGGCAGTCGACGTTATGAGGTGCTTCTGCCACCACCACCAGAAGAACCACCTCGACCGCAGGGAGCTAGTGATCATCGGAGAGCTCACCTCCAGGCAGCTGAGGCATACAGTCATGGAACTCCATAGATGATTTGAGGTATGATCTATGTCTACTCTACCTTATATGCAATTCTTATAGACAAAGGTGACATTTACTTTTTCATATCCACTTCCCTCGTTTGGAGCTCGGAGATTCTGACGGAGTCGTTGGCACGATCCTTATGGCTAGAGACCTCTACGAGTGAAAATCGATGATTACGCACTAGTCCCAATAGTGTGAGCTTACTCTAGGAGGTGATAGCTTCTGTTTGGATCTCCTCATAGCCACGTTGAGTCCTTACGACATCATCCTGGGTATGGGCTGGTTATCTATAGTCCATGCTTAGATCGACTGTATTAGGAACAAAGTGTGGTGTGTCCGCACGGATGGGACAAGGATCACCTTCACTGGTGAGAAGGGAACATTTGCAGCGCATGACAAAATTACTGGGAGGATGGTGCAGCCGATCACAAACCAGTTGGATTACCATACCCTCGGAGAAGTATATGTGGAGATTTAGACTTATCCTTTAGTGGTGGACCAGTACACAATTGTTTTCCCGGACAATGTTCCAGGACTACCTCCTCGCAGAGGGGAGGACTACTACATTGACCTATACCCTAGCATGGAATAGATATCTAATCAGTATATTGTATGGATCCGGAGGAGCTTCATGAGATGTGGGTACAACTAGAGGAATTGCAGGGAAAAGGATTCATATGGCCCAGTGTTTCTCCCTAGGAATCCTCTATTTTGTTCATCATGAAGGAAGACTGGAGCTTGAGGAATTGTGTCAACTACCGTCTCCTGAAACTGGTGACCGTGAGAAACAATTACCCACTCCCGATGATTGAAGACCACTTTGATCAGCCCAAGGTACCTCGATGTTTCTCTATGATAGACCTCAGATCAGGCTATAACCAGCTTAGAGTTCAAGACAAAGACGTGCAGAAGATGGCCTTCATGTGTCGGTATGGCCACTGTGAGTTCTTAGTTATGCCCTTTGGCGTATCCAATTCTCCAGAAGTGTTCACGAGTCTCGTGAATAGGATATTCTAGCCTTAACTTGATTGCTTTTTCATAGTCTTCATCGACGACATACTGATCAACAAGAATACTATGGAGGGGCATCCCTACCATTTTCAGGTAGTACTGCATACACTTCGAGAGCACCAACTTTATGGTTATCTCTTGAAGTTCCAGTTTTGGATTCGAGAGGATATCATCTTGGGACACATAATATCAGAGGCTGGAGTTGTAGTGGATCCTGTGATGATTGAAGCAGTACTTGCTTGGGAGCCACCTAAGAGTGTGTTGGAGGTACAGAGTTTCCTGGGCATGGCTGGAAACTAACAGAGATTCATTCCAGACTTCTCTAGATTCGCAACACCACTTTAATCCTTGACGAAGAAGGGGAAATCCTTCTTGTGGTTGGAGCAATTCTAGTAGATCATTCAGGAGATGAGGTAGAGGCTGACTAGTGACCCATCTTGAGTCTTCCAGAGGAAGGCATAGGGTACATAGTCTACAGTGATGCATTAGGGACCGGACTTGGGTGTGTCCTGATGCAGGAGCGAGAAATGATCGCTTATGGTTCTTGGCAACTGAGACAGCATGAGATGAACAATGCTACCCATGACTGAGAGTTAGCAGCAGTGGTCTTCGCCTGGAAGATGTAGTGGCACTATCTGATGGAAGACAGTTTTACCGTATAATCTGATCACAAGAGTCTCATGTATATCTTCTCTCAGATGGACCTGAACCTGAGACAATGACGATGGATTGAGTTCATCCAGGACTATGAATTTGAGATAGTCTATACTCCTGGGAAGGGGAACGTTGTGGTAGATGCGTTCAGTAGGAGGACTGGTATTAAACTACTAGGAAAGGCAACAAAGTAGCTGGCTTCATTACATATATCCTTTGTGGATAGGGATGGAGATTCCAATCTACAGTCCCTTACAGTCACTTATTCTCTTCTTCAGTGAGTCAGGGAGGTGCAACATGGGGACACTGACTGCGAGACATGACGTGCTCAGATATCCATAGGTCATGCACCAGATTGATTTTATGAATGTTTGCAATATGTAATCCTCTTCAGAGGAAGTACCTTGGTACCAGTTTCACTTCATGAGGAGGTGTTGAGTAAGTTCCGCACTTCGCCTTTAGCTATAAATCCAGGAGTGGCGAAGATGTACCAGGACCATCGACGACGCCATTGGTGGCCAGGTATGAAGAAGACGGTAGCGGAGTTTGCCTCACGATGCCTCATTTCTTATCAAATGAAGGTGGAGCACTTAGTACCTGCAGGATTGGTACAGACCTTAGAGGTCCCATAGTGGAAGTGTGATGGGATATCCATGGACTTCGTGACAGGTCATCCACGTACATCTAAGAGTCAAGACTCGATTTGGGTGATCGTCGACCGACAGACCAAGTCAGCCCACATCCTATAGATCATAGAGTAGGGATCAGTTGAGAGCTTGGGACACCTATATGTGTAGGAGATAGTGCGTTTATATGGAGTACCTTCCTTGATAGTCTTTGACCGTGACACACGGTTTACTTCCCTGTTATGGAAGGGGTTGCATGATGCTATCAGGATGTAGCTTTTCCAGAGCATCGCCTTCCATCCTTAGATTGATGTTCAGATTGAGAGGACCATTCAAACCCTTGAGGAATTGCTTTTTGATTGTGTCCTCGACATCAATCGCTGCTGGGAGGACCACTTAACTTTAGTTGAGTTCTCCTACAACAACAGTTATTACTTCACCGTCAGTATGAATCCTTTTGAGGCCTTGTATGGTCGACTTTTCAGATCACCACTGTGCTGGACAGATCCAGGGGAGCCAGCACTAGTGCTGTCAGAGATGGTACGTGCTACCATGGAGAAGGTGCAGATCATCCACGAATAGATGAATACTGCGCAATGAAGAGAGAAGTCATATGCTGATAGGTGGTGGAGGCCTCTAGAGTTCGAGGATGGCGACCACGTCTTCTTACAGGTCTCACCTCGATGAGGTCTACAGAGATTTGGTCGAGGCGGCACGTTGTCTCTGCATTTTCATCAGACCTTTCCTAGTCCTCAACAGAGTAGGAGAGGTGTCTTTACACTTAGCTCATGCACCTCACTTGCACCGGGTGCACAACGTCTTCAACATATCCCAGCTAAGGAGATACGCTCATGACCCATCCCAAATCATCGACCACGGGGAGCTGGACATCGATGGCGATGCCATTTTCACGGAGGTACTAGTGCTGATTGAGGATCGACAGGAGAAGTTCCTACATCGATGGTCAATACCTCTAGTGCACGTTTGATGGAAGCATGGGAATCTACAGGAGATCACATGGGTGTAGGAGGCTCAGATGCGTTCTCAGTACCCTCATTTCTTCCATTAGATCAAGTTATAGATTACGAAGATGTAAAGCCCTGATGTGGGGAGAATGTAAAGACCCAGAATTCCAATGGAAATTATTTTTTAAATAAATGGGAATTTTATGAGTCCGCAATTTCTGAAGGTGCTTGATTCTCAGGTGCGGTGAGCCCGGAATCAATTTATGAAGTTCTGTTCGGGTACGTTCAATAAATGTATGAGCGGGATTTTATAACTTTCGAACCGGTGGTCAGAACTAAAATCTGAGGCCACCAATTAACTCATAGTGTCGGTTATTTTTAGCAAGACCTTTACAATTATTTAATTTTATCGAGTTTAGATGATAGATTTTGGGGTTTATAATTTAATTAAATAAAAAGATTTTGTTAACCATTTTTTTATTTAGTGGTGGTTAGAACCTCCAAAAGGAAGTTATTGGTGGGGGCCACCAAACCATAACCTCCCATGAGAGGTTAAGGTGGTGGGTCCCACAGTAATTAAACCACCCATGGCAGAATAAATAAGGTGGGGACCATGTAGGGCCTAACCCCTTAATAATGGGAGGAGAAGAAATCATCCCCAACTCCCCTACTTAAAGAGGGGATGCCCTCTTGATTTCCTCAACTCCAAATTAAATGGGGAGAAACACCATGACCAAATTCCCCCTCCTTAATGTGCCAAACCCCACATATTTAATTGTTGTTCCAACTATTGTGTATTATTATGAAGCCTCTTTTCGTTCTCCTAATTTTAATATGACACCTCTCATGTTTTAATTAGGGGAGAGAGTTATTAATTCTTATTTTTTAATAATGTTCCAATGTAATAATAGACAAACCCACCTATTAATTTCATTTTCATAATTCACTTATTGGTAGAGGCTTTGAGAGAAAAGATAGGGAGAAAAACTCCCAACTAAGAACGTGAAGAAAGCCAGTGAAGTCTTTCTCCTTCTACCTGATCACTCGGATCTTACCGACGTGGAACATCTTCCCTCCTCATCGTCGTCATCTAACTGATGCCCAAGCATGGATCAGAAATCTGTGGCAGATGCAACGAATGAGGGAAATCTTCATCTCCTTCATTGATGCCGTCAAAAAATGTCGAACGACGCCCAACAATCAAAAGGTAGGGTGTTTATTTTTCTTGTTGATATTTTACTCCTTTTATTTCCATCATCAAAGGATATAAAGGGATTGATGAAGAAATTTTTATTGGAAAACATGTACTTATGTAGAGCCAATTGATATCCTCCTAAACGTAGAGAGTTCGGGCCAGCCTCACACGGCCTGACACCCTCCGTAAGATTTTCTTTGTGATGATATTTGATTCCACAACACGACAAGGAAAAGTGAAAACAGTGATGAAGACGGAAAATAATGGTTGTGCTGCCCCCACGTGGCCCTGACACGCTACTCGAGCCCTCGGCCATGCCACGTGCGCTGACCGTGCCCACCGGCGCACTGCCCGCACCTCGCTGGCGCCCATCCTGCGGCCCCGGTGGCCTACCCGGCCCCTCCCAGTGGCCTACCCAGCACATACCCGACACCGCCGCATCCCCCCTTTCGTGCTGCCCGGTGCCCCGACGCACTGCCTGTCACCCCTGCGCCCCCTTGTCGTGCATCCTGTCACCCCAGAGCTCTCGCGGCCCATTGATGAGATTCCCGACGCATTGCCCGGTGTCCCACGGCCCCCCCTACCGCGGCCACCTCGGCACCCCGGTGCACTACCCGCTCCCATGTGTGCTACCCAGAGTACTGCCCTATGCCCTGGCACCCTGCCCGGTGCACCTGCGGCTTACCTAGGGCCCAGCCGACATGCCCACGCACTGGTTAGCCTACCTACTGGCCTCCTTGCCACCGGCCTTCCGAACTGACCCACAGTATCCCATGTGGTGTTGCTAGCTGAATCGGCCCAGTCTCTAGGGCCGAGTCACCAAGCCCCTATGTGTCTACTACTAGGCCGAACTGACATCATGGTCCGCACAGTCGGGCCCAGCGGACAAGGTCAAAACATAGTGGGCTAACCCTCCCAACGGGCTGAGTCACACCCAGCAAGTCTGACCGGATTGACCCAGACTGGGTTGGGCCGGATCGGCCTGACTGGGTTGGACAAGACCCAGGCCCACTAATGACTAATTGCTTACCTTTTCCATACCTTTAGCGCCAGATGTTCATTTGAAGAACCATCAGCGGTGCTAGTAATCTCATTGAGAAATGATCCCTTTGAGTATACCCCATGGGAGTTCGGGGTATTGTTGAGATACGGTTGGGTTGGTTCGTACACGAAACCAACCGGGCACCCATGACTAAAAGGCTAATAACTCACAGACCGAACATCTGATTGATGCAATGTCTATTTCATTGATTCCCCTATTATGTAGCGGTCCTTTAAGATAATTTCAGGTGAGACTTTGTGACACTTGGACTATCGACCAGTAGCTCATGGAGCAGATCCTTTTGGTTACGAGCTGTATGAGTGCAGAAACGTAGTAGTTGTAGACCAGATGACTGTTTGACTGATTCAACTCAGAGTGATTCGACTTTCCAGTACACAGAGCGCCCGGTATTTGGAGGCATACCCATGACGGATGGAGCACATGGTAGTTGGAAGCAGACCAGTGGTAGTTGAATGGAGGAGTACCACTGTATGATGTTAGGGGGAGCTCCCGGTATTTTGAGTCAGACCCTTTGCGGATGGAGTGCCCAATATTTTGCAGGAGACCCATGGTACTCGACATGAGGAGTATCTTAGTAGTCTAAGGTTAGTGAGAACTGCCTCAGTGTCATGACCAGCCCACTGTACTTGACAGAGGAGGAGTTCTCCAGCAGCCAAGGATTTGATAATGAAATTCTTGGTTTGATCTGAGTCAATAACCTTTGTGTTTTCCTCATGATTGAGATGGGATACTTAATAACATAGGTATATGTATAATAATATATATAATTAATAGTAATATATTGATTTCCTACTTTGTGGTTAATCCCTATTTGATTTTGTGAGACATTTAGGGTCTCGGGGTCCCTACTAAGTATCGTTATACTCAGCCCTACGTGGGCTATGCCCGCATCTCGTTGTGTTGGATGCAGACGATAGACAGCGCTGACGGTGGCCAAGAGCGCTAGGATTGGATGGTACCCGGAAGATGACCATTTGACGTATCGGTACACGGTGGAGTCTGACAGATGTGGAGTGTTGTGAAGGACATCTATAACTACACTTCATGTAGGAACCCCATAGGATGATCCAGGAGCTTCTTTCAACTTTCACCTCTTTGTCCCTTTTTTAGTTGTACTTGTTTTCTGTTGTTTTTGTACATTAAAGTCGGGCTTGTATTCTGGCCCCCCTTTAATTTCAGTTTTCTTGTTATACAGATTGTTACATAGTGTTTTCTTCTGCTTGAACTCTGTTCGGGTGTGTTTACTTTTTTATGAAGACAATGCCTTCCTAGTTTTATGGAATTATGCCTTTCTTTCTAGTCTCTAGTTTTTGGCCTATGAAAGGCGGGCCTTGGGTAGTCACGATACGGGGCCTAGGGGATGGGTCGTGACATCGCCAAACCCATGCTTACCTTTACTGTGATAATAAATTTTTATTATTTTTCTTATTTATTTTAAAAGAAAAATATTATTACCTTTTAAACTATATTTATTATTATTCTAATATGGAATCCAATTTTCAAATTAAATTCATATATATCGGAAAAAATTCAAAATTATTCCAAGAGACATGATGAGAAATCGTGTTAATAAAGGGAAAATGTTAACCTGTGAATGATGTTTTTTGTGTAAAATAATTATGAAAATTATTTTAAAATCATAAATTAGAATGATTGATATTAAATTTAACAATTTTTACATTAAAAAATCCAAAATATATTGTGACATTATAAATGAGAATAGGTTTTCAATTAAAATTTATTATTTTTCATTATTAATTTAAAAAAGATACTCTTCAGAATAATATGAAACATTCAACAAAATAGTTTTTTATTATAATAAATTCAACAGTAATGTTTATTTTTTCAAATAAATTTTCTATAATTATTAAATTTTAATTATAAAATATGACTTCAATGCGTGAATAATCCACCTTTTGGAAAAAAATATTAATTTTTTAGAAAACATTTCATTTTATTTTAAATGATTCATTGTTTATTTAAAATTTATATACACCCACAACTTTCATAATTTAATTAGTATTATTCATATTCTATAATGTAACTGGTATGTAATAATGTTATACTATATTATTATTAATTTCATCTTAGAGTTACGAGTTATGCATGTTATCAAAGAGGTTATATTTATTATAAAATAAATGTTTAATAATGTATCAATTTTTTATGTTAATTTAAGAATGAGGTTAAATTTATTACAATTTATTTAAAATGATGATCTTATTAAATGATATAGGTGCTCTACATTCTAACGACCATAAATATTGATTATGATCCTGATTTAATATTGATCTTATTATTATGGGCCTAACATTGGGAAATACCATTATTGAAAAAACACATCTCAAAAATAATAAAAAAATTCATCATAATAGGATAGATAGGTAAGTACAAAGGTCATATGTAATAACACATTACTAGGTTTCCATGTTAGATTAAATTAGTTTAATATGTTTTTATGGAAATCAAAAAAATGAATAAATACTAATAAATACTAATTGAGATGATTGATCTTAATAAAATGAATGAAAAATAGAACGTAAATGGACTCAAAATAGAAATTCAATTGTGATTTAATGGATAGTTTTTTTATTTGGTATGAGTTTAATATGTATTTTTTTATTTCAATGTTCTTTTCCTAATGTTGAGAAATTTTGTTACTATCTAATAATATTAGTAGATTAATTTCTTGATATGTGTCTAATTCGTATGAATAATTACATCCATTAGTTATGCATTTTCCAATTCTCTATTCATCTCATACTCGACGAAATGAATATACAATAACGAATTTTTTATACCTAAATCAAGAAAATTCACTTATAACGGATCATTAATGATATGTATATTAAAAATAATGGAATTATTCATCAAAAATGTTTTTCAATATAACATTACTAAATTAGTGGGTTGTATTGCCATACATTTTTCCAATAATTTCCTTCATCCTAGTAGACTCAAAACACGTAAAACTAAAAAAGGGGTGTTTAACAAATTGATATTATTTTCAATCTTATATTTATAAAACTATGATGGTATTATAGATCTTATGTTAATGAATACATATATGGTTAGAAAATTTAATAAAATGAATATATGTTTTATTTTTATTATAATCAAAATACCATTGGAAAAAGTGAATCTAGAAAGTTAATTTTTAACTTCCAATAAATAAATACTTCTATAATTTTTTTTATCAAATGTCATGCTTGATCATATGTCTAACCATCAAAATAGGGAACTGACTAAGATAATTATGAGTATCTCAACAATATAACAAAAAATTATTAATATATCCCTAGGATTATATTCAATGTCTTACATCATAATACACAATTTTTCCAAAACATTTTGTTCACTATACCCTTCCATTCCACACATAAATCATTTTACCATTCCATTGAGACACATTCTTGTGTGCAACCTTCAACATTACTAACATGATGGAAATTAACATAATTATCTCTTATGGTCTCTATCAAACAAGATCATTGAGAACATCATCCTTCAACAAATCAGTGAGTCTAGGAGTTTGTTAAGGTATATATCATTAATCATATTTTTGGAGAAATGATTTAGCATAAAAACATTATCTTTTTTTGATATCATTATCCCTTTTATTTTATATTAATCACCAATTTTTATATAATATTCTTTGTTATCATGATTTCCTTAGGTTCCAACCATTGACTAGAACCATATATTATAGTTTGTGAAACCATAATCATTGTGGAAAAGCTATATAATCATTAATAGGAGTATTAAATCCGAAAGTACATCAATTATAAATCTACGACACCTTCGGATTACATAGGTAATTAATTGTCATCTAATATTCAAATCATTATGAATTTTTTCAAGAGATATTTGAATAATCATATGTATATCCCATGTGAGTGTTAAACTATGTGTATAGTAGATGAAATTTTCATGCACCTGTTGATGATTGGTTCATGCCTTCCTCGCCATTTTTAATGGCCATTCCCATAAGTCTATCTATGATGGAATTTATTCAACTTGTAGTATCAAAATAGTGAAGTATAACTAATAAAAACCACATAATAGTTTCTATAAAAAATCATTTTCCAGTACAATGAATCAATGTTTATAATTGGGTTATGAACCCTAATAAATGATTCCCTAAATATATTTCCAATGGTTTATAGAAAGCATCCCTCTGATACAAACTTTTGATACCCCAACTTTAGTTACCTTGAGTTAGAGAATAATTTATAACATTATCATTCTATAGAAGGAATCGAATCATGAATGAACAATTGGTTTAGAAGTAATAATATACTATATAATTATAATATTCAATTATTAAACATGAAATCACTAATTAAAATATAATATTTTATTATAATAAACATTATTCCATATAAAATATCATTTCTTATTAATTGTATTTTACATCATATATTCTTTTTAATGAAAACAATCTAAGGGTGATATAAAATTTTATGTAAGGGTTCTGTACAAAAAAATGTATAATGAATCAATAAGTATATTCAAAATGGAAAATTAAATAAATAAACATCAATTTCAATTATGTTACATTACTATATGAATAATTTAAGGAATAATTAGTATGGGATAGTAAATAAAGAAATATGCATTACCTTTATCCATCTTGAATGACTTATAAGGATATGAAATAATGAATATCAAAAGATAAATAACAAAAAACAAATTCCATTTAAATAAGTTGATAAAAAAATCAATATACAATGGATAATGGAAAACACATTCAAATTACTTTATAAATTATGAATTATATCCATCCAATGATAATATCACTATAAAAAATATCATGGATAATATTCATTGAAATATTAATAATGGATATTTGTAATTATTAGATTCCATAATCATAGACATCCTAAAACATGTAATGTTAAGTCTATTCATATGTTGGTTTAAACTATAGGTAGATACCCACTAAATAATAGCTTGCTTATTTTTCACATGAGACCTACCAATGGACCAATGATATTTATCACACTAATACCCACCACTCACTATTTTTCCAAACCCACACTCATATATAAAATAATATATTTAATTCATAAATGAATATTTCATTTCAACAATTTTCTATATTTAAAAAATATATATCTATTAATATTATTTTTTGACAAAGAAATAACACTTACTGTCTAACCATGTATAATGAAATGATATATGTTTTATGAAATAAATTTATCCCTGATAAATGATATTGATATTTGTAGAAACAAAAATGTTCAATGATTATATGAAAGAAATTAATTTAGGAGAAGTTAATTGTTACAAAAATGAAACAAGAATGTGAATTTCACTATTAAACATGTTCAATATAATCACAATCCATTCATAAGATGGACATGGATGTTATCAATAGAGTAAATAACAGGTGGGGTATATATATATATAATATGGTTTCTTTCGTTTTTTAATAGAAATACAAAAAAAATAACAATAAATACATTCTTGGGTAAAATATCCTTTTTATATTTATATTCACTTTTTAAAACACAACACATATTTAAAATAGACTTCATTAACAAATTTATTTAATAAACTAGTAATTTCAACAATATTTGTAAAACATATTTAAAAACAATACTTTAAACTTTCAGAATAATCATAAAAGAAATTATGGTCATGATGATGTGTAATTTCTTACATGTAGTACATGATAAAAAATATTGATTTTTTTGACTCTAAAATTGTTATAAATGTTCCCTTCTCGGATAATGAAAAGAATATTGACTTAATTTTTTTAAAAAAATTGGGTAGAAATTTTTTAAAAAACTAATTTTGGTGATTTTAAATGAATTTCGGGAGAACAATTTTAGACAACATTGTTTTGGAAGAAAATATATTTTCCACCAAAGGTTGAAATGATGTCAAATTTTCATAAAAATAATTCTCAATTATTTTATGTAACAAATATTCTAAAATTTGTTATATGAATTTAAAATATCAATATTATGAATTGTAGTATTAAATGACATGGGTTTAATAAATAATGATCAAATAATTTCATTGAACAGATATTTAAAGATAAACTATGTCATTGAGTATGATATTGTGAAAGAAACACTTACAATGATCATAACATTTAAATAATAATTATTAAATGAAGATATTATTTGAATGAAATTTCAATATACAAAAAAAAACTTTTACATCACATAAATAATATAAATTTATTATACACATAATATAAAAATATCAATGATAATGAAGATGTAATATAACTAAATGAAAATAAATTGAGTTATAAATTTATTTACTATTGAGAAACTCTTATGTCAAATACTCCTGGTTGAAATAAAAATATATAATCATTTTATATCATGAATTTGAAATAAATCATGAAATTACATGTGAATGTGCTATTATATACACCATAAAGAAAATTGGCACATAAAATAACAACTTTCCTGGGTAAAGGGAAATTAGATTATCCCCATTATGTAAGGTTTTTTTTTGTATGAAAAGGATTTTACATAACATATTGTGATTTTAAATAAATTATTAACATAAAATGAAACCTAATTAATATTTATAATAACTTATATAATCCTTTAATAACTTATCATAACCCATTTTTTAAAAATATGTCATTATTTTCATTGCATTTCGTGTTAAATTCTTTTCTTTCTCATTCAAGTTTTTAAATCCATGAACTATTTCATGCACATATTATATAGTTATATCATCTATAAAATAATAATAATAAAATATTTTTCATATAAATACTGTGATTTTACATTTAAATAAAATTAGTTATTTTTATATATGAAGTATTAAGTATGGTACGATCATGTAGAAAATAGGTCGTACGTACGAATGAGTGACTTTTCTATTTTTCAATGAATACTATGTGAAGAGGTTATGTAATATTTTATATATAATTTAAGATCATTTTAAAATAAATAAAAAATTATATATATATATATATATCATCCATGCTGTGTGGTGATGAAAATCGACTGACATCATTTCGTGAAGGTGGCAGTCCATGTGAACATGAACAACATCATCAAATTTTAATTAAGTGTAAAGGTAAGATGAAAAAGATATAATATTTTTTTAAATAATTATAAATTTTTCATTAATATAATAATTAAATAATATATGTCACATATAATTATTGAATTTACCATTCTCACTTCCATTTAATAATTTATTGAATTTGGAATCACACTACATCATGATATAATAGTCCAACGTATGCATGTGAGATTTTGTTGTATCCCTTATAGAATGGAATTTTAAAAAGGTATACATAATATAATGACTTTATATGATTCAATTGTAAAGAAATATCATACATATACATTATATCTATCTTCATACACAAATTTTATAAGTTGTTATAGGCTATCAAATGACTTTATTTCACATGGTGATCGTCCACTGTACACATCAATGATGATTTTGTAATATATTTGATGGATGTGGAGGTGGTTGTTGTTCATAAACCTAATTTTTTTTAATATTTCATATATGAATCATATTATTTTAGAATGGGTTAATATGAATTGAAGGACGTGGAAAAATAAGTAAAATAAAAACACTCATTGAAGATTGTAACCTCTTCTTTTTGTATCCTCCTTAGGATTGCAAAAAAATTCTTTCAGGGATATTATTAACCCAATAATAATTCAGATACTATTAAAGGAAGGATGTTTCTGGGTTATTTGGGTAGGTATTGTCCTATGAAAATGTGTGTGATGTTATGAATAATAGATTAGAGGGTGGGATTTTATAAGTTAGGTTATTTGTGACTTGAACTTTTTTGAAAATATTCTTCCATTCCCAAGTTTTTCTCATACCATAATATTGAAAAATAACCATTTCTCCGTAAAAAAAACATATAAGGTAAAAATATAGATACCCAATAGGTTTTGGGAATGTCAGGAGGTTCTTTTACTTATATTCTTATTTTTACCGTAGGTAAACCCATTTTTATCTTATCTGTAGTAATTAATTTTCTTACTATTGTTACTTTTTATTTTGGACCAAAAATAATTTCATTATTATATATTATAAATTATAAATTATTATGAAAAAATTTTATTTATTACAATTTATTGAAATTCAATTCATATATGCAGAAAATATTAATTTAAAAATAATATCGTAAACGCGACCAAAATTCGGTGTTTTAAAAAAATTACAAAATTTTTCGATGATTTATATCATAATTAAATACTGAAACGTTTCTATGAATATCAATTGCAATAATTTATATAAATAAGCCCTTATGATACATTTAGTCTAATTAAAAATTAAATTTACAATTATAAATTATTTAAATGAAATAAAAAATCATTTAAATTTCCATATACTTTATTATATTTAAAAATATGAAACATTTTAGAAAAATACATATATCCAACATAAGATAATTTTGATATGATAATTTCAAAAATTATTTTTATATGATCAAATATTTTTCCTATAATTTTAATAAAATAATTTTAAATTCTTTGGAAATGTGTTCCAAAACTATCATTAATGAAATACAATTTTTTAGAAAGAATTTATATTCATTTTAATAAAATATTATTGTATTTATAATCAATAGAAACCCATGTTTTTTATAATTTAGTTTATACACTTCTTAACATCAAATATAATTGATTTTTTATAATGTTATACAATATTATGGTTAGTTTCGACTGGGGGTTGTGTGTTCCACAAACCATCGAATACATTAAATTTACTAAAAATGTAATATTTCATTATGTCTCAAGTGTGATATATTCTTCTCTGTATGGTTTTGAGTGTTACAAATAATTTGAAGAAAATATTCTCAGAGGAAAATATTGGTTTACTACACACATTTGTATGTGAGGCATCTGTCCTCTAGTTTGGGGGAGGGAAAAATCATTCCCTATTATTGGTATGGATTTGTCAAGGAATAATCCATAGGGAAGTGGTTATTGTTTTTAAAAATTTGGATCCAATCCCAAAAACATTTAACCAATGTTAAGCGGCCAATGTTTGTAGCCTAAGAGAACAATCATTTTTATGATGATCATTTAAAGCTATAATTGATCGTGGGTATGCAGTTAAAATATTATATGACTTAATAACACAAACCTCGAGCTAATGATCAAAATTTTATCCATTAAACTCCAAAACCAATATAATAGGAAAAGATATTAATGATTACTTTTGCTGAGGTAGATAATAATAAATAATTTTTTATGGAAAAATTTATTTTTTCTTGTTATGATAATAAATTATTTTATTTATAATAACCATCATATAAAATTGATATTGACCGGTATATAAAAACAATTAGGAAAAAATTGATGATGTGTTTTATATAAAAATTATTTATAATTGAGTTATATGTGTGGAATATTCAATTAGAACTAATTCCACATCAATTGGTTAAATTACAAGTATTTTAATTTTTTTTTATTTCATTATCTATATCAAAAAAAATTAGTGTGATATTTAATACTTATTTATATCGAAAATCATCATATTATGATCTATTGTTTGAATAATTATTATGAACACCCTATAGAAGAAATTACTAAAATGTTCATTTTGTAACCTGTCAAAGATAGACTATTAGATCAAATGAATGTGATGTAATTAAAAAATTATTAAATTAATATATAAATGTCGTAAAATTTTGTATTTTTAGATGAGTTTCATTATATTTCCCTACATTGTGAGTTATACTTTTCAATCTATCTCATACTAGGATATGTTATTAACAAAAATAGTACAAAAATAATGGCTCGTATGGAATCATATTTGTTAAATATAATAACAAAATAATTTTTGAAGTATTTGTATTCTCCCCAGTACATTATCATGGGGTACAATAATTATCTTATAAAAATAAGGATAGATTGATGATAATTTTCAGGTATTTTCTTGAGCGTAAAAAATTAAGGATTGAAACATGTATCATCCACCCAATATAGTTATTCAATTAGATCTGCTTTATGGAGTTCAATACATATTGGATATTTAACATAAATCTAGATACCATCAGTTAAGGTTCATTTAGTAGTGTATTTATATAAAATATTCCCTAATGAGGTATGGATACTATGAATTTACATGATGTAATTTGGAAATCCCAATTCCACTATAATAATTAATGATCTAAATAAAAAAGTCTATACACACTACCATCATAAATATTTTCTTATATTTATATATTATACTCTCATATATTAAATGTTAGTGGAATATCATAAATATCGTTTTAAACTAGTTATAATGTCCATGATAAATTAGTTATTTCACGCCATATTTTGCAATTGTGAATTCAGTATACAAAATTATTTATTCATGGGTCATGAAATCACATACAATGGAATATAATTAAATAAATAAAATTAAATAGTCATCATTAAATTTTCAATGAAAACCCTTACAAAATTGATATATTGATTTTTACGGATAATTGGATACAACGAATGATTAATGTAAAATTTTTCAGGATTATCAAATCCACTATCCATGTTCATAGGTAAAGGATTAATGTTCTATTCAAAAATAAAATGGAAAGAATTTATTTTTGAACTGATGAAGAGGATTTTCATTTCACATATACATTCATTAACCTGTATTTGAGAAGGGTTTATAAGATTATTTGAAAAATGGATTTGGTTGTGTCTATATTAATTGTGATAATGTTATATAATATGTGATACACAAATAAATAAATCATGATTATAATTTAAAAAGAATTATTTTGATCATTAATTTATCACATTTGAATTTATTATTCAGTTATATTAACTATATAGAGATTTGAATGAAATATATTCTATTAAAAATGGAATGATTAAAATATTCACCATAATGGAATTGATTATGTGTCAAGAATAATTCTATAGTTGATAATATATTATGAAATTTGGAATTTTTATATATTTCTCATAAAATAGAATACTGATAAAAGAACTATTTTATGATGCACATAAATTGTTATTACGGTATATCAAATTATTAAAAATTATTATACAGATCTAAATTTTATTCAAAAAATATTATGAGTGATGTTTTATAATAAATATTTCAATACATCCTATGATTTCATGTTAGAGGATAATTTGAAAATTATAATAGTATGTTTCTACCGTTACCCCTGATAATAAGTTAATTGGAAAACATCATCGTGGGATTAATTAATGGATGCCCTGATACATCTATAGTCCAAAACTATATTTCAGTCATAGTTAGTCACCATAAAATGTTATTATATTTTATAGACATAAAAAAATTAATGCCCTTACTATCTCAATATGTTATATATATGTTATGTGGTGAGACTCAATAGAGTACCAATATCCATTAAAGAATATATTGATATAAGGATTTCAACAATATTTTTTTGATGTTTCAAGATATAATTGGAGATATGGATTTTTATTAGTACTTCATATCATCATAATTATGCATATAGTAAATATTAGAGGATTACTCTAACTGAATAATTTATATTGGGATATTGATAAATAGAGTTTTAAGGACATTGGCATAAATAGACCACCTAATTAGATTTAACATATAGAAATAGTTTCCATTATATCATTTAGAAAGTATAATAAAAGGATATATCATGGAAGAAATGTTATAATCCAATAAACATGGATGAAATTAAAGTGTGGAATTTGATAGGTCCTAACAATTTTTAAAAATGACAAATAATATTCAAAAAATTCAACACTACAAGAGAAAATCATAAAGATCCTATATTTATAATGTAGATAATCACATAAAAGATCTATATTTTCATTTTGGTGAAAATGTGTTCTTTTTAATATATACATGGAATTTATTTATGATATTGGGGAATAAAAGGATGATAGTTCCTATAATAACTAGACAATTTTAGGTCATTCATAATGATGTGGTTGTAACCTATCATTTATCACTCCATCCACACTACTACCAAGTACATGATTTTTTCCATATATTTATATTGATAATGTAACTAATTTTGCATTCAAATGTTTTAATTTCAGAACATATGTAGATAAACCTGATCTCTTATAATAGGTAAAAAAGTAAAAAAAATTTATTCAATGAGATAATGTAACAACCTAGACATGTATAAGTAATATTCAAAATTTTATTAAACTAAATTCCAAATGTTATATTATGGTTATAATAAAACATTCACTTAATTGGTTTTATTTTATCCTATCATATTTAAAAGACCTTTATTCATCATTACCATCATCAAAACAGGCTTTGAATTATGATCAAATGATTAGTACAAATATAGGATTATGATAAATATAATTTATAGAAGAAAAATAATTGATTCCCACTATCAATATGATCATACCATATGATTCCCATTTATTTTCATTCCTATGGGAGACATATTCACTAGTTTTTTTCATTACTGAATCCTAATAAGATATCCAACAAATGAAAGATGAGAACAAACATTTATGAGATAAATTCACGATCATTGAGATCAAGACACATACAATGTACTCCATACCACCCAATAAAAATATAATCATTTATAACTTTATACTTAGGGTGTCTTATTAAATAATATAGGGTTTCTGATGAATACACTAATAATAGGACTATTTATATTTTATAAAATAATTAATATATTTATGACGTTTTACATTATGATATAAATAATTTGTATTTTTATTATGAAATAATAGAAATTGGGTTGTTTAGCCTGATATATAAAATAATGAATTCATTTTAGATAAATTCCTAGATTTCAAAAATAAATATATTTTTAAAAAATAATAAAACATAATTTTCTGTATTAAATATAATTGATAATATATTTTATAATCTAAAATTGAAAATTTCATTGGTTTGGAATATATTATTATAAAAATAACTTAAATTTCTTAATAAAATTTGAATATTGTAATAAAAATAAAAATTAAAATATATAGAAACATATTTTGATAAAATAATCAACTTTCGTAGAATTAGAAAAATGAAAATATCAAAAAAAGAATTTTTCATAATTTTATGATACTACAAAATTTTTTTGTAGGAATTAAAATCTATGTAAATATATTGGGTTTATTTTCACATCATAATGACCTCAAATTTAAGTGATAATTTACAAAAATTGTATCTAAGAAATAATATATATATATATATATAGTTATGAAATGCTATTTTTCCTTTAATTGATTAAAATTATAAATCCTTTATGATCATGCAAAATTATATTATTATATATGTTTTTAAATGATTTCATTATTAACATTACTGACATACACACCAAATTGTGTTTTATTTTAATGAATTTTTTCCGTGGACATGTAAAATAATGAAAACCACACTCGCTAGGAAAATATCATGGGATAGTGAACTATTTTTGGTTTTGA
The DNA here is from genome assembly GCA_963277665.1 of Viscum album. NCBI lineage: Eukaryota > Viridiplantae > Streptophyta > Magnoliopsida > Santalales > Viscaceae > Viscum > Viscum album. Next base: position 418,646,907 of record OY728127.1, on the reverse strand, counting down.
TTACATATGTATATAGATTCTAAAACATGAATTTATAGAAATCCTACACTCTTTTTTTCATTATAAAACCACCCTTGATCAAATTAATCTTCCTGATAAAAACAACCAGGAATGCTAATACTCTTCAAAAACATCTATGTAGTCCTCCAATGGTTCCCCCAAGTTCACAGAAATATCATCCATGCTTTTTGATTCAACCACTCAAGGTAATGGACCTCTCCCTCTCTTATAACCAATTCAATGTCCTTTGTTGTATTTTACCTTCTAAATATCAATTTTTTATGTTTTAATGAAATTATAAATATCCCTATACATTTTGATTAGCCTTTTATTAGTGGTAGTTCATTTATTCCCTCCCATTAATGCATTGTCCTTAACTGTTACTATGATGAAATTTAGTGTGTGGTTCTCTCATTCCCCACTTTATTTAAGAACTTGATTGGTGAAATGAATTTTAATTTCCAATTCCTAAATATCAAAAAATAACATACCCATATTACTAACCATTTGACATCCAAAAGATGAGGGATATATTTCCCACTCATTAAAATCATTTTATAATCTTTTATGTAATGATGTTATGAAACTAAAATTTCACTATTATTTTTCATGGAAATTGATTAAATCATAAATATGAACCAATATTTATAATCAACAATATTCATCTAGATTTTAATATCTATAATTTATTTTTGATATCCATATATTTAACTATAGTCCTTGATTATGGGGTTCTAATTTATTGAATACCTTAATATGTTTTATGATCTCTATGGTATTATTATGAATATACATGATATTGAAGGATAAAAATATAAATGTAGATTCATAATTAAAATATGGGGTGAACTGTAGGTTTCATGACATTAATTATTTATGACTAAAAGGAAATACATTTTTTACAATTCTAAACAAGGTAAATTCAAAAACCCTCTTTGGTTCTTACATAAAGTGATAATTAGAACGGCCAAGGTCCAATTGTATGTAATCTAATAATAACCAAGTTAATGCTAAGGAATATTAAGAAGGTTCTACATAGAGTAATATTATACCTTAGGCCTTATAGAATTTTATTTATATCAGAGTTAAACAAGTATTATAAATTATAATAAAGTTATACATTCATTATTTAACAAAATTTAGTGGAAATAAAACATGTAACAAATCATGTAAAAAATAAGAATTCTTTTAACCCAAAGAGAGGGGTACCTAAAAATCCTTGGATAATGGTCACCTGATTTAAACATTCATAAAATTATCAAATACCCACACTAGGGAAAGCCCTCAATAAGTATATATGAGCCTATATTAATGTCCCTGAAAGCCCATGAACATTTATGTATTCGGAACCTCTGACTACATATCCCATGATGTCCACAACAATTAAGGTAGTTTTCACCTCTGTGCTCCAGTCCCCAGAAGCCCTTGATGGAATACAATAACAATCATAATATCACTAGGCTAAAAGTATTTTTCACAGTTGAACAAGATTTTCACAGATCACACAAGACATGACTGTCTCTCTCTTTAGAAATAACTTCACTTTGTCACATCATGTAATATCTTGATCGATATATATATATATATATTGAGAGGGATAAAATGATCTCCTATTCTTAGGAAAAAATATCAACAGTTGGATCCCTACTCCAATGGTCATATTTTTCCTTAAATATTAGAGGGACCAGTACATGTTTCACTTATCCAATGTTTAGTTAGAAACAAACTGTACGACATCATTTCATTTAAACATAACCATGTGTATAAAAATATCACATGTATGAAAAAAAAATTTATGTTCAAGTAACATAATTAAACTAGAATCTCATAATGTTGGAACAAAACAATAATAAATAAAATATATCATTAAAAATATGAATAATATGACTCTAAGTATATTGGAAAAATGAGTCTGATTGTAAAAGAATTAGGAATCTGAATTTTGAGGAATTAAAAGTCTGAATTATGAGGAATTCCCAGTCTAAATTATATGTAATTAAGATTCTTAGTTCTGAAAAATACATAATGGGAATTTGGAGTAATTCAGAGTGTGAATTTTCAGGAAATCAGAGTCTGAATTTGGAAGAATTTAGAGTGTGAATTCTGAGGAATTCAAAGTCAAAATTCTGTGGAATTGAGAATCCCAAATATGAGGAATTCGAAGTATGATTTCTGAGGAATTTAGAGTATAAATTAGGAAGAATTCATAGTATGTATTTTAGATAAATTGGAGTCTAAAATTCAAAGAATTCAGGGTCTAAATTTCAAAAAATTCAGAGTCTGAAATTCAGAGAATTCAGAGACTGAATTTCAGAGATTTCAAAGTCTAAATTTCAGATAATTCAGAGCTGAAAAAATTGTGAATCAAATTTTAACATCTATAATGTTATGATCATATATATTAGGATCCAATTATTCATATGGTAAATCGGTCTTAAGAAAAATAAATAATAAACATAGTTAAAGACACATTATGTATAACATAGAAGTGTATGTTCAGTTTGATGAAAAAAATTAATTAGAGAAAGAATATGTTCTTTACAGAAAAAATTCATTGTGATTTTCAAAACATAAAGGAATAGAAAAATTCTTCAGATAGCATATTGACATCACAATCTCACAATTTTTTGAAATAACAAACAACTTTTTGAAAAAAAATATTATGTTTGGAAAACATGAAATAAATATAAAAAATTATCTCCCATAGATTTGTCTTAGTGAATATGACTAACTCTCCATTAGGTTTTATCACTATTAGAATCGTATTCTCTTTAATAGGAACATTTCTTTAAAATAAAATTCAATTTCATAAGAATTGTTTTTATAGGATTAATCTCCACCTTATATATGCTATTTTTTATTTGGGTTAAACTCGCCTACACATGATTTATTTTTAATCATTTCTCAACATTTATGATTTTGAAAAAGGAATGAAGGGGAATTAAATATGGTTCCTAAAGGGATATGAAAAAAAGATAAGAGACAAATATATAATAATAAATAATTTATTAACATTGTACAAAATGATTAGTACAAAAAATATCAGATTAAAAATAAATCATCAATATTCTTAACTAGAATAATCTTCTTAAGGATGGACTTTATATTCTTAATCTCTTCATGATATTCTTGATAATTTTTGAGTATCTCTTCATGATATTGATTCTAATTATGGATAGAATAAATTCATTATTCTCTCAAGTTGATAACATCTTCTTTGGATTTAACATTCTATACTAATTGATCAATGGTATTGGTTTCAATATATTGGGAAATGGAAAAGAGTTATGTTTTCTAGAAATATCTCTATCCTCCTGAATCCATGTAGTTTTCTCTAGATTCATCATTTCACAAATATTATTGATCTTCTCATCAGTCTAGTTTAAGGTATATTTTTTTGAATCCATATATTCTCTAACAATATTAATATCATCATATACTAATTTTTAAGAGGTTGAAATCTTCTTTTGTGACACCCTATGAGCTTAATAGTTGAGCATTGTGATTTAAAATTTTTTATTTATTGACTATATTCCCCATCAAAAAAAATTTAGAATACATCTCCAGGTTCATTGACTGTTCATTAAGTTGACATCAGGATTGAATATTTGGAATGAACAAAATTCAATCAAAATTCTTATTCAAAGATTGCACCACAAAATCATTTCCCATGATGATAATTCGGAATATGAGGTATTTTTTACCTTTTGGAGTATCTTTATATTCTTCAAAAAAAATTCTAGGATGAATTAGCTTCATCATCATTCTTAGAGGAATTACAGGGAACTAGTTTTCTTTTTGAAACAACATTTTCAATAATACTAGCTACCTCAGGTTTTTGTTCTACATCATTAACTACATCTTCCTCTTCCCGATCAATTACATCATTTTCCTCTCTTTCTTGAATAGATTTATTTTTATTAACTTCCACCTCTTTATAAATTTCATTTTCTTTATTTAAAATAATATTTTTGGATGAGGTTTAGGAAGTTATTATAGAGAGTTTATCAAAAGGACTCTTCTCATCATGGCACTATTCTACAAATATAATCAAAAGTTTACTATCTTTCACCTCTTCTTTTTCTTTTTGTTGTTGAATTTGTTCCTCTTCAATAATTACTTTTTGGACTAAAGATTCTTTCTCGAAGGATTCTAGTACATGAATTATTTCTGAAGATTTATCAATATTCATTAACAATGATTGATCAAGATAAGTCCAAGATTCCTTTTCCATATGCTATTTATCTTTTTCTTGTTTTTTTGAGGTTTTCAACTTTACAAATCCTGAAGGAATTGGCCTCCATACGATCAAGTCAAAAAATTGGATCACCATCATTTTTGTTCATCCTTTTCTCCCTCCACATAGAATCAACATCATTTGAAAACTACTTAGGATTATTTGGTTTATGGGTTATAATTATGGTTTTAGAATGGTTTTAGTTAGTTGAGGATATAGATCCATAGCCTTTATTTTCATTAAAGATTCAAATAAATCATCTATCATAGAATTAGGTTAATCATCCATATCAAGAAGAGCATAAAAGTATCTGGAATCGACATTGAATAATATCATTATTATTCTTAAAGTATCATCACTGAGCAACATGATCATGAAATTAAAATCCTTTGAGGTACATGAGATCTTGTATGATTCCAATAAAATGAAAATTTACTTTTAAATGATTTCTAGATACAAAAAAATATGAGACTTATTTTTCCCACTATTGATGTTATATATTGTTAGATGGATATTCGTCACTATGTTTATCTTTCAAAGATTTACCATTTAATCTAAGGGAAAAATTTCGCAAATCTTATGATAATACATATCACCTTTCATTAGGAAAAGGAAACCATGAATCCATAAGGATGCCAACCCATGTTTTATTGAGGGATGAGAAATCATGGGTTTCCTGACATTCGTCAGTCTTAGGCACCCATAGCATCTTCTCTTCAAAGAAGGTCCTTCAATATTGGGTAGTCGATGTGAGCATAAAATAAATTCATATTCATAATGGATATCTACGATTTTTTATTCTTTGTTGTAGGATAAAGATTATGATTTTCCATATCTACTAAACTAGACAATTTCTCTTCCACATTTCTAATAGAAACATATTGAATCACAGAATTATACTACATGTTATGGGTAGACAAGATCATGATTATTTTGGTTAGTAATGAAAACATTTCCCATCTGTTAATCTACATAATCATAGCAATCAAATAATTATACATTATAAAAACTTCACATACTATCCTCTCACAAAAAAATAACACGTCCTTTGGTTCCTTGTAAATTTGAAACTGCGTCGGAGTCTGATGAGATGATTTAAGAGACATCTGGAATGAATGAAAACTGATTAAATAGAGTAGAATACTTAAAGAGAATAAGATACTCAATGTAGGAAGTTGAGAAAATAGATGTTGGATGAGATATCAGTGACCTTTTAAATATGCTCACAACTATGATTCTAATTCCTAGATATATCCAAGGGATGAAATTAATTTGATCAGATATGATGGTTGAAATTAATTCTATTGAAGTATTCTTGGATTTGATCTTTATAGGTTTTATAGAAAAAATCATATTTAAGGAAATTAAATCTGATATGTTTTTCTTATTCCTATAATGTGATACCAACATGTGATAATATCATTACAAAGATTCAAGTTAGATAACATACCTTCTAGGTTACATAATAGAAATTCCAATATAGATAAGGTTATTTAGGAAGAACATAGAATATGAAATAATTTATAAGAGAATGAATTTTTTTATTTCTAAAAAAAGATATTCATAAAATTAATTTGATAATGAAATTATTGAATGGATAAAAAATGTACTCCCCCAATGAAAAAGAGTAACTTAATGTTAGGAGATATGTTTTAACAAAATGTTATTATGGACTATTACATCATGGTTATTATAACAATCATTTGATTAATATATTCAAATCTATCACAAGGTAAATATATTTTAAAAATGTCAGCAAGTTGACCGTGGGATCTGATAAATAAAAAAATGATATCTTTTTATGTGTGTGATCATTATTAAAGTCATCACTTATATGTATGTGCTATGCATGAGAGTGACGTGTATGGTTTTTTATTAGGACAATTAAAATTGTATAATAACAAAATATTAGTGTTTTCCTAAAACTCAAGCAATAATCTACGAGTGTGTGTTGCATCCATAACACTTGAGCACCTCAACTTCTAGCTGCAACATATTCTGCTTCAGCTGGGGAAAGTTCTATGGAGTGTTTCTTATAGTATGATAAAAAACTAATTAATCTCATGTTAAATAAAAAGTTCCAAATTTACTTTTACAGTAATTTCTAAAACCACCTTATTGAGAAAATGTGATTCTTTTTAAAACAAAATAATTTACAAAATAATAATAAATTCATAAATTCATGGTCATCATTAAACAGAAAAAAATTCATTTCGCTACTATTTAATTATATCCGTTTAGATTAGATTCATATCATTCACGAAAGCATACTGAAAACATTATGTCTAGATGAGTATATTTCATGTATAATAATATTTATATAATACCTCTAAACAATGTTTGATTAACTCATCTCCCAACATTATCAGGATAAAGAGAATTTGGGGAATCGATTGGAGTACTTTTACTGTATGTTTTTTATACCCATACTTTTTAGAAGATTATTAATGTACATATATTGAGATATATAAGTTCCTTCTGATTTTTGATTAATATGAAAAATAGGGAAAAAATTAACTCACCTATCTTACTCATTTAAAACTAATATTTCCTGAGTTTCACAAAATAATCAGTTAATGATTTTTAAGTTGATCTAAATATAATTTTATCAACATAAATTTTAACAATAAAATAATTTTTCTTTTCATTATATATAAGAATAGTTAGATTAGAAGTTCCCTTAACTTAATTTTATTGTAACAAAAATCATATAACTCTACAATACAAGGCTCTAAGGGATTTTTTTGTCTATATAATGTTTTGTTATGTTTTGAAAAAGGTTTAGGATGTTTTGTTTCATCAAATCCATGAGATTTTTCAATATAAAAATCCTCATGAACATATCCATTTACAAAATCACAATTCAAATCCATTTGAAAATTTTTGAAATTAAAGAATCGTTCATAGATACCCAGAATATGAATATATTAATGTCGAGCTACATGAGTGTAGATTTATTCAATGTTTATTCCATATTGTTTTTTATGGACATTATCAACTAATCTTCAATTATTTATTACTATGATTCAGTTTTCATGAAATTTATTTTTGATGTTCTGTTTTACTAAAATTATAGATGTTTCCTTAGGTATTTCAACCAAGGTCTAGACATTATTCCTTTAAAATTAATTTAGTTCATCTTGTATAGATTTAATCCAATCAAAAAAATATAAATAACCATCTGGGTTTTTTTGTTTTAATTGTGAACGAAATTTTAGATGTTCTACTTCATTTCGTAAAGAACTACTAGTCATTATATAATCATTTATATCACCAATGATACTATCACTAGGATGATTCATAAGAAACAACTAATTTCAGTTTATTTAAACATGATCATCTACATAATATATAAAGTCATCTGTGGTAAATAATTTGGAAAAAAATTCTTGTGTGTTTTCCTTTATAGAAGAATATTCTTTTAAAGGTTGATAATAAATTTTTTAAAACACCTCCGAGGATGTATGTCTTGGATTTTTTTAAAAGGATCACATTCATGAAATTTAACATGCACAATTTCTTCAACAATATAAGTATTTTTGTTAAAAATTTTATAAGAATTATATGGTGTTGAGTAGCCTATGAAAATTCATTCCATGGATTTGGGAGAAAACTCATGTCAGTTATCTTTAGTATTCAAGATGAATAGTTTTCATCCAAATAATATGAAGTATGAATTTCTATGTGTTCGGCAAGTCCATCATTCATATGTTGTATTATTTGGAAATGGTATTTTTAAAACTCAACTATTGTGTGGAATGTAGTACTAATATCTTCTACCCAAATGTGGTTAGAAATAAAATATTCACTCAACATGGTACTAGTTGTCTCTGGATGAATTTGATTTCATCATTCAACAACAACGTTCCATTTACGAATTCGTGGAGCTGAGAAGATATGATTAATTCCTATATTAATACAAAACGTATAAAAATATGAATTTTGGAATTCTCCCCCATGAGCACTATAAATAGTTATCAATGGAAGGTTTTAATTATTTTTATCTTGGTCTCTAAAAGGTAAAAATGAAAATAAAAGGAACCATAATTCATTGTTACAAAATATACCAATGTAAATCTGGTGTAATCATCATCTATAATAGTATCTTTCTCTAATACATCGAGTTTGTGTTGGACCAAAAAGATCCATATGAACTTGCTATAATGTATCATAAGTTAAGACTTCACCGACAAATTAAAGATTGACTTATTTTTCCTTCTATATTGATAGGGAACAAAAAAATTCTATGAACCAAATCTGAGCTCTAGTATATCATTAAAAATACTTTTCATTGAGAGTTTTCATAGGTTTCTATGGTTAGTGTTTTCTAGTCCTCTATGTTGTAATCATGATGGATCTTCTGTTTCACTATGGAAAGGTTTATCAAGGCTTCTATGGTCTCCTATGTTGTGTGTTTAAACATTATCATGCCTATGGGATGAGTGAATAAAATCATCCATCGAATTATGTACTAATAATTTTTCATTCCTAAACTTCACAAGGAATCCTTCATCACATTGATTTATTATTCTTATAAGGTTCTTATTAAAAACAATAACAAATTTAACAGTTTAAATTAATAATTTTTTAAAAAGAAAAATGATATATATACCAAAGTTTTTTCCGTAAGTATTATCTCTAAAAGTTAATTTTCCTCCTTTCATCTTGAAAGTGTTTTCAATGATGTCTTTTACTAGTCATGTGCCAGGAATATCCAATATATATGTACTATATATTTTTTCTGGTACATCCATTATATTCTTGAAAATGAAAATTTTAGAATTTCATAATCAAATAATTCTTGTATATAGAAATTTTTGATGATAACATCTTAAGAATCCTCATTTTCATTGAAAAAATATTCTTTATTAAAACCTATAGATTCTGTTTTACATAAAGAATAATTTAGCTCCCAATTTCCAATACATTGACCCATATTGAAAAAGGGAGATCATTGGGGAAAAAATAATTATTACTAAAAACTAGTTTTCATTTCGTATAACAAAATGCAGAACTATTATTAAGAGGATACAAATGTGAATAAAATTTATCAAATTCATTATAACCAAATGTGAAATTTGATAAATGTTTCCTTAATGAATTTTTTCATAATTGTTCTAGTGACAGAATTATTATCCGCAAATTCATTAATTTTAGAATGTGATTTAGCATGGAAAACATTTTTCGTGGAAATGAAATTTTAAATATACTTTGATTGTTTATCCTTCTCAAAAATAATTTCCATAATGATTTTAGAGATATTTTAAAAATTCAAAATATTCTGATAAATATTATTAGAACAATATTATACTTCATTATTGAAATCTGAAATTCATTAATTTTATTTCTCAAACATCTTCTTCATCCTACAATTATCATTATCAAGTGATATAGAAAATATAGAAACTTCTTCAAATGAAGGTAAGATATTATCTTAAAATGAGATAGATTCCTCACATGATAGATCATAATATTTTTCATTAAAAAAGTTATTATTTAATGAAATATTTTTTTAAGATTCTGCATTCTGTACCTTAGCCATAATACAAAAATTTTTAATAGTAAATCTGGATATACAAGAAATATTCTTAAAATTAGAAGTTTCATATTCTAATGATTAATCTGAAGTGTCTCCACCAATTTTACTCCATGTGTACTTTTATTTCACGATATTCTTAGACATATATTTTTATTAATTCTTTTAATTCCGTTAAAAATGATTTTTATTTCTATCTCTTATCAGGTCTAATATGTCCATCCATTATTTAATTTACAATAAGTTACTTTAGAATAATTCTTGTTCTTTCTATATATATTCTTATATAAGTAATGAACATCATTATTTCCCATAATCTTATTCATCCATCGAGCATGATTGGATAATTCATTCATGTATTGATCATTTTCACTTGATTCAGATATAACAACTTATTGCATTGCTTATGATCTACATAAACATGAAAGAGTGTTGGATTTAGATGTAGTAGTGAAAGCTAAACTTCCATTACCATTATATTTCATGTTGATGGAATTCTCTCTTTTCATTCATGTTTCATGATGAAGATGAGTTCAAAATAGAACATCAAGATTAATGTTAGATACTATCCTATTTTCATCAATAGTTTCCTTTTTATATTCCCACTAATTGGGTATAATATATATTATCCTTTCCACAAGAACAACATCATAAAGAATTTTTCTCCAATATATTAGAGACTATTGACAATGGAAATAAATATATGTTTCACATTGAAAAAGGGTTCTCCATAAGGAAATAAAAATCCATTATATTTATCTCATAACCAAGATCTTATGGTTTCAATCACTTTAGATGTTCCAAAGTGTGAAACATCATGTTTCTACCAAATTCATTTGGTAGATTCATAATAAGATATATTACTATATATATTCCTGTTCATAGAACAAAAAAATGTATTGTTTACATTGAAATATTATTGATATTCTGGTTTTTCTTTGTTGTTGATTGTTCTGAATTAATTTTTTGGAGTTTTTTAATCTCTAGTTATCATGAAATTTTTTTATAATCTGGTGTTAATAACAATGGTTTTATCCCCTCTCTCCATTATTCAGAATCATTAACATCAAATATTGATGGTTTAGTAGGATTATGGTTGTAGATAGAACAATCATTTATAAATGGAATTTTTAAAAAAATTATAGTCGACAAAACATGTTAATAATAAATGATTATAAATAAAGGTAGAAATATATAAAATAAACATGATAAAGAAAAGTTATGTATGAAAATATATATCATGAAAAACATTTATATTAGTATATGTATTTCGGATACCGGTGCTAATACCAATTGTAGGATAAAAATATATATGTAGATACTAAATTCCATGAGGGGGTGAATTTTAGGTTTAAAAACATTATATTATTAATTCTAAAAGGATAAATATTTTGAAAAAGGATAAAAATTTTAAATTCCTAAACAATATTAGGTTCTTATAGAAAGGGATAAATTTAATGGTATAGGTAAAATTTTAAGAAATCAAAACAAAACTATGTTAAATATAAATAATCTTAAGAAGATTTTACAAAGATGATGAGTATACCTTAAAGAGTATATAATCTCATCTATATCAGAGGTAAAAAATAATAAGAATGTATAATAATGATATAAATTATTTATGTATGAAAATTATGGTTAAATAAAATGTGTAACAATGAAATTAAACAAGTATGAAATCTTTTAACACAAAAGGTTGATATCCAATAACCTCGGATAAAGGTCCCATGATTTATAAAATCACAAAATTCTTTCTTACCAACACTTGGGTAATACCTTAATAAGAATATCAAAATCTGTCTTTCTATCCCCGCAATCCATCAAAAATTAAGGTAGTCGGAACCTCTGTCGTCATATCCTCATAAGTCCCCAAACATTATGGTAGTCAGCACCTATGTCTCATATCTTTGAAAGTCATTGATTCTACACAAAAACAATCAGAATCACACTAGTATGAAAAATTTGTTCACAAATGATCAAGATTCTCACATATTTTACAAATCATGAGAGCCTATATCTCATGAAATCACTACCCAGAATCAGAACATGTAACCTCTTGATCTATGTGCATGTGTATGTTGAGCTTGATCCAATGAGCTCCTACTTATTGAAAAAAAAAACAGTCGGATCCATCTTCCAATTATTATATTCGTCAGTAAATATTTGAGGGACATGTACATGGGTCACTTCGCAAATAGTTAAATAGAAACATATTAAACGACATCATTTCTTTTTAACATAACCATGTGTAAGGAAATATAAAATATAAGATTTTTTTTAATGATTATGTAACTTAGTTAATATAGAATCTGATAATGTTGGAACATAATCATTATGAATGAAAAGTTAGAATTAATATTTATGATTAGTAAGAATATTATTATAATAAAAAGAGAGATTATTTTTAAAGAATTAAAATTTTAAATTCTTAGAAATTGAGAGTCAAATTTATGAGGTATTCAGAGTGTGAATTATGAGGAATTTAGAGTATGAATTCTGAAAAATATAGAGTTTGGATTCTAAAAAAATCAGATGTCTAAATTTCTAGGGATTAGTTGACTGAATTTCAGGGAATTTGGTGTCAAAATTTTAGATAATTTGGTCTCTATATTTTATAGAATTTGGAGTCTGAATTTCAGAAAATTCAATGTCTGTTGTTCAACAAAATCGGAGTTCTAATTATAGTGAATTCAGAGACAAAATACAATGAGTATTAGATTCAAAAAATCATTATATTTCTGGGATTTTATATAAGGATCATATTATTATTAGGGTAAATTGTACATTAGAAAAAAATGATTTCTCATAGATAATATATAGCAAGAACAACATTGAAGAATAAGTTAATGTTAAAGAAAATTATTTTCCTTAGAGAAATCAAATGATCTTAAACAAAAATTTATTTGAGATTATCAAAAAATAAAATAATGGAAGAAGTCATAAAATATCTTATTGACATTAAAAATATGAAATTAATATGTACACCCATAATGTAATAGCACTCCAATGCATTGGGTGATATTTATGTCTCAGTAGAGGAAATTTATGGGATTATGAGTGAATCTAATATATTAAGGGACTATTATGACCATGTTATATTCCTTGGAAGTCATCCTAGAACTATTTTTTTGATAAAATATTTAATTTTGTTTCCACATTAATATATTTCATTTACGTTTTCAGGCTATATCATGCCTCATTGTTCATGATAATGATTGTCCCACATTTGATATCACATCGAAATTCATAACGTCTAATATGTAATAAATTCTTCATGTTATTACTTTTTTATTCCATAAATAGTATTTAAAGCCTACCACTTTCTTATGTTTGTCCATAGGTGACCCCAGGTAGCTTTAAAAACATTGGACGATTTTGAGAATCGGAACATTGTATTCAATAATATTGACGTAACACCTATTTTTATGTCGTTTTTTAATGTACATATATATCCAAATAAAAAATATATCTATATCTTTTGGGTAATATTATGTTTATTCTTAATTAATAAATCACAATTTAATGTATAATAATAACTTATATTTTCCTCATTTGTATCATATGGTGGATTAGTTATTTTTTTGGATTAGGATTAGAAAACAACAATGAAAGATTCAGTTTTAACATTAAATATTACAATAAATCCCTATATTTTGGTTCTGTATAGAGTAATTATTTTCCAAAAATATATCCAAGACTAGGTACTATAATATGACATGGATCTTGAACAAATTTACCATGGGGTTACACCCAAAAAATTATATTGAGATATACTCAATCAATGACACCATAAAAGAAATGGGCATTATTACACACCATATTAGATAATATAAAAGATATGGATTTTTATACACAAATATTACATCTACTAAGACGAATTGAAAATACATGAAAATATTATCCATATTAGAACTATAAAGGTTTAGTGTGATTGAAAATTATATATCTAATCATATTATTTTAGGAATTATCTTCAATATCCTCCAAAAATATCATCTCACATTTTACTTCTCTTTTTAATACCTTACCAAAAAGATTCTTCATATCTAGGGAAAGGAAACATAAGAATTATTATGCTCAAAATCAAAATATGCCAAAATCAAGGATATTTAAATAAATCAATATATGAAATAATATTAAAAGAATAATGTAATTTCATCAACAAAATAACGTGTGAGGTTCATACCCTACCTATCATAGACCAGAAACATGATTCATGGAATAATATTATCATTTTAGAAACCATTTAACATAGTGTTTTGTAATGAATTTTATTTCTCACATTTCAATTCATGTTGTTTTGGAGATTACTTTAAGCTTTAAAAACACATTTAATAACTTCATATGTATAAAGTGTTTTTATAATATTTTTTAGATAAAATATTATTTTATGGAACATATAAAAAGTTATGTTTAATAATGAGAACTAACTTATAATTATTCATTATGATTTTCATAATGAGTATTTTATTGAAAAACATAAAATTATCCCTTAAAATATTTGATGTTAGATCATCTATCAGAACTATCAAAATGAGAGTGTTTGAAATATTTTTTCGAATTAAACACTGATTAATATCATTTTATTACTCATAAGATTTTTCATTAAAAATATTTTATGTTGGCCCATCAGACCAACTTATTTTTATAATATTATTTAGAATAATTTTTTCTAATGTAAGAAAATCTTTTTACACTGAAATGGTGTATTCCAATATTAAATCATACATTCTGTAATTCCATAGTGGTGTAATTTATCAAGTTCTATGTTTCCATGTCATTGGGAAAATCATAGAGAATATATGATCCTGAGAAATTAATATGACCATTGGGATGTATCAAATAAATAAATATTCATTCAAATAGTTTGTGGAAGGGCAAAATGTTGATTGATCCCATTCACTCTAAAACACTTATAATGATTAAATAGCATGAAAAACTTATTCCTTGTCTTTTGTAATTATTTAGATAAATTATTCATAAGTAATATACGAAATGGTGTTTACATAATATATGGTGTGTATTATAATTATGAATCTATATTTTGTGATTACGATTGAGGAATTTCATGGATTGGAATATAAATAATCTGATCATCGTATTGATTGAAGGATTATGAGGTTAATGAGACAAAGAATATGATCCCTTATATTGTGGGATTATAGGGTTATGTAGATTTTTCTAATCATTGTATCGAAGTAATTACATGCTGACTATGGATAGATTACATATATGTATACAAAAATGGATACCATTAACTAGTGATATTAGATTACGTACACCTAAAGATAAAAGTGTTATATAATATTGATAATATCTATACGTTATTATTACATTACATTTCTTTTGAATTTCATGTTTAATTAAAAGTGACTATTCTTCTTATTTTATATAATAGTTGATTAAAAATTATATTCATAAATCTTTTTTTATTACTTAATCTCTACTAAACTAATTGTGATAAAATAAACCCTATTTAATCAGATCCATTGTTATTATAACTATGATTACACTATTATTTAATAATATTTTTTCTAAGTCTGATTATATAAATCTGATTTATCAAAACCAATATTAATTTTTTTAATGTGTCGTTCATACTCAGGATCGAGTCTGAATTGAATAGTACAACTAAAATTTACTTTTGAAAATTTTCATAATTAACTCTTTTAAAATAATTTTTTAAAAACCAAACCCCCCCTATTGTAACTATTAAATCATGAAAATAATAATTTGATTCAAATATTAATATAACTAATATTGATATCAAACACATAAGAGTGATAAACCAACAGAAATCATTCATGAACCATAATATCATTGCATAAAAATGTGAAATCCTCATAAATGTAGAAACATATTTCAGCAGTCAGGTTTATCCACCAAAAAAATCATCATAGTTGATCAGTACGAACATGTTTCTAGTTAGCAAATCAGTACGAACCACTTTCCAAATGTAGATCAGAATGCATTTGTTTCCCATTGTGGCTCTTGCTCATCGACATGATTCCCATTATTATATATTGAGATAGAAATCATTTCTCAATGTATTTTAGGGATTTATAGTTTCCAACCATAACATTATAAAAACAAAAATTATCTGAGCCATATGATCTTGAATAATACATCATCACAAAACCAATGACTAGAAATCGATATTCCTAACAATTTCATCATTGAAAAATACATGGGAAAATAATGGTTTTTTTATAATGGCCATCGTAAACCTCAAAAATCATGATAAATAATAATGAAAGTATAAATGGATCGTATCCTTTTTAAAACAAAAGTTACATCACATAATATTATCTTACATAAATAAGAATATTAAAGATCACTTGAAACATTTTTTTGGGAAAATGACAATTTCATTTGGAAATCATTTATTTTAAAAGTCATGTATTTAAAAAATTAATTAATTTCCATTGTAATGATAAATGTGATATAGTTAAATAATCTTCATATAATCATGTCATCATAAAGCTTTAAAATTCCTCTCATAAATTATAACTTTCAAAAATTAATTCCAAAATTTTTGTAAAATATTCACAATATACATTGTTTAGAAAATATAAATAATTATCATTCCAAACATTTGGTAAAATACACATGTATTAAAATTAAATTTAAATGTTTTATGAGAATATAAAAATCATGTTTGATTTTTTTGAAAACAAGGAAGTATAATAGAAATATTAACGAAACTATTTTCAAATGAAAATAAACCTATATAACGATGAGATTTGAGATAATCGATTATCAATAATATTTCTTTTCATCAATCTCCTTAAAACCCCATGTTTAGAAAATATGTATATATTATAAATTTATTATATAACCATAATTATATAATAAATTTAATTAATTATTTATATCATCTCATCATTGGAATAAATATATTTTTTTATTTAAGTATTTTTTGTGACAAGTGCATTATTTGTCAAGCATGATTCACTTAGGAAGTCTACATCCATATACATTGACCATGTTCTCATAACTTCAAGAATGTTAATAATTTAATATAAAAATATTTAATAAATATATATTTATATTTATATTAATTCATTGAAATAAATGATCGAAAGATGAATTACATCGTTCGTGGAGATGGTCAGCTGTACGTACTCATGAATGGTTGTTTCATTTTTTAGATGAAATTAAATAAAGGTAAATGTTAATTATTATTTTAAAAAAATATATAATTATAACATATATACAATATTTTATAATAAAATCACATCATAATAATGATCTATAAAATGTGTTGATGAAAATTGAATGGTATCGCTAGGTGGAGATAGTTAGTCAAACCTACACACATGTGTTACATTGAATTCATTTTTTAAAGGAATCATGGTTAATTATGGTGTATTAATAATGAAAATAATATTTATTAAATTTTGGTATACTTAATATATTTATATATGATAATTATTATCAATTTTAATGGAATAATAGAAAAGTAAATAAAATGTGTTTGATTAGAGGGATTACCTCTTCTTTGAATCAACACTTTCAGATCAGCCCAAATGGGATCTACGGTAGGTTTTCAGAGAAAATTAGTACCATTAAAATGAGTCTAATGATGTTGAGAGGATAATTATATAACATATGATATATATATATAAGGCTCAATGTAGAGTAAAAAATGTGGCATGATTTCCCCTTTTATAATTGAGGTGGGGGCCTTTTGGAATTGAATAAAATATTAAATTATAATAAATTAATTTTCCTTCAATAGACCAAAAAATTACCATGGATTCTATGCTAAAATAATATAATGTTTTTATAACAAAAAAATCGATATTATAAAAGTTTTGATGTTATTTTAAACATTTTAAATTTTATTAACAATATGTTATCAAAAAGTAATTTAAACAATGGTAAAAATATTTTTAATATTAAAGGATCTTAATGTTTTACTTATATATAGTAAATGCGACATTATATTTCCATATTATGGAAATTTTGACCACATATTTATTATGTTTTATATTCTATCAATTTTAATTTTTTTTAATAATCAAGTGAAACGTTAATAACATAAAATATCATCATTTTCATTTTTTATATTATCGAATACATTGAATTTTAAAAATGTCAAGACAACATGAAAAATTTTAATTTTTCAATAACATAAAAAATATGAGTATTTCATATATATAATTTTGGAATCCTCATAATAATATTAAAATATATTTCTTTATATATGTTTAATATCATATTTTTACTGTTAATTGAATAATTACTTTATAAGTGTTGGGTAGGAATTTAGGGTAATTATATGATTTATAAAAATTCTAAACAAATTAACAGGATGAAGTTAAATAAATTTTTAATTAAAATAAAATTTAAAGTATAATATATAATATAGATAACAGAATATTAATAATTTTTTATTTTTTAAAAACATGATTGTGAAATATTTGACTTTTATTTAAATAAAATAATTTAGTGGTTATAATCTCATACAATGGGTCCCAATAGTCATTGATTAATTTATATCATAAAACTAAGTTTATTAATATCAAAACGGACCCATATATTCTTAAAAAAATAATTCTTCCCATATTTATTCATATGATATATTTAAGATAATGAATGTGACATTTTGTGACTTTCCTTTATTTAAAGGATATTAATATCATTTTAGAGGACAAGGTTCCCTGGAAAAAAAATAATTCCTTAAATTATGATTTAACTATAGAGTTAAAATAAATAAATATTATATATAATGAAAATGTATATACCTATCACATAATTTTAATGAATAAAAATATATTTTATCATTAACTGAGGTCAATTCTGACCACGTTTACTATTCATATTAACTAAAAAATTATCCTATTTTATAAATTTAGACCCAATGATTCCAAACATATAATACCATTTAACAAAATTAGAAATACATATTTGGAATAATTTATTTTAAATTGAAAATTAATAATGGAAAGAAAAATATTTTAAAAAAAATGTTTTTTTCAAAATAATTACACATTAAATACTTAAAATATTTCTACACTAAATTCATGTACAAAATCCAATTAAAGAACAACTATTGTATTATTTTCAATCTATAATTACTATTAAAATTTTAATACAATTCAAAACTATATTTATTTGTTGTGGTCACAGTAAATGAAAATAAAGTTTTCAATAAAACTCATTATTATCAATATTCATTAGAAAATAATACCTTTCCAAAAATTCTCAAAAAAATATGATGTTAATTTTTAAAAATTGAATTAAAAAATCAAATTTATATTTTAAAATAAATTTATTATAACTTATAAGAATAAATATTCACCAATATAAATAATAAGAACTCTATAATGATGACAACCTATTTTTCTATAATATAATGTACTATCAAAAAAAATGTGATTAAATTATAATAACATTACCATAAATTCTTATTATGTTGACCCATTATATTTATTTATTAAATTAATCATTCATATTCACTCCATATAGTTTAATGAACAAATTATAATAGATATATAATATTATCATATTATTTCTCGGTTCATGTGAACTTGTTGTTGTTAGAAACAAAAACTATAAACAAAATAAATTTATTTTAAAAAAATTTCATTAAAATATAAATGTCATAAATAATACCCTCTATAAAATGAATTTCCCCTTTTAAATTTATCATCTAGATAGATGAAGATTTCGATAAATCAACCGCATCACATCATCAGGTGCAAACATTTCTTCCTCATGTTGGTTGATTCACCACCAATATATATATATTCGAGTGGTTTTGTTTTATAGAACATTCTCCCTATAATCCAGAATCACTACCAGTTATTATTTATGGGAAATATATTACTCATATGGTATGATTATTGATTTTAGTAAATATAGTGGATCAAGTATATACTATTTTAAAAGAGATATAAGAAATACATCATTAACATGCGAGGGATTTGGTGGAAATAAAAAATGGTAATATACTTTCTCTATATGATTTTGTATTTCATGCTGACTGATATTATGAGGATTTAGTTATACCTTCATTCTTTGACAAAGAAATTCATAGAAATATTTTTTCTCTAACATCATTTTTTATATCTCATCAGGGAATATTCGTGTAACAATTCATTCATTATTTAATTGTCCTTATGTGTTAATAAATGACTCCAAAATCCTCTACAATCTCAGTATCCTACTGATGTATCAATAACATACTATCTGCATCATATTCATAGTACATCATAATTATAAACATCATTCCACAAAGGGTTTCATATGTATCCCTCTTAATGAACAGATGAATGCGATCATTGAAAGAAAACACTACTAGATAATGGTAATGATCATTATCACCTTTGAAAAAAATTGAAAAATATATTATTATTTCCCCTAGAGTTATAAAAATTCTTTAATAATGAAATATTTTAGGGAAAAAACCCAACTAGGTTTCAATTGCTAAATAAATTCCTTTTGAAATTTTTTATTTGATCATCAGATCACATTAAAAACAAATTGAATTTTTTAAAACATGAAACATTTCAACTTCCATAATGTATATTTTAGAAATAGAATCTAAAGGGAAATCATCATTGAAGGGTTTTTTCTGAATTCATATGGTGATTAACTACAACACATAATTACCTAGATAACAATGATTAGAAAAACTCTATAGGTTACCATTACCATTATTCATATAACCACATAGTGTAATAAAATTCATACATAAATAACTTTATCAAATATACAAAACAAAAAGATTGTATTTCATTTAACATATCATAATAAATCTTTAATCATAGTAAAACACCCTTCATATACAAATCTAAAAATGGGTTTCAACATATAAAATCATAATGTTATCTATTACTCATCTATTAATCATTCATAAATACATTTAATCTTCCAAATTTTAATTCACCATTTATTAAATGTTAAAATATTATATTTTAAAAAAATTGTTTCATTAAATGATTCAGTTTTTCAAATTTTTAAATCAAATGTACAATTTTATATAATTTTGTCTAAAGTCATATAAAATTAGATAATGATATGAAAATTCACTAATGGATGAACAATAATATTTTCATATGGATCGTTTATGAAAAATCTAACATAAAAATTCTAATATATGAGGGGATAATAAGGTATCCGTAATTTTAATTATTCACATAATCCATTATTATTTCTTAATATTTCTGTTTTCAGTATACCTTCCGATGATGTTTTATCTTATCATCAACATCATCCACTAAATTATGGAATTGATTCACATTATTTCAAAATATATGATAGATGAAACTCTTTAGTGATGTTTGAGAATTTACCTGAATATTATTTTTTACATTTTTAATAACTATTACATTTATAACATTTCAAAATTATTATGCTTTACAAACATTATTTCCAAATTCTATGCTCAAATACGTTTCATTAAAACAATTCTATTTACGTTTTTCCCACAGTTCTAACCTATAGTTGGCATGAATTTGATTTCTCCCTATGATTTATTTATGTTTTCAAGAGACTCTTTTGTTGTTTTCATAAAAACCCACCTCAAATTTGTGGAATATATAATTCATATTTCTATTATTTTACGCACCAAATGATTAATTCGGTGACACTGAAATATAGTGTATATATATATAATCCTATAAATAACGTTGTTTTTGGAACCAATGAATAGCTAAATTTTATATTCATGGATGATAGTTAATAGAGAGTCATAACATGAAATAATTATAATATATTCCTCATTAGTATAAATGGATTTGTTAAACATTTTCATGAGCTCAAGAAAATTCATGTCCATAATAGTACGTAGAATATAAGGATCATAATTACTAACAAACAACCCCATAATAATCTAATTATATCACTTCAAAATCTTCCACCTGGCTTTTTTTCAGGATAATATTCCACCACATATATTATTCACCTATTATATGATAATAATCTAAGAAAACATTACATTTATCATGCATTTACGAAAAAAATATTTTATCAGTGGTGTTGATACATTTTTTAAACAATAGAGTAATATAATACCCACTAATAGGAGATGGATGAAACATCCTGATTGAATTAACAGTACACTATTCCATCCATTGATCATTTGGAAACTCATCGTGATTTATATCCTAATAATATTGTGTCATTATTTCAACATGATTTTCTATTCCAACTCCTAAAAAACATGGTTATTGAGGAGTAAAAACCGTTCTTCATACGACTCACTTAGTGATATAATGGTTCAATTTCCATCCATTGACTAAAACCACATATCAGTGGACAAGATACAATAATCATAGTGTATAACACATAATTCTAGAAAATTATTTATAATATTTTTGAATAATTATAACATTTTTTATGGAATCATAAGTTTAACATATGGCTTTATGATCATTATCAAAACATTATAATATTATCCTATACATAGTCCCATATCCATGGTTTTCAAGAATTGTTTTATATACCTATTGTTTAAAATTTTTATAAACACTGGTTTTATACGAAATACAACGACCCAAAATTTTCAATAACAAATTTTACTTCTACTAAGATTAATATTAAATAAATAAAAATACTAACAATGCTAGACTCGTAAAGGGTTATAGTATTTAGAGATTAGATATATAATATTATTATTTAATAAATGATAATAAATATATCCCAAATATATCTTCTCACTAAGAACTCCTCTATTTTATTACATAAATAATTATTCTCTTCATCACATGATTAAGGAACCATAAGAATGTTTTGGATCAAATTATCAGCCAGAGATAAATTAAAGAGATCAATCCAACGTAAAATGAAATAAGAAAATAAAAATAAATATATGTGATTATGAAAATAAACATATTATGTTCATTCGAAATCGTCCATAGATCATAAATCTGATTCAAGGCCAAAAAAATATCTTTTCAGAAATAATAGTGATAAATAGTGAGAAATCAATATAAATCAATGATGAACCATTATCTCATGTCATAAAAATGTGGATCTATGATAAATATAAAACTCTATTTCATATATCAATTTAAAATCCAACGCCATCATCATAGTATTTCAGGACAGACATTTTTCATGTAGTATATTAACATTCATATGATTCTAATTTTAGATTAGGAAGACACTATTTCGATTTATCGATCATTTCCAGAAAATTTTTTCACATTATTATCTCATGAAATATAATTATTTAAACATTACATTAAGAGATAAATTTATTACGACACATTCAATTCATATATAGATATTACATTAAAATAGATGAATATTCTTTACATAACATGACAATAAAATTCTAGAATCATATTGATTTAGTGTCATTAGAATCATGGAAATATAAAAAAAATCATTCATTAACATCTACAACATATCCCACATAGTATTTTATAATGTCAAACCATTTTGACATATCATATGTAATAACCTTCTACATATCTTGGTGGAAAAAACATAAGAAAATTGTGGGCCCATATAACTATTAAGGTCAATCAATGGATAAATCAAAATAAATTTATTTATAATGGAATAATAACATCTTCATAACAATTTAAAATTATACACTACATGTTAGTGATCATAATATTGAGGCATGGAATAAATAAATTAATTTCATAAGACATGAATCATTAAAAAATATGGGATTTCAGAGAATATCAATTGAATAATACATAAAATGTTGAATTAATATAAAAATATAACATTGTGATCATGTAAAAATAGAATGAAGTTTATCCATTATGTTTTGGACAAGAAATTAAGACCCTCTTCAAAATTATGGAAATGAATGTTGGTCTATATATATTCTTTTGGACATGAAAACTAGGTCAATGAATAGAATTGTGAACATGAAATTATGTTCATCAGTACAACATTTACCTCATAATTTATCCATATTTACCAAATTAATTAGATTGAGTTGGGGCCCGACCCATTACATTATGAAAATCATCCATATGAGTTCCACAAGGTCGCAAAATATTTCATCAGATCATAAATCATGAAAATAAATTGTGTAAATAATGATTTCATCATATTATAAAAAATTCAAAATTATTGGAATTTATTAAAATCATATCTTCATTAACATAATCCTAAAATTATATAATAATAATATTATTATTAAATTATAAACCCTATAAAATATAAGTAACATCAAATAATTTCATCTAATATGAAGAATAATTGTTTCAGAGGATCAATTAAAATAAATCATTAGTAAAATATCATCAATGTTTTAAATGATTTTTTATATAACATCAAATTATAACAAAAAACGTTATCTTTTAATATAACCTTGTACGTCTATAAATGAGTCATCAAGTCATTTATTCATCATCATAGATGAATATTCCATGCAAGTTGTATTTCATAAAAAATCCTCCCTATTTAATTTTTTTTAAAAGTTTAAAAACATTTTTTTAAATTAAAAACCATTCCAATTATTTTATAAAATTTCCAACTTAATTATAATTTACATTAAAATTTATAAGAGAATTGAGAAAAATTGTAATAAAATTTTAGAACACATATTTAATGAATAAAAATGGTATCATAAAACACTTTTAAATGAATGTTTCTTATAAATATGATATATTTGGATTAAGCATTAATAAAATTTATAAATTATATTTATCCAACTTAAATCCACATAAAAAATTCGATGTGTGGAAATAATATATCAAAAATTATTTCCACACATAATCCAAGCTTGAAAAAATAAACTAAGTAGTTATTTATTCAAAAGAAGGTAAATAGGGATAGGAATTCCCTTTCATGTTAGTAATGAGTCAAATCATATTTCTAATAAACGTATTAAATATAAAATTAAAAATTAAAATAATTTACCATAATGAGATTTATGTTGTAATATATAAATGGTAAAATTTACAAAACTAACAATGAAAATTCCAATTTTAATAAATTAATTATATATGATTCCTTTAGAATACCATTATTCTCATCCATTACAAAAAATACCCTTTAATGTTTCCTTTTTAATTTTTTTTCATTGTGTCCTTTATTCACACAATGAAACTTACGTTTGTCTTGAATCATTGTTCTTCATGAATCTTCATACATTATTTAGTTGAGAAAACATTTACATTTTTTCTTATATGGTAAGCATAAAACTCCCAAATTCTCTTATTATACTATTAAATAAACTCACAAAATTTTATATTATTTAACGTATTAGGAAATTTTTTGTTATTCATAATAATATCGGGTTTCCCTCCAACTCCATTTTCATTATGTTTTGCTAGATAAAGAGAATTATATTTTCTATTATAATCCATATTTGTATGAATCATCATGGTTCAAACCTTTTTATAAAGAAGAAAAATCATAATGTGTGAAATAATAATCATAGTGGGATACTACATAATAAAGTGAATTTATTTATAATGTTTCAATCAATGACATTAAAGATTTAAACCCTCACTTACTCATTATAATTACCAAAATTCATTGATTTTAATCTATAATATGTCTTATATTTATGGATTTTACATAGGGTTTTCATATCCAAAATTCCAAAGGATTACTAGACTTTTCTCTGATACCAACTAGATGACCCATTAACATCATATATTTATATTAATTTTATATATATGAATATATATTATGTAACATATAATGACAATGTCTAAACCATATGGGATTAGTTTAATTAGGAATAAGTAAATATCATCAAATGGGACATAAAACATCTACATCACTTCATACTAATTCCATCATATCTAGAACCTTTTTAATGTATCATAATTTTTACCATTTGTTATAACAAGTGTAAAAGAATCAAATTAAAATAGATTGTTCATATTCTCAATATGGGTAAATAAGGGAGGTAAAAAACATATTATAATAATAAGGGAATAAGATCATGATAATAATAATTGAAATGTATACCCTCTGTATAAAAAAATCAATATGATGTGTCCCGGTGTAAATTACAGAAGGTCAAAAGTCATAATTCAAAGTAGATCGTGATCCCGAAAAAAATAACATTGGAATTATACATGGAATGTCACATACATATAATCTTATAAATTTGTAAACTTGTATAAATAAAATCAAGTTTACTCACATTATTATGAATGTGAAATTAGGACCTTGTAAAAACTTATGGACATGAAACCATGTCCTTGTATGTTCTTATGGACATGAAAACTAGGTCCATATATAGATCTGAGAACATGAAATCATGTTCATTCGTAACACATGTACATCATTAGTTATCAATATTAAGCCACTAAATTAGTGGAGATATATGGCCTATCCATAACAAAATGGAAATCATGAATATCGATTCCAGAAGATAATTAATCATTAATCATATTTTATATCATGAAAAAATGGGGTTTTAAAACCATTTATCATACCATATCCCATGGCAATGTAAAGGGGTTAATAAATATCATTCCCTCAAAATCATAATCCATACATTGAAATATTAAAAATTGTATGATTAAATTATATCCCCATTAAAGAATAATTGACATAAAATAATGTCATCTGAAATGGATAAATATTTTTTTTGATGGATCACGTGATAAAATTATTAAGTAATATATCCTCAGGCTTTTAATTTTTTCTAAATTCCTTAAAAATAAAAAAAAATTATTGGAAAATATCAATTTATATTTTTGACTAATTATTCAGATAATTATAAGTGCATGATGGAAGGAAAATATACTCAGTTTATATATGTATAAAAACATTCCTTTTATATTTTTCAAGAAAATGTGACAAAAAACAACATTTAGAAAATGAAAAAATTAAGTTCTATAAAACTGTTTTATCAAAATTAAAGAATGAGTATAATTTATTTTTATGGTAATAAAATTCAGGAATATCCTTCAATATATTCACATGGTATAAAAATAGTATTTTCTGGGATGCTTAGAAATGTAATTTTTAAAATTGTATAATATAAAAATATCATATCATTGATGTGGGTATTAAAAAAATAATAAATTATGTGTATTAAATATAAATTAAAATTAAAAACGAGGAAGTACAATAAAAATATTATCAAAAGAACTTCCATAAAAAATCATATATTTACAAAACCATTGATGCATAATTTTTACCGAATGAATTGAAATTTCATTTAGAATTAACTTTCCACATTGTAATCAATCAAATATTATGCCAAATTGAAGATAAAATTTTCAAATGAATCATTGTATAACATTGGTATAGATATATTCATGATATAATTTATGAAAGTTTAATATATGCACCACAAACCTGAAATTATTGGTGAATAATGAGAATATCTTATAGAAGTAAACATTAGAAGAGAAATTATTACCACACACCTTAATTTAGGTTTTATCTTTTAATCACAAGTATATAAGGGGTTAAATAAGGCCATTAATTTACTAAATAACTATATTGATATTTTTAATATGTTATTTAAATAATATACGACAACATTCCACCTTTTCATTAGTAAAATTTAAATATTTTCTTTATTTTATATGGGATAGTTTCCTGGTTTCATTGTATATTCACTTATTTATAATAAGAAATTACATTCAAATAGAAATGTAACACAAGAAGAGAAATGATATTTTATTCATACAGTCGCTAAATTTATAATACTACAATATATAGTTTATATTTTTTGTATTAGGATAACTAATTTCAAAATAAATGTAAATGATAAATATTGATTTTGTTTTTGTGGATTATATAACCATCAAAAAATAGTTTCATTTTAACTAATAATATGTCTTTATATAAGTCATATAATATTAAATAGTCCATTATATATTGACTAAAATAATATTTAATTATAATTTTATTTTGATGACCATCTTTGAAGGAAGTAATGGAAAACAACCCAACTCATTATTCAATGAGACAATTTACTGCCATATCTTGGTCAATGACTTCGTTTCATTTTAAAATAATAGATATGAATGGTGGTGGATATAAGGTATTCTATTTATATATAATGTAAAATTATCGACATGATAGTGGAGGTATTATTATATAATGTATCAAGGAGGTGTTGATATTGTAGAAGAAAATAATAATATAATATTTGAGACGGTAACCTCTTGAGTATCATCTCCTTCAAAGTCCCCATACGGAACATGTAATATGACATTGGGTGAGACCAGAATCACATGTATGTGGGGAGGAGAAATATTGAGAGATATTTTATGATATTCATATATTTATAAGAGAATGAGGGCAGTGTGTATTTATATTTATACATGGGGATGTGAGGTTTTATATGATTAAATATTGATTATTTTATATTTAAATGAAAACACATATGGGTTGAATTATTTAAAAAAATTTGGTTGATAATAAAAAATTTAATGGAATTTTATTGTCATTTGAATCCTAAAAACCCAACATATCGTTTCAGTTTTTAGGTATTTTATGCTTCTATATTTAATATTATCCCATTTTAATACTTTTTATCTACTCCTATACATTATTTTACTATAGTAAATTTTTTATACCAAAAATGTAAAATGATATTATAAAATAATTTGGAACTATTGATTCAAATTAAGGTTTCTATTTTATGAAATTTAATAAATTAATTTGAAAAAATATATTTAATAACCAAAAGATACTATGAAATTGAACCTTTTCATGAAGTGTACATGTCAAAAGAAATAGGTATTATTAATAAATTAATGAATAATTGTTATCATTGAATGAAAATTAATTAATATTTTCTAATAAATAATCTATAAATTCATTATTAAACATTCCAAAATAGTTTTCATTTAAATAATTTAAAGATAAGAATCATTGTGTTATATAAATTAGTAATCAAATAAATATTGTGACATCCAAAGTAAAAAAATGAATAATAAATTTTCATAATTATGTATATTTTTTAATAAAATAATAATTTTACTTTAAAGGGGTTTTTATGTTTGATGGCATAACCGATATGCAATAATAGGTTTCTTTGAAATCCTACATTGAACAATAATAATATTATAATATTATTTTAAATGTAGTTAACGCCTAACCGTTGTATTATAGGGAATGAATATAACAAACTAAAATATTATTATACTTTTTTGTTATTTTTTTCATTTATCACATAGATTTTAGAGGCTTAAAATGTGAATTAATCTAATTTTAAGCATAAATACTCTAATATTCATTAAAAGGTCGATTTACACCCCATTTAATGGAAAACCCTCATTAAATATTGTTTGTTCACTTTTTATGTTATTTTTTACAAAATTAAATTATTTTTTTAGAATCAGGACAACAAAATTAAGTTTGGGTAAAAAAAATTATATTTCTGATAAAATTCAAAATTTGATGAATAGTGGAAAATACTGTATTTTAATTCAAAACTGCCTTTTAATCCAATTTATTTATTTGGGTAGATTATTTTTTAATTTGTTTTGATGTTTAATTATCATAAATTTTTAATATTTTATCCAATGTTGTTCATTGAAATTAATTTCACTTTGAAGTTAGATATAAAAAAGTGTGAATCATTCGATAGTTAATAATTTTTAAAAACATGCTTTTTAACAACTAGAATTAAAATTAAATTAATTAATCCAACTACTATGTTTTTATTTTTGTAAAATATACATCATTTTTGAATTTGTAATATCAGAAATAGATTAGGTTGTTGTTTTAGTAGTTTTCTGAAAAACATCAATTTTTTATGAATAGTGAAACCACTTAGTAGTAGTTAAAAACTGACTTTTTCATTTAAATGAAATTTTATAGCTTTAGGGAATGGAATTTTGGAAGTCTGACATACATGGTTTTAATTAATAAGTAAAATTTTGTTCAATAAGACGAAATTTTTTTTAGTGAATAGTAACTTTTGACTTTTAATTACCGCGATTAATGGTATATAGGGTTATTCAAGGAAAAACGAATATCATAATAATACAAAATTACCTTAATACTTGTCCTATCTATATTGAATGAGTCATGGACAACCATATGCATCCTTGTGATTATTTTGGATCCCCATAGAGCCACTTAAGAGTGATAGTGATACTTTATTTTAATTAACCAAAAGTAACGTCAAAAATGAAAAAAATATATCTTTTAGTAAATTAATTTTTAAATAGGGTTATTTAAGTTAAAGTTTCAAATATAAATATTCTTTGGAAATATAAAATTATTTCCACCATCATGGTATTTGTTTTATCATTTTTAGACATAAAATAAATAAAATTTATTATGAAACAATAATGAATCAATGTTTACCTCATAAATAAATTATTTAAATAAATAATAATTTAAATATTAAAATAATATCAAAAAGTTTCCCAATTATTATTGGAGGATATTATTTAAACCATGAGTCATACTATCTTCAAATTTATTACGTTTTGGACAGTTAGAAACCGAAAATCCATATATAATAAAATAATATTTTCACACTTTTGTAATGAGCCCCTCCTCCCCCTTATAAAAAGACCTCAACTCTAAACCATTCCCTACACATCATAAGCCCCTTTTCTAGTCCATCCCCTTCCCAAATAATGTCACAGGATCCCTCGCTTCCTCCTAGAAGCCTTAACTTAGGAAGAAGGCTCTTCAAGAAGTCCTTCTGGTTCAAACCAAAGGAAGTTGCCTGAATTAAAGGTAACGATTTCTCTTAAATTCTTTTTTTTCTTCTCTAAACCCTAAACACTTATTATTATTTTCCTTTATAACAAAACCAGTATAGTCAATATACTATGATATTTTTATGAGATTTATTAGAACTAAACTTACACACACCTCCATCTACAGGTTAAAGACCATACTGTTACTGTGGATGACAAAATAACTCCTCACAGAATGATGATTGTTCAATTATCTCCTACCGCCTCTCATAGTGACCATTAAGATGTCACTATATTTATATATGATATTTTATATGTTTATGTTTTCATTATGGCATTGAATGTTTCATTTATATTATACCTTTATGGTTTCCATTATGTGTAAATGTGATAATTTCATGTGAGGAGGAGCAGACTACCGCCCCTACAAAGTGATATGACAAGTTAATCCCATATGTGGGAGTATAAAGGATGATGTTAATGATATTATATAAGATATTATACGGGAATTCTAATATTTCAATATATCATTATGTTTTAATTCAATTAAAATAATAAATAGGATTGAAAGTAGCGTTCATGCGTACGTACGGCTTACCGTCTCCATGAATGGTGCGTTTCGTTTCGTGCCTCTAAATGTTATGTATTGATATAAATACATACATATTCGGGATATATAAGATATATATGATATCTAAATCATGAACATCATTCTGGATATTATTAACTTTTGACCACGTGAACTACTTGTATTTATAAGACGTCCATTTTTGTCTGAAGTTCCAAATATAGAAAACACGACCATTATCAACATATATGGTTTCATAATGTTTATAACATGGTAATGAGTGACATAAAATGAATAATAAACTTGAAAATGATATTATGAAAGTAGAATTTACCTTTAGTTTACTATTTAGGAGATTAAATAATGAACAGGTCAAATTGGATACGTGGTAAGGGACTTCGTCTCAATCTCCTTTCATTGAGTCATATTTTGTTTTAATACATATATTTATTTTATAAGATGTATAAACACCTTTGAAATTTCATTCCATTCAAAGGGAATATTTTTCTATAAATCATTTTACTAAAAAACAACAAAAATGTTTCTTTTCAATGTAAGTAGTGACGATGACCTTTCCGCCATAGTGAGTATTATTTGATATTTGGCTTCCAAAACAAGAAGTAATGTATTTAAAAGGAATGTAAATACCATATACTCATTTTAACCTATATTGATATTGAAAATGATTTTGATAATGGATTTATTATTTCCAAATATTTATATGATATATTATGATTGAAATGTGGAAATTTTTTCATTCCTTTATGTTTGTTTTATGTGTTATTAATATGTTATGGTTCTTGGGAATTTTTACGTATATGGGTAGTATTTTGATAAAACGAGGTTGGGTGAGCTCGAGATAGCTCTCCAAAGCATTGTGTTACATGATAGAGGTAAATGGGAATGTTTCTGCAAATTTATTTAGGGAATATACTCTGATGGGTATTTCAACTGTAATTCCCTACGAAGCTGTGATTTCTACAATGTTAGTATGATACAGATTCTAGAAGTTACCTTTTTTATTTATGTTTTCTATGTGTTATTCATAAATCATACGATTTCATGAGGTTTGTTGAAGAGATTTTTTTATGTATTCAATTATGTACTAGTTTTTTTGTTCATTGTTTCATAACCCATACTGTGATTTTTATTCTCATCCCATGTTTTGAAATGTTTCTCACATGACGTACTGATGAATAGGGTCAAGGATGGGATCATGGAAAATTCATGCTGTCTAAAACATGGGACTAGACATGACTCTTTTATTAATAGTTTTTATTTTAGGAAAAAATGGAAATTAAATAGAAGTTTCTACCTTGTAATTCATTAGATATAATATAATTTTTATGGCATAATTATCTAAAAATATAAACATGAAAAGATCCTCAATGTGTTATATTCATTTAACTCAATATTATTTAATGATTAAGGTCGGGTGCTTATAGTTTTTATCAGATGTCCGTTTAGATAAAATTATTAGTTATGGTATTGTTAAATTAATATTCATAAATTAGTCTATGTTAATATTGAAATGATAGCATTGAAATATTACCATGTTTCTTCACCTAAGTTATCTCTTTGTTCAATATGGTTTTCCGCAGAAGAGACAGGGTAGCTATTTAGGGACATCATTAGGAAGAAGATAACCTTCCATATCAAAAACCTGAAATGGTCAGAATCAGAACATAACTGTTTGTTGCAGTTGTGTATTAATTGACTCAGGTGATAAATGGTGGTGGTATCCATGTACGAGATCAGCTTGATCAATCACATAGAAACATGTAAATAGAGGAGCATTTAGTGAGGAAAAATCTCCCATTTTTTAGGGGATGATGTGACATTGTTCTAGCTAGAGGGTGGATTAAATCATTGGAGAAAATATTTTATTTCATGAGGTGTTCAGAACATCAAAAGGTTAGCCTCGTTGTTTTCCATTTTGAACGTGAAGCTGATTTGTGGTGGTCAATGGTGAAAATTATTAATAATAGTGTGGATATTTATGATCTTGATTGTGATAAATTATAAGGTATGTATATTGTGAAATATTTTCCTATGTTGGTTTGTCTTAGGATGGAAAAAAATTACATAGAATTAAGGGAGGAGAATGACTCAGTAGATGCTTATGAAGACAAATTCACTTGACTGGCAAGGTATGGTCCAAATTTCATATGAGATCTTGATAGTAAAATAAACTATTTTTACCCAGGAATAAATCTAATGTATCGAAGGGAATTAACTTCTCATGAGTTTAAAAGTCATGAAATGCTTGTTTTATTTTCATAGAAGGTGGAAATTGAGTATACCAATGATCAGTTGTTCTTTGATAAACAACATAATAAGAGGTCAAGGTAGTAGGGGAAATGAAATACCTCTTCAAAAAAAATTGATGGTAAGAAACATATGTTTACGGTTTCTGAAAATTGTGGTAAAAATAATGTTGTGGAATGTATTTTGAATTCTGGTAAGTGCTACCGATTTGGTAAAATGTGGAAAAAGGCTCCGAATTGCACAGAAAAAATAGTAGGGTAATTGTAAGACAAAATCTGATTTACAATAAATAACATGTTTTTAAGTGCAATGAAGTTGGTAATTATGGAAGATAGTGTCCAATGAAGTACTCAACTGAGTGAAAGCAACCAGAATAAAAGCAGAATTGGGAGGTGAAGTGCATTACGACTACTTCAGCAAATTTTGGGCATTCAAATGTAGTAGTATCATGTACACTGTTAGTTTTTTCAGATTATGCCAATGTGTTTTTCAATTTGGGGACTACATATTCGTTCATTTCTGAGAATTTTTCTAGTAAATTCAGAATTCTATATCAAGATATGAATCCTGAACTTATGGTAAAAACACCTATAGGATCTGTTGAAACAAAACAAAATTATAAGAACCTTTCTATCCTTGTGTATGGAAAGAATCTACCTGCAAACCATATTATTCTGCCTCAAGTAGAGTTTGATGATATTGTGGGTATGGATTAACTTTTTGTTAATCATTCTATGATTGAGTACATAGCTAAAGATGTTTTTTCAAAATTATTTTTAGTTTGTGTACATGAATTAATCCTTACATTTCAAAACATATCAGGAAGCTGAGAAACTAGTAAAATACAGAAATGAATGTTTCCTTGTACATGTTGTTAAAAACAAATGTTCTATTCAGATTAATGATGTTTCAATGATAAATGAGTACCTTGATGTTTTTCCAAATGAGTTGTCTGATATTATACCTAATCTAGAAGTGGAATTTACTCTTGACTTAGTTCCTGATGCTGATCCAATGTCAGGACTCCCTTATCGAATGGCTCAAATTGGTCTTTTTGAGTTAATGAACCAATTTCATGAGTTATTAGATAAGGGATTCATTATACCTAGCACATCACTATAGGGAGACCCTTTCTTGGTTTTTTAAAAGATAGATGGTTCAATGAGAGTTTTCATTGATTATAGAGCATTGAATAACATCACTGTTAAGAACAATTATACTTTGCATCATATCGATGATTTTTTTGATCAGATCCATGGAGCTCAGTATCTATCGAGAATTGATTTGAGGTTCGGTTACGATCAGTTAAAAGTAATGGATGAGGACATTCCAAAGACCATGTTTTATACTAGATATGGCCATTATGAATTTTTAGTTATGCATTTTGGTTTAAAAAATACACCTGTTGTATTCATGGATCTTTTGAATATAATTTTTCGAGTGTTCATGGATAAGTTTGTTGTTGTATTCTTTGATGATATTTTGGTTTATTCTAAAATTAAAGAGGAGAATAAAATTCCTTTATGTGTTGTCTTTCAAACCATAAAATAAACAAAACTATTTGGAAAATTCAGCAACTGTGAGTTTTTGTTACATCAATTTTATTTCAATGGTTACATTATTTCAAAAAATGGAATAATTGTTGAACCTTCTAAAAAAAAGTTATTCATGAATGGGCAAGACCCAAAAATATAATCGAGATTAATATTGTTCTTTTTTTAGTAGGTTATAACTAGAGGTTTGGGGAAAATGTTTCACAGTTATCTAGTCCAATGACTAAGATTACTTGAAAAGGAGTTATGTTCATTTGGAAAAAAGATTGTGATGATTGTTTTTTGGAATTGAAAAGAAGATTGGTGAATGCTCTAGTTTTAGAACTACCTTCCTGAAATGGTGAGTTGGTTATCAACAGTGATGATTCATTGAAAGGAATTGGTAGTGTAATTATGCAGAATGATCAGGCAATTATTTATGCTTCATGCATGTAGAAAACTCAACATTTAAACTACCCTACACAAGATTTGGAACTGACTTCTGTTTTTTTTCTTTAAAAATTTTGAGGCATCAATTGTATGGAGTAAAATTTGAAACTAATCAAAACATTATGAAATATATATTCACTCATAATGAATTGATCATGAGATAATGGATATTGTTAATCATAATCAAGGATTATGATTCCATGGACCTTTACCATCCGGGAAAAGAAAAAAATGTGACCATCGCATTGAGTCGAAAAATTAATGCTTCACTAAACTTGCTACATTTGGAATGAGGTCCATTGGTTTTTGATTTTATGAACATTGCAATAGAATTTGTTGTTGAATGAAATTATTTTGTATTGTTTAATGTGTTAGTGAAATCATCTCTAAAAGTCAGAATAAAGAACGCACTGATGGAAGATAGTGAGTTAAATAAAAAGGTAAACTTGGTTCACAAGGGTATGTTTCCTGAATTTAGCGTTGATAATGATTGTGTTTTGAGGTTTGTAAAGAGATTATTTGTGCCTTGTGATTCATAGTTGAAGAATGAGTTGTTATGTGAAGATCATTGTTCCCCATTTTCCATTCATCCTGGCAATACTAAAATGTACAATGATCATCGAGAGTATTACTGGTGGGATGTAATGAAAATAGATATTTCTGATTTTACTATGAAGTGTTTTAATTGTCTGCAGGTTAAAGCTTATTGATAGATAACAGAAAGGATTCTTCTATATTTAACTATGCCAATGTTGAAATGAAAAATATATCCATGGACTTTTTTGTTGGATTACCGAATACATCTTGAAATAATAAGGAAATTTGGGTTATTATTGATTGGTTGACTAAATCTGCTCATTTCCTTCCAATTCGAGATAATTTGTCTCTAAATCAAATTTCTCAGTTATATGTTAAAGAGATAGTCAGTTTGCCTGGATTTTCCCTCTCTAATTAATCTAATCATGAACACAGGTTTACTTATATCTTTTGGAAAGGCCTTCAGAAGTCCTTGAGTACTGATTTCAATTTTATTATAGCTTTTATTCATCAATAAGATGGGTAGTTAGAATGAATAATTCAGACCATGGAGGTTAGTTTATGTTCTTGTTCACATGAGTACAAGGGAAGATGGGACCAATATATTTCATTGGAAGATTTTTCTTAAAATAACCGATTTCATTCCAACATTCAGATGGATCCATTTGAGGCATTATATAGGATGTCGTGTCTAACTCCAGCTTTCTGGGATGAAGTAAGTGAATGTAGGTTTATGGGACCAGAATTGGTTGTAGAGATTAAAGAAAAGGTTCAGTTGATTCAGAAACACATGAGAACTGCTCAGATTTGGCAGAAAAGTTCTTCAGATAACCGAAGGAAGGAACTTTTTTTGGGGTGGGGGATAATGTCTTTCTCAATGTTTCTCTATGGAAAAGTGTGATGTGTTTTTTTAAGAAAGGAATGCTGAGTTATAGGTTCATTGGACCTTTAGAAATCTTGTAGAATTTTTGATCAGTTTCATACAATGTGGCTTTACCTCCATATTTTTCCTTAGTACACAGTGTTTTTCATGTTTCAATGTTGAGATATTATATGCCAGATCTATCTCATGTTTTTTGTCAAGAGATAGTATGGATAAAAGAGAATATTTCATATCAGGAATAGCATATCCAAATTCTTGAACGAAGAGAGAAAGTGTTGTGAAATATGGTAATTCACCAGGTAAAGGTTTTGTGGAAAAACCATATAGTTGAAGATGAATCATTAGAACCTAAAAATGTTATGAGGGATACATACTCTCACTTATTTTATTAGTGAATAAAAATTATGAGGATTCAATTTCCAAAATGGGGAAGGATGTAACATCCCAAGTAAATAAAGAATAATAAATTTTTTTAATTACTAATATTTGTGAATCCAATAATAATTTTTCTTTAAATGGGTTTCTATGTTCGATTATTTACTTGATAACCAATAATAGGTTTCATTGAAATATTACATTGCACACTAATTATATTATAATATTATTTTAAATGTATTTATCGCCTATCTAATGTATTGGAGGAAATGAATAGAACTAACTACAATATGATTATACAAGTTTTTTTTACATTTATCCAATAATTTTTAGAGGCATAAAATGTGAATTAATCTAATTTTAAACACTAATACTCTATTATTCTATAAAAGGTCAATTTAGAGCTTTTAATGGTGAACCCTCTTTAAATATTGTATTGTTCAATTTTAAATTTTCTATTTGAAAAAAATAAAATTCTTCTTTAGAATCAAGACATTAAACATTACTTTGTGTAAAAGTTCAGTAATTTTTCTAATAAAATTCAATTTTTGATGAATAGTGGAAAATACTGTATTTTAATTCAAAACTACCATTTAATTTAATTTATATATATGGGTAGATAATATATTAAATTTGTTTTAAAGTGTAATTAGATTATATTTTTATCATTTAATCCAATTTTGGTCATTGGAATTAATTTCACTTTGAAATTGGACATAAAAAAGTGTCAATCTATTTATAATTAATATTTCATAAAAACATGATTTTTGTTTTGAAAACAGGGAATAATTTTAAATTATTTAATCAATCTTATATGTTTTTAATTTGGTAAACTATACATCAATTTTTAAATTCGGAATATCAAATGTTTTTTAGGTTTAATTTTTTGTAGTTTTCTGAAAAATTTCAATGTTTGATGAATAATGAAAGAACTATGTAGTAGTTTATAAGAGACTTTTTCATTTAAATGAGATTTTACCACTTCTGTGAATTTAATTTCGAAAATCCGACACACATGGTTTTTATTATTATATAAAATGTGGTTCAATAAAATGGAAATGATTTTTTGGTGAACAGTAAATTTTGACATTTTTTTACCGTAGTTGAAGGTAAATATGGTAATTCAAGGTAAATAGAATATCATAATAATACAAATTTACCTTAACACTTGTCCTAACCTTATTAGATGAGTCATGGAAGAACTTGGTAATCCATGGGTCTATTTTGGGATCCCATGGAGGCACTTATAAGTGATAATGACACTTTATTTTAATTAACCTAATTTGAAGACAAAATTGACATTAACAAATATCTTTTATAAAATTAATTTTTACATTAGGATACATAAGATATCCATTTGACTATAAATATTATTTGGAATTATAAAACGATTTCCAAAATCATGGTATTTTATTTATTATTTTTATACATCATATAGATAATATTATTTATGACATAATAATGATTCGATGTTTACCTCATAAATATATTATTTATATAAATAATATTATATAGATTAAAATAATATCCAAAACCTGTCCAATTATTACTGGATGATTTTATTTCAACCATTAGTAATATTAATTTTTACATTAATAAGTTTTTGACCATTTAAAAATGAAAATTATTATATAAAAAAATTATGTTTTCGCACTTTGTTAAAGAGACCCTCCTCCCTCTTATAAAAAGCCCTCACCTCAAACCCATTCCTTACACCTCTCAAGACACATGGATCATCGAAACCCTTTACAAATAACCTCTAAAGATTCATCTCTTCCACATATATTCCTTGTCTTAGAAATAAGCCACTTAAATATTTTCATTTTGGTTCAAACCAAAGGGAGTTACGCGAATTAAAGGTAATAGTTTCTCTTATTTTTTTTCCTTTTATTTTACTTCTCCAACCCCTAAAATATTTTTATTATTTTATTTTATAACAACACTAGTATCCTAAATATACAAGGATATTTCTATGAAGATTATTCTAACTACACTTACACACACCTTATTTTAATGTGTAAAGAACACATTGTTTCTGTGGATGGAAAAATAATGTCTCACGAAACGATGATTGTTAAATTATATCCTACCTCCTCTCATGGTGGAAATTAAGATGGAACTTCATTTATATATGATATATATATGGTTTATGTATTCTTTATGGTTCTGTACTTTTTATTTCTATAACACCATTATTCTTTCCATTATGGATAAATGCGATAATTTCATTTGAGGAAGTGCGGACTACCGCCCCCTCAATGTGATATGACACATTAATTCCATATGTGGGATCTATAAATGATAGTTATAATGTTATTATATATGTTATTATACTGGAATAAAAATATACCTATGTATCATTAAGTTTTAACTCCATTAAAATAAGAAATATAAATGAAAGCAGTGTTCTTGCGTACGTACGACTTACCGTCTCTATGAACGTTGCACATTATGTTTTACCTCTAAATGTTATATACTCTTATAAATACATATAAATATTGTATATAAAAGATATATTTGATATCTAAATAATGAATACATATCTGGATATAATGAACATTTAACTACATGAACAACTTGTAATTATAAGAAGTCTATTTTTTAATCAAGTCCCAAATATCGACAAAACGACCTTTATTAACTTAAATGATAACATGAAGTTTATAACACACTAAAAATTTATTTAAAATGAATAATAGACTATAAAAAGTATCTTATGAAATTATAAATTAACTTTAGTTTATTATTAAAGATATTAATGAATTAACAGGTCATGTTGGACATGAGGTAACGGACTTCGTCACATTCCCCTTTCATTGATGCATATTTTGTTTTAATACACCATATTCTTTTATATGTTGTATAAACATATTTTACATTTCATTTCATTCAAAGATAATAACTTTATACGAATTTTTTTACTACATGAAAAAAATTAATGTTTATTTTTAATGTATGTAGTGACAATGACCTTTTTGTCGCCGTGAGTATTATTTGATCTTTGCCTTCTATAACAAGATGTATTGGTTTTAAATGGAAATTAAATACCATTTACACATTTTTATATATATTGGTATTGAAAATGTATTTGATAATGGATTGATTATTTCAATATATTTAAATGAAATATTGTTATGGAAATGTATAAATGTTATCATTCCTTTATGATTATTTTATGTGTTATGAATATGTTGTCGTTCATGGGCATCATTACCTATATAGGTGGTTCCATGATAAACCAAGGGCGGGTGAGCCCGAGATAGCTCTCCAATGAAATTTCTAATTTGACAGAGGAAAACGTGAATGTTTCTCCTAAGAGATTTAGCGAATATACTATGATGGGTATTCCAAATGTAACTCCCTAGGTAGTAGTGATACCTTCAATTTAAGTATGATATAGATCCCACAAGTTACCTTTAGGATTTATGTTTTCTATGTGTTATTCATAAATCTTATGATTTCAGGAGGTATGCAAAAGAGTTTATGTTATGTATGGAATGATTAAGTGAAGTTTTATATCTTTTTTAGCAGTTACTGAGCTATTTATGATCATCCCATGTTTTGAAATGTTTTTCACATGACTTAAAGATGAATAAGTTCAAGGATGGGATCATGGAAAAGTCATGTTGTATAAAACATGGGACTATACACCACTCTTTTTTATGAGTTTTTATTTTATGAATAATGGAATCTAAGTAGAAGTTTCTACATTGTAATTTTTGAGATATAATGTAATAGTTGAGGACTAATTCCCTATAACACTAAACCTAAAATCATTCTCAATTTGAATTATTCATTTAATTTCATTATTATGTATTGTTCAATGTCGAGTCCTTATAAATATAAATTTTCTAAAACCCAGACTTTTTTATTATAAAATATAATATAATTATGATTTATGATAATTTTATTGGATGTAATATAAATAAACAATACTTATTATATAGTAAAAAATATTCAAAACATATTAGGTCTTTTAAACTTTTTAATATATTTAAAATAATAACATTTTTTATAATGGGTATTTTTTACTATTCATTAAAAATTATTCTTTTATGTATATTATATAATATTAATTATATGATAATTTTGAGTTTATGAATCCAAATATTATTTTAATTTTATCAAATAATTTTTCTAAATGTTTCAATAGTCATTTATATTTATTTTTTCATAGAACTAAATAAAAACAAATTTTTGAATAAAACATATATTTTACTAACAAATATACTAGATAAAGAATTTTGTTTACATAAAAAGAAAAAATTAATATATTTACCATTATTTGGAAAATATTATATATCATAATTTTCTCCATAAAATTTATTTATAGAAATATAATTTCATGGTTATAGTGGTCAAGTTTAATTATTAATTTTTTTTCTTTTTTTATGTTCTTCTAACCTCCTTATTATGTGAATGTAAGGTACCGAAGAGAATAAATTTATTAAAAAACCAACCATATTATCTCACGGACGTAAAATATAGGTCCCACCATTTAAATAATTAAATTCATACTTATGAGTTCCACATGATCATAAATCATTCACCTATTAAAAACCCATGAAAAAATGGGTTTCATAAACATTTCATTATTATATATCCCTGAGAAAAGTATTAGGATAGAAAAGAATCATGAAATCATAATTTTTTTTTAAAAAAAATAATGAAGGTGTCCATGTATAATGTCCCAAAATTCCATATGTAATATCAAAAAATGTTGTCTTGGGTTAAAAATAAATATGATATATCCCATGAAAAAGTTATTCACGATAAATTCTTTTCCATTTTGAAATAATTTTTTATGTCACAAAATTATAAAGGAAAAAAATTTCATATTGAATAAATATTTTAATATTGTGAAATAATATTATATGCTTTATGGAATCAGAATGATGTGAAATTACACACATTAAATATATGTTTATAAGAACATTCCAGTTGTATTTTCATTAGTAAAGTCACAATGTTAAATGATTCAACAACGATAAAAATATTTCTTTGAAACTGTATATAAAAAATTTAATCATGGGTAGTAATGAATTTCGATTTTTTAGCAAAATTGTAAAATCATTTTTGAAAATAATTTTTGAAAATGTGAACATGGGGGATTAATATTTATATATGGATTCTAAAATATAATATATACCTAATAACAATGAAATTGTTGAATAAAACATTACCTCGAGGCATTTCATTCTTTGTTCATGTTAAAATATAAATTATTAAAAATATGGATTTTTTATAAATTTATTGCTTAAATATTGTTGTCTCAATCAATTTATTATTAATTTCTAACATCTTATCACCCATTAGTAATTATTTTATATAAAAATTTATATTATAGGTGATAACAACTTCATTTTCTAGGCTTCCTCTAGTTTTACAATCCTGTTAATTGATCACGGTCTCATTACTTCAATAATTATAATCAGGGTATATAAATAATATTTATCAATTATATACATAATTATATTAATTCCATAATATTATAGATAGAGACAAGAATTACACCATTCATGGAGAGAGTATGTCCTACGTATACATGAACGTCGTGATTATTTTTGGATTAATGGAATGAAAGAAAGGTAAATATTAATTTCTATAGAAATAATAATTATCATATAAAATATATCATATATAATCATTAAACAAATAATAATAACTTTAAATAAATTGTTGTGAAAACAATTAAATTATATTATTATGTGGGGATAGATATACTTATGTAATAATGAGAGATACTTTCACTTCTTTTTGGATGGGAAATAAGGTGTATAATAGTATTTTTATCATAATAATAATAACATTTCCAAGTATTTATAATAATTAATTCATTATATTTATGATAAACAGAATATATTTTAAGGGATAAAGGAAGAGTAGAATAAGAAAGTGATTTGTTAGAGTGATTACCTCTTCTTTGAAACGCCTCATTTAGATCTCCTCTAATGAGAACTAGGGTTGGTCTTTTTAGAAACACAATACAAATCAAATGTTTTCTGGGAACAGTAGAAGATAAATTGATATAGGAAGGTCTATATATAAGGCTAAATGTGGTTTAAAAAGGTTAGGAAACTGTTTACCTTTAATAATTGATGGGAGTGGACCTTTTTGAATTTCACATTTTATTAAATAATAATATATTCAAATTTAATAAATATACCACCAAATTAATTTATTTAATATATAAAATATTATAATATTGTAATATATTCATAATATATATTTTATAAATTTTTTGATCTTAATTTGAACCATATCATTTTTATGAACCATTAGTTATCCTATATTAATTTTAACAATTATAAAAAATTCATTAAATTTATAAGCTCTTAATTTTAACATATATGAATTTTGTTGGGTGAAAAATTGAATTATAATGACATTTTAGGCCATATAATAAATTTTTTATAATAATTTTCTGAATTTTAATTATATTAATTAATTATTAATTATAATAAATTTTATTAATACCAATTTTGATAAGATTCAATAATTTGACTTTTATATATATCAAAAAAACATGTATAATTGAAAAAACTGTTATATTACATACCTAATATTTTAGGGTTATCCATAGAATTTTTGGATAAATTTAATTAACTCAAATGATATAAATTTTAATATTTTTAATATCATTTTTTCAATTATTTGTTAACAAAATAATTATAGCCTAAGCATTATGTATGAATTTGGGGTAATAATTTAATAAAAAAATTAAAATAAATAACCATGATAAATGAAATTATTTTATCTTTAAAAATATAGTTTATAGTCAAACATATCTCCTTGATAAATCCATATGAAAACATCTATTTTTATTTAGACAATTATTTCAACATATTTTTCTTTTCCATAAGTACAATATTATAAATTTCATAATCTCATCAATGTGTCAAAAAAATGTAACAAATATATATATATGATTAATATCATTTCTTTGTTCAAAATGAACACTTATATTCATTTATAACCTATTATTTTACCAATGTGGACATATATGTGATATTGTGGTTAAAAAATATGATACTTTGGAATTTTTTAATAAAATAATTCAAAAAAATCATTGTAATGCAACCATTGGGAATCATAATTTAGAACGATAGCTATTAAGAGTCTATATAAATTCATATAATAAGAAATAGTATTAAAAGATATAACATTATAAATTATTCATAATTCATATAAATCTGATTAACTCGTTACAATTTTAATAAATTATACAATAATAAAAATATAATAAAAGTACAATATATAATTTTACGTCATTAAATATATAAATAAAAAATAAATTT
The DNA here is from genome assembly GCA_963277665.1 of Viscum album. Classification (NCBI taxonomy): domain Eukaryota; kingdom Viridiplantae; phylum Streptophyta; class Magnoliopsida; order Santalales; family Viscaceae; genus Viscum; species Viscum album. The sequence goes on along the minus strand of OY728127.1, from coordinate 418,602,662 downwards.
TAAAAAATCACTATTTTTAACTAATCCTTAAAGAATTAATGTTTTTAAAAAATGGTCAAAAATTCATATTATGATAATTGAGAAATAGTGAATGAAAAATTATTTCCATTTTTTCTGATACATTTTAAAAAACATATAAGAATTAATATTCAATGAATAATTAGAAGAACATGTTTTTTATGAAAGTATTTTTCATGAATAATAGAATGGCTTCACAAATATATTCTGTGATAAATTTCAATTAAGATAAGAATAAATTCATATATAGTTATACCATTATATTTATTTTATAACTTTTTAATTCATATTCATTCCCATAAATATAATTTCTATGTTATAACTGAAATTTAAAATTTTAATAAAATTTCATTATTTATATAAATATTTTTTTGTATGTAATGACAAATATTAAAGAAATAATTTATAAAAAAAATCAATTTCATAAAAATATTAGGGTGTGGCAAACAAAAAAATGGGACATGTTATTTTAAATTCACAATATCATTATGGCCAATTATTAATGAAAAAAATCTTATGGGTTTCTATGTTAAAAAATAGGTAATGCATGAATTAAATTAAATCCTTGAAACTCACAACTTAATTAACTACAGTAATTTTCAAAATTATCAATTTAATATTAGTGTCTTCATGTTTCTTGTTTAACAGGTAACAAGTTCTCATCCCATATTTTATTGAATATCTAGAAAACTAAAGAACAATTTAAAAAACTAATATTTATGTAAATGTGATGGCTTCACAGAAGAGACTAACAAAACAATGGGTTAAGGAATCACAAAATTTTTCTTGATGCTCTCTAAATTTGATCAGGATCTGAATAAAGGAAAAATAATTTGGAACACAAAAATCCCACAATGAAATAAAAATCATCAATTAATAAAATTATTTGAAAACTCCCCCTAAAATGAAGAGATCATATTATTAATTAATCACGGAACAATTGATTTAATCCATTGAGATAATCTCAAATATCTGTGAGTGAATTTAGAAAAATAAAGGAATGAATTTTATTAATCATTTGGAGACATAAGTTTATCAACGGAACTCACTAACAAAGAATACAAAGCATGTGTAAGAGATCGATTTGACGGGGTAGATAGAATTCTAAAAATGATTATTGAAATATACATTCCCCACACTCTCTAACATAAAATGGAAATGGATTTTCCTGAGCTAATGAAAAAAGATAATGAATTGAAAAGGGATTACACGAAAAATTTAGATGTTTTTCTCGATATTCCATCATCATTGTAATTATGTCGAAATTTATAATTTTTCTTTTTTTTTGGTGGGATATAAATGAGTCAATAAAAATCATGGTTTATCTGGGACTTTGATATCCCAAATGAAATGGTATGATGTTAACTCAATGTGAAGTTGGAGATTAAAAAATCATGATGGTTTAATGGGGATAATTACTTAAAATTTGAGTTTATCTATTTAATTTATATATAAGAATAAAATTGCTATAATAAATTTAAACATCCCACATTTCAGAAGTGTGTAAAGATCCAAACATGTTTCCTTATGGGGATGAAAAAATGTTTTAGGTATGGAAATAAAGGAAACATAACCATAGATTGGTGATGGGGGTAACCAACATATTTGATATATGAATGTAATTCTTTTTCCATTACTATATATATCAACCATTGATTCATATATAAAAAATGAGATGACATTATAAACCATTTCAATATTTTATCGGTTGTTAGATTAAATCAATTCCAACTACCTCCATGGACGTAGGTGGAGTTTATTCCAATGTAATGACTAAAGTGAATCCATAAATGAAGTGGTGAATGACACACTTTTTAGTGAATCAAGAATAGTGAACATAATTTTTAATTTTGTCTATATTAATTCCTTGTTATCATAAATGTTTAGAATTACTATTCAAACTCTAAAAAAATACATTGTAGTCTTGTTGAAGGATAAATTATAAAATAAAGAAATTATGTAATCCCTAGTATATAATTGAAGCATTTTTAAATTTATTTGGATGAAATTTACAAAAATCATTGTCATAAACTATTTGTGGAATTTTAAGAATGAATTTGTACAAACATTAATTCTATACAGAAATTTAAATTATACATCCATGCTAAGGATACCACTCTCCATATCAAGAATTTCCTACTAATTCTATACAAATTCAAAGAGAAAATTGAATCTTTTTTAGAAAAATCATAAAATGCAGGGATAGTATAAACCTATAAGAAAGTTTATTTAACTCCAAGTATTTATTTTATAGAAATGATCTTCCATTAATACGTTTCAATTATGAGTTAATATGCATATGGTCTTCATAAAATGTTGTTCAGTCATTTCTCTAGCTAATCGATGTAATTTTTTGGAGCTTATACCACATGCTTTGTAAATATCTAAGAAAAATTATAGAATGACAATTTTTGACCAATAACATCTAAATAAAAAAAAGTATTCATTTGTTAAATGGTTCATATTCTAATTTTATTCACGTTGGGGTGCCCCATTAAACTTCATTTAGAATATGGATGGGTCAAGGCCTATTTTAAATAATTTTTTTGAGCTTAAAAATATATTCAAAAAATTTATATTCTTATATATAACGAAAATGTTATCAATTTGATTCCATGATTCCAATACATTTCCAAAGTGGATCTTTTGTTGGTTTATTATCAAGTAAGGGTAAATAATTATGGTATCCATGTGACTATTTTCAATCAATATAATGGAAATATGAGTTCACAATAAAACCCTTATGATGCACTAATACTCTCATAGTCTTCAAAGAAAGAATGAGTATATTATATATATATATATATTACCTAGATAAATTATTATAATTATTTATATATGATATTCTAATATACTAAAAAATTATGATGGGGTATGTGGTTAATATTATAACAGTAATGAAAATCTTATAGAAGGGGAATCTATATAGATAGTATATAAAATGAAATTTATATATGAATAAGTTATCAGTGTTAAGGAATAATATCACTAAGAAATAGATTTAATTTAGCCCTTTTAAAATTTAGGCAGTTGAAGTATTTACCTAACCGATCATTATGAATGGAATCCATAGTTTCTTCATAAAAATGAATACTGACGTCATTTTATGAGAAATAAAAAATGATCAGAAAACCCTCTAAACAATACAACTGATAATTAATTTTTTTAGAACAATGAATCTTAAGAGAGAATCATGGCGTTGAAAAACATGCTTCTCAAGAGACCTATTAAAATTTTACACACTTTTTGAGATCATTTCATGGTATATTATGATGCTTCAAATATTGGATTTGGATATGTACAAATATACAATGAAAAAGAAAAGAGTATATGTCGCAATGAAATTGGAATTTCCTGAAGAAAAAAAAACTACACATCCAATGTTATGGAGTTATATACAACAATATTAAATTTGATAATATAAAGTAATTAAATCATTTTAGATGAGAGTTCAATATATACATATCAAAATAGAAAAAAAAAATTATATTTTCACAAAAAAGCTAAATATGAACCACTGAATATGGATAAATATTATTACGGACAATGAAATGTCATTTAACAATAATCATTGAAATGAATATAATGTGGATGATTCTATATGTAAAATAGATCTAGTTATTATCTCGTGGATGATAATTGAGAAGGCTCTGATCCTTATAAACTTGAAAATAATGGAAATTGGAATTATAATAGAATAAAAAACATCAATACTTTCACAAATTTTTGGTCAATTATACCATCTAGAGAATGTAAAAATTAATCAATGTGATGCTGTCTACATTCATAAGAAAGTGGAAGCTATATGAAAATGTGAATCATATATTTTTATAATTAATAAATAAAGAGATGTAATATTTTTTTGATTACCTATAATACTATAAAATTCTTAGTTATAGATGTGGTTTTGGATGATCCACATTACTCCACTATCTCCATAAATCCAATGAGAAAAAAATGTTTTCAGATTTGAAAGATAACTATTCTAAGAGTAATATGAAAAACATTAATGAATATTATACATAATGTTGTATTATATTTTATCAAATTAAGGATGAAACTAAAAAATCAAATGGGATGATGAAAAAATTATCCAGAACTAAATTGAAATGGGGGAATATAACCATATTCATTTCCGAGGAGCTATCAAATACATCATTTGTAAATAATGAAATATGGATTTTGGTGGATCCTCTTACAAATATTTCAATCTTAATCACAATCTTAGAATACTTATTACTAAGTCAACATAACATGTTAATAATTTTAGACATGGTGGTGTTGAATGGAACAACACTATTGACTGCATTTGATTGATACCCTAGATTAACTCCATGCTCTGTAAAAGAATACATCAAGATAATAATTGTAAATTTAACATCATCATAGCATAAAAACCTCAATTTAATGGAAAATTGGATCATAATATAAAGAAACTAAAGGAAATGAAAAGGGCATGCTCAATAGATAAAAAATGATAATGATATCAACATCTTCTTATGTTGATAACCTCCATGGAGACCTAGAGTCTAAGGATGGAGATAAGGAATTATTCCACATAACTCCATGTAATAATGTCATGAATATTGGGAATAATGAAATTATTAGTCAAAGATACATCTTCCCCTATATGATCTTGGACACATTAGAGCAGTGGAATATCAACTATAGTCTTACCTAACCCACATATATTACATTATGTCTTCAATTTTTCCTTATTGAGGACTTACATGCTATAACCCTAATATGTGATGAATCATGAAGAGGTGTCACTGGATAATGATATTTTATATGTGTAAAATACAATAATTATCATGGATCATGTTGAGAATGTTGTACGAAATAAGGTAATTCACTTAGTCAAAGCATTATAGAGGAACCAAACGATTGATAAAATGATATGGGAACCAGAGTTTCTGGTTAAAAAATACCCACATAAATTTTAATGTGTGAAATGGACATTTAAATGAAACTTTTTGTGAAGGGGGGATATAAAAATAACCCATTAATTTATAATTAACATTCTATTTGTGATTGGATTAACTGAAATTTCATATATAATTTTTATAGTAAAAATAAAATGCATTTTATATATTATATCCTATAGTATTTAGAACACCATTAATATTAATTATAAATTATAAATTATTTTTTGAACAATGATCATTTGATTAATATTGATATTGGGTTGTGATAAATCTAATTGGAACATAAAAAATAAATAATGGCCCTTACCAGCAATATAATACCCTATAATGCTCATTTATCAGATATTCATATGGAGTTTAAATAACAAGTATAATCCCTTGAACATTACCATGTTGAATCCAATTACAATATCTTGACTAAATCTATTTACCACGGATGTTTAATTTCATTGATATCATAGCCCAAACCTTGTACACTAAACCACCCCATGAAAATATCACCATGACACAACATACCCATGTGAGTTTTCTAGTGTAATACATGTATATGCTACAAGAAAAAAATAAAATGGATATTTATATTATAGAGAACAAAGAATATATTTACATCTTATCATCATCACATTGTAATTGATTTTAATTTTTATTATGATAATATAGACATTGTATTTTTTGGAAATATGAAATTTAAATTACAACATTAAATTTTTATGAATTAATTATTTTCTAACTATATATATTTAAATTTAATAATATATTATTAAAAAAATGATCAAATAATTTTTAAGAATAAATATTTAAATTTAATAAGGTTTGAAATAATTATGTTATCTGAACGAATGTATTTCTTAATAAATGGTTACTATTTTTTATGAAATGTATATTTAGCTATTTTGAAAAATACTTTTATATAATATATTTTATTTTTGTAATGAAAAAATAAATATTATCCAATATTTAATCTTTAATAATTTTCATAGTCAGTAGAATTTATGTGTAAAAATTAAATACGGTATAAATATACAGTGTTTATTATGACCTAATAATGACCAAAAAATGATGTAAAAAATGTTATACATTGTATCATTGACCAAATAAATTTTTCTTTTTTAAATAATATGATTTTGAGGTAATTTTATGTAATTTTTTTCGTTTATTATTCCTACAAAACATATATTATATTTTATTCTTTTAAAAACATTTCATTATGAAATTGACTTACTTACACTTAACCATAGAAAATATTTTATTGAGTTAGGAAATATTACTCATAAAATAATGATAACCACTCGTCTATGGAATAATCCATCTAAAAAATGGGACGGTTTTTTTATTCATTAATTTATTACATAGAGACCAAATGCTACATTTTTGAAATAACAAATAAAAACCCTTTAATTTCCAATTTAATCCCACAAAATCACCCATTACGAATAGTCAAAAAACATTATAGAATGTAACTAATATTACCTAAATTATTTATAGTCTTTACAGTATTTCTTGATCATCTTATGAATTTCAACATATGTTTTTTTGGAAACCCCATATCAATGTAAGGGAACTCCCTCACTTATTTTTAATTTAAACAACTTATTTTTAAATAACCTTGGAAATATTAATTGGTTATTTCATAATAAAATTATAATTATCCCAAAACAATAATTTTTAATTTATTTCAATGAAAGATCATTTAACGAATATCATTAAATAACATACATAATCTGTTACTAGGCTAAAATTTATTGAGGGATCCTTTAATTACCCTCTTTATTCTATAAAATTATTTACATATTTAATTTTTTCAATAAAAAATTCTCGGATGTTATTTTACATACCTCCCTACAAGAAAAATTTATTAAAAATTATAATAGACCACAAACCATCTCGTAAAGATTATTTATATTACCCTTTCAGTACTATGATTATGTTGACGAAATTTCACTATCATTTTTTCAGCTAGATAATAATATTTTGATTATACACATCCAATTCCCCTAAAGGGTATTCTCATAAATTTATCTAACATTAATTAATTCTAGATACAAATGTATTTAACCAACACTCCATAATATTTGCTATAAAATTATTTAAATATATCATTTTTATGATCTATGTGGAACAAATTTTCATGTATATGAAATGTATAAGATGCTTATGCCTGAAATAATATATAACTCCAATGTGTTGAGTATATTTTTAGTATCCTGAGACACCAGGTATTGTATTATGGAGTAATCCTAATCCAAATATCGAAATTTTTATAAAATTTTATGATCTCTTAGTTGTTATACATGAAATATGATTATGTTGTAATGTTTAATATTGTTTTCATATTTTTATGTTTCAATTATGTTATCATATTATATCATTACTAAATGTTCATGATTGTTATTCTCACAACTTTTATGTCCCATTGAAATGTCTATTTTATAATATATAATACATTCTTCTAGTCACAAATTGTTTTTTCCCTTACTAGTGTTTATAGAGTACCCTTTCTAATATATTTCCCTTGGGTGTCCCATATACTTTTAAAAAGTTTTTAAAATTATTATCATGTTATGGAAGTTTTCAATAATTTTGATAATTCCCATTTTCTAATGTTTTTATGTAATGTACCAAATTACCCAGAAATAATAGTCATCATGATCATATGAAATTTATTTTATCTATTTCATGTTAATAAATCAAATATTAATGTGTAGGAAAGAGAATTGTATTTATAGATAAGTGGGTTACGTAACTAGATTATAAAAACTATATATTTTTTAAATTTTATTTTTAAAATAATGTAATCTTTATTATATTTTTCATTTCACGCTACACAATATATAATATTTTTATATAAAAGAACTATATTTTTTATGTGTTACATGAAACACCATTTTAATCATGTACAATACAAAACACTTAGATTCAAATTTAGTACATTCAAGAATATTTTTTTCCTATATAACAAAAAATAACAAATTCCTTCAGTAGCATTCGTTAAATTCATGATCGAGTTTTTACCGAACAAAAGTATTTTATTAATTTGATGATTAAAATAATATTATCAATACCACCTCTCCAATGGAATTGATGTTAAAAATAATATTAACTAAATTTTGAAAATATAATTTATAGATGTATATAAATTTAATAATTTTGATATAAATTACTAAATGTGAACATAATAATTATTTAAAAATAAATTTACAAATCTTCTATTGAAACAATTTTTCTATATAGAAACACTATATTGTCTCAATAAATTAAACAAACCAAATTTTTAATTAAATAAATAATATATATACCTATATATATATTTTTTATATTCAAGAAATAATTTTTACACTAATCCAATATATTTTATTTATAAAATATAAGAATAAATTAAATTTTGGGAAAATTTTATAATTTTTTATGCGGTATGTTTACAACCTTTTAATGAATAACCCATTTTATATATTTTTTTAACAATTTTAAAATAATTATATGATTAAATGAACATAAATTTTTAATTAGACTCATACAAATTATGTTATAGTGATTTTGGATATTTCTATAAGAATTTACATTTTTGATGAATTATGAAAAATACAAAATTTGAATTCAAAACTATTTTTATATTAAATTAATTTATATTGTATAATTATATTTTTGATTGTTTTATTATTTACTTTTATCAATTGAATATAAATTATTCTAATTTATGTAATTGGAATAATTTCTCATTGAATTTGGATATTAAATCTTAACAAACTTTTGATCATTTTTACCATAAAAACATAATTTTTTATCCCATTTGTAGGATTAAATTTAAAATAATATTATTCCTCTTGTTTTATATCAACTATTAAATAAGGATACCATATTTTAAATCATCATAACATATAATTTATAAAATCATAAAATAATTTTTTGGCAAAAAAATCTTTGTGAGGGAGATGAAAATTAATAATTACAGTTATGAAAAAATTATCTTAACATAGGACTAAAACAAAAAATTGAGGACCAAAATGAACAAAAAAAAGGCCAAAACAATTTTTATGTATGTATTGAGACCTTATAGGTTCTTTTACTAAATTATAAATATTATTATATTTTGTTTTCATAGATAAAACTTGAGTTTGATTCCCTTATCAATAATTTACTATAAAACCACTCCTCCCCCGCAATTAAAAAGAAAACAACAATACCACATTTTCACACCATTAAAACCAATTAAATAATAAAAAATACCAACTAATAAGCTCCAAAAATCTCACCAATTATACTAGTATCGTCCATTTTTTCTAAAATCTATCCCAGCAATCCCTTGGAGTCAAACCAAAAGGTGATTTCCAAAGAAGAGGTAACATCCTTCCTCAAGATCATTTGTTTCATTTTCATTTTCCCCATAAACTATTATTATTCCATATTTATATAATGACATAATTATCCTTAATATATTTATATTTTATAATTATTAGGGGTATACCTTAACATACAAACACGTCCTTCTAAGGGGTTATGATCTTACCATTCTTGCGTACGGAAAAACAACCACCTCACGAAACGTTGTTCTGTGTTTCTCTATTACCACCTCGAATGGTTTGGAACAATGAGGTAAAATGAATTTTTATATGATATATATGATTTTTAGGATATATTTATTCTTTTTAATTGTTATATAACACAATCCTTCATTCTACCCATTTTTATTAAATTTTATATTTTCATTTGGGGAAATTCGGATGACCACCTCCTCAAAGTAATGTGATTCGTTCACAATCTACATGGAATGTATTACAGATACATTATGTGAATTTATATGATGTATATTAAATATAAATTAAAATTTAGTTATATTATATATATATTGTTTCATTTCTTTTAATATTAAAATATAATGAAAATAGTGTTCATGCATACATATGGCCAACATTCTTAATGATCAATTTATTCTATTAAATGTATCTATAATATTATGATTATTATAAATACATATGAAATAAAGATATTTTATATTTATATTCTATATTACATTATTTTAATAACTAAATTATTATATTATTAAAATTATCATGAATAACAAGTCAAAACATATAAAAAACCAAGATTACCCCCAAAATGTAATGTTACCATGGAAATGTTAATTAATGGTTAATATAATGTCATAATAAAATAATATATGATTTTTTGTGTGGTATAATAATAATAATCTTATATTTATTATATATTAGGTTTTAACATTTATTTTGACTTTCAAGACATAATGTAATGGTTTTCTCGACATTGTATTATTTTCTGTGAGACACAAGCCATGTTCACATCCAATTTTATATTTATTTGAGTTTATTCTAAGAGTAATGGTTTTATTTAATCATAATAATAAAATTTAATTAAATTTAAAATCTAATTAATTATATCTATTAAATATGGTTTTATAGATCAACTATTACAAAATTAGTATAGTACTTTTGCATCAATTTTCATTCTTAGAGGAACATGTTTTGTTACACAACTATTTTCTTCAAGGTATCTATACTGCCATTTGAAATGATATATCATGAATATAAATATATTAATTATATGATATTTTTTAAATCCCAAAAAATTATAGAATAATTTATTTTCATATATATATCTATTTCTGAATTAGATAGTGTTTTAGAGGCTTAAAATGATAATAAATCCAATCTTAACCCTAAAATACTCTAATATTTTTAAAAGATTGTTTTAACACCTTTTGATGGAAAACCATTTTTATATCTAACTTTTGATAATTTAATAAGAACAATTTGTCAAAATAAACAATTTCATTAGATTTGGGACATTGAAATTTACTTTGGATAATTTTGTATTTATTTTTCTGACAATGTTCATTTTTTAATGAATAGTGAAAAATACTGCATTTTACTTCAAAACTGATTTTTCATCTAATTTAATTATATGGTTAAATTATCTTTTTAATTGGGTTTAAAGTGTATTTATAATCAATTTTTACCAATTAATCCAATTGTGGTCATTATAATTAATTTAACTTTGAAATTGGACATATACAATTTTCAATCCTTTGATAGCTATTATTCGTTAAAAACACGTTTTTTGTTTTGACAACGAGAATTATTTTTAAATTAATTACTTCAATTTTTTGTTTCAAATTTGATAAAATTGATTCCATATTTTTAGTCAAATGTTCCAAATTATTTAATTAAGACTCTTTTGTTTTTTGACATTATCAATAGTAACGATGGTAATTATCTTTATTTATCGTGATTAATTAGTAATTGGGTAGTTAAGGGTAATAAAATAATAATAATATAAAATGACCCCAAAATGTGTCCAAATCTTCTGTTTTGATTAATAGACGACCATGGTATGGTTTTTACCGATCTTGATACCACATTGAGTCAAATGGGTGTAATAGTGACATTATAACATTATTTTTTAAAAAGAAGAGAATTAAAAAAATGTTGGTATATCCTATGTAAAAAAAAATTAATTTTTTTAGGTAATTTTTCATATAGACTATAAATAGTAATTATAAAGATAATAATATTTCCTAAATCATGGTATTTTTTTATAATTTTTAGAGATTAAATAAATAAATTTATTTATGACACCATGATGATGCAGTGATTACCTCATTAATGAACGATTTAAATAAAATGAAACAATAGGTAGAATCTATGACATAAATATGTTTAAAACCTATTGGATGGGTGGATTTCTAACCCTTATCACCTTATCCTAAAAATATATCATTTTGGGTCCTTTAAAATCCGAAAATCATTTTATAATAAAGTAACATTTCAAGACATTCCCAATGTGACCCTCCTCCCTATTATAAAATGCCCCCACCTCTACCCCCTTACCCACACATCTCAAGACCTTGGCTCGTCCAACCTCTTCTCATATTATCTCTCCAAATCCCTCTATTACTCCTATAAGACACACTTTGGGCAAAAGTATTTCCAAGGAAGCCTTCGGCTCAAATCAAAAAGAGTTACCTGATTTAGAGGTAATGTCTTCTCTCAAGTTTCATTCTTTTATTTTCATTCTTCACCCACCAGTATCATATTATTATTTGATCCAATAATGAAACCAGTATCCTCAATATAATAGGATTTTTTTATGATAAGGATTCTTCCTACGCTTACACAAAACTTCGTCTAACGGTAAAAGAACATACTTTTCTGTGGGTGGGGAATTACTGCCTCACGAAACATTGATTGTTCAATCTTCTTTTGACACCTTTCATAGTGTCCATTTTGATGTCAATGTATTTATATATTATATATATGGTATTTATTTTTTCTATATGATTTGTAATTATATTTCTAAATCACATCGTTATGCTTTTCATGTTGTGGAACTGTGATAAATTCATCTGTGGAAGTGTGGACTACCGCCCACTCAAGTGATGTGACTCGTTCATGACAAAAATGTAATTTATAAATAATTTAATTAATGAAAATATGTTACCTGTATAACATATATGTTATAAATGAATTATAATATATATATGTATCATTTTGTTTTAATTCCTTTAATATTATAATCAAATGAAAGTAGCGTTCATGCGTACGTATGACATACCGTCTCCATGAATGGTGCATTTCATTTTTTATCTCCAAATTTTATGGAATAGTATAAAATGATTATATACTGGATATATATGATAGTTCAATCTTTAATACCATTATGGAGATGATGTACTTATAACTACAAGTGAAATTTGGTTTGAACAAGTTTCTTATTTGCTCCTGTAACGAACATCGACAAAACGTATGATATGAACTCACATAATTAACTAATTATTATAACAAGATAATATGTGATATTAATTGAATAATAATCTTTAAAGTAATTCCTTAAGAAATTATAAATTTAAATAAGTTTATTATTCAGGAATATAAAGAATGAACGAGAACAATTCGTACTTGAGGTTAGGGACTTCGTCTCAATTTCATTTCATTGAGGCATACTTCAACTTATATACAAACTTAGTTTATTAGTTGTATAATAAACCTTTTTGACTTTTAATTTCATTCAAAAGGAATATTTTTACATGAATCATTTTACTAAATGACCAAAGGAATATTTTTGTCTTACGTATGCGGTGACAATAACTTCTCTGCTGTTGTGACCATTATTTGATTTTTGGCTTCCTCTACAAGCCATAACCTTTTTTTAATTAAAAAATAAATAACATGTTTTAATTTTATTTTATTTTGGAATTGAAAATTGTTTTGATAATGTTTTGATTATATCAATGTGTGGTATTGATATCTTTAGATTGATATGTGTAAGTTTTATGTTTCCTTTATGCATTTTTTATGAGATACGATTATGTTATGGTTCTTGGGAATTATTTATAATGTTGGGTGGTTCAGGGATAAACTAATGGCGGGTGAGCTCGAGATAGCTCTCCAATGCATTGGGTAACATGAGGAGTTAAATGATATGTTGTCTACGAAGGGATTTAGGGAATATACTATGATGGGTATTACAAATTTAACCATGAGGGTTACTCCCTATGTATGAATGTTATGAATGCCACAATTTACCTTTAAGTTTTATGATTTCTATGAGTTATTCATAAATCTTCTGATTTCATGAGGTATGTTAAAGTTCTTATGTTTTATGATTAAATTATGATTTCATTGATTCTTATGTATACATGGACTAATGTATTCTTTTCATATTTTTATATCCCTTACTGAGCTTTTTATTCACATCCCATGTTTTTGAAATGTTTTTCACTGGTCAAGGGGAATGTACATGATGTGATGATATCTTCGAGGAAGTGTCAAGAAAGAAACCAAGTTTTATTTTAAATATGATTTCTTTGGAGGAAAAAAAATGAATATTTTCTTTGATGTAACCACCTTGTTAAAATGTGGAATGTAATGCATGAATTATGATCTAATTCTCTAAAACTCTAAACCTGAAAAGATCCTGAATGTGAATTCTTGAAATAACCATATATTAAGTAATTTTTAAGGCTCGGGCCTTATAATATTTATTATATTATTCATTTTATTACAGGGGGAGGATGACTTAATGGCACCCCGTTGTAAGAGGTTTTTGAAACAATCCCATTGTTTTTTGAGATAGATTATGACTATGATTACATTGATGAAAACATATGAATCATCTCTAAATAAAACCAATGACCCAAAAATACACATGATTATTCATGTTATCTTCATTAATTTGTACCATTTTCATACTCTTTAGTACAATATATAATTACTAATATGTCTTTATGAAAAAATTAATTTGGGTTTCCTTTCAGTATGAAACCTGTATTTTTTTAAAAAAAATGTTTTTTAAAAAGGATTTAAAATATATATTAATATTATCGTATAATTTTTATAGGGAATTTTGACAAATTATTCCTTTTTAAATAACATTTTTACACATAAAATATTTTTTATTTTCAGATCTTGGGACTTTTCTAATTTTTTGAATGTTTGAAATTATTGTATAACATGTACGTACATACCAATACTCATACCCAGATTTCCTTAAATCATAAATTGAAATTTTATAGGGTTATTTTAAAATAAATTAATTACTAATTAATATATAAATTTTTCGATTTAAAATTGGAATATTAAATAAATTTTTTTTCAAAAATGTTTTATTATTAAAAATTATTTTAAATGATTTTAAATGATTTATTTAAATGTTTTCAAAAAGTTATTTTCAAATCAATAAGTTTTCAAAATAAAATAAATATTTATTTATTAGTATTAATTTTTATTTCAATTAAGGATATTTTCATAAAAAACATGAATTATATATATTTATTTAATTTGATATCAATGATAAAAAATTTAAAAAAAAGTCAATCAATTATTATTTATTTTCACAGCTACTTTCAAATAAAATGGTTTACTAATGGTTTTATTATTTACAAACAATTAAAATAAGAAATTGTATTTTACTCAATAATTTTTATAAATGATATTTCAAAAAATATTTTCCATGTACTATGACAACTGTTGGTGTTAGTCATTCCTTTTCATGGGATATGATCCAAGGGTTCCATTCATATTAATTATCTTCATGGTTTATTTTTTGATGAAGTGATTTTTATGAATCCTTTTTCCTAGTCATGGGTAAATTTTTATGAATGTAATTTCTGTTCATGGGTTATCTGATTATAAAACATTATTGTTTTAATAGATAATTATTTGATTAAATGATTATGAGACATATCTCTTTTCCATTGGTTATGATATTATAACATGTTTAAGATACACATTTACATTAATGGGATATCTTATAATTGTTTATTCTCTTGTTTCACATGAATATATGACTTCATTATGATATTAGTGGGACCTAGATCTACCTCTAATTCATTGGATAAGTATTTATATCTCATTAAAAATATATATAAAGAACATTTAGTTCACATGGTTTTGTTATGTACTTTTTATTTTAAGAATTTCATGGGAGTGAACCAAGACAATAATGGCAGTTAGGTGATAAAACATGAACTAATAAAATAGTCATAGTAGTGGAACATTACTACCCTAATGGTATGGTAATTCAACCTATACTAATATGTTTTACTTGGTATAAATTTGATGACTGCTATGGAAATCATTTTATATGTTTATCTGTCTACCATAATTCCCTGACTTATTCCAATGATATGATTTAATGGCATAAGACCTTGATTCCATTCTAATTAATATCATATAAACTAGAAATATTTATTCTGTAAAACATTTATAAGTCCATTATTAATAATGATACTATATTCATTATTTATTCTCATGTTTGCATACCCTCATTCTCTTGTTATACTTAAGTAACTCCTTTTGTTCTTTTAACGATCATTTAAGCTAATGAATTCTGTAAGTTTCTATTACCTAGGATTTTCTGAACATTATTAAGTAAAATTACTAAAGGGTAAACTCTTGTTGGAAAAAATGGTTGATCTTTCACTATGTATAAAAATATTTTTCCTTGATTTCAAAGACACTAGATTATTAGGGTCATTGCGCTTGTGTTTTTATAATGTTCTGAATTTTAATCTAAAAGGGTGTAATAACATCTTTTATGATTTTGTATCTATAAAGACAACTCATTTGGTAAATTTATCAGGATAGAATCAAATTTCGTAAGATGCTTGTGGGAACCTATGTATGTGATGAGAGAATATTACACTCTCAATATTTGATCCATTTAATTATAATTGTTTGATGAAATTATTTTTTGGTGGGGTACAATATATTAAACTAATTTTTTAAACCATAAATAAATATTCAATTTTATTTATTTCTCCATAAGAAACACCACATCCAAAAGAAATATGGTCCATTGTAAGGATGGTATAGAATTTTGTGGTCTAAATAGTGGGAAAAAAATTATATATATACAAATATATATAATAAAGATCACTTTAAATAGTTAATGAACTTCTCTATGTTATCAAGTAATGGATTCTATTTTTGAAAAATTACTTCTTTTCAAGAATAATATATTTTTATATGAATTCAATATTGAGACTATTTTAAATATAAATAATATATAAAAATATATTTTTGATAATTCTTTTTCATTTTCTATATTTCATATTTTTAGTTAAGAAATTATATTTTTTGTAATTTAAATTATAGAAATTTTACTATAATTTTAGATAAGACATGTACATATTAACATAGTAATATTTCGAAATTCTTTTCAAAATATATTTATTTTATGTTGAGTATAGGATTATATTGTTTTTATAAATAACATGACTATATGCAATCATTAGTATTTAATTATGATTTAGATGATTATGTAATAGTTTGAAATTACCAAATATGTAATTTATATTTTCATATATAATTTTATAAATTAATTGTACATATCAATTCATATTTTATATTTAATATTTTGTATATAATATTTTAGAAATATTAATTTTATTATTTCATCAATTAAGTAGTTAAAATTTTATTTTTTCATTTTTACCAATTTATCATATAAATTTTATTTTATATTACAAATTATTATTTTCCAAATTTATAATGAGATCTATTGTGTCATTGGGAATAAAAGATATTTTTCAAAAGTAAAGACTACTTACTATAATCAAAATTATATTATTATAACTGATGAAACAATGTGGTAAAATTCTAGAACATATATAACACATGAATAATTTTGATTTTTTGGTTTGTAACATTCTTATAATCACCTAAAAGAAATTATTTACCAATCCTAAATCTCCTTTCATGGACAATGACTTCCTATTATAGTATTGTTTTGAGTATTTCTAAAAATACCACCCCATTTTACAATTAAAAGGGTACTCTTATACTCACTTCCCATCACAACAAAAAAACATAATTTCAACCACAAATATATCCATTACTATGGTACACATACCTATACACCTTAATAGTGTTATTTGTTTCTCTCAATATCATCCCTATGTGATTTAACACCCTTCAAAAAGGACATAATCGAATCTGTGTGGTATGAAATTCTGAATTACTCTTTATTTTATCAATTTCATCATATGTTATTATTCGATATAAAAAAAATATTACCATGATAAAAAATATTTAATTTGTATCATAATAAAATGGAATGTTATTATAATGATTTTAGAGTCATTAATCACTACTTTTTAAAATAAGTGGAATGAAAAAGTTAATATTGCATTGTGGGGATTATGGCCTCCAAGAATAAACATTTTTTATTTTACATCATATAAAAAAAGAAGGGTTATATTTATATTTTCATTGTTATTTAATATATATCATTAATATGTTTCATTTAAAATTAAATAAAATGTTACTATCATAGTGAAGTAATCCATAAATATTCGTAAATATATGGAAATTTGTTTTCCGCAATTTTTGTTTACACAAAATGAGTCTCAAATTCCGATGTAATTGAATTTTAATAAAATATTTTTTTATTAAAAATAAATTTATTAATAATTAATTTTTTTAATGATATTAAATCTCAGATAAAATAATTAAAACTTATTTTTTGTGCATAGTTCAAAATGGATACATTTATTAACACTATATTTTGAAAAATATTTCAAAAAAAAATACACAATGTTAATTTTTATTGTTTTAAAATATAGTTATAAATATATAAGAATTGATATTGTAAATATAATTTTACAAATAAAATATATATTATATACGAGTCTTAAATGTATTAAATGATTGAATGTGTAACATAATAACACTATAAAACTCTAACTCATTTAATTGTGTTATACAATTTCTTATTGATGTGGGTTTTCCTAGAAATTAATTTTCAATGATTCTATATATTTTGATTCCATGGATGAAAACAATTATTCCAATTAATTATCAGGACTCGTATTATTTTTTTAAGAAAAAATATGATACTATTTGAACAGGGACTTGTAATTTACACTTTTACAATGATTATTTCATTGTTTTTTTGAGAATTTAAATTTTCTAGTTTTTTCATTTGGTTATATATATTCATAAATAGTTATTATCATTTAGTTTTTATATTATGTTTTACTGGTTATTCATCAGTTAAAAAGACAATGTTTTTGGTTCATCATGTCTTGGTTTCCAATCAATTTTTTCTTATTATTAAAATATTTTAAATAATAATCAATCCATTATTTATTTAAATTTATGTTTTCAAATACAATGAATGATTTCCATCCATAAAAATCTAAAAACCATATTTTTACATGGGTTCATAATGGATAGTGAATGAATATCATTTAGTTGAATAATAAACACAATTTTTTTCACATGGTTCACTAATATATTTTTATATTTAATTTAAGGTGGAACTCATTTGTATGGATGATGTTGTCTGTGGTCCTATATCATCTAATAATTTTTTACTATATCGTTATTTTTGGTCATTATGTTATATTTCACATAATGAGTTTTTTCATAATGTTTTGGGATGATATATTTCAATATATTTTAATGCATCCTCATAGTGAGTTTGTTCATTTATTTTTGAAAATGAGAATTTTTATCACATTAGTTTCCCAAAAATTAATTGTGATCCAATACACTATGTTTTAATTGAAATTATTGTAAATATTCATGATCAATTTCAATTCTATTAAATTATTCAATTCATTAATGTGTATAATTTATAATTTATTCTCCACTTTTAGGTCATTCTTGCGTTTTATAGGACTATTTAGATGTGTTTTTGATATGAGATATTGTTTATACTTCTGAATTTTTATAAGAATTTATGTTACTATAAAAGGATATATTGTTTTCATATATGATATTGTGTTCATTTATTATTATATTTATAATTTCCTCAGGTTTTTATTAATGTTAATATATTGTTTCCCTAATTGATGGTCTAAGGTCACAAAATTATTATGTTTCAAATCACTATGATATGGTGATGATTATATCATGTTTGATATCAAGAAAATGATATAAATAGTAATTATTATGAATAAATATTCCAAATATAAATAAATAATATATTTCTATAACTGACTTCAATGATAGAAAAAGTTCAGTTCATTTTGTTGTATGATTGTTTGTGAGATTTAATGTTAAAATCATGTGAGTATTGTATTATTTAAGCTCATTTTAGTTAGGTTCCCATTAATAAGAGTTTGAAATTTATACAAAATTATTTTACCATTTCTCACACTAATTTCTATCGATTTATCGTCATTCCTAAATCCAATACTAATTTATCTTATGGTTTCTTCCAACAGAGTATATAGAAAGTGTTTGTGTCAATAACATAGCTATACATCAGTATTCTCTTCTTCTACCTATTGGTAACATATTCAATAGAACATGAACTATTGACTCCATTGTATTAAATATACTAGAATTCCATTTTTTATGAAATATTGGTTTTTAGACCACTTTAATTATTTTTTTTTTGAAAAAAATACTCATATTATGGTTGGTTTACCACCTCAATACTTAATGTACTTTATTTGTCAATACATCATTCATGGAGATTAATACTATATTTAATATCAATATATGTTAGATAAAAATTTATAAATTATATTTTCTCATTTTTCATTATATATTAATTTCAACATTGTAAAACAACCATGTATGTTTATTGTGGTCGAAAGAGAATCTAATGAAATTTAACCCTATAATTGTAGTAACTATTCTCAATGAAAAATAAGTTTTTTATAATATATGAATTAAAAAATATATTATCTCAATTATAACATGAAATTCATTTCATCATACATAGTAATTTATGGACTAAATGTATAATGAACATAAATAATTGTCAACAAATTTGGGAACCCTGGAACCATGACATGGTCCACATTAATATTGTATAAAATGAAATAGTTTCTAAATTAAGTTATTCTAAAGAGTCAAACTATATTGATCACATTTTTTCAAAATTATTTTATTAATAAATAAAATAATATAATTCATTATTTTAATTTAATTTGATGAATTAATCTAGCTCTATGTTAAGTGTACTCTCTAAAAACCCATATTTACATTGGTTATGAGATTTTCTATATTCCTAAAAATTATCATTTATTTATTAATATTTAATATTTAATAATTTATAAAATATTTCCATTAGATATATAATTATCTGATTCTAATTTTCATTTTTGGTGTAATATGTTAGTAATATTTATTTCTCAACATCTTCATTAAAATCAAACATCTTTGTTGATATATTTTTGATCAATCAATATATTCATAAAAACACCCTCAAAATGTATTTTACCCATTAGAATATTCCTAAAATAATAAATATATTATATTTATCTTTTAATTAACCACAAGTTTCAAATAAAATTCTATATTCTTCGTTTATGTGAGATAATTTTAATGATCATTTGAGTAAATTTTTTAAAAGAATCATTTCTATACCAGATTATATATCGATTACCATGATCTTTTCAACAAATTTAATCTATCCTTGAGTCTGATAGATATTGATTAAAATATGATAATATGAAAAAAAACCCATCCAATATATGGAATAATTAGGAAATATCATTTTAATATGAATTGAGAATGTTTTATGTTTCACAATACATTCTATGATTTTTTTTTATTATTATTCCATATTATTTATTCCCTTATATAGAACAAATATACATGGTCAAGTTTATATGAGTTCCCTAAGATAGTTACCCAAATTATATAGAAGTGATAATATCAAATTATATGTTATATATAGGATAAGAGAGTAAATATAATCCATGATTGGTCTCTTCAAACTGTGAAATGTTTTCATGGTGTTTACCCTTGACTGATTATTTAGTTATTTTTTATGTTAGTAAAAATTCCATTTTTATATATATCCATTTATTTTTTATGATTATTTCATATGAAAAATATATAATTTTTATTATCTTATATGAACCATATATTCATGTAAATGTAATGATGGGATCCCTTGGATAGTGATCCTAATGATTGGGTAATGTTTATATATAATTAGATGATATATGTCAGATTATGGATTACAAAATGCATGATGGGGGACTATACACAGTGTATTCATTAAATTTATTACAATAATCCATTTCCATACAAATTCTTTTGTTATTCGATTCAATTTCATATGATCATTGTAATTTAAGAGCTCAAAATGGATAATAAGGAAAATATTTTTTATTTTATTTTTATATATATGTTATAAGTATATTGTATCTCATAAATGCAAGGCCTCAAGACCCATCATTCAGTTAAATGAATATTTATGTTTAAATAACTGCATTAATTTTTAAAAGAGGATTAGTTCAGTATATTTAGGTCCCCACAAGTATTACAATTCCACCCATGACATGGAGTTGGAAGCAGTAGTGTTTTCATTAAATCATTGGTGACATTACATTATCAAAATTACTTTTTTCTCTTTATGTACTACAAAAATATGTATTCTTTTTAACCCGACATGATATAAATCTATTTATGTAGATATGGATATATTTTTTTATTCTAAATTTTATAATTCCATCTCATTTGGAAAGTGGAATTTTGAAGAAAAAATTCATAAAAATATATTATTGGGATGTTTTATTAAATATTAAAATGGTTGTTGGATAGGTATGGAAGAGTTAAGATAGAATATTAGAACTAGGGAGGTAGATTTAAAGGGAACCCAATAAAATATGATTGTTTATTTCTCTATTATGTGGCAATTCATGGAGTTTCTAGGGGGAGAATTTGAGTTCATTGTGATGTTGGACTCTATCACATTATGATTCCATAAAGAGGTGGTTAGAGGATATATATCACCATAATCTAATTCAATGAATGATTTATCTACTGAGCTCTATGTAAGAGGAATTATTCTAGGATATTCATTCATCATCCATAATAGTTTTTATTAGTTTTTTAAATATATATTATGTAGTGAGGACAATCATATGCATTACATGGATGATGTTTCCTATGGAACTATTTGTGGAATAATTTTGGATGTCCTACAAGTGATATTATATTGATGAAAACATGGTGGATTTTCTCCAATAATTAAATTTTTCCACATTGATGAGGGGATACATCATGGTACATTTCATCACTAGGTTACCATAGTACAATATTTGAAATGATTCTATTTAGGTTATTTTGTTACAAAAGATTATGTCAAAATATTTTCAAATAACATAGGATTCTGGTACCAATTAATTTATAGGATGGTTATGTGTGGATAATGTAGTTATGCACCATGGGGAATCAATGAACATCACATTAAGCCTAGATCCTTGATTCAAAAAGTGATTTTAGAGATTATTTCATAATGATAATGACTATAAATTACACCAAATTTTTTTTTTCATCCCAATATATATTGATAGTATAAACTTATTATCTAGATAGTGGACGATAAATTGAAGGATTATGTTTTGGATTATGGTTCATCATTTGTGAACGATATACCCTTTGTTTAGGTTTTATAGAAAAATAAAAAACAATCCATTAGAATGTATTTATTTATAGTATTTAGAACACATATATTTCACTCACCATTGTGTTGGAAAAAAGATTTGGAGTTTACAAATTCTTCTTTAGATGTAGGGTAATTTTTGAGAGAGATGGAGACAATATTTTAGGAGTCAATGAAACTAGTTTTAGACCTCTTTAAGGCATGTGATAATTTTAGGTGTGGACCTACTAATTTTTAGGTGGGAGAAGATAAGTAATTAAGGTATTTCTATCATTCATTTTAGTCGAAGATTTATAATGGGAGTGATATATTTCTCGAGTTTCTATATTGTTTTGAGGTGTTGGAGTATGTGGGAGAGGAAGAATATTAGTTTTCACTTTGAAAACAGAAAAACAATGGACATTTTTTTGGGGGTCCAAGATTCATTTACATATTTACAAAGAAACACATGTAATTTTATAGTAACAAATTGATATCTAGAATGACACATCAATCCTAGAGAATCTAGTCTAAATAAATGACATTTAATATTATGTTAAACATGTGTAATTGATTCCATTGCATTAAGTTAAATGGTGCTATTCTACTTTATATGAATTTACTGTGGATCATGAGATGTATATATGTGTTAAATACATACTATAATTTTGAATGATTTTAATTTATTTGGATTTCTTTGGAAAATTAATGTAATTATTTAATCCTAGAGACTTTTTAAAAATGCTGTCTACAATTTATTGGGTTTTATGGTTGGTGTTCATGTTTGGGCTATATTGAAATACATGACACATGTCTCATTGGAAATTTTTTGGAAACATCCCCATCACCCATTAATTATTTGTTTTGGTTTTTATTATTATGGATAATCATTGTTTGAGTGTTATGAAATGTAAGGGCATGGAACTTGGGACCAATTAGATGGTGTTTTTTATGGAGTTCATGGTTTTTAGATAAGGTTTATGGAGAATATAGATGAGTTAGATATTTAAATATATCTGGGAAGAAGTTTCTAACATTTAGGATTTAGTTACATCATATGAGATCTTCTGTCAGGTTAGGCATGCTTCGTCATAATATCATTTACGACATTAGAATCTTGAAATGTGGATATCTATGTTTGCTAGAAAGGTATATCACATGAGCTAAATTATCCCAATTGTTTTATAGAATTGAGTAAGAGTCATTTTATTTTTGATTACCCAACCTCCTAATTTTTATTTATTGTATAGTGATTTGGTATAACCTATTGTTCTGGAGAAAATATTTTCATATATCCTTTGATTTGAGGGTGTTTGCTTTGTGGATCATTTAGTGTGTTGTTGCCTTATCCCAGGTTGATAGGATCTCAAATAGATAAATAACATGGGTTGTGATGAATGGTGTACCAAGGATATTTTAATAGTAGGTCATTTTATGTGCTGTAGTTTTTTTGGAAAATATATTCAATACGTAACATCTATTAGTGATTCATCACTGTCAATTAATTACTAACATGTCATAAATTAGAGACCCCTTTCCAAACGATCACAATGTTATTGGTTATTATTGTTAATGGGAAAAATAGTTTTTTATTTAGTGTTATTTCAACCACTTTTTTATGTCATTTACCCTCATATTCATTTGATTATTTCATGGGATGATAAATAGTGTCACTACTACAATCCATTTATTTCTCTAATTTATTATTTTCTAGGTAAGATTGTGTTCATGGAAAATTATCATTAATTTAGATTAATGGAAATTTATTAGGGAGGAAAAATATTTTTTTGGATGTTAATTACATCATGGTGTTATCATAGTCTTATGATATACCATTTAATTTTATAATTTATGCAGTGAATCAAAATTTAATGATTGAGGAATAGGATCAGATATTTCTCTTTATTTTAAGCATTTTTTGGATTTTTTATGATTTTTATTTCTTTTTGGTGTCTCAAAGACAATTAAATAGTATGATAAATAACTGACTAAAAAGATAATATTGATGGAATAGATGAAATCAAATGTGTTTATTTATTTTTCCTAAATTTATTATGAGATTATTCCTATAGGATGATATTTAAGAGAATAATTATTATTGTTCTTTCCTTCATGATTATAATGATTTGTGGTGACGTATAGTTATGGATATAGTACAATAAAATCCATTTAT
This sequence comes from Viscum album, assembly GCA_963277665.1. Lineage (NCBI taxonomy): Eukaryota > Viridiplantae > Streptophyta > Magnoliopsida > Santalales > Viscaceae > Viscum > Viscum album. The sequence continues at coordinate 418,577,696 of OY728127.1, read as the reverse complement.
GTGATATTCAATTTACACCATTCAAAATCATTTTTCCCATAATCGTTGAAATACAATTTCATTGTGTAACTATGAAAATTTTGGTTTAATATCAATGCAAGTGATAACAAATTTTGTAGAAATAAATTTTTAACATAAAAACAATGAATATATTGGAGATAAAATAAACATTTATGTTCATTTTGTTTACATAATATTATTCATGAGCATGTGTGGTTTTTGTGGGGTTTCAACATTGATATTTGTGAGTGCTTTAGTTGTGTAAATTGTTTTAATGATCACGGTTTTTGTATTTTTTGAATGGAAAATGATTGTTGATGAATTATAAGGTCGTTTGAAAGTTCTCGTATGCATTTAATTAGGATTTTGTGTAGTATAATTCTTATAGTTAACATATAACTATGAAATATTAATATTAAATCGGCAATTTTTGTGATGGATTTAAATAAACATGGTTTGGAATTTTAAATTTTATAATTGGTTAGATAAATTTAAAAGATGATATATGGGTTTGAAACAAATGTTTAGAGGATGAAATTATGTATTTTATGTTAGTTATATATTATTTTCATTGAATATGAAATTATGAGTTTCAATAAATGAGACATTGTTAGTAACATTTAAATATTTAAAATGCTCAATATATGAATAAATAATGAAATTTCAAGTTGTGTTTGGATGTCATTTGTTCTATGTTCGGTTTTTTTTCTATATTTTGTAGTGTATGTCTTAGGGGTTATATGGTAGTGTTTTGGGTTATTGTAGAGAAATGAATATAAGACACTAAATTGTGATTGTGTAGACACGATTTTAATGTTTTTCATATTATTTTCAGAACTAAAACAATATTATATGGATAAAATCTAAAAGTTCCAATTGATTTGGGTTCAGGTTGCAATCCTATGTGTCAAAGTCAATGACAATAGATGGTTAACTACCTCCCAGTCCACACTCTTTCATCAGGTGGTGTAATGGGAGCTCAGTTTTTGGATAAGTTTTTTATGAGTGATCAGGTTGTGGAATTGTGTAGTGGTCATTGGTTTGTTGGTAGGGATGTCAGTTAGATATTTAATAGTTTTTTATGATTACAAGTGTTGGTGGATCTTTGGTTTTTAATGGTATTTTATTATAAGTATCTTGGAGTTCAAAAATTCTAGGGGGAAAGAATATAGTTGATGTCCACCATGTTTATAACATATAACTTTCTCCACTTTGTGTGTGGGAAGTAATTAAGGAACCAATTACGAGGTGACATGAACTATATTTCATTATAAAAGATTAATATATTCTATGTGTTACTTAGTGAGTGATCCATAATGATATTATGGATGATTAATTATTATTTTTTGGTTTATGTTTGTTATTTTTTTTCATTGGGGTTTAGTTAGTATATTATTATAATTTCTTGGTAGTAATCATGAATAATCCTATATATTATACTTTTTATTGTCAATGGACACAAATATATGAATTTTTTTATATATCTCGGAGGGATTTGGATATTTTGGTCAAATTTACTATATAAGTGATAAATACTGCTAAGGAGATTCACTATTGAATTTCCTATATCAATAATTTAATTTGGGGATTATTATATTTACTGAATGACATGTGGTTTGAGATGTTTGTTATTTTTTATTTATTGAATATTGGTCAATAGTGTGTTAATATTATTTTGCAAGGATTATATATATTAATGAATCAAACTATGTTTATGATACCCTCAAACCTTATCTCCAACCTAGGCCCTATTTGAAATAGGCTTTAGGGGTCACTCCCTCTCTACATTTTTAATGTGTTAGGTGGATGAGTGGATGGTGGATTCAAATAAAGTTAAATTGAGGATATTTTAAGAGATATGATCGGTGTTTGGTGTATCCACTTACATAGATTATTTGGGTTTTTTGGGAAATATTGTTATTTAACCATATCTAATGATGTAAATAAGTTATATTTGATGATAAATTAATTTTTGCGCCTACGTGGATAAAATACAAGGACCATAACCAAATAAACATGCTTTGTTAAGGGAATATATCATTATAGTACCCTCCTTCTAGGGGTAAAAAAAATTTATATTAATTTGTAATTTCATGGGGTAAAAATATTAAAATATTAAAATAAACGAAAAAATATTTTATTTTAATATCTTCCATTCCAATACGAATCAGTATTACGTTATGTTTTAAGATATATATCAGGGAAAACATTGGTATTCCGTTTTATATTATGTGGTTAATAATTAATATCTAGTTGATTATAAAATTATTCACCCATTTGTGTAGTATATAACGTGGAAGTAGATTTTTCATTCTATATTATATTTGAATATTTCACTCAATATGGTGTGTCTCCTAGATTTAGATCTAGAGAAATGGTTAGAGGTCATGGGGATCACATTCAAATTAATTCTTCCTTGGAATGTTCAATGTTTTATTTTTACAATCATCGAAATGTAAGGGGTGTCTAGTGTATAGTGTCTATTGTATAATTCAGAGCTAAGGGATGATGGTATTATTTTGGATGTTAATTTGATGGAATTACTCTCATGTATCTTGTCCTCAATGAAGATGGTGTTACAATGTACAGTGATAATCTCCCTTCATCATGGGATCCTTAGCATGGGGGTTGTATGTATCATGTTCAAGGACAAATTTAACTTCAAACATAATAATTTTTTGAAATAGGAGCTTCAATTGTGTTGTTATAAGTTGGTACTTCATCTACTAATTAGATACACAGTGAACACATTATCTATTATAAAATAAATGTATGGGATGATGAAGGTTGAAATGAGTGAGAGGTTTCATTTATATAGGGTTTATATTTTCGAGGAAGGTTACATGAGATTTCCAAGGAATAGAAAATATGGAGGGGGTCTTAGATGTCAATGAAGTTTATGATCTGATCATTAGGGGACAGAACTTAGTAATACATTTTTATATACATTGGGACTATTAAGATCAAATGATTTTATAATGAACTTCCCATTTTATTTTTGTTCCTATAATGAACATAGTCAGAATTAGTCATAAACATCTTTTTGTTGTGGTGGATATTATAAAAAGGGTGGATTGGAATCATTCTAACCACAACATCATCTATTTATCTCAAGTACATATTCATTGTATGAACATCAAATTCATTCTCAGTAGAGTGATGAATTAGTTTATTTATATCTTTAGAGATGTAGGATGAGGTAAAAGTTATCTAGGTGATTATTATTTTTCATAGGGACCCATATCAGGGAATTTTCATGGAGGATACCTATAGTAAACTATAGCATGTCACTACATATATATTCCGGATATCTAGGTTCCATTTCTATTTGGGCGAGATATTTTCTAAATAATATGAATTTACTAATATCTTTTTATTTTTACAATGTATATTTTATGGGATTCAAACTCCACTATATCCATAGTCTTGGTATGTGAATATTGATTACATGTTATAATAATTCATGTTTTGTTGGTCTTTTACATAGTTTTAAGTGTTAATGAGCATATGTTTTATGCATTCCGACTATTTAAAATTAAGATAGGGTTTTTCCATTTTATGGGGGTTTTATCATGTTATAGATACAATCATATGATTTGATCCATGGAGTGAATTATATATATTGATTATTTTAAATTCTTTATTTACAAAAAATTTGACACACATTCTTTAACATGGAGGCCACCTGAGTGGTGATTATTTCTGAGCAAACATTATAGAATGGGAATATGATCATGGATGTCCTTTTATATCAATCATGATAGATGATGGTATATTGAGGTTAATTAGTTACTACTAGTGTTTTCATGAGTGTATAGAAGTATTATATAATAATTTCGTGTTACGTGATGGTGGATTTTAGGTAAATGGTTTTTTGGACTACGATTGGTTGAATTATATAATGTAAAAGAAATATCACCACTCTTTTAGGATAGATAGTATATTTGACAACTTAATGTGATAAATATCATTTGATGATCATTAATTATTTTATATTATGTATAGAGACATATCTTTGTAAAGTATAAGGATATCATTTTGACTTACTTTTGGTGATCGTATGGATAATTTGAGTTCAAATTCATATTGTATGGGGTTATGAATTATTATGGATATGTTATTGGGATCATAAAATCCGTAGTTGGGGAGGTCTAGAAAAAAATTATAATCATATTTAATACAGATCCGAATATATATGAATTCATAGAGTGATATTATTGTGCATTATAGTGTTATCCAATATGTTCGTTGAAAAACAATCTACGGGAAGCTTTATAAATTCATATTTTGATCATGATGGAAGAACATCCATGTTTATTTGGTGTCTTAATGAGGTGTTTCATTTTCAATTCTGAATTTTCGATGCAGTTGTTTCATGGGTGTCACCTTTTAACATAGTGTTATTTCATAACATCCTGGTTCCTAAATGAAATAATAGGATTCCTGTGTACAATATATATTAGACTACATCATTGTTACTGAATTAGGCTTAGAAGGACCATGACTTCAACTAGATTGTTCACATTCATCAATTCTTTTAATTATTGATATATATATATTGATTACTTATCAATGCTTTGAATACCAGAGGATAAAGTGATGTTAAAGTTATTATTTGATGCCTCCTTCTGGGATTTGGGATTCCTCAAAATTACGTATTTTGATGTGATATCATATAGTTAATGGTAGTTACAACCCCAATAGAAAAATTATATACTCTAGGCTTTCTATTTTATGTATGGTTTGTTTTATAATATTTTTTGATGAAATTACATAATTCGTGATTTTTATTGTCTTCATGGACAAAAATGTTTTATAAATTTATTAAATATGATGGATATGAATCTATATTCGTTAATATTGATGTATTTCAACTGAAATAAGATAGTGATATCTCTTTCTCCCAATGATAGGGGAATTTTGTGGAAAACCCATGAGTATCATTTCAAGGAGATATGTCATTTGAGATTTAAGGAATATTAGGTTGATGGAGGAGTTAAATTGTATTATCATAGGATAAAGGAGGCCTATAGATAGGAATTTTTATATTTGATAATGGTGAATCCTTCTTTCTGTGGAATGTATAAGTGTTCGAGTAATGAGAACTAGATTTTGAGGTCATTGAAGATTGTGAATGTTGGGAGGATTCTCAATAGGGTTGTTCAAAGGATAAATAACTATAGATGTTGTTCTTAGGGGTCCATATGCTCTATCACCGATGAATGAGCGGTTTATATGTATTTTCTAATTATAAGTATCATGGATTATCATATATTCTATGATGTATTATTATATAATGAAGTATACTTAGTATATTAGGATGATGAAAAAAATGTATCATTTATTACATAATGTTTGATGTGATAATATTTGAATTTGGAGCCCAAAATTTTTTTAGGATTAATGCATCAATTTTTTTCCATAAAAGTAATATTGAGGATATTTAAACAAATTTCATCACTAAAATTCACATCTCCAAGGGAATCATTGATGTTATTTGGGGATATTGGGATAACTAATAATGTGGTAATATTTTCAATCAATTTAGGATTTGATTCTATTGCATATTCTATTAAGGTGGTGTGTGAATAACGTAGAGGATTCCATAAGGTAGTAGAAAGCATCATCACAACACCACATTCATGATTCTCCTCATGTGAGTATAAATTATTATAGAATTGTGTTGGTTCCTAATTTCTCTATTTTTATAATTAATCCCAAAATGGATGGATTAAATATATTACTATCCAATTAATAGATTTTAAATTATAGTAGTACATGGAATATATTTATGAATAATTTTATAATCCCATCCTCTTGATTATGTTTATTAAAAAATGATTATCAACGATATATCATTGCAGATTTGTTTGAAGAACTGTAGGGATGAAAATTTCATTATTTATTCAATTGGAGTATGGTTTCAGTGTAGAATTTCCATTGAGTAGATTTGTAATATAGTAAAATTTAAATGATATGAATGGGTTTATAGTAGAGGAAGTTGGAATAGAATAAATATAAACCATTTTTCTACCATTTCAAGAAATGACTATATTATCCTTATATATAGCTTGTGTTCTCGAGGGATTACCCTCAATAGGGGAAGTAGAAGATCGACCAAATAGTATTATCCCTCCCTAATTTTTTATGACTATTATGATGTTTTATTTTATTTGGAATATCCATAATAGTAATAGAGGACCCACAAGGTCTTCTACATTGCATAATGTTATTGTTTTAACTTGTATAACTCAAATGGAATTGATTTGAGATAGATGGATATCAGGGATGAATAAAAATTTACACAAAAATATTTTATGATAGATGATATACCAGAGTAGTTTATGTGTCAGTGTTTCAATCTCTTTTTTCATGTTATATTGTAACATTATTGTATGGATACATTATTTGTATATTTTTGGTATAATACCTTGAGATGTTTTGAATTTTTTTTTAAAATATAATTGAAATAATAATTTAATTAATGAATTATTATTGACTTATGTGATCTAGTTATTCCTCATTCATGCTGCATTTTTTGAGGGCTATGTTTTTTATGGAAATATATTCTAGATTGGTTTATTACAGCTTGTATGTTCATACACACCAAATATCACCCTTCCATTTAGGGATTGTTTTTGATTCATACAGATGAGAGTCATCTATTTCATATCTAATATAACTCTAAATCTAATTTACCCCCATTACATTGAGTTGTTTTGGGATATGGAACATTGAATATGATGTTAGATGAGATTTTAGTAAAATTGGAGATGAAGTTTTAATTGGGAAACATAATACAATGCTGAGTCTAAGGTTATGCCACATGAGAGCTTGAATAAACATATATAGGAAATTTGGTATTTTGCCATGTTTTGTAGGAATATTACATAAGGATGATTTTATATTTTCTTAATCATAGATAACAAGAAAATTATATAGGAAGATTCATTATGTATTGATGTATGATAGGTTGTTATTATCTTGTCTTAATCATCTATATAGAAGACATGATGTAAGGATAATAATAATTATAGTGTCTGAGAGATAACAATATTTTTTTATATTCTTATTTAGGCTTTGATACAATGTAGTACATTGGGTTATATATAGTCTTATAGTATATAGGTTGGATTTAGATGAGTACTTTGGCATGAGTTTTAGAGGATGATGGACCATGGGTGATTTTGACATATGAATTTATAATATTCAATATTTTTGTAAAAAAATAAACTAACATGGGTGTACAATTTTGTGATATACTATTTTCATTTGAGAATAATATATATATATATATATTAGACCCACAATTAATCACATCCATTTTCCATTATTTAATTTGGTTCATATGTGGACTATATTAATCAATGTGACTTTATTTGACCCCTTTAATGTTTCTTTGATCCCATGAGATAATAAAATAATTCATCACCGTTTAATGTGAGTTCTCTTCACTTCAATTTAATTTTCTTTCTCATTTAATTTTTTGATAAGACTTTAGTTGTGGGGATTTCCAATTTTGTTGATTTTCTTCAATTTTATTCATCAGTAACATTGTGATTTATATTTTTGAGGTTTTTTAATTATAATTTTTTTATTATGAACATCTAAATCTATCAATGATATTACACAACAAATCCGGATTCATTGGTCTATGGAACATATTTGAGAAACATGTATTTTCATATCTTGGTAGTACATTATTTTGTATTATTTCAATTAATTGGAGGATTGACATGACAAGATAATGAAACTGATTAAATGAAAATTATAATGTATGTGTGAGATTTCATTTTCATACATTCATGTGTGATATTATTTATAGATTATTCATACATACAGATATTAACTAAAATCATGATTATTTTTTTCCTAACATGTAACATAAATAATTATTATGATGTGTCAGTTTTTTTTTACTATGAATTATGATAACAAAAAATTAAATATTCAATTAAACATTATTAAAAATATAATACCTAAAACATTTCAATTGATCATTTTGGTTTAAATAGAAAAATTATTTGGAAACACTCACGCAAGAGATGATGAGATGTTATTAAACATCTCATTATACTAATATTTTGGTAATAATGGAAACCTAAATATAGTTAAATTATCTTTTATTGTAAAAGATATTATTTTTATGATTAATTGGATGTTTTTATTTTATTAATTCTAATGGTGGTTGAATGATCACATGGTAGATTTGTTAAGATAGTGGGAACAATTGGTTATAAATTTGATATGATATGATCAAGTTTGTGATGGTTGTTTTAAGGTTAGGGATGTGTAATTGTTAGGATATTATGTTGGGGAATTTCAATGTCATTTCTATAACTATGGAACATAAAATTTAATATTATATATGAATTACAATATCATCAAATATATTATTAACAGTTCAAATTCTGTATTTTGTAATTGACTAATGAATTTTGAAATGTGATAAATGGGTTTGAACCAAATGATTCATAGAAGATAATAAATAGAAGAATTTATTGATATTTTTTTACTAAATATCGAATCATTTTATTGATTAAATTCATACACCCCTATTTTTATATATTTCTCCTTTAATAAATTTGAGTTTTTTTTCTGAATTTTTTTCATGAAACACTATGCCTAGTAGAATTATGATATAATAGTGAAATATTATTAGTAAAGGTGGTCGTAATAACATATACATTTTATTGGAGTGAATGGATGTGGTTATGTATATTAAAAAAATATAGAAAAATGTACTCCTTAATATAAATGTTTTGATTAATTCATAACAAATATGTAAAAAATATAAAATATCAAAAATGATATCTCTTTTTTAAAAGATAAATTTCTCAGTATATTATATTTTAACGAATATTATTTAATTTGAATAATAATTACAAATGATTTTTTGAATATGTTGTTATTAGAAATAAGAAAACTGAATAAATATTCAAACATTAAATATTAGTTGGATAGAGGTGAATATAAATCATTTAATTATAAAAAGGTATATTTTTAATTAAAAGGTATTATGTTCACAATTTATTTTTGTCTCAATAAATTAAATTGAGATATAATTTTGAAATATTTCCTTTTTTAATATAATTTTTTAAAAATATATTTTAACATTCAGCATTATTTTATAATTCATGGGAATGGAAGAAAATATTTCTTAAAAAAATATTTTGTCTCTAAATATATGTTTTACAAGTTTATTGTGCAGTTATAAAAAGTATTTTCATCCAATTCTTGGAGTTGGATCTTGTAATATATATTTATTATTATAAATTTTCTCATTTATATTAGTTTATATTTTAACATTAATTTATATAGAAAACATTCATTATTCATTATAAAAACATTTTTACTACCTCAAGAGGTAATATGGTTAAAAGTGGTATTATCCTAAGAAATAGGTTTTTAAAAATCAAAAAATATATGGTTTAATTTGGATAGTTTATGGGATTTCAAATAAATCCTTCTTATATTTGAATCATTCATGATTGTGTTATGCATTTTCATAAGAGTGACTTTATTATATTTTAGTTTTTTTAATATATTTCATGTTACTATCGTCACATATAAAAGGGAACATTCATCTCTCACATAAGTACACAACATGATCTATTTAACAAAACTGATACATTTCAAAATACTCCTACAATATCATTATCATTGTGCATGATGTACTTTTTTCCCAAATAAACCATCAAAGAAACCATATGGTTCTTTTTAAAAGAGGATACCTGATTAATAGATGTATTTTCATAACATATTTTTTCACATTTATTTATTTTTTAACCACCTATCGATATTACATAATGTTTATAGCATGATTTAATAATCAAAATTAATTTATTGATATGTTTTTATATAACTTCTGAAGGCATTTTATTTATCATTATCATGTGTTGGATAATGATAAAGTCACTCATAAATATTTGTAGACTACGACCTTCATGATGATATTTGAGTTTTTTCATTTCCTGTTTAATTGGATTATCATTTCAACATAATCAGTGAATATATATAACATTTATGATAAAATTATGAATCATTAATGGTGATTTATTATGTACACTACATTATGTATATCTATCAAAAAGTGAAAACAACACTCATATATATGCACAGACTACCTGGTCGATGAAGTGATATAATTCATTTTTCATAAAGAGACTCTATTTTATGCTATAAAAATGTATATAATAAAGAAAGATGATAAATTTACCCTGATAAATATTATTTATGTTATGAGAAAATGTCCACGGTGTGAGGACTTGAATCATTGAATCGAAAATAGATGATAAATAGACATTTTTCAATGTGAATAATGAATTTAAAGATGATTTATTAATAATATTGAAATTGAAAAGTATATGAAAAAATTATATTAAGAAATAATTATTTAAATATTTTTATATAATTCCATTATAATGACATAAATTTATTATTATTATTTTGAATTCATATGAAGCTGGATAGGGACTTATGTATGGAATATTCATTTAAATTTTCATTCATTAATATAGAATCCTTATTTTGAAACTACATATTCTTATACTGTAAATATAAAATCCTTTTGAATAATACATAATTATTCTTAATCTATTTATGTTATTTCAATATTCATTTTAATAACATTCATTCAAGTTGATTATGATTCAATTTTAACATAGAAGAAAGTATTTGTGTTACAAAATCATATCCTTTTAGGAATGTATATGTTAAATTTTTTTTGATGGAAATTAAATGATATTTTTCCTTTAAAACACATATAATTTTGTTTTCTCTATTCATTTCATGTTTTTTTTAATATTTGAATACATTTAGTAGAATGTAAAATGTATGGAACAAATTTTTTATTTAATAAAAATATTATTTCATATTTTTATGTCGGGATTCCTTCTCCTACATGGACATATTCATCCGAAGGTTTTGTTTATGTTTTTATATACAAAAAAAATTATGTAGTATATTTTTTATGCATTTTCAATTTATTAAAAATAATTTAATAATGTTTCTATAAATATATTACATATGAAATACATTTAATTTTTTTAAAATCTATGAAAAAGTCATTCTCTTTTAATGTTTTTGGAAAGAATAATTCTATCGATGTCCTAAAATATTGATTTTTGGTGATTCATTTCTAAGCTCACAGATTTTTTTCAAGGAAAATATTATACTTAATATTCATGATTTTTTAGTAAACAAAAAAATTATTTTTTTCTAAATTTCATTACAATTTTTACATTACATTTTAATTATATTTTTTCAACTATTTCAATATCCTTTTAGGATTATTATAATTCAATGGGAATATATTCTTAGGATTCGGTCAACTTCAATTATCTAGATAGATTTTTATGGAGATTTATAGATAATTATGGGACTCTATTTATTATAACAATGATAGGAGTGAACCATGACCATGTAAATGATATAATAAAGATTCATCACAATTCACTATGATGTAATTTAAAATATAATATTATTTTATATTATCTTTATTAAGGAAACTATTTTATAATATTGTGTTTAATCAATGATTGTGTATCTTATGATATTGATATATTTTCATGGATGATAATCTATTGGTCTTTATTCTACAGTCTAATGAATTATTACTTATCTTATGAAAAATAATTATTCCATGAAATATTAGTAATGATCATTTTGAAATATATTATATTTCTGTAAGTTAAGACAATGTTCTCATGAAATTATTCGTATCATAATTTATTATGTGATCAGTAATTTATATATCATATTTCAACTCTGTATTAACATATGATATCCCAACGTCATAGATTATATTTTTCCTAGGTTATGAAGAATTTTTACATATACGTATGAATATGAAGGGTTTATATATATATGTGAATTTTGGATGATATTTAATATCAATCATGTAATAATTTTATTTTCTATCTATTGTCCAGGATAATAAAAATTATCTTATTTATTTATTTATTGATATTTCTATTAGAAAATATATGTGAAATTTCAATGTATGAGTCTTTATATATGATAATAGCTTCGTATATTTTAAATTTATAGATTTTATGCTTCACAATGAAACCTCAGTCAACCCCAAAGAAGTCACATGAGTCATCCAATGATAAGGCCAAAGTGGCATTCTTGATGCTCCTGAGCTAGAGAAAACATTTATGGGTTTCAACAAACAATTTCTCATATAAATGAGATATAATAAATTAATTAAAATAAACACAGTATCATAGTAGATAAATAAAAATAGTAACTGAAAAATATAAATATAAAAAAATTGATAATTGAAAAAAATTCGACCAATAAATCCAAAATAAACTAGACGAACAATAAGTCTCTACGTGATCTCAAAGGTAACTCTCTAACTCCAAAACCCAACATCATACATGGATAAAAATACCATCTATAACATACACATTAATCTAAACACATGAAGAAACCATATGTGTGAGTTTAAGTCCCTAATAGGCAAGGTCGAACGAATTAATTACAAATGAATTTCCATTAAACAAAATACTAGTTTATTATATTACAGATATACAATGAAAAAATTCATATTTTCACACATTTTGTCTCCAAAATAAATCAAGGTCCTTTTACCTTAATCCTTCAATTTTTTTCCAAGTAGGATAAAAATGTATTTTGGGGAAAATGATGATGTTTTTACATAATAGTGAGATGGATGGTGTAAAACATTGTCAGATAATATTCCATTATCATATTCGAACAATAAATCACTTTAAACAATGAATTACAACATACAGGACAACATGAGAAAGGATTGCATAACTATGAAAATGAAATATGGCATGTATGTGTAACTAGTCAAGCAGGGAATCTCAATCATCCATTGTAGACAACTAAGTGCTGAAATAAATTGGATAACCTATTATATCATTAGATAATATAGAACATTATAAAATGTGATTCATATGTTAGGCATTCATACCCCAATTACATCAATTCACTTATACAATCAATATTACCCTACCAATCCATCCCAAGGAAGATAATCCCAAAGTAGACAAAGGTCAAAATTAGGGGCCACTAGCCAGAATGCAATATTATGTTAGTTTAGTAACAATTCAGTAAAAACATTCCATTTACTCAGGATTCCCATGTCATATCTAATATGTCAGTTAGCCAACTAATTCTGACCAATTAACTAATCGCATGGACATATATCAAAAGCTTGTAACACACCCAAGAGTCAACCTGGAGTCCCCTATGGAACAATAATTTTCATTTTAACAATTTTTTCACAAGGGAGTACCACATCAAGATTCTCCTATAACAATAAAAATAACCAATGAATAAGGATCGTCCAATGATATTTTTCAAGAGAATGATTTTATAAAAACTGAAAACTATGTATTATGCACTATTTGAAAACCCTCCTCTTTCCAACAAAAATCCATAAAATAATTTTCAATTCCAAGACAATATTGAAATCCATTTATAAAACCGAAATTATAAATTTATATGACAAATACATTTAAAAATCCCAAATTACACGTTGGGATCCATGAATTATGTATATGTTAAAAACTAAACTTTTAATAAAAACTTGTCATGAACGACTTAACAAAACAATTCAAAGTAAAATAAAATAAAATGGAAATAACATGATTTTTTATCAAACACATATTATAGAAATTATACATCACTATTTAAATTGAAAATATCCCATGAAAATAATGAAATAAATATACTAACAAATTTAATGGCCAAAATCAAAAGGGTCCTACATCAAAATACAAGAGCCTCAACAAATAATAACTGTGGAAACTACTTGGGGGTTCCATGAAGAAAGATCATTTACATGGAACCCTAAAAATAAAAAACATCCAATTCAAACATAATATAATATGATTCAAATATCCCCTAGACCTAGGAAGAAGAATAACTGAAGGGAAAATTGAATAATGGGGAAGAGGAAAAGGGTAGAAGGAGATTTACTTGAATATTTTTTTCCTAGAACAAGATTATATAACTTGAAGTACCCTTGGAAGAGAAGATGAGGCCAAAAGAATATAATAGGGGACCCATATGAGTCAGACAAACCAAATTGGTGGAAATGGGGTTTTGGGGATAAATTTTGAAAATGATACAATATAATGCTATCAATTTTAAGATTCATATAATGTAATGGCCCAGACTGTAATGCCCCGACCCTAGATTCCCAGAGTTCGTGCATTATTTTAATACATTGGCATGATTACAAAGAATCAAGTCCTGAAAGACCGATCAATTTATCATTATTGGAAAATAGATTATATGCATGAACGTTACATTACAATTTCTAACATACAAAACACAAAAAAATAATCCTTTGGGAATGCCATTTTTCTCTTAGCTTAACCCTGCATCTCAAACATAAAACACTTCATGGGATCCTAAGAAAATAAAACATAAGAAAGGGTTGAGCTCAAACTATAAGTAAGGATAACAATATAGCGGAAACCTTCATAAATAAATATTATAATTTAAGTCAATGTATAAAACATAAAAAATCCTTTTCACCATAAACATCATCATAATATAGTAAATATAAATCAAAATAATTCCATTTACTTACTCACATAGATATTCTACTAGTAGAATAATCAAATGCAATATCAACATACACTTTCATAACGATGGAATGAATAATGACATACTTTCATAACAATAGAGTCAGGGCCTTGTGCAAAGACTACAAATAAGATTTTTTCAAAGCCTTGTTCCAAGAAACTAGTTTGTCTCATGTGACCTACCGATGCATCGAGGAGCTATATCAGGCTCCACCCATCACATACTATGTCCAATTCATTCCTCATATAAAATGGTTTAAACATAACATAATCATTCATATTAAAACTAGCATAATAAATGTCAATACATTATCCATAAACCATGAATGGTATAAAAATAACCCATCCACAGTCTGACATATCACAAAACCTTCAATACAATAAAGATGATTTGTATCATAATAAATCAACTTCAAACATGTTTAAAATCTATCAAAGGACATTGACATAGATGAAAATTATTTGAAAATCTCTTTGAGAGAAATATCTATTTTTTATGAAAACATTTAAAAGTCACACAATTTAGAAAGGAATAGATTTAAAGACTATTTTGAATCAAATTTTCCCATACAATAGTTAAACTTTTTTAAGGAATTAATATTTTAAAAACATTCAGGTCCATATAGATAATTTCTTAAAAACCATTTTGAAAACATGATCATTAATGGGAATGATTTAGAGGAATAAATATTTAAGACATTTAAAATGATGTTTTAGTAAAAAGTACCTTATAAGATTCGCATTGAAATCTCATACATGAAACATGGAAATTGATAATGATTATGTCCCAGTTGATACTTACATAAAAACAACCTCGGATAATAATGAGAATGTGAAATTAACCCTTACCTTGCACTTTCCTTTGGTTGAGGGTAAGTTTAACCTCCTATATAAAGACCATTCTATGTTATTAAATTATACCAGAACCATATTCATATTTATTTTATCATACATGATTAATTTATGACTTTATACTACCCATTTAACAATGATTTCCATGTTAAATTAACTTTTTGGGTAATAATCGATTTCTTTATCGTAAGTGTTTTAACTTGTTATTCTTGGTCGTATCATTTACATAATGATTTAAATACTTCCAGAATAAAAACAATTTTTTATATATCGTATATATTTAGAATATAAAAATTTATAATAGATAGATATATGAAATGGAAAGCACCGTTTATGGAGACAGTAGGTCGTACGTACTCATAAACGATGTTTCTGTTTTTTATATTGTATTTAACAGAAGTAAGTGAATAAGATATATGTAAGTACATAAATAAACACACACACACATACATATATATCCAGTGACATTATTATGTCATATATTACATATATATTAGTAATATATATTTTTACTATCATTGATGAATGGTGAAATTGGAAATGAATCTCATCGCATCGTGGAGACGGTAATCCGTACGTAATGACGTGAAACAATATAATTTAGTTAATGGTGTGGAATTATAGGGTATATTAATTTTATAGAGACATTATCATGTTATTTTCATTATTTATATACATATTACTCATCATTATATCCATCCAAATAACATAGTGTTGAATAAAAAATTACACCACAACGTGGAGATGGTAAGTTGTACTTACGTAGGCATGGTGACATTATTATTCATAAGATGGATAGAATATTGAATATAGTAGTGAAATTTTTATAATAACATCACAGTATATATAATGTGCTGCAATTATTATTTTGGTATGCTAATTACAAAGAAAGAATAATGGAAGAAGAAAAGAACTTGACAGAGGGTGGTGAAATCATTTCCTCTTCTTCGGGTTCTTCATTTTGATTTGATCAAAAGGGATCATTATGATGCCTTTATGACCATGGTAGGGCCTCTGGGATGATTTTAGTATAGTTGTGAGGATATTTTAGCATGTTTTGGCTAATCCAAATGTCATTGGACGTGTGAATTTGAGAAAAGGAGAAGCGCCCTTTCATAAGAGCCGTGAGGGGCACCTTAGGAAAAACATAAAATATTATTTTGTAATAAAATAATTTTCTGTTTCTAATGGCTCCAAAATGAATTTTGTAAAGGAAATGGTAGGGATGGGTTGATAACAGATCAACCAATAGGTTTTTTACAGGTTTGGGTCACTATATTACCTTATATTTTATATTAAACTCTTAGTTAAATATATTGAAATTTACTATGTCTCATTGTATTTTTATATTATTTGTTTAATAAAAATAATATAAACATCTAAGTGAACCCCAAGTGGTTCATAAATGACATATATACTAGTATTTACGCCCTTCCTATGAACCTTATATTTTTAGGAATAGAATACCAATTTATAATATAATATTTGTTTTTAAAACCTGTAATGTCAATTTTGACACAATTTGATATTTTGATTTTTCTAAATTCATAACAGCATTATTACTTCGAAAAAAATTCATTTAATCAACCCTAACATGTCATAATAACCTATAAAATTATTTTAATTCATAAAAAGTCCCAAATTACATTTATTTGGGTATTTATAATATCAATTATTTTAATGTTTCATTAATGAGGTAATTATTGCATCATCATTGTGTCATAAATAAATTAAATTATTTAAAGTCTAAAAAAATATAAATAAAACACCATTATATAGTAAATCTTTTTATTTTTCTAAATAATATTTATATTTTAATTTATCTTATTTGTAACCCTATATTAAAAATATTTTATTTATTAGAAATTGAATTTACACTTTTAACTCTTCTTTAAATTAAATAATACTAAATGTCCTAATCTAATCCATGGGGACCT
The DNA here is from genome assembly GCA_963277665.1 of Viscum album. Classification (NCBI taxonomy): domain Eukaryota; kingdom Viridiplantae; phylum Streptophyta; class Magnoliopsida; order Santalales; family Viscaceae; genus Viscum; species Viscum album. The sequence continues at coordinate 418,560,334 of OY728127.1, read as the reverse complement.
AAAGGATCATATTTTATTCCTATGGTTTTTTGAGGTCGAATTACACTTTTACAATTGATTTAGGACATTTTTTAGGGTAATTATGATATCATTGTCACCCTTAATTACCATATTTACATTTAACCGTGGTAAAAAAGTCAAAAGTTACTATTCACCAAAAAATATTTTCATCTTATTAAACAATATTTTACTTATTGATATCAACTGTGTCTCTCAAAATTTTAATATTCAACTCACGTAAGTTGTAAAACTACGTTTTATGCAAATTTTCAATTTCTCCAAAGAGGTGGGTAAAAGATGTTAAAAAGATCTATAAAATTTTATAAATCTAATTTTATTATAAACTGACTCCAATTAATTACATTGAACATATATATGAATTATATATATATATATATTTTAACGTAAAATAAATTTAAAAAAATAAAATATTTATTTAAATAAAAAGTCACTTTTAAATAATAACACAGTGCCTTTCACTATTTACCAAAAATTGAATGTTTTCAGAAAAATACCAAAATTTTACCAAAAGGTAATTTTGATAATATGAATTCCAAAATGAAGTCCATTTTTTCAAATCCAAAATATAGAAGCTGAATTTATTAATTTAAAATAAATTATCGTCGTCAAAACCAAAAAGCGTATTTTTAAGAAATAATAACTATAAAATGATTGACAGATCTTTATGTCCAATTTCAAAGTAAAACTACTTAAAATGACCAAAATTGGATAAAATGGTAAAATTAAATTCTATTTATACTTCCAAACCATTAAAATGTATAATTTAAAACTATAAATTATTTTGAATAAAAAATTTGTTTTCAGTTAAAATATAGTATTTTTCACTATTCACCCAAAAATAAAAGTAATCAGAAAAACACAGAAAATATATTGAAACTAAATTCTTATGTCCTGATTGTAATGAAGAAGTTTATTTTGTGAAATATAATATATTAATGTTCCAAATATTTCATTTAATGAGGGTTCTCTATTAAAAGGCGGTAAAATTCAATTTTGTTTTGAAAAATACTTCATTTATCAGCAAAAACATTTATTTGTTGTTACATTATGGCTAACAAACTCAAAATATGGATTTTAAAATTTTACGGATTGTATAAAGTTAAAAATTATTTAAATATTATTCATAATATCTTTTGAACGGCTAGTTTGGTATGTCATGGTGTGCTAGAACTCGGTGTTGCATGTAGTGTAAGTTATTAAATTAAATTGAAGAAATAATTTACTATGAAATATTGGGGTGTTTTATTCTTCCATCCACCAATAAATTGTGTCCTCAAAATTTTTAATTGTTTTTCTAAAATAATATTTTGAAAAAAGAAAATACATTTTGTGATAATACTCACATCGGAAATTGGGTTAATAATTTTTTGTCTTAATAAGAGGAAAAGGGGAATGAAAGGGTCACCACCAAATTATGATCTCAATTAGGAGAAAATTGTTGGAAATTGGAGACACATAATAAGAGGAACAAAATAAATATTTATAATGAGTGATTGATGTCATCAATCAAAAACAATTTTTAAATTGAGGGACTCTAATCTATCAACTTATGATGATTTAAAATACCATCGGTTCAACAAAACATAAGGTATTCGGATAACCCATTTTTGGTTTTAAGATACCTTCCCTCATGATTAAGAATTAATTTACCCATATAATAAGTGTAATATATATATATATATATACTTGATATGCAGTGTTTCATCCTTCAACTAATACCTACCGCAAACTCATCTTTCACTCCAAAATATTTCAAAAACAAAATCTATTTATCCTAATCATATTGGGTTCCAAAAAAATTAATATTTTATAATTAACCTATAAATCCTTTTTAAAAAACTAGATCATAAAATTCAGGGACGTCACATAGTCTATTGGTATCCGATAAATCCCAATAGCACTATGGTTGGGGGTTTGATTCCTGCATCTTTTTACGATGCGACGGATTGGCACATGATTTTTGTGTTGTCCTTTTTATAACAATACAAATATAACCATAACAATAGTATCCAATTTCAAACATAATCCATTCCAACCTTTATAATTATCCAAAATACTTCTATCGAAACTCAAAAAATTTATAAGAAAGTTAAATACAATGAAAAACCTTTTTCCTACGTAATAACATGTGAACACCTTCATCATGTATTAATTTAAAACATGGTAGCACCGTGAATTAACATAAAACCTTATTGATTACATTCAGGCTCCCTTATCCTTTATATAATAATTGATATATTCATTGTATCCAAAAAAATTAATATTTCAAAAATGATGAAATAAAAAAACTATTAACCAGTTCCAAGGAAATCAAGAATATCCAATATATTTTATCCAAATCAAACATCTCTTATTCCAAAATAACTACCTCGTTATCAGGATCATATTAAGTATTACCTTTCTGTCACCCCTGTATTTTCCAAAAATTGTAGCTTACTATCGATTCAATTTTCTTAGAACCATAAAATCTTAAATATTCAATAAAATAGTACTGCAGTACCATCCTTATTTATCTTCATCATTCATATATCCATTATATTGTTGATACAACACTAAAATGAAATAATCCTATAATAAAAACATAAGAACACTAGTCATTCCAATTCATTCAAAGTAGTATCATGAATTTATTATTATCTAATAACATCATTTGAGGTATACTATGATGAAAAGGACATTGATTCGCGTAGTTTCCCAATGCCTTACAGATGAAGCATTTTACATATGAATCCATTTTCTTACCCATGCAATCACGCACTTGGTGTCCTTTTTCTCCACACATATAACAAACTCTCATTCCCTTCAAGCATTTACCAAGGTTATTATTTCCACATTTATCACATATTGGAAAAACCTTCTTTCCCCTCTTCCCTTTATCCATCTCCCTCTCTACCATCCTTTTCATCTGAGGCTTCCATTCAAAGCCACAGGACTCGGAAAATTCTTTACTTATCAGATTAACACATTACACTATTTCTTCATATGTTGAGAATACGTGGGAGACTATTTCCCTTTTAAATGTTGGCTTAATACCCAAAATGATATGATCCTTTTTTTCTTTTTGAATCATACATAGTGCAAGAGTTCTCATTACTTGGCACCATTTCTTAACAATTGAATACACTAGGCCGGTTTAAGAATCACAATTCATAATTCCAATCTTGTAAAATACCTAACGTAAATTTAACATTATATTGATATAATGAATAATCATAAAAATGTTTTCTTTGATGATGTATTTGCTCATAAATCCTATATAATGGATTGTAATGAAAATGTGAATTATCCTATGAATATCTCCCGAGAGTGTTGTAACCAAGAGTGAAGCAAAGCCCGTTTTTGTGCACTAGTTCCCGTTTGAGTCTAGATTATAGCGGTGTTTTTGGGTTTTACTCCGAGGTACATCTATGCCTGAGACACCTCTACCTTCTCGTATCAAGACAGGGATGTATTACATGGAAAACTCACAAACTCTCTACCTTACCAAAATTATTGGACGTTATTCTATACTAATCCTCAAAGTCTATCATAGGGAAATGTTCTCTAATCAGAGATTATCTAAATCTTGTTTCCAAGGTTACTATTAGTCCTCCTCAAATACCACCTGTAATGCCCCGTCCCTTGATTCCCAGAGTCAGTGCATAATTTTAATACATTGTCATGATTACAAGGAATCATGTCCCAAAAGACCGATCAGTTTAAAAGTATTGGAAAATAGATTACATGCATGACCGCTACATTACAATTTCTAACATATATCATAAAAAATACTTTGAGAATGTCATTGTTCCCTTAGCTTAACCCTGCATCTCAAACGAAAAATAATTCAATGGATCCAGGGAAAATAAATCATAATAAAGGCGTGAGATCCAATTCTATGTAAGGATTGAAATATAGAAGAAACATTCATAAATAAGAAAAAAAATTTAAGGAAATGTATAAAACAAAAACAAAATCCTTTTCAACATAAACTTCATCATAATATGGAAAATATAAATCAAAATAATTCCATTTACTTACTCACGTGGATATTATACTAGTCAAATAATCACATGCCATATCAATAGCCACTTTCATAACGATGGAATTCATAATGCCAAACTTTCAAAACCACATAGTCAAGGAATTGTACCAAGTCTACAAATAATATTTTTTCAAGGCCTTGTACCAAGACAATAGTTTTCCTCACGAGACATAACGATGCATCGAGGAGCCATAGCGGGCTCCACCAGTCACATACTGAGTCCAATGCATTACTCATATGAAATGGTTTAAACATAACATAAACATTCATATTAAAACAATCATACAAGATGTCAATACTTTATCCATAAACCATGAATGGTATAAAAATAACACATCCACAATCAAACATATCATAAAACCTTAAATACAAAATAGATTATTTTTATCATAATAAATCAACTTCATACATTTTTAAAATCAATCAATGGATGATGACATAGATGAAAATGATTTGTAATACTCTTTGAGAGAAAAATCCCTTTTTAATGAAAACATTTAAAAGTCACACAATTTAAGAAGGGTGATATTTAAATAGAATTTTGAATCAATGTTTCCCATACCACATTGAAACATTTGAATGGAATTAACATTTTAATAAAATTCATGTCCATATTGATAAATCCTAAAGAACCATTTTGAAAACATGGACATTAATGTGAATGATTTAGAGGAATAAATATTTAAAACATTGAATATGGTGTTTTAGTAAGAAATAATTTAAAATAACCCCTTCGAAAACTCTTTCATGAAACATGGAAATCGATAATTAATATTTCTCATTAGATATATACGTAAAAAAAACCTCAGATAATAATGAGATTGTGAAATCAACCCTTACCTTGCACATTCCTTTTGACGAGGGTACATTTAACCCCCTGTATAATGACCATAGTCTGTTATTAAATAATACCAGAACCATATTCATATTTATTATATCATTAATGATTCATTTTTGACTTTATAATACCCATTTAATAATGATTTCCACATTAAATTGACTTTTTGTGTAATAATCGCTTTCTTTATCGTGTGTGTTTTAACATCTTATTCATGATCATATCATTTAGATAATGATATAAATACTTCCAGAATATAATCCTTTATTTATATATCATATATATATAGAATCTAAATATTTATAATAGATAAATATATGAAATTGAAAACACCATTTATGGGGACGGTAGACCATATGTACGCATAAATGATGTTTCTGTTTTCATATTGTATTGAACGGAAGTTAGTGCATAATATATATCAAAGTATATATATATATATATACATATGTAAATATATATATATATGTAAATATATATACATATGTAAATATATATATATATATATGTAAATATATATATCTCCAGTGTCATTATTATTTTATATATCACTTACTTTTTAGTAATATATATTTTTATAATCGTCGATAAATGGTGAACGTGGAAATGAATCTCATCGCGTCGTGGAGAGGGTAATCTGTACGTACGCATGAACAACAATATAATTTCCTTAATGGTGTGAAATTGGATGGTATATTAATTTTATAGATACATTATCATTTTATTTTTATTATTTATATACATATTAATCATCATTATATCCATCCAAATAATAGAATGTTGTATAACAAATTACACCACGACGTGGAGACGGTAAGCCATACCCATACCTGCATGATGACATTATCATTAATAGGATGGATAGAATAATGAATATTTATGTGACATATTTATAATAAAATAATATTATATATAAGGTATTGGATTTATTATTTTGGTATGGAAATAACAAATAAATAGTAAATTGAAGAAGAAAAGTACTTGAAAGAGGGTGGTGAAATCATCACCTCTTCATCGAGTTCTTACTTTTGATTTGATCAAAAGAGCTTTTTATGTTGGCTTTATTTCCAAATTTATCCCACTAGGATGAAGGTAGAATATTTGGGAGGATATTTGGGCTGGGTTTGGACGATCCAAATGGCTACGGATATGTGAATTTGAGAGATGGGGAAGTGCCCTTTTATAAGAGGGGTGAGAGGCACCTTAAGAAAACCATAAAATATTATTTTATAATAATATCATTTTCTATTTATAATGGATCCAAAATTAATTATTTAAAGGATAGTGTGGGTATGGGTTGATAACCAGTCATCCAAAATGTTTTAGACGGATTTGGGTCACTATATTAACCTTATATTTTATATTTAAATCTTAGATAAATAGTTTGACATTTACCATGTCTCTTAATATTTTTATTTTTCATGGTCAATAAACATAATATAAACTTGAAAAAGAACCCCATGTGGTTCAATAATGACATATATAGTAATATTTAAACCATTTTTCCGATCCTTATATTTTTAGGAATAGAATACCAATTAATAATATAATATTTGTTTTAAAAACCGTTTTATGTCAATTTTGACACTATTTTGTTTTTTGTTTTTTCTAAATTCATAACAGCATTATTACTTCAAAATGAATTCATTTAATAAACCCTAACATTTCATATTAACCTAGAAAATTATTTTAATTCATAAAAATACTCCAATTACGTTTATTTGGGTATTTATATTTTCTATTTTTTTAATATTTCATTTATAATGTAATTACTTCATCATCATTGTATCTTAAATAAATTAACATATTTAATGTCTAATAATATAAATAAAATACTATTATGTGTGAAATATTTTTATCTTTATAACGAATATTTATAGTCGAATTTATTTTATGAGTAACCCTGTATTAAAATGGTTGAGTTATTAAACATTTACTTTAACACATTTAACTCCTATTTGAATTAAATAATAATAAATGTCTTAATCGAATACAAGTGAACCTAAAGGATCATATTTTATTCCTATGGATTTTTTGGTAAATTAGACATATCCAATAGAATTAGAAAATGTGTTATGGTAACTATGATATAATTTTTACCCTTAATTACACTATTTACTTTAAATAGTGGTAAATAAAAGTCAGAAGATACTATTAACCAAAAATTATTTTTATCTTATTGAAACATAGAATACATACCGATATTAACTGTGTCTCTTGTATTTTTTAAATTCAACTCATAGAAGTGGTAAAATTATGTTTTATGCAAATTTGTGAATGCTCCCAGGAGGTGGGTAAAAGACTGTAAAACGTTCGATAAAATTTTATACATGTAACTTTATTATAAAATTACTCCAATGAATTAAAATGGACATATATAGGTATTATATATATTTTTAAAATTAAAATAAATTTAAATAAAATAATTAATTAATTGAACAAAAAGTCAGTTTTAAATAATAACACATTGTTTTTCACTATTCATCAAAAATTGAAAGTTTTCAGAAAAATACCAAAATGTTACCCTATGATAATTTTGATGTTATGAATTAAAAAATGAAGTCAATTTTACCAAATTTCAAATATAAAAGATGCATTTATTCATTTAAATTTAATTCCCGTTGTCAAAACCAAAAAAGCGTATTTTTATGAAATAATAACTATCAAAATATTGACACTTTTTTATGTCCAATTTCAATTTAAAATTACATAGAACGACCAGAATTGGAATAAATGGTAAAAATATAGTTTATTTATACTTCCAAACCATTAAAATTTATAATATAACACTATAAATTATTAAGATTAAAAAAGTTGTTTTCAGTTAAAATATAGTTTTTTCATTATTCACCCAAATATGAATGTTAGCAAAAACCCACCGAAAATTCATTAAAACCCAATTCTTATGTTTTGATTCAATATAAGAAGTTTATTTTTTAAAATTTAATATATAAAAGATTCAAAAATTGGATTTAAAAAAGGTTTCGCCAATAAAATGTGGTAAAATTGCATTTTTTTTAAAATACTTCTTTAATCTGAAAAAATGAATTTGTTCATACATTATGTCTAAAAAACAAAAAATTTGGATTCTAAAATTATAAGGATTATAAAATGTTCAAAATTATGTTAATACTATTCATAACCACTTTTGAACAGCTACTTTGGTAATTCATTGTGTGCTAGAACTCGATGTTGGGTGTAGTGCAAGTTATTTAATTACATTGAAGAAATAATGTACTATGAAATATTGGGGTGTTACACAGACCCTCATGGTCCATTACATTTTCTAATTCGGGTGCATTGGGAGACTTTGATTCCATGGGCAAGTTGGGAGGGCATCAATGTCGGTGGAGGGGTGTCACCTTGGTGTTAACTATCGGTGCCACTGATCGGTCTCACCGATCTTGACCACACCTGAAGGGTCCCACTGTGGAGTTCGAGGTTCATTCACCTAGTTTTATTATAACTTCTCTTTTAAATGTTATTAAAAAAAATTTCTTTAAGGTCATTTAACCCCATAAATGGTATATTAAATCCTTTAACAGTGGAGTGACCATGTGTCACTCCTATTCCTTGTTTTCTGCTTAACCCATCATACATATTTTCTCAATTTAACAGATATCCATCAACTCACTACTATCCACAGGTCTATCTTCACCATCTCAGAGTAGAATTATTATATCAAAATTAATTAAATTGTGTGTCACCGCCCAACAACGGGGTGAAACCATGATCTTTCTTTTACGAGTATTATAATTTAATATTCCATAACACCCGGATCTAGCCTTTTTTCACACAAAGATATTCTTCATCCATTTTCACATTCTTTTCCTTAGGGTTCTTGGAGTTCCTCTTTAGGATAAGAATCATGTGCCTATGTTGGAGCTCTTCCAGCTCAGCCTTGAGGCATTCAGGTTTTATGTTCCTGCATTTTGATCATCCTCAGTCCATAATGTGAGGATAAAACATTGATCTGTGATCATCTATGTATGGTTTTCCATTTTATCTATTTATTTTGAATCATTTGGTTCATGTATGATAATATTTGTTCAGGACATTGATGAAAAAAACCATGACAAATATAATAAATTGGATTTTTTTAAATAATGATATGGTCTGTTAGTAGATGATGTCGTTGAACTCGTTTATCTTCGTTTATCTGTTTTGAATTTTATGGGCTTACACACACTAAAAATTGGGGCCATTGGTGGTCCATTATTACACATTAATGAACCTATGTTTTTTTGGATAATCTTATGATTTAATGGATATATCATGGAAACTAGTTAATCACATAAACTCGATTGCATAAAAGGATTCCAAATGAATACGAATCCTTCTGTGATCACCCCGTTTAATCAAATAGAAATAAATAACTTGAAAATTGGTGCGGTTAAAATTATATAAATCCATTGATTTGTTCTTTTAATACACATGGTTTTTTACCATGATTCTTGTGGGTTGATGTGGATGGGGATGGGATTGTCTATTTTTCAGTTGTTTTCTATTTGAGGTCACGTGGGACTGTATGTTGTGTGGTGGTTTGTTTTTTGAACATCAAGTGATCTCACAGATCCCTTTTGTTGTTGTAACATTACTAGAGAATAGGGTGGGAAGGCTTAAATTGTCATTTGGCCATTATCTTCTATTGTTTAGTTGTTTTCATGGCTTGTGGATATACATGTAAGTATCCCAATTGTGAAGGATTATTTAAATGGAATTTCATGAACTTGAAAATGAGAACAGGTGCAATTAGGGATTGTTTTCCAGAAATTTGTTGTGGTTGTTGGGTATTTGTTTTTGTAGGAATAGTAAAAAAAGTGTTTATGTATGGGATGGTTTCAGGATAATTAGGTTTGGATGAAGGTTTATTAAAATATATTTATGAATTTAGTTATTGTGTTTCCTATTTTTCAACCCACCCATGTTGAGCACTTCGTGGAAAATACCCTCATTTCATGGGGGATGGTGTTTTTTCCTACATTCATATGAGTGGATGGTTATTAGCTTCTTTCTTCTCCCTCTCCTAGGTAACTAAAAACTATTCAGGAAAGTTGTGACAAACTATGGTATATTATGTCCTATGACTCTTCGGGCAGGGTGTGTTGCAGTTTTTGGCCCAGTTGTGTTCGAGAAGGTTTGTTTCCCAAGTTTCATCGGGATGAGGCCCATGTGTCTTTTGTTGTGGTAGTGGTTGTTCGAGCTCAGGTTTATCCTGGCGTAGAAGTGTTTGTTGTGGCCCAGTTGTTTGTGGGATTAGTGATGTATATTTGTTCTGGACCAGGTGTCTGCGGGCGGGATGCATGATTGTGGTGGCCCACAAGGTTGTTGTTAGGGGGTCATCGAGACAGTAGTGGAACCTATAGGGGAGATCTGACCAGTATGATGTCATAAAAAATGTGGGGGAAAGTAGTGCGGGGTACCCAAACATTGACGTGTAATTACTATTACATTACATGAAATGTGTTTTTTTTTTGGAATGGTTCCTTTGTGAGGCTGGGTGGATTATTTCCTTGTTAGGTACCTTGGTTTTCTCTATTTCTCCTGGGGCATTATAATTCCTCCACACTTGTGCATGAGAGATTTTTTTCATACTTACAATACATATATACTCACCCTATACATATAATAATTCTTTTAAGTATTTGTGAGGGCCATGAGAACAATTTCATACTTTAGTCGATTGGGTTTTAGATGTTTTTTCTACATTTCATTATTTTGGTACTTCCCAATGGATTTTTCTGGTACATTATAGCACATTATTTTTAACAAGTTTGTGAAAAAAGGGTTTTAGGCCTTTACATTTAATTTCTCTATTTTGAGTTGTTTATGATTAAAAATCTAACCATCTTATATTTTTCAATAAAAAGGTTAATACCTTCCATTATATCTGTGATTCTATACCCTAGGTGGAAGTCTCCACTCCAGGGCCTACTAAAGGTTGTACTCAGGGGTCATTATCTCTCTTTCAACATAAAGAGGGAAGGGTCTTGCAGTTTCATGTCCCTTTATTCATCTTGGTGAAGGTGAATTCCTGACAGAATTGTATCAGAGGTGATGGTTGAGAGATAAGATGGATTTCGAGGTTAGTAATAGTGAAAATTTCATGGGATGGTAGGAAAATGGTGGTAGGATATCATGGTGTGTGAATGAGGACCTCGAAGGCCATCTTGGAAACCATATTGTAGGGGCCCTTATGATTCAATGTATAGAATCTTGGCCTACTAAAAAACCAACTTAGAATACACTAATTGTAGTATAGAGGCTCTATTAAAAGTAAAGGAATTATAATGACTTTAGTTCTTGTGAGTTTTGAGTTTTCTAGGGAATTTAAAATGAATAACAAGTTGAAGACAAATATAAAAGAGATCTTATACACTAATATATATTAGTCATTCATTTTTTACCTTTCATAAATGGCACCTATACAACGTTGAAGAGTAGTGAGGGTGATCGAGGACCCAGAGGAAGATTTGGCCGACTAGTGGAGGACTGATCGAGAAGAGGAGGATGAATAGTGGAGGAAGTCACTTCGTTCCTTTATCCAGCAGACCCTTGCGAAGTATGAGGGAATCGTCTTAGACAAGGAATAATAAAGATGGCTTGAGGATTTTGTGATAGCATTCATCTTGATCCAGGATCCAGCTCAGTACTGGGTTCCACTAGATGTGAGCTAGAAGTGGGATGTGGCATATCAATGGTGGAAGCTCTCTCTCTGGGAGAAGAATGAAGGGGAATTTCCATGGACCGACTTCGTGAGAGAGTTCTAGGAGGAATTTTTCACTTCAACGATGATCGATGAGAATGGGAAGAAGCTACTCTAACGTAAGAAGGGGAGTTTCCTAGTAATATAGACGAGGATAATGTTCAAGGATTTCCTTCGTATTCTTACAGATCTCTTTCTGGATGAGGAATCGCGGGAAAGGGGCATAGGGGAGGTACTTCGACCTTCCCTACATAATATTGTCACTCCTTTCAATATACCAACATACATGGAGGTTTTTTACAAGGATGATATGGTGGTGATAAATGAAACACTATGAGGTTCTCTACAAGAGGGGATTCAGTTGAGCTCGTCAAAGGGGAAGGCCATTAGCAGGAGTCCTCCAGCCTCAAATCCATCTTGATTTTGGCCGACAAGGTGCAGACTTCAGCAGTTCCAGTTTCAATCTCCCGATCCTTTCCCTTTCTCCATGATACTTTAGATGAGGAGTTTTATATTTTGAATTCATGGGAATATTAAAAATCTTTGCTCGGACTGAGTGCAATACATAAGATTTGGGACGGTTTAGTGCCCAACTCAGTAGTAGTAGTAATTTCTAGCATGACCCTTCCACAACAGTAGTAGGGACAATGATCTCTCGCTCCTTGGAGAGAATAAATTACAGGTGGATGATTTCCTCTAGGTTCCCCTGATAGACCTTGACCGTGGAGTGGTCTAGGATACCTTTGTGAGTTGTGGGGAACAAGATATGGCAGTGTCCAGATTCATGCCACAGAGGCAGTAGTTCTAACAGGATAAATGTCATTTGAGGTATGTTTATCTTATTGTGTAAACTGTCTTTTTTCTTATTCTATTTAAGACCATCTCACTCCATCATGACACCCATTATATCCCATGTAATGGGTCTATATGCAGATATAAATCCTTTTCCTCTAGTATTGAGTACGCCATTCAGAGGTCAGACCAACATGCCTTACATTTTTTTTATAATGTAGATTGATGTTTTTTCCACATAAGTATAGTGGGGAAATTATTTTTCAACATATTAGGCCATATGATGTCATTTTATGAATCAAATGTTTTTTTGTCTATGTGTTCTATAATAGACTGCTTTCAATGAATGGTTTTGTTCTCAGATATGGGCTGTCGGTGTGTATCTTTCGTCGGTAATCGATGTTTCCAATAGGGCATCCTTCATATGGAGATCCTTCTTTCCATGCTCTTTGTTATATCAGTGGAACCAGTATACTTAGAGATGGTGGATGTCTTAGAGATCATCAGTGAGTTCCTCGACGTCTTCCATAGAGAGGTGGTGACTCTACCCCCTTGGCGTGATGTTGATTTTGGGATAGAATTGCAACTCGGAACCCGTCCGATTTCCATGGATCTCTATAGGATAGATCATTCATATATGTGAGTGTTGTTGATATGGGTTGATGACTTGATGAATAAGGTTTTAGCCAGACTGAGTGTGTCACTGTGGGGTCCTCCAGTCTTGTTTGCGATGAACGCAGACTATGGTTTTAGGTTTTGTATAGACTATTGAATACTAAATCCGGTGACAGTTAATAACTGTTTCCCGCTGTTGAGAATCAATGAAAATTTTGTCAAATGGGGCATGTTAATTTTATAAGATTGAAATGCGGTCCTAATATTTACAGTTGTGGGTGATGGGGGGTGAAATATCTATAACTTCATTTAGGTGATGATATGGGCAATTTGAGTTTGTGGTCATACTATTTGGCATTACGAATGCACCAGTCATGTTCATGGGACTCACGAACACCATTTTCCATGAGTATCTATACCGTATCATAGTTGTGATTATTGATGACATCATGATCTACTCGAGATCAGAGGATTATCATGCCACTCATCTGAGGAATGTTTAAGAGGTCCTCCGACACCATCAACTATATAGAAAGATGTCCAAGTGCTAGTTCTAGAAGCGAGTGGTGTACTTCCGTGGGAACATGGTGTCCGAGAAGAGAATATCAGTATACACCTAGAAGTTCGAAGCAGTTTTTTCATGGAATATACCCCATAATGTTATAGGGGTTCATATTTTCTTAGGACTAGAAGGTTACTACCGGAGGTTTTTACTTGACTTCCTTCAAGTTGAAGTTCCATTTGCGGCCGTGAAAAAAAACTCCATGCCTTATATAGTTGTGAGCAGTTCCAGACGATGTTCAGTTAACTGAATGTGTAGCTGTTCAGTGCCATAGTGAAGAGGTTTCTAGAAGAAGGGGTAACGTTAGACGTGTTATGTGACACTTCTGGCCTAATATTGGGGTGAGTGATGACGCAATAGTAGAGAGTGATCACTTATGGGTCAAGGCTATTATGTCCTCAAGAACATAACTAAGCAACCCAAAACATGGTGCTTGTACTAGTTGTGTTCAAGCTAAATTTTGGGTGCATTTACCTCATCAAATAACACGTGGGTTTCTTTACAGATCCCAAGTTCTTGAGGAATGTATTCTACTAGAGAGACCTGAAATTATGATAACAAAGGTTGATGGAGTTTCTCCAGCACTACGACTTTGGGATCTCATACACGTCTGTAAAGGGGATCGTTTTGGCTGAATCCTTGAGTAGGAAGTCATGTAAGGATGTGGTTTGGGAATTAGCAGATTCTGGGAAAGCACTAGAGAAGTTGGATGATTAATGTCTGGTCATAATAGTGGAGGATGGTAGATGTTTTTTCATCCATATTAAGGAGTATTATTCCTTGTAATATATGGTTTATGAGTCTCATTTGGGGGACATAGAGGCTAAAGTGTTGTGTGATCACGTTATCCATGGAAATTCTTCGGAAGGATGGTCAGAAGATGGTCTGAATCCATTTTTGTTTCATGGGAAGCTAATTTTCTCGATGAAAATGCACAAGAGAGTTCATGGTGAGTTCCAAAAATCACCCCATGTAGTAGACACAGGAGTTTCCAAAATTTAATGGGGCTCAAAGGGTTAGTTTTTGTGTCCTAGGGTGAAGTTGGAAATGGTGATGTTTGTGGCATATTGCCTCATGTGTTAGATGTTGAGGGTTGGGAACCACATCCCATGAGGTCTCTGGTAGCCTTTATATTTCCTCGAGAGATATTAAGATGATATCTTGATGTATTTAATCACATGGATACCCAGGGATCAAGAAGGATGCAATTCTATCTAATTGGTGGCAGACATGCTGACAAAATCCACTCACTCCCTGGAAATCAAGTAGTCTACTGTGTTTGATGCCTTAGCACCAAGGTATATGGATGAGGTGGTACAGTTGCATAGAGTTCCAAGAACCATCGTTTCTGAATAAGATACATGTTTACATCCCAATACTGGAGGGGATTACAGTGTTCTTTCGGCACCCAGCTATGACTTAGTATTGATTTCCAACCTAGATATATGGGACGACAAATAGGACCATCCAGGCATTGGAAGACATGTTACTATCATCAGTTTTGGATATCATAGGTTAGTTTGTATGACAGATGCCTCTGGTAGAGTATTCTTAAAACAATATATATCACTATGAAATTGTCATGGCACTATTTGAATCCTTTTAAAGATGGTAGTGTCATTCTATCGTGTGTTGGACGAAGGTTGAGGACGCACATGTTCTTTTCCCAGATGTAGTGTGGAGCCAAACAACAAATTTTAATCTTGTGCGTGAGGGGGTAAAGGAGGATCAGGACCGGAATATGTCATATGGCGATCATTAGTGGAGACCCATGGAGTTTGAGGTTGTGGACCCGGTGTTCTTAATGGTATCCTCTTGGCTTGGAATCCCAAGGTTCGAAAGGGGTAGTAATCTGTTTCCTTGGTTCATTAAGGCTATCGAAGTGTTGTGGTGAGTCAGCGAAGTGTCTTATCAGCTGGTGCGACCACCACCACTACAGAGGGTCTTAGACTACATCCATGTTTCTCATCTCCATTGGTATCTACATGATGACTCACACATCCTCGACTAGGGAGAGATGGATATAAATGATTATATTAAGTTCGTAGAGCAACCAATGGGGATCGAGGATCATGAGGATATGGTGCCTCATGGATTAACCGTTCCCTTGGTTCATGTGTTATGTTGGCATGGATTCATCAAGGAGATTACCAGGGAATATGAGGAAAATATGCGTTCCTTGTACCCAGAGTTGTTTTGATTTTTGTATTGTGTTATTTTATACTTGACTATGATGTAATGCTTGAACTCATTTTCTATGAGATTATTTATTTCCATTGTTTACTGAATGTGTGTTAAAATTCTTGACCATGGGGTGGGTGTGGACTTGATCCCAAATCGACAAGCATTAAGCTAGATGAGATTAAACTTGGGCGGGCTAGTCGGTTCCCCCCAAAGTGGATCATATCTTGACATGGAAGTAGGGACTCCCTAATCCATATCTCTCAATGGAGTGTCCTTTATGTTTTTGTGTGGTTACATGTGGGAGAAAAGAGGTGGTGTATCTGAGGTTGTTCAGGAGATAGAATATGCATATGTGCTCATAAATATCATGGTTTGATTAGGATTTTAAAAAACTCAAAGGTTGTTTTTTCCAAAAGAGGTATCTTGTAGAGTGGTTGTTCAGACATCTCACTTTTTTTCAGTTTTAGTCTTGATTCTCGAGGATGTGAATAGTTTGATAGGTATCTAATGTAATTTCACAAACCCTCGTGGTTCATTACACTGTCAAATTCATGTGCTTGGGGGACCTAAATTATATTAGTGAGTCAAGAGGGCATCTTTGTCAGTGGAAGGGTGACCCCATGTGGTCACCAATCGGTGCCACCGATCAGTTTCATCGATCGGTGCCGCTCCCAAACGGTGCCACTATGGAGTGTCCGGGTTCATTCCACTAGTTTTCCTATAATTCCTATTTTATGTTTTTGTACCTCTTTTAAAGTGGTTAAAGAAAAATAAAAGCCATTAATGGTATCCTATTTCCTCTAACGGTGTAGTGAACTTGTGTCAAAACATTGCCTTGTTTCCATATTATCCAATTTTACATGTTTTCTCTAATTGAATGATATATGTCAACTCATAGCTATCTGCATGTCCATACTCAATATCTCATAGTAGAATTATTATATCTAAATTAATTTCATCTTGTGTAACCACCCAACAATAGGGCTGAACTATGATCCACCTTTTATGTGGTTCAATATTTCATATCCGGTAACTCTAGTATCTATCCATTAATCACACATAGATCTTCTTCTCCCTTGGTCGCTTTCATTTCCTTGGTGTTCTTGGAGTCCCTCTTTAAGAGACGAATCATGATCTCATTCTGGATATATTCCCACTCAACCATCAATCCATTGAGTTTTCTATTCCTTCAATTATGACATCCTTATTTCATGACTCGAGGATAAAACATTGATCCTTGATCATCCAAGTAGGGTTTTCATTCATCTCTCTTTACATTGAATCATGCATGGTGGGTATGATAATGTCTCCTTTGGACGTGGTTGAAACCATACTGTAACGAAGATAATAAATATTTTTTTAACAAATGATGGGGTGTGTTTGCGGATTTTTCTGATATACGCTTTTATATTTGTTTAAATGTTTTGAAATTAGTGGGCTTATTCCAACTGAAAATAGTGGAAATTGGAGGTACATTCATGTGAACTAATGAAACACTACTTTTTTTGGAAAATACTTTAAATTTAATGGATTTAACATAAAAATAGGTTAATCAACTATACACATTTGATTAAATGGATTCCCAATGAATAATTATTCATGTATGATCACCCTGGCTAACCAAATGTAAATAAGGAACTTTATAAATAGTGTGGTTAAAATCTAAAAACTCATTTTCTCTGTTCTAATTATTCACATGGTTGTTCTTCTTGATGCTTGTGGGGTGACATGGATAGAGATGGGATCTCATATTATTCATTTGTTAAGGATTTGAGGTCATTTGTGTCATATGTTGGGTCATGGTATGGTTCCAGTACATTAAGGGATCTCACATATCCCTTTTGTTGTTATTACATTACAAGATAACCAGGTTTGAATGCATAAATTGTTGTTTGGATATTTTCTTATCTAGTTCTATTATTTTCATGGCTTCTGGCTATGCCTGTTAGTTTCCAAGAATTGAGGTATTATTTAAAGGGAATTAGTTGAAAATCATATTGACAAGCAGTATAATGGGTCCTTGTTTTCATTAAATGGGTTGTGCTTAGGTTATGGTTGTTGGGTATTTGTGCATGTAGGAATAGGAACAAGTGTGTTTGTGTAGGGAATGGTTTTGGAACCATTAGGTTGGGATGGGTTTTTTGTTAACTATATATATAAATGTTATTTCTTCTATTTATTATAAACACCCCAACCATGTTGAGAACTTCGTTTCGAACACCCTCATTTCATGGGGGAGGGTGTTTTTCCCAACATTCTTATGAGTGGCGAGTTATTAGCTGATTTCTTATCCCTATCCCTAGTAGCCCAAGACTATTCAAGTAGGCTATGATAGTTAAAGGTATACGATGTACTAAGACACTTTGTGCAGGGTGTGTGATGGTGGATGGCCCATGTTTGTGTTTGTAGGTTTGTTTCACATGTTTTTTCGAGATGAGGCCCACATTTCATCAGGTGTGGAAGTGGTTCTTCTTTCCCAGGTTTCTTCGGGTGTGGCAATGGTTGTTGTGGCCTAAATGTTTCCAGTCATAGTGACATGTGGTTTTGGTGGCCCAATTGTCTATGGGTGGGATGTGTTGCTATGGTGTTCCATAAGTATGTTGATGGGATTACAGTGGGACAACATTAGAACTTGGGGGGGGGTCAAATGCATAGGATGTCATAAATAACCATGGGTAAAGTGTTGCGGGGTACGCAAACATCGACATTACATTACTATTACATTACCTAACTCTTTTTATTTACGGAGTGTTCCATGGTGAGGTTGGGTGGATAGTTTAATTTCTAGATGATTTGGACATTTCTATTTCCAACAGGGCATTAGAATGCCTCCCCACATATGCACAAGAGATTTTGTTCTTCCATACTAAGTATTCCTGTATTCTCACTCTACCTATATAAATATACATTCAGGATTTGAGGAGGACCTCAAGGACACAGACATACTTTACTAGCTTAGTATAAGGGATTTTTTGTTTCTTTTCATCCATGTGGTACTTCCCATTGGAGTTTTATTGTACATTGTAGAACATTATTTTAAACATTCATGTGGAAAAAGGTTGTTTGGGATATACTTTAACAATCTATATTTATAGTTGTTTGATATGAAACATCATATATCTCAATATATTTCTATATAATGTGTAATTCCTTCCATGTTATATGTGATTATATACCCTTGGTTCCAGTATATAGTCTAGGTCTAAAAGAAGGAATGAATCCGGGGGGTCATTATCTCTCATACAACATGAATAAGGATGGGTATGGCAGTTTCCATTCTCGTTCCACATCATGGTGAAGGTGAGGACCTGAAATATTAATTATGAATAGTTACGTTGCCTGGATTCTAACCCGTTTAACAAATATGCTCACCATTCTATAAAAACTGGGAACCCACAATGTCTGGCCCGACATATTCGGAAACCATGTGCCACTCTTAAAACATGGTTATGTCAAAAATTGCAGAACCATGCATGAGATTTCCACATAGTTTTTCAATCAATGCTTAGGTCATTCTCCCTTCACCAGAGAAACCCGAAGACAAACATGGTATCTTCTATGAGATTTATGATTTTGACTAAATAGTGATATATTCATGAATACCAAACTGTGTAATATCAAAATGTTCTAAAAAGATACTGCTCCTCACGGGGTCTATTAGTTACCCATTACCCATGCACCCAAAACTAGAAATAGAATAAAAACAGACCAAATAAAATAATTTAACTATTGAACATATGTAACTCATTGTAAAAAACAAGATAAAAAATGTGAGAAATAAAATATGAAAATAAAATACTAGGTCGTGATATTTCTCCCCAACCATTATTATTTCTGCCCCTAGAAAGCCCTTATTTTTCTAGTTGATCCATCAAATGAAAATGTTTACACACTAAAATGATATTACTCATAGAACTAACAAGATCTATGTCTACAAATAATATGAAAACATTCATTTATACCTGAGAAAATCAAATGAAATTGACTTACTTATAAAAAACTGGAACTAAAAACCACACAACCATAAACCAAAAAGAATCCTTCTGGAATACTCCAGACACACAATAGCCACCATGGATATGAGAATACATGATTTATAAGAATGAAAAAAGGGACTCAATAGATTCAACATGAAAGGACCAAATGGACTAACAAACATTTTAAATTTTCATTCATATTTCCAACCAACATCACTCTCCAAATACCGATACTCTAGACGAGTAAAACAATAGAAAAAACTACAAAAAATCAAATAACATGAAATCCCTTTGTACATGAATCACTCTAACAAGGAAACATCACCAAAATAGGGTTTCATAAAATACAAACACATAATAATTTTTCAGTCATATATTAGAAGCAGTACAAACATGACACACAACAATACAATCCTCCACTAAAAACAGAGAAACCTAAGAATTCCAAAAACGCACTTCCATCAAAATAGTTGTTCCCAATAGACAAAAAACTACACATTTACATTTAAAAATATATATACACTAAAATAAAACATAACTAAATTAAATAAATTATTACACAATAATGTACTTCAAATTGAGCACATATGAGAATCATAATCCAAAAAAGGATTTGTATATTCAATAGGGGTGGATCTAGCTCCATGATTCATCCTAGAAACTAATACATAAGTCCATTACAAATGAAATAGGAATCCATAAGTGTGTTTTGGATTTCGATTCCACAGGAATGACAACTTCTAATGAATAATCCATCCAAAATGAATATACATCAGGGTCCTACCTCTGGGAAAAGATGAAAAAAGGTTTGAAGGCCACTTAATTAGTCCCCAAGAATTGCCAACATTAGGCCACAACCTGATCTCCTTACTCTGATTCCCATAACTACAATAATATAATGGATGGAGGTTGGATACCATAATGGTCCCTTCTAAATAAGATTCATCCCAAACAGATTCTTTTACTTCATCGGAAATGTTGTTAGACTAAACTCTGACACCATCATCTATAGACTTGGAAAAATCTTGTTCTTATAATGACATTACTTTAGGTAATCTTCCTCTACCCACATTGAATTATTTTGGACTATGTCAAGAAAACACAGAAAATATCTAACACCAACCCATCACCTCGCCTAAGAAATCACATACCATTCAGCTTCCCCACTATTAAATTATTATATAAATCTTTCCACAAGAACAAATCCATTGTGATATAATATGAGGGTTCTTCTCAGGACATGTTCCTGATGATTGAATTCCTCCACATAAATCTCAGACCTTCACGTATAAATGTAGAGACCTTCATCATCAGTGATGCAAGAAACTCACAGAAGACAAAGATCTTTGTAATTTATTTCACCCACCCTTCTACATATTAAGAATATTCAAAACCACAAAAGAGATGTTGTTTCAACTTCTAAAACACAAGAAGAAGTTCATTAGGATGATCGACTATGTGGTCTACTAAAGGTGATCTGACCAGAACTCTACCTTTAATATCAATTGATTCATTGTCGGGTCATATACTAAACATCAAGGATTCAAAGATCTCAACCAAAACCAACTCACTAATGAGTAATCAATCATGAAAAATATCTTACAAATATTCCCAAATCACATGAATTTTTTTGAAAAATCCATCAGTTATCAAAAATCATAATTTTAATCTAATTTTTTTTTAAAATAATATAATCAAGGTATGTTGCACCATCAAAAAGGATATTACAAAAGTCCTCAAACACCCCATTCCATTCCAATAATGTATCCACCAACACCTTTAATCATACACATCCTAATACATCCATACACGTGAGAGATCCTAAGAATATCAAAGGTCAAAACATGAAATTTCAATATTTTAAACAAAACACCAATTCCATGTTTGAAATTCTCACCATTAATCGCATTTCAAAAAGAAAAATGATTTTCAAAAATTTCCCAAAACATCTTACCAAAACTGAATTATTTCAAAATAAATTCACATTTCAAAAATAACTAATTTTCATAAACTACGGTTTTTTATTATTAAATACTCTAAATTTTAGATAAAAAGTTCTGTTTTACCAGATTGACTTCTTATAAATAAAAAATATTTCTAATTATTTCCTCAAAATAAATCTTAAAAATAATTTTTCAACAACCAAAAAAAATCATTACTGCTTGAAATAGGTTTTCACAATTCCAAACGGGGTTTCAAATATCCTTAAAACCAATAATATCAAAAATAATCTTACAATGTGGTAAATAGTTTTGATTGAGACATGTAAATAGGGTTGGTAGATATATTTTATTCAATTCCATCTTCATAAAGGGACTTTTAATACCATGTACCTAGTTCAACATGCCTTACTAGTCCCTATGATATTTCCAAGAAAACTTAACAAACTCTCATTTCACCTTATAGACACAATCCATCCCATATTCTCTAAGAAAACATAATGAAATTTTTAATCCCTTAGTAAAAGAAGGTTTATTCTAGTAATAGACTGTAGAGACTCCCCCATACCTATACACCCATTCTATGATAGACTTAATCCATCTACCATGGCATCCGCCAAGAAAGACGAGAAATATTTATGCTATGTACTCTAATTAAAATGCTCTGATATCATTGTTTCATAATCCAACATAGCTCAACCTGGAACAGAACACCGATTTGGCATGTAAAAAGGCTCGAGAGTAGTTCCCAATCATCTTTGGCTGATTATGATCGCTGAAGGCATCAAATAGAACAAAATGTTATAATTTTTTAAATAAATAAAATAAAATGATGTGGAAAAAAGAAGAAGAGATAACCAAAAGATAACTAAATATAATAAATGAATAATATCTATACATAAACTCATAATACAAAAATTATGAACATAAAACCAAACCAAACATGATGAACACATAGTCTCTTTGTGACTCTAAGGTTCACATTTTAACTATAAACCACAACATATCCCTTGGTGATTGCGACCAATATAGAACACGAATGAGAATCTAGAAACAATATGATACCATAATAGATAGTATTAACATATATTATTCAATCTTGAAAACTATATTTGAAATGAATATCCTTTAAAAAAGTGTATTCCATGCATGGTTTTAAATATTTCATATACAACATAGGTGTTTATCCTTTAAAACCAAATTCTATTCCAAGAAGGAGACATTATCTTATTAGGAGAGAAGTATGATGGGTTTACATAAAAATATAAAATGAATGTGTAACAAGTCACTTAAGTTTCCATTAACATTTATAATCTATCAAATCACTTGTAGTCAATATATACTTAATATAAGTGCATAGATGTAATGATAACATCACTAGGGATGTTGAATATATAAAATATTAATAACAAACAAAGGAATCTCAATAATTCGCTGTAGAAAAATATTTATAGTAATACATGGTAGAAAATTTGAGGTAAATTGATAATCTATAACATATAAACACCTAACATATATCATAGGCATGCCTCACTTAATGGCATCAATTACCCACATGCTGTTTCTTACCATATACGGCCTAACTGAGGGGCACAAACCCAATTAAAGGAAAGTTAAAGTGATAGGGGCACTAGATATAGTGAAATCATAAGCGAGTGAAACAATCACTCACTGAAATACAAAATCTATAATATGGTCACATTTCATGACTAATGTAGGGGTGAGTCGACCAATTCCAAATAATAAACAAATCATATGCATTAAAATCACAAGAAAGTATCACATTAAAGAGTCACCTCATGGAAGAATCCTTTTGCTTTTAATTATTTGATTTCATGATAGTCCAATATAAAGGACCACCCAAATCGTTAACATAAACATAGAATTGGGATCATCCTTGGATTGTATTCCAGATAAAAAATATTATAAAAATCTCAAATGGGCCCCATTTACTATTCAAGAAATAACCTACATCTAAAAAGAATCAAAAAGTTCAATTTCAAATATAATTCAACACATAAATATATTTAAGGAACCCAAATCTTACTTTTAGAATTTAAGTAAATTTAAAAATCCATAATCACACCTTTGGATCCATGAATCATGTGTCCAATCAAAACAAGATTTTTAAAAAACACATTGTGTATATAAATTCAAAAAAAAAATTCTGTAATTTAAAATAAGAAGTAAATTAATTAATTTCATAGAAAAAATTTTATAAAATGAATATATCTCTATTTGATATCCAAATAATGATTAAAGTAAATAAATATATTTTATTGAATTTTATGGCCAAATGTTATGGGGTCCTACATAAAACTGCAATTTCCTCAATTATACTAACCTAAAACAATTCAATGAGGGTTACAAGATGAAAGAACATCCACAAGGAACAATGTGATGAAAAAACACCAAATTTAATCACAATTGAACATTTAACCTAGATCAACAAGACCGTGGAAAGAGAAAATCCTATGAGAAAATAGATGGAGGAGGAATATGAAGAATAGATAAAGGGATTACCTAGAATATTTTTTCCCAAAACATGAAGAAATTAGTTTGATCGACCCATGTTAGAGAATATGAGGCTTAAATAAAAAGGGAGGCTCCCACTATGTGTCACATGAACTAAATATTATGAATATGAGGTTTGGGGGTAAAAATAAAAATAGGTTATGAAGGTAAACTCAAAATTTAATGACACTGGGGAACTATGAAGAGTTAGGGCTCTTTTTTTTAACCATGTGCCAATTGTGCGTCCCTTACTAGATGCATGGGGAACATACATTGTTTTTCTCCGTAGAATAGGAAATGGTGTTCCAAACATGCATCAGGGTTTTATAATTATTAAAACATGTATATGCCTTAAGTATGGTTTTCCTAAACATGGTTAGGTCATACACCCTATACCAAATACACCCATGTACTTCCCTGTTTTAATAATGGGGACACACGGTTTGGACCAAACCAGGATGAAGCCATGAAACATTATCCAAAAACGTTCAAAATAAACTGAAAAGAGAAACTTTCTTTAGGATTCCACACAATAATCCCTTATTCATGAACCAAACCAATGAAATAGAACAAAAGAAACAAAAAACTAAATATTTATACTCTGAACACCCAAAAAATGATGGAGAACCCACGATAAAAATGATAATATGAAATAACAGTGGAATATAAAAACTATGAAGTGATAGTTTAGTTTCCTGGAAATGAGATCATGTTCCGTGTACAAACATGTGTATGTAATCTCTGGAATATATTAGAAAAGGTATACTATATTGAAAAGGATTATTGGATATTAACATGACTAACACAATGTTCATGGAAAGGGGGAAAACAATATAAATCGACTATGGCTAAGAGGGGATATGATGTTGTTAATTTTTGTTATATTTGTGATGAAAGATGATTAATGATATGATAAATTCTATAAAAACCAATGATAATACAATTTGATATAATAATAATTTATTATGTAGTAATATAAAATATGGAGTCATATTGTTTGGAATCATTGGAATTGTTTTGAAGATTATATTAATTATTATTGTAATAAAAAATTCTTTTTTCCCACACAACACATTTGGGATTTCGAAGGGGATTAAAAATAGAATGATGAAGCTATGTGGTAATGTTTATGCAGAAATATTGAATTATATTATATAGTTAAAAAAAAATTAAATCATTACTGTGCAGAAAAAGTATCTAAAATTATTAATTTGTAACAAAAAATATTAGATTTTGACTTATTAGTATGAACTCCTAAAATAAGGATACTCAAATATCAATTTTATATAACATATATTATAGAATTTTATGTGAATTATAAACATGAAAATATTGTTATTCCCCATAAACTGGAGTTTGATTTTATATTTTTCATTGATTGTATGTCTTTATATATATCCCATATCATTTTTCGTTGAATGGATGCCAGATTTTATATTTGAGTAATTCTATGATAATATTTTGATGTAAGGATGAATATGAACATCCATTTGAAATTGAATCATTTATTTTGGTTATAATAACTAGTAGTGAGGTATATTTATCTTAAATGGTGCTGTAGAAAACCAATATTGATGTGATGTTTATTATTTTAGAGTATTTTAATGTATTTCATGATGATTTACATAGTCTCCCCAAAATAGATTATTATTCATTCAATATAAATCACTCCTAGAGATACACATATTTAAAAGATTACATATGGAATGGCCCTAAATAAGTATTATTATTTGAGGATGGTACTCTAGGATAATATTAATAAGGGATATATATGCCAAAGTGAATCCCTATATGGTGAACTAAATATTTCAACTAAGAATAAATATGGTATGATTAATCATTTTATTAATTATTAATGAAATTAATGGATGATTATTATGAGAAAGTATCATATACACTATATTTATGACTTTTTTGATAAATTACAAGTATTCCAATATATTTACATGAATTATCGTTTATCTGGATATCATCTATTGAGGGTTAAAATGTAATATATACAAATTGTAGTTCTCCATGTGATGTATAGATATTATGGATTTATAGTTACATCATATTTAATAACCAATTCCCCTATAATAATTATGGATTTTATTAATAATGTTCATATATATTAACATGATCAATTAGTGGAATTACATATAGGTGATATCCTAATAAATTAAAATAGAAATAAACAACATGAATATTATTTGATGATTGTTTTAATGGAATAGTAGAGGGGAATGTTTTCATCAAAACCTATAATGTGTTAACTATATGTAATGAAAATTTCATTGTTTAGACATATAATCCCATATGCGGGTATATCCTTTAATCATTGAAAGATATAATTTATTTATAAAAGGAATATTTATATTATGGTGGAACAGATGTGATTTTTTTGGCTGAATAGATATCATCAAAAAAATAGGAATTGTATCTATATATAAATTATAATAACCATGTTGGAGAGAAAGGGGTAATTGTTTAATTGGACAAATGAATGTGAGGATAATTTAAAATAACTATAATGATGGAAAATCATTGTACCTATAATCATACTATAATGCAGTAAGAAATTATTTCTCATTGAAAATTATTTATTTAGAAAGACATTAGGACATGTCATTATGACGAAGTATATTGTGATATATTATTAAATATTTGTATTGAAAATGCCTAATAATCATTACCCAGATCATGATTTGGATTTAATTGTTGTAAAGTTTTTATTGATCACATTATGGAATAATCTCAATGGTGAAATTTAATATGTATATATTGAATATATAATCATGATGTACATATTAATATAATTAGATTTACATATTTAACCAAGGTGATGGTTAATGTTTATTTAATATTATTACATGGTAATATAATAAAATAGTGGGAAGGAAAAATAGTAGGTTAGTTCTTTGAGGTAGAAGGAATATGATTGTTTTTTCTGATGGGAGTTGAAATCGCTACAATAATTATGTAATTAAAGAATACTGATTAAGTTATTTTGAAGAATTTGGATATATCATTTCATTCATATATAAATGTTCATCTATATTTCCATTTCATAACTAATGTTTTATTGAAGGGGTATGTGTAACTATATATGAAGGGTAGGATTGTTACTTATTTAAACCCTTGTTGTGATGGGTTTATAACATTTTGGTACCACATATGAGCCTTTTAAATACTATATTCATAGAATTTTACACTTGATGAATCTTTTCATTTATCATTCACTATCCTTCTGGGATGTATAAATATGTATTTAGATTTGAAGGAATATTTTTTGGGGAAACATGAGAAGAGAAGATAAAAAATTATTTTTCAACAAGGATGTTATGTTATCAGGTTATGGAGTAGAGTAATTTTTCATATGTAATTCTAAAAAATTACCGAAAATAGAATGGAGAGGAGAAAAAATCATCATTGATTTTTTTCATCAAACTCTCCAAAATAACTGAATTTAGTAATTATATTATGGATGTACTAAGGAACCATAAAAATTAAGCACATTTCATTTAAATCATGTAATATTTTACATGTCATTATATTTCATGGATAGACATTAGAGTGGGTAACAATTTAACAGGGATGAATATTATATTATAATATATCAGAATCTATATTTTACCATGATTTGATAACAAATTTTTGAATACTCCTTGAATAAATAGTTTAATGTTTTCACTAAATGTCATCCTTAGGTATATTGTCATTCATAGAGTCACATTCATACCATAGAATATATTTACAAATTTGATTCAATTAATTTCAATTGTGTTTATTATCAACCATTTAGTATAGACTATTTTTCGTACAAAAATACCATTCTTGCGATCATCCCTATGAAACATTATATCTATCTCTATTGAATATTATGTAGAGGTATAATATAATTTGATGTAATTTTATAATGAAATATAATGATAACTATGATATTATTGAAAATGGAAGAGAATATTAGTGCCATTTATCAACACATCCAGGTATCTCAGAATAATAAAATATTTTTTAAAATTTTCATTGAGATAAATAGTTTGAATTTAGTGAAAATATTTTAAAATGAACTTATCCTTTGAAGGATGTCATAAATAATACATATATTTATCAATAATAACGAGATAGTTTATCATACTTGAATGATTTCTTATCACATTTTGCATCACATAACTTCATTCAAGTTCAAGATATTATCCATGTATATCCAATTAAGAAGTATATGCATCCTCTTTAAAATTTACTAATGTTATAGGTTATGAAAAATGATAATAGTATCTCTTACGAATAATAAATTTATGACATGTGTGGTCTATGAGAAACGTACTATGTAACATGATCACTCTTGTAGTCAATGTTTTATGGTGAAATCATAATAATTAAATTTAAACATTGGAATATAAGAGTATACTGAGAAAATTTAATAATCATGAGTTTTTTTTGTAACATTATTTTGATTTTAAATTTATTATAATGTAGTAGAATGCATCCAGAAAATATTTTTTTGTATTTTTATCATTAAATAATAGTTCTCTTCTTAATAACATTATTTTCAAACAACAAAATATTATTCAATCCATGAAATACATTTGAAATAATATAATTTAATGTGACATTTAACACCAAGCATTTTGATTGGTAAGTATCAATATGGATAAATAAGTTATGGAACAACAATTACGAAATGTTTTTTTGATGAACATGTATATATAAATTCCATAGATATAAGTATTCAACATTAAATAAAAATATTATATAATTTTATATTAAGAGATAAATTTTTTATGGTATTTTAGTTTTCAATATATTATTCCTTTTACTATTTAAAAAATTATTTTGAAAAAATATATTAGTAAATACATTATAAATGAATAATTTTTCATCAATTTCCTAAAAAATTGGTTTCAAGTAGGATACATTTATTTGAAATTAAAGAATTTAGTTTTAATAAAACCATTATTAGGATCATAGTGTATTTTTATCATATTTTATTAAATTAATGACTATTGATCAACGATTCATATATAATGAGTAGATCATATATTCTACACAATATTTTAAATATCATCTTATGGATATTATTTTTAAATGAATGGGAATAATTTCATTCATTTCCTTAAGATCTAAAAAATTCATGCTTTTATGTTTTCATATGGATTCTAGTATCCATTTCTGAGAAATCATGTAATTTAGTGTTATAAAATGAATTTTATTTATTATAAATATTTATAATAGTTTAATTTTTCAACTTAATTTTTTCCATAATGAATATTAACCATAGTAAAAATCATATTATAATTGTAGTGGTTAAAATGGTGGAACTAGGGGAATCTAAATTCATAAGTAGTACATTATAAATAAACTTACTTTATATTATTCGTCAAATTTTCATTCATCCCTGAAAATAAATTATTCTATTATTATATAATTTCATTCTATATTCTAATGATTATGACATTAATATATTTTCATGTCTTTAATATATATAATTTACCCCCATCTATAATAAAAGGAATATAATAATTCTAATATATATAAAAAACATAATTACTTTACCACTAACATTTTACAAATAATACTATCCAAATATCCTTATCGATGACCATGAGGTAAAGGTTTTCCCGAAATGAATTTTTGCAAATCCTTTAGGTTTATTTAAAAAAGATATTGAAAGAAGAGGTCAATGAACATTAAAAAAATATCTTTAATTATTGTAAATATTATATTAAATGATCTATAACTATATTAATATTATAAAATGAGTACATTCAAAATATTCAAATATTTTTGGCCATATGTTAATTATTATTTTTTGACTACTTCACATCTGTTAAAGATATTAATATTTCATGAATGTATTTCTAAACTACCACCACAATGATGAGATTTTTTTCTATTTAACACTCTTTGTATGTATGATAATAATGAGATATATGAGGATTATATATGATATTTATGATAAAATTATTATTCTGTAAGGGTGAATTATTATTTTCCTCTCCATTTTCAAACCAATGAAAATATGAAAACACACATTCAGAAGTAATGAATATTATATTTATGAAATTAAGAAACTCATTTTACATAAATTACTTCTATAAATAGTTAGAAAATTTGATTTATTTATAAAATAATATAATTTTATAATGATTAAAAATTATGTTATGGATAAAATAATAAAAAATATAATGAATTTGAACTATTCAACTAAAACATGAATGGAAGAACATAAAAGTTTTTAGTTAAATAATGATATTATTGAAGAATTTTTTACTAAATTCTGTTTAGGATATATAATGTATTTATTACCAATAATATGTATAATTTTTTTTTAAGAAATTTATAATGAATCCATGTAAATTATTTAATATGGTTTTAAGTGTATAATGTAAAAAGTTTCTAGTGGAATGTGTTCATGATCTAAAAATAGCCTCACCTAGAAATGATTAATGTTATGAAATAATATATTTTTATACATTTTATGTCCTTACAAACTGAAATTTTAGTTTGTTAAAATATTTATATTCAAGTTATTTATTTTATTTTTTTACTATTTTAATCAAGCTATTAAAAAAATAAAACACATTATAAGAAACTAAAATACCTTGAAAAAATATGATTAATAAAGGAAAACATATTATAATTACACTTTAAAAAATATTAATTTTCATATATATGGATTATTTCAATAAATTTTAGGTATTATGTTTTTATTCCTATCGTTGGCACTCAAAATGATTAAAAGATATTTTTTAAGAACGTAGATTAATTACTCTATTCCAGTCATGAATCTTCCTCTTCTATGTCAATGTCCAGAAAAAAATCATTCAAGAGTATAGAAATACATAATTTTTTGTGAAATAATATTTTTACAACCTTGAAATTCCACTATAAATTAATAAAACGAATATTTTTTAATATTTTACATACAACCCACTATTTAATTTTTACAGAAGTATGTAACAAAAATTCTATTTTAATGTATACAATATTACAATGTTTCCTCTATCAAGAGTGATAGTTTCCAGTAATATACCTTATTTGATTCTATGGTTATATAAAATGGAAATATTTTGAAAATATTAGGGTAATGGTAATTCTTATACGATATTTAAAATTATTATGCATATTTTCAATGATATTTTAAGATTCGATTTTAGTTTAATTTTTCTTCTATACCAACATCCTTTATGTATTTTTATGATACACTAGATGTGTACTATATTATGTATATGGACCCAACCATAAACATTACATAATCATGAATTAAATGAGTAATTCAAATTGAGGATATTTTTAGGTTTAGTGTTTTATAGAATTAGGAAATAACTATTACATTACATCTCAAAAATTACAAAGTAGAAAATTCTACTTAGTTTCAATTTTTTCATAAAATAAAAACTCTTGAAATAAAGAGTCATGTCTAGTTCCATGTTTTTGACAGCATGACATTCCCGTGATCCCATCATTATCCTTATTCACTATAAGTCCTATAAAAAACATTTCAAAAACATATGATAAGCATATAATGCTCAATAAGGTTTATAGAAAAAATAATGATAACATTAGATCATCAATACATACATAACATATTCATTTCAACATACACTTTGAAATCAAAAAAATTATCAAATAAACATAGAAATAACATCTCATAAACGTAACTTGTGGCATGCATAACATAATTATGTTGTAGCTTTCATTGTTACATAGTGAGTTACATTTTGAATACCCATCACATTATATTCCATTAATATCACACGAAAAACATCCGTATTTACCTCTGTCTTGTTACCCAAGGCTTTGGAGAGCTATCTGGGGATCACCCGCGCTTGGTTTATCACGGAACTACCCATATACATAACATTGACTAAGAACCATAACACACAAAACAAGCATAATGGAAAGACAAAATTTTCACATTACAATCAAAATATTTTATATTAAGAAATTAAAATAATAAAGGATTTTACAAAACCATTTTTAATAACAAAAATTCATTAAGTGGGTATATGGTATTTATTTTCCTATAATTAAACATGATGTCTTGTTAAGGAAGAAAAATATCAAATAATGCTATTGACGATGGAAATGGTCATTGTCACCGCTTATGTTAAAAAGTAACATTCTTTTGTGTCATTTAGAAAAACACATTGTAGAAAAAGATTTAATTTGAATTAAATGAAATGTAAAAGTTTTTTATACACCATATAAATGAAAGTCATGTATAAAACAAAATATGCCTCAATGAAAGGAGATTGAGACGAAGTCCCCTTACCTCGTGTCCGACTTGACTCGATCGTTCATTAATATCATGAATAAGAAAATAATCTTAATTTATAATTTCATAAGAACCTTTTTAAATTTTACTATTCTTTTTATATCAGTTATTACCTTACTTTTATAATTAGATAATTATTTGAGTTCATTTTGAGCAATTTTTCAATGTTCATAACTTGTGTTAAAAATGAAATGGTTATAATTTTAAATTTTCCATGTGCTCAAAATTACATTATCTACCTAATGATATTCATGATTTTGATATCATATATATCATATATATATCAAGTATATATATGTATTTATAATAGTTCATAACAATTGGAGATATGAAATGAAATCCTCCGTTCATGGAGATGGTAAGACGTAAGTACGCATTAATGTTACTTTAAATTCTATTTCATATTTAATGGAAAAAAACATAATGATAAATAGGTATATTATAATTCCAGTATAATATCATATACAATTTCATTAACTTCATCCTTTATATGCTCCATGTTTGTAATGAACATGTCATATCACATTGAGGGTGCGGTAGTCCGCACTTCTTCAAATTAAATTACCTTATACAACCACTATGGAAATCCATAAAAGTATTCTATAAATGAAAAATATAGATGTAAAAAACAGTATAAATATAATATATATCACATATAAATACAGATTCATCTAAATTTCCACCGAAAGAGGTGGTATGTCATAATTTAATAATAATCATTTCGTGAGGCGTCAGATTGTCGTCCACTGAAACAATATGTTCTTTACTCATTAGAAATAGGTGTGTGTAATAGTAGTTATAATACATCTAATAAAAAAATCCTAGTATATTTATGACTCTATTTTTGTTATAAAAGAAAATAATAACATGAGTTTTTGTGGTTTTAGAAGTAAAATTTACAAAAATAACATAAGAGAAGACGTGAACATTAAATCTGGTATCTCCCTTTGGATTGAAACCAAAGGTTTAATTGAATTGTCTTCAGCCTGGGGGAAGGATTCTCGGAGGGGGTGAGGGATTTAGGTAGATTAATATGGATGATTATTTATGATCCAATGGGATTGAAAAGTCTGTGGAATGGCTTAGAAATGAGGAATTTTTATAAGGGGAGGAGGGGATCTTTAAAAATGTTCAAAAGTATTATTGTATTATATAATGATTTTCTGTTTCTAAAGGTCCAAACCATATTAAAGTAGAAGATAAGATTACTCTTCTTCTAAATAAATCCATCCAATAATAATTTGACATGTTTCGGATATTTTCTTAATCATTATAATTTTATTTTTTCAAATCATTATTGATGAGAGAAATACTGCATCATTATTGTGTCATAAATATTTTTATATATTTTATGTCTAAAAATTATAAGAAAAATAACATGATGTAGGAAACATTTTTTCTATAAAATTAATATTTATATCTGATTAGATAACTTATTTAACCCTATGTAAGAATTGATTTTATAAAACATATATGATTATGTCATTTTTGTTTTCACATTAAATTAATTAATTTGATGTTTCATTACCCCTCCCATGTTGCTCCATGGGGTCCAAAAATCAACCCAAGGATGTCCATGGATGAAAATGTATCAAAAAATATGATTTGGACACATGTTAGGCAAATTTATTAATATTATAATATTATTTATTAAACTTATTGACATGATTTAATAGTTATCCATGGTAAATAAAATATTTATTGAGTAAATATTCATAATTTCTAAAAATAAAAGTTACCTATTTAAACACTTTGGACAAATTTATTCCAAATATAAAATCCATTTATCCAAATTCTAAACATATAAGTGTAATAAAATAATTTAAAATTAATTCTGGCTGTAAAAAAAGTCTGTTTTTTATAAATAAAAACAATCCAAATGTAGCCACTTGTCTATGTCCAATTTCACAGAGAAATTATTTACAATGACAAAAATTGGATTAAATGGAAAAAATTAATATTATTAAACATTAAAATCAATTTAAAATATAATCTATCCATATAAATAATATGCAGTTTTGAATTAAAATACAATATTTTCAAAATTCATTAAAAAATGAACATTATTAGAAAAATACCAAAATTTCATACAAAGAAAAATTTTATGTCCTGATCTTAAAGAATAATTTTATTTTTACACATAGAACATATTAAATTGATAAAAACATGATTTAAAAATGTATCTCTATTAAAAAGTGGTAAATCGACATTTTATTGAATATCAGAGAATTTATGAATAAAATCAGATTATTTCTAATTTTAGCCTCTAAAAATTATTGGATAAACGTAAAAATATTTAAAAAACAGGTATTTTCCTATTTTAGTAGGTTGTTTACATCCCATCCAATATAATTGCTATGAGTTAAATACCATTTAAAATAATATTATATTATTATCTTACAGT
This sequence comes from Viscum album, assembly GCA_963277665.1. Taxonomy (NCBI): domain Eukaryota; kingdom Viridiplantae; phylum Streptophyta; class Magnoliopsida; order Santalales; family Viscaceae; genus Viscum; species Viscum album. The sequence goes on along the minus strand of OY728127.1, from coordinate 418,525,494 downwards.
ATGACCTAATGTTGTGTGCAACGTAAGATTTCAAAGAACCTGTTTTTGCGTATCGGGTAAACCATAAAACCTAGAATCCCATATAAAGTAAAATTATTATTTAATTAACAAATATTAATAAATATGAAAATGTTATATTCTTTATTTACCTGGGATGTTACATCATTCCTCCTTTCGGGAATTGTGTCCTAGTAATTCTATTCACTAATCAAATAAGTTGGGGTATTTATCCCACATAGAATTTCATAATTCCCAAGTTTCCTCTTAAACCATATGGTTTTTCCCAAAACCATTACCTGATGAATTAACTTATTCCGCAACACATGCTCTTTTCGGTCAAGAATCTAGATGGGTTGTTCCTCATAAGATAGATTCTCTTCCGACCAAACTACTTCAGGACTTAAAACATGAGATGGATCTGGCATATACATTCTCAAAATTGAAAGAAGAAAAACATTATGTACCTAGGATAAACATGGAGGTAAATCCACTATTTACGCAACTGTTCTAACTTTCTCCAGGATTTAGTAAGGTCCAACGAACCTCAAGCTCAACTTTCCCTTCTTACCCAAACACGTCATAATTTTATTTGGAGAAACATTGAGAATGAAATGACCACATACATCAAAATAAATATCCTTCCTCCAGTTATCCATAGAACTTTTCTTCCTTCTCTGAGCTATTATCATGTGCATATAAATCAAATAAACTTTTTCGCCAATCATTTCTTACAATTCTTGTCCCATCAGTTTCCTTTCACAAATATCATCCCTAAAAGTAGTGTTCGACACCACTTCCACTATAATTATTCAAATAGACCCATTTATATACTTGAATGAAATATATTTTTATATGAAAGTTATACCAAGGATGGATGATGATCCAAACTTCCATGGTAATCCATAGAGCAAGCACGTAACATATCGTCCACGATCTTAATTGTTCTTTCTAACTGCCCATCTGATTGAGGATGAAAATATGTAAAAAAAATTAATTTAGTACCCAACGATATCTGAAGGCCATTCCAAAAGATAGAAGTAAACCTGGGATAATGATCAGATACAATGGAGTGGTGAACACCATACGACATTTCTATCTATTTAACATACAATATTGAAAGATGTTCTAGGGAAAAACTATCTCATATTGGAAGGAAATGTGAAAATTTAGTCAATCGATCAAGAATAACCCAGATTGCATTATTACATCGAGATGTATTTGGTAATCCCACAAAAATTTCCATGGATATATTTTCCCATTTCTACTCTGGCACTGGAAAAGACTGAAGATTCCCTTTTGGTAACATCCACTCTTCTTTGACCTGTTGACAAGTCAAAAACATAATAGTAAAATAAAAAATATCTATTATTATTCCATCCCACCAGTAATACTCCTGAAGATCTTTGTACATATTAGTACTTCTAGGATAAACTGAAAATGGAGAACTAAGAGCTTCATATAACAAAAAAATATTCCACTATGAATCACAAGCAACACATGATATCTTCCCAAACCCAAAATCACCATCATTATCAATTTTAAATTCAGTCAACATTCCCTTATGAACCAACTATTCCTTTTTTCTACTCAATGTCTTCCTTTTGTGCTAGCTTATTTTTGTCTGATAGAGATGATTTCACTAACACCTGAAAAAAAATAGAGGAATTTTCTACGCCAACAACTTCTATTCCAATGTACATCAAATCAATAACAAAAGGGTCTCGTTCAAAATTTATCATGGTTAATGAAGCATTACTTTTTCGACTGAAATCATCAGACACTTTATTTTCCATTCATGGATGGTAAGGGATCATGCAATCATAACCTTGATTAATTCCAACCATCACATCTATCTAATGTTTAATTATTTTTGAGTGATTATATACTTCAATATTTTGAGGTTAGTATTTATTTCACATTTTATGCCATACAGATAATGCATCCAAATTTTTAATGCAAAAGCTGCAGCAGTTAATTCCAAATTGTGTGTAGGGTAATTTAACTCCTGAGGTTTAAACTAATATGAAGAACAAGAAATTACCTAATCATTATGTATTAGGACACAACAAAGTCCTTTCAATTAAGAATAGCTATATAAAACAACCTCATCATTTCTAAAAGGAAGTTCCAAAACATAAGCTTTCACCAATAATCATTTCAATTAATGAAAACAATCATCACATTCTTTTGTCTAAATGAACATAACACCTTTTTGATTTAACATAGTCAGTGGGCTAGATAATTGTGAAAAAGTTTCAAAAATCCGTTTGTAATAACCTACTAATCCATGAAAACTACGAAACTCGGTTATATTTGTGGGTCTTGTCCATTCTTAAACAACTTTTGTTTTATATGGATCAACAATTATGAGATTTTTTTAAGCAATGTGACCACATAAAAAAAATTAGTTGTAACCAAAGCTCTCAGTTGCTGAATTTTCAATATAGTTTTTTTTATTTTAATGTTTGCAAGACAACCCTTAAATAAATTTCATGCCCCTCTTAACATTTAGTATATACCAAAATATCATCAATGAACACAACCAAAAACATATCCAATAACTCCTAGAAAATTCTATTGATAAGATCCATGAATACAGCAGGTCCATTGGTTAACCTAAAAGGCATAACAAGAAATTAATAAAGGCCTTATCTAGTACAAAACATAATCTTCTGAATTTCTACATCCTTTACATTAAATTGATAGTATCGTAACCTCAAATCAATCATTAACATCTTTTGAGATCCTGGGACCTGATCAAAAAAATCATCGATATGAGGAAAAGGATAATTGTTGTTAAGAGTGATGTTATTCAATGCTCTTCAATCAATAAAAAGTCTCATTGAACCATCTATCTTTTTATATAACATGACAGGAGAACCCCATGGTGATGTTCTAGGTTGAATGAATCCTTTATCTAATAACTGCTACAATTTCTTAATTAACACAAAAAGTTAAATTTGAGAAATTTGATATGGGGGTTTTGAAATTGGATAAGAATCAGGAACAAAGTAAATTTTAAATTCAACTTCACGGCCATGTATAATAAAATAAAACTCATCAAGAAAAATCTCACGGTACTCATTAACCACCGACACCTCATTAATCTGAATAGTTCTATTGTTTTTAACAATATGTTCATGGTAACATTCTTTTACATTTTTTACTATTTTCTCAGCTTCCTGATATGTTATAAAATTAAAGAGTTTATTCTTGTACACAAACTGAAAATCACTTTGAAAATAAACCTCTTTATCCTTGTAGTCAATATTAGCATGATAAACGGAAAGCCAATACAAACCCAAAATAACATCAAACTATACTAGAGGAAAAAAATAAGGTTTTTAGGTAGATTCTTTCTACAAAAAAGGATAATAAGTTTCTTATAATTTCATTTTGTCGCAACATTTTCTCTATGGGTTTTTACCATATGCTCAGGATTCATATCATGTGATGGAATTCCAAATTTATTATAAAACATATCAGAAAAGAAGGAATGTGTAGACCCCTAATAAAACAACACATTGTCATAATCTGAACAAAAATACAGTGTAACTGATACTACTTAATTTGATGGCCCACTATCATCTGAAGTAGTTGCAAAATATTTCACCACTCCTTTACTCAAGTAGTCCAGCTACTTTCCCTTAGTTGAGTTCATCATTAGATAGTCATTTTCATAATGACCAATTTCATTTCAAATAAATCATTATACTGACTATAAATCAAATTCTTCTTTAACATTGCCCAGATATTTTTCATTATAATTATGAGTCTTATGTAACTTTTTACCACATTGGTAGAACTTATAAAAATTAAAAATACATTCCCCATCATGCTTTTTACCACCATTTTCACAAATTTTAAACATTAGCTTCATACCATCAGACTTTTTTGAAGACATCTTCCCATTCATCTACCACCTCGACCTCTTATTCTGTAGTTTTATAAAAAACACCTGATCATTGGAAAACTCTATTTCCACCTTCTCCACATATCAGAAAAGTTATTCATAACTTTTTAACTCATGAGAATCTAAAGCACTTCGATACAACGGCTTTAATCTTGAGTAAAAAAAGGTTTATTTTACTATCATGATCTCATATGATATTTTTAGCATACCATTTCATTCGAGTGAATTTTTCAACATAATCAGCCACAAATTCATCCTCCTACCACAATTCACGTATTTTTTTCATCATAAGATGAACCACCTTAGGAAAATATTTCTTTAGAAAGATTACATTGAATTCATCCAAATCAAGAGAATCAATTTCCCCACTATCCTTTATATTTTTCAACATCGACCACCACTTTTCCGCTTCACCTTCAAAAAGGAAAATAGTGAGACTAACTTTTTGATGTTCTGAACACCCCATGACATCGGAAATCTTATCCAGTGATTTAATGCAACCTTCATCTAGCATAGGGTTAGATGATCCTCTGAATGATGGGGAATGTTTCCCCATGAAATGTTCCACTATTTACATGTTCCTCTGTGGTTGATCTGGATGATCTCATGCATGGATACCACCCCAATTTATATCTTGATTCAATTGTGCCATTATCGAAACAAACTTTTCAGTTTCGATACTGAAAATCTCATGTTGCTGATTTGGAAGGTTTTCATCCTCCTTATGTCATACCATTATACCTTCTATGTTTCCTCTGTGGAAAACCATTCTGAACAGATAAATATCTTAGGCGAAGTAACATTGTAATTTGTTAATTCTATATCATTTCAATCATTCAATAAAGTAATTTATAGTCATTAATATTACATTATTCTAACTCTTAAAGTTGTCTAAACTAACATGTGATACTATCTATGTGTGCCCACACATAAACATTATATAATATTTAATTAATTGAATAATTCACATTGAGGATCTTTTTAAGTTTGGAGTTTCAGAGAATTAGGCCATAAATATTACATTACCTCTTTAAAATTACAATGTAGACATTTCTACTCAGTTTCCATTTTTTAATAAAATAAAAACTCAAGAAAAAATATTCATGTATAGTTCCGTGTTTTAAACAGCACGACATTCCCATGATCCCATCCTTGACCCTATTCATCTTTATGTCCTCTGAAACACAATTCAAAAACTCGGGATGAGCATAAAATGCATAGAAAGGGTTTCAAAACAAATAAAGAAAATATTAGATCATAAATACATTCATAAACTAAGGTCTTTAACAAACCTCATGAAATCATAAGATTTATAAAATACACCTTTGAAATCATAAATCAGGAAGGTTACTTGTGACATATATAAAATACATTTGTTGTAGATTTCCCAACTACCTAGGGAGTTACATTTGAAATACTCATCACAGTATATTACCTAAATATTTTAAGAGATATATTCATGTTTACCTCAATGATGATAACCAATTCATTGGATAGATATCTTGGGCAAACCCACTATATGTTTTTTCACGGAACCATCTGTATACGTTACAATAACCACGAACCATAAAACATAAAATAAGCATAGAGGAAAGATAACATTTACACATTGCAATCACAATATATAATTTCATGATTTTGGAAGAATAATTTTTTTTAAATCCTTTTTCAATATAAAAATATGTTAAAAGGCTATATGGTATTTATTTTCCTTAAAAAATCTATAGTGCCTGTTAAGGAATCCAATGATCAAATAACACTCACGGTGGAAGAAAATGTCGTTGCCACCAGTTAGTTTAAAATGTAACAATCTTTTTTGAACATTAGAAAAATTAATTGTAGAGAAATATTAAATTATAATGAAATGAAAATTTATTGGTTTTTATACATCATATAAAATAATGTCATGTATAAAACAAATTATGCGTCAATGAAAGGAGATTGAGACGAAGCCCCTTACCTCATGTCTGACTTGACTCGACCATTCGTTAATATCCTGAATAATAAAATAATGTTAATTTGTACTTTCTTGAGAACCTTTTACAGTTTTATTATTCCTTTAATATATATTATTACCTTTTCATAACAATTAGTTAATTATTTATGTTTCTATAAGACAATTTGTCGTTGTTCGGAAAATGAGTTAAAATGAATTTTTTATAATTATAAATTGTTTATATGGTCGAAATTAAATTATATCTAGAATAATATTAATGAATTAGATATTATATATATAATATATTTCCACTGTATATATGTATTTATAATATTACATACCATTTGGATATATGAAATGAACCACACCATTCAAGGAGAGGGTAAGCCATACGTACGTATGAACACTACTTTCACTTATATTTAATATTTAATGGAATAAAAACATAATGATATATAATTTTATTATAATTATGATATAATATCACATATATTTACGTTAACTCCATCCTTCATATGTTCCACGTATGGCATTAACGAGTGATATCACATTGAGGGGGCGGAGGACCGCACTTCCTCAAATGAAATTATCTTATTTACCCACTATAGAAAACCATAAAGGTATTCTATATATTAAAAATATAGATTCATATAAACAATATAAACATAATATATATCACATATAAATACATTTCAATCTTAATGGCCACCGTAAGAGATGTTGCGATATAATTGAACAATCAACAATTTGTGAGGTGTTAGTTTTTCGTCCACAGAAACAGTATGTTATTTACACATTAGACGGAGGTGTTTGTAAGAATAGTTCAAATACATCTCATAAAAACACCCTAGTATACATAGTATACATGTTTAATTATAATATAAATAAATAAAAAGATTTTAGGGGGATGGAGGAGAAAAATAAAATAGATGAACATAAGAGAACATATTACCTTTAAATCGGGTATCTCCCTTTGATTTGAACCAAAAGGTTTAATTTATTTTTCTTCTACTAAGGGGAAGGCTTCTAGGAGGATGATAATGATTTAGGTAGATTAATTGGGAAGAGTTTGGATGAGCCAAGGGGCTTGACATGTGTGAGAAATTGGTTAGAAGTGAGTGATTTTTATATGTGGGAGGTGGGGCTCTTTAGAAATGTTTAAAAATAATATTTTATTATATAATTATTTTCTGTTTTTAAGGTCCAAAACATATTAAAGTCGAATATAAGATGAATCATGGTTGAAATAAAATCATCCAATTAGAATATGACATGTTTTCGATATTTTTTTAACAATTAAAATCATATTTATTTAAATCATTGTTTAATGAGGTAAACACTACATCATTATTATGTCATAAATATTTTTATTTATATGATGTTTAAAAACTATAAAACTTATATCAAGATGTAGGATATTATTTTATATTTAATTTTCATATTTATATTAGAATTGATAAATAATATAACCCCATGTAATAATTGATTTATTAAAAGATATATCTTTATGTCATTTTTGTCTTTACATTAACTTGATTAATATAAAGTGTCATTGTCACTCCCATGTGGCTCGATGGATTCAAATAATCAACACAAGGTTTCCCATGTTATTAAATGTGTGATCCAATAGGATTAGGACACAAATAAGTGTAATATAATATTTTTATAATTTTATTTTTTACCTTTATTTACCAGATTTACTCATTAACCAGGGTAAATAAATTATTTACTGATGTAAAAATTCAAAATGTATAAAAATAAGGGGTACCTATTTACAATATTTGGACCTCTGGATTCCACATATGGAATAAATTTTTCCAATTTCAAAACACGGAAGTGGAAGATATTAATTTAAAATTAATTTCCCCTATCAAAACAAAAAGTGTGTTTTTACGAAATAATAACGATAAAAAGATTGTCCCATGTTTATGTCCAATTTTAACGAGAAATTACATCCAATGAATAAAAATGGTTTAAATGGTAAAAAATAATATAATAATACTTTTAAAAAATTAAACAGATAATATATCCTTATAAATAAATTAGATTAATAGGCAGTTTTGATTTAAAATTCAATATTTCAATATTCATTAAAAATGAACATCATTAGAAAAATCCAAAAATTTCATCCAAAGTAAATGTTGATGTCACGATCTTAAGAATAATTATTTTCTCAAATATATCATATAAAAGTTATAAATACTAGATTTAAAAATGGTTCTCCATCAAAAAGTGGCAAATAGACCTTTTATTGAATATTATAGTATGTATGCTTAAAATTAGATTCTTTCATATTTTATGGCGATAGGATTTTTTGGAAAATTGTAAAAATATTTATGAAACTTGTATATTTCAATTGTATTTAGTTCTTTCCATTCCTGCTAATACTGTTGTTGGGCGTTAAATACCATTTAAAATAATATAATATTATTATTTTTTAGAATGACCGAACATTGGGTGCAACGTAAGATTTCCAAAACCCCATTTTTTCATATCAGGTATGCCATCAAACGTAAAATCCCCATTAAATTAAAATTAATTTGTAATTCACACATATTAATAAATATGAAAATTTTATATTCTTTATTGAATTGGGATGTTACATTATGACATCCAATTCTTTTCTTCGGATGGTTACGATGATGTTTTTAGTAATTAAACCATTTCACACATTTCATTCCACATATTAGTTAAGAAATAACGTTATATTTATGAAACCCATTTATTTTTAATTATTTATTTATTATTTAATAAATTAATTTATTAATAATATATTTGAAAAAACAAAACCTCATTCTATTAAAAATATATGAATATTTTTACAAAATCCCTTGAATAATTATCATATATATATTGGAAACCCATATTCAGTCTACCAAATATTGTAACATAGTTTACATGGAGTTAATACATAAATTGATTTGAAGTATCCACATACCATCATAAATTTACTTTATATAGTGTACACCATCCTATGAACAATAAGTACACATGTTCCACTTCCCACTTATTAGGGAATCCATTTCTAAATTCCAATCATTTATAAGGAATGTCTTATATCAATAATAGTGAGACCCATATGAAACATTTAAATTTGATTTGAAACATATAAAAAAAATATCTATGAGAAACATTCATTTCATGAATTTATCCAAAAAAATATTTCACTAATAATAAATCATGCCTATGATAAATTTAGAATGAAATTAAATATTATAAATAATGTGTGGATCAAAAAAGATAGTCTTTTCAATAAACCGTATTTTGTAAACACATCAAATTTCAAAAAATTTAATGGAATCCATTTGTTGAATTGAAATAAGGTTCGTTGATATTTATTAATAAATAGAAAATCAAATAGAAAATTCATAAGAGAGGGAGATAATCTAAATAAATTAGTAAGAAAATATAGATTATATATAACTCACCCATGAAACAAATAGATACAAAAAATGTAAAAAAATTTGTATGGTATGATTTTTTTAAAAGAAATAATGGAATCTATTCATTAATAAACCTCTCAAAAATATCTCTCAGGGTCTAATAAATATTCTTGACTAATAAAAAATAATTATGTAGAAAATATGGTTATTTTTAATAAATTTGAATAGATGACACCATGATGTGGTGATTCCCACCACTCCTATTGTGGCTTCATTCCCAACATGTATATGATTTCCTCTACCATGACACTGCACAATGTGGAGAAAAATATTTATCCATTTTAGACCAACTATTCCATCCACTATGGAGTTGTGAGGCAATTCTAGAAATGGCCCATAGAGAGACTCATTGTGACTTATATATGAAATCACCCCCATCTTTTTTTGTCTTTATCTCCTTTATTAACACAAGAGGTCTCTTAGAACAACATAACTACCTTTGCTACATGGTCATTCACATAATGAATGTAAAATTACTGAAAGCCCCAAGGAACCATCCCACTATTACTCAAACAAAATAAAAAAATTTATAGGATTAAATGTAGATACCTTAAAATGGGGATGATCCAATCAATATTGTAAAGACCAGGAATTTACATGTAATATTTTTTAAATATATGGGAATTTTAAGAATTCGTTAAATCTGACAGTGCGTGATTCTAAGGCATAGAGTTTCCCAGAATGATCCGTTGAAGTTTTCTTAAGCATAAGTTAATGCGTGTAAACGGTTTTCCTGAAAAAGTAGAATAACTCGTAAATAGTTACTCAAATCAGAAATTTGAGGGCATCTTTGCGCTCAGGATGGTGAGTTTACCCTAGGCGCGACTTCAGATTAGTCTTTGTGGGCCTCCTGTGAGAAAACCCAATAATGGCATAATTGTAAATAAAATAATTTTATAATTTTATTTATTTTTCAAATGCTTAAAACTCACAAATGGTAACTCGGATTAAAAATATGATACCACCATTGAACTCATGAGGGAATTATTTATTTAATAAGATACTAACATTGGGTGGCACGGGACAGATGAAAATGACAGTTTTTGGCCGCAAATTAAATAATTATGTGACCATTATTTTATTGTAAAATTTATAACATCTAAAATGAAACTCGAATTAAAAATCTGAGAGTACTATTGTGTTTGTTGGTGTTTGTATCACCTAGGAAGAGCCTAACCTCGACCAGTGCAGGTGGAGGATGGCTGATAATAATTTTTCCAACTTATTTTCTGGTACGTTCAGTAAACACGTGAGTAGCATCTTGTAACTTTTGAACTGGTGCTCGAAATATAAATCTGAGGGCACCGTTGAACTCGCAGAACCAGTATACGCATAAGGAGACCTTCTCATTTATGGTAGTGATTTGAGAATAAAAGATAGTATTTGGGGATTTTAGAGTTTGAATTAAATAAAAATAAAGTGTGTGGCTTTTTTTATATGACGGTTAAAATATCCTCATGGAAGATGGAGGTGGGACCAACACACCTTAACCTCCCATGAGAGGTTATGGTGGTGGGACACATCCGATCCAAACCTCTCACAAGGGGTTATGACATCGGGACCACACGAGGCTATACACCATTATTAATTGGAGGAGAGGAAAACCTCTCAACTCTCCCTCATTAATGAGGGAGAGCACCTTCACCTCCCCTAATTAATTCCTCGTGCCAAACCATTGGATTAATTAATGGGAGACAACCTAATTAGTTAGACCAATTTGAATATTCTCTCAACAAATTAAAAGGATATTACAATCTACTATTTTGTTGGAACATTAATTTTGGTGGCATCTTTGAGGGGAGTATTTGGGAGAAAGAAACCAACGAAGAACCCCGTCTCCCAACGATGAACGAAGAACAAATAATTACAACATTCTTCGAATTATTCCTATATGTTTCAACCATCGGGAGACATATTCAATGACTGACTTCCGCATCATATTCAATGAACTGACATAGCTCGGTATTGGAAGTGTGTGGTGGATGTGATGAATGAAGAAACTCCTTCGTCTTCATCACGTGACATCAACGTCGACGACCGACAATCAAAAGTAGGGGGTTTATTTTTGTGTAAATTTCTTTTTCATTTTGTCTTCTTTCAATTAGAAAGGAATCATTGCGTGGTTGTAAAATAGTTTTTGTTCGTCTTTCTTACTCTTTGATGAGACAAATGTTACCACCATAAACCTGGAGGGTGCAGGCCAAACCAACATGGCCTGACCCCTCCTTCGTTCTTGTCTACGTTGTTTCTCGGCATGGCGATGAAGCGGAGTTGAAGCAGAAGATGGAAATGTCATTGTCCGCGCTTCCCGCAGCCTCCATGAACAGAGCCGACCCTGTGGATTTCTGGTGCCCCGACCGAGCGGGCTTCATAGGCTGAACAACCATTGGCCTCCCACTTGCCCCGGCCAAACCCCGCCGGCTCGCGCCTTCTTGAACCGTGCCGAACCGTGCCGGCCCAGTCTTTATCCCACCTCCGGGCTTGGCCACTCTGTTCCCAGCCGCCCGCCGCGTCGCCTGGCCAAGCCTCGCCCGGCCGCCCACTGGACCGCCTGGCGCCCTCTCTGGACGCCCTTACGCCCGCTAGCCCACCTCGTGCCCTTCCCATCCGCCCAACGGGATGCCATACACCCTTCTTGGTCGCCCGCTGGACCGTCAGCTAGCATGCCTGGCCTCCTGTCGGCCTGCCCGGTCGCCACTCGACCGAACCTTCGCATTGGTCGAGCCGACCTCCCGATCCGGTCCACGGACCCCCTCGCGGTGCCATAGGGGAACCGGCCTGGCCGCACACTCAGGCCCGAGCCATTCTGGGTCATGCCCTCATGACTTTCCAGGCCGAACCATCCACGAGCTCGAACGAACTGCCCACGTGGCATGCTGGGATGAGCCAAGTAGGCCGGGCCAACCCTAATAGGATGGTCCACATAATGGGCTAGGCCAGACCCATCAGGTCCGACTGGGTCGACCCAGACAACATCATCCTAGACTGGGTCAGAACGAGTTAGTACGACCGGGTCAGACCAGACTCGAACCTATTACATACCCCTTTAATATCTCTTGCCATATCATTGGCATTGGATGACCGTTGGACAAACTATCAACAACACTAGTTTTCCTAGAGTGTGACGGTCCCTTTGAGTATACCCCACTGATGTTTGGGGTAATGTAGAAATACGATTAGGTTGGATAGTGCACGAATCCAACCGGGCCCCTGAGACTAAAAGTCTAACAACTCACAGACCAGGTATCTGATTGACATACCATCTATTGTGTTGAGAATCTTTTGACGAGGTAGACCATTAAGAAGCATCTACTTGGGACTTTGTGACAATTGGAGTATCGGCCTATAGCTCGTGGGGGGGATCCTACCAGAGATGAGCGAGCATAGTGCAGTGATATCAGACCAGTTCTGAGTTGACCCTCGAATGGGGATGGGCAGTGGCTTACCCATTGAACCTAGGGTTTACCCTCCAGCTAGGCTGGGAGGTGGGTTACTCATTGACCTTTAGAGATAACCCTATAGCTGGGTTGGGCAGTGGGATACCCAGTGACCTATTAGGGTTTACCCTCTAGGTGGGTTGGGTAGTGGGTTACTCGTGGACCATTGGGTTTACCCTCCAGCTATACTAGGCAGTGGGTTACCTGATGACTTCTTAGGGTTTACCCTATAGTTGGGCTGGGCAGTGGGTTACCCGATGACTTCTTCCGACTCATCCCTTTCTATGTGGCTAGTCAGTGACTTTTCTCTGTGAATACTGGAGTGAGACCCTTGGTTGTACGGTAGGCCCACTGTATTTGATATAGAAGGATTTCTCCAACAGCCGTGGTTTTGAGAATGTGTCTGGGGATGTTATTTGATAATATCCCTAGAATAAAATCCTGGTTTAGCTGAGTCAGTAACTTTTTGTATTTACCTCATGACTGAGATGGATTACTTGATAACTAGGTATATGAATGGGCATATACCTAAGTGGGGTTATCTGTTGATTTCATACATTGTGGTTTATACTTGTTGGATTTAGTGAGACCATGAGGGTATCAGTGTACCTATTGAGTATTGTTATACTCACCCTTGCACCTAGTTGTGTTGGTTGCAGATAAATGATAGTAATAACTAAGGCTGAGAGTACCAGGATTGGACGGTACCTAGAGGTGGACTATACGACGTGTCGGTACTTAGAGGAGACTTACATACATAGTGTTGTGAGGAGGCTATCTTTCCAACCATTTAGGTAGGATCCGTGGTGGATGATCCTGGAGCTGATCTTAAACATTTCGTTGTTTTGTCATTTTCAGTTGTACATGTTTCATTTGTAATTGTATTTTCTTGTTGGGCTTGCATTCTGGACCCACTACATTCACCACTCTTTGTATACAATTTTACATAGTTTTTTTCTTCCATCTCATCCTATGTTGTGTGTGTTTTCATGTTTTAAAAGAAATTCCATCCCAATATAGGCATTTATGCCTTTGGTGCTAGTCTCCAGCACCTGGCCTATGGAAGGTGGGTTTGGGGTAGTCACGGCATGGGCCCCTGGTGACAGGTCGTTACAAATTGGTATCAAAGGAGTAAGTTCTACCATAGAACATTGGACCATAATATTTCCTTTCTGTGAGGAAATAATGTTAAGGGAACTGAGCGTGGTTTTCAGTTCAGGGATTCAAGTGTTGGTGTGGCAGACGGCGTATCCATACACTAGGACACTGACTACTGATTTTCGACTCTATAAATGAAAACACTGATTGCGTGTTTGTTTTCAATAATTTTATTTATGTCAACTCATCCAGTTCAACTCATTAGGTGTAATATTTGATTGTGTCGTATCTGTTTCTTTTAGGATGTCTCCATGTAGAAAACCAGTTAGAGTTCCGAGCATTGTTCACACTGATAGCCCACCGAGCGACGAAACTCCGGTGTAGGGTCCTCTTACTGTGTTAGCACCATCGGGTGGTGTACCAGCAGCACCACCACCTATTGGGAAGAAACTAGAACCAACCTCACTGGAGGACGGTGCACACCGATTGAGTGCGTTACAAGAGTTCCAGTAGAAGAGGCATCTGAGGTTACAAGGCGAGACAGATTCCCACGCAGTTGAGGGCTGGATGGAGGCTGTTGCAAGAGTTTTCGATCTAGTTGAGATCCCATTAGAGCAGATGATGATCATAGATAATAGACTTTATTAGTGAGTGATCATGAGGATGGTCCACATAGTGATTAGGCTTATGTATATGCATTGTTGCCCGAGATAGTACCTTCAGGTAGTGTGTCATCTATATCACTACCTGTTGGTCAACAGTTACAGCTAGCAGTACCGGTAGAGGAAACATGTAGTCTTAGTGCCTTACACATGTTTCAGCATCAGATACCCATCAGGTTCCGATCCGAGCCCAACTCATAGGCGGCTGAGGACTTGCTTGAGGAGGTGGCTGAGAGTTATCTATAACGTCTACAGCTTTGGCAGGATGACATATCAGTAGATTAATATTCATCGAGGTGTATAGATAATTCCTGGTACTCGATGAAGACAATAAGAACAGTGCTTCAATGATCAAACATACAAGAGATTTTTTTAAAGGACATCCGATCCAATACTATTCTTACATGAATTCCTACTTTTGCTAGGGTGCTAGAGACAACCTTTGTGGTTTAATGTTCTTTGGCTGAAAAGATTCAGCCAGTGAATGTTATAAGTGGAAAAGTAGAGATATGGCACCAGTCTAAGAGACTTGGGCATGTAAAATGTGTTTGGGATAGATGAATCTGCAGGGCAGCAGATGTGGAAGCAGATCTAGGAGAGGCGCATATGGTGGTTTACTTTTCTAAATGTTACAACCACCCCTTTCTGTGGGCCCCAAAAAACTCAAGGAAATGGAGGCTAGGTTAAGATTGTTGTTTCTTGCGGTCAAATAATGTGATCCAAGTTCTCTAGGAATTATTCGAGTTATGGTATATGTCTACAATTAGCTTCCATTTCAATAGACATAGGTACCAATCATTCCTTCCTTCCAAAAATCTTGTTCAGGACCTAGAGTATCCGGTTAAACCATTTAATTGACCCTCATCTCTGGATATACCTTTAGGAGGTGACTGTAGGATCGAAATAGTAATGTAGATGCTCAATATACAAGAGGGGGGGGGGTGAATTGTATACTTTAAAAATTCCTTTGAAACCTTTTAAGTTAGTTAAGAATAACTATGTTTTCCTTAAGTAAAGAAAAAGGCTAAGTTTAACAATGTTAAACCAAGAAAATTCACAACACCTCTTAACACCGAATGAAAACTAGGAAAGAGATTCCGAATGAGGGTTCTGGCAATATGGTTCCGGAAATTGAATCTTAACAAAAGATTACAGTATGAGATTCTACCTTAAAGCGTATAGAATATAAATGAAACAGATTACAAGTAAGGAAGTATAAGAAAGTTATACTTTCCTTATAATACAAAATGCAGTGGAATAAACACAAGTAGTAAAACTACAAGTAACAAGATACAAGTCTTTTCACCCAAAGATAATGGTATCCAACAACCTTGGATAAAGGTCCCTTGATTTATACTTTCAATCAAGTCTGTCTTACCCACACCAGGGTAAGCCCTTGATATGAAGATCGATGTCTCTGTCTTGCTATCCCCGCAAGCCCTCAACTTCAAGGTAGTTGGCAACCTCTGTCTTCCTCAGCAAGGAAGCCCTCTAACTTCAAGGTAGTCGGCACCTCTGTCTTCCTATCCCCGGAAGCCCTCGATTGTAATCGCCAACATTCGGAGTCGCACGAAGCTTTTAGAGTTAATAAGAGCCTCTCTCTCTAGAAATCACTTTAAGCAAATTAGTCAGCCTTTCAGTACTTTCATCAGCTATCAGCCCCGAGCTATTTCAAATGAGCTCCAATTTATAGGTAAGGTCGGCTCCTTCTCCAAAAGTCATATTTTCCATAAAGATCAGAGGGACCTGTACATGTGTCACTTAGACAACGGTTAGTTTATAACAAAACAGACGACATCGTTTTATAA
Source organism: Viscum album (assembly GCA_963277665.1). Classification (NCBI taxonomy): domain Eukaryota; kingdom Viridiplantae; phylum Streptophyta; class Magnoliopsida; order Santalales; family Viscaceae; genus Viscum; species Viscum album. Next base: position 418,509,197 of record OY728127.1, on the reverse strand, counting down.
CAAAACAAATGTAATAGTATGTACGACATCGTTTTAAACTCTAACATAAAAGTTCGGAATGAAAAATTCGGAGTGAAGGTATGGAGTGTATGGAACAATAATAAAAGTAAAAAAATTTAGATGTGTAAGCAATATAAAAGTTCGGAGTCTAACAAATATATTTTTCGGATTCTGAATTAATTCAGAGTGTATAAAACAAAGGTATTCTAATTTTGTTTAATAGTTGAATTTGGAATGAGAATTCGGAATAGGAATTCGTCATCAGAAATAGTAATGAGAATTTGTCATCAAAATTGGTAATGAGAATTCTTCATCAGCATTCGTAATGGGAATTCGGAAGGGGATTTATTCATTATAATTCGTAATGAGAATTCTTCATTGGAATTCATAATGAGAATTCTTCGTCAGAATTCGTATCCTGAATCTGGAATAGAACTTAGTCAGAATTCATATCCGGAATTCGGAATGAAACTTCCTTATAGTTCTTATCCAGAATCCGAATCCTAAAACAGAATGCTTTATATAAAAGTTTCAACGATTCCGAGGAAATGAATCTGAATCTCTTACTTAAGAAAAATATGGATGAAAATATGATAAGGATAATTTTTCATATAAAAGCGATTTTCCTTAAGAAAGAAATTTTTCGTAAAAAAGCAGTTTTCCAGAAGATAAGGTGTTTTTGATTTTCAAAATAAGAAGGAATGGAAAAGTCATAAGGAAAACCTTATTGACATAACAATCTCCCCCTTTTTGGAATGCACAAACATCCTTACGAAAAAGAAATTCTAAGAAGAAATAAAAACATTAAGGCTTATCTCCCTTTTCTTTAAGGATATTGATGAATATGACTAACTCCCCCTTAGGCTTTGAAAATCTAAGGATCATATTCAGATTTCCGGAGTGATAGATAAGAATGTCTTCTTTAATGAAAAATCTCCCCCTTAAACAAACTCTTATTAGAGTTTTTCTTTTTCTTAAGGATCTTTTTCTTCTCCCCCTTTGATAAACTCTTATTAGAGTTCTTCTTTTTCTTAAGGATCTTTTCCTTCTCTCCCTTTGTGATTTTTAAAAAGAATTGGAGGGAATGAAAAAAAAATAACTAAGTACCTGAAATATTAGTAATAACAACAAAAGAAACGAGAGGCACAAATTTCATTAGGATTGAAATCTCGACAACAAAGAAAAAATTACAACAAAAAGATCGGATTTGGTTATTTCAGATCTTTTTCCTTTGACATGAGCCCTTTTAGAATAGTCTTGATCTTCTTCAGGTCATTATGATCTTCTTCAGCTTGCTTCTCTAAGACAACTATTCTTGCGGATTAAACTTCAATTTTTTCTTCCTGGGCATTCAGCTCTTCTTCATGAGCTTTGATCATTTCTTCCTGAGCCTTCATCCTTTCTTCAAAATCAATACGATGATCCCTTTCAAACTTCCAATTTTGAGAAACGGAATTCAGCTTCCCATTCAGATCTCTCACTTCTTGAATCCGGAAGTTCTTCTCTTCTGTCAGCTTCTCTTCAAAAGATGCATTTAACTCATTTATCTTCTTGTCCTCGGTCTCAAAAGCATCTTTAACATTGTCTTGAAACTCATCGAGCAACCTCATCTCTTCCACAATCTTCTTCGACGAATTTGTCATCCTCTTGCAAGATTTTTTATGAGCTTCGTAACAAACAAAGAAGGTTTTGAACTGAGCTTAAATCTCAACGCACTTTTCCATAACCATAGATACGGAGTCAGTTTTCTGATTTAAAGCATGTTGGAGCATCTTGAATCTTGAATCAATACTTGAGAATGTCGGAATGGTTCCCAGAAACTTCTTCAAAGACTGAACAACAAAGTCATGCCCCACTAAAGATGACTACGAATCTGAAACTTTACTTGGAGAAATTTCTTCTTCAACACGTTCAATCTTTCTCTTTGAAGAGATACCAACTTCCTTCCTCTTCTTAACTTCTCAGCTCGGAGTATCAGCAAGGATTTTCTTTCCCTTGTCTTTTTCTGGAATTGAATCCTGTTCCGGAGTTCTCTTCTCACTATCAGAAACTTGAACAACATTATCTTCTTCATCAGCGACTTCCTGAACACGAACCCCTAAGATTTCATTCTGAGTAACATCAAGTAAAATATGTTCTTCTTCTCCATGATAAGAAACTTCTTCTTCTCCTTTTTCTTCTTCTATTGCTGGAGTAACTAGCTTTGAAGATTCTGCTTCAGAAGTTCGGAGTGATAAGTTTTCCGAAGGTGTCCCCTTGTAATCATCAACTTGTTTCAGCACATCTCCGGTTTCACCACATCCTTCAGCACCCTCTTCTACTTGTTCCACTTGATCAACTTGCTCTACTTCCTCAGTATTCTTAGCAACAGCTTCTTCCGGAGCAACAAAATTTCTTCCTGGAGTCTCAGGTAGAGATATCAAGGAGAAATATCTCGGAACTAGAATAGTTGCTGAAACCATTTCATTGAATTTCAACAAGCCTGAGCTACCTCAGCCTCAGACATCTTCTTCTTGAGCTTCTTTTGCTTTGCTTGTTTTTCAAGCTCATCAGCAGTTCTCTCCTTCAAGGCCTTAGCCTTCGCAGGGTCCAATCCGAACTGCGGATCCCCTTTTTTTTCTCTTTATCAGCTCTCCACTTTGTAACAACCTCATCAGGATAGGCTTTCTTCTTCTTAGGCTTAGGAGGTGCGAGATGGACTTCCTTATACTTAGGATTCTCTGCTTGAACTTCCACTTCTTTGAGCTTTCACTTCCTTACTGGCATAGATGATTCCGGTTCAGCAGCCTTCGGATCCGCTTCTTCTTGATTTGGCAAATCGAAGAACTCACCAGTTTCCTTGTTGAAAGTCACATCCATCCTCTTAAGAGTACCATCGCTGACCAGCATGATCATGCAAACTCTTGGCTTTGATTTGCAAGCCTCCTTAAAAGACTCAAGGCACCGAACAATTAACTTAGAGGGGATTGCTGGATACATAATAATCTGAGCTCTCAGATTTCCTTTCTTCAAATTTTCAATAGTAATAAGATTGTTATTCATCAAGTTAAACTTCCTTAGATTTATCAGGAAATCTAAGATATAGATCTCACTTTTCTTCAAGCTATCTTTATCACCTTTCCTCGGTACGATAAGTCCTTGCACCCATAACTCCAGAATCCGGAAATTTGTAGATAGACTTGCAATCTTCAGAGCCTTGTCATCAGCCAGTCCGAGAGTTTCTAAGTCCTTTTCCTTGTCGAAGCTACCCTTAGAGTCTGGAAACACATGTGAAATAAATTCGTCTTCTCCTTCATAAGACAGACCTACCAAGCTTGCAGCCTTGGTCTGTGAAAGCTTGTAAGTCTTGCCATAAGACTTAAAAGAGAACTTCTCCCTATTATCTTCCTTAAAGAAAGAAACTGATTCATAGAACTCAACAAGTATGTCTGAATATACATCATCTTGGTTCCCGGTTTTTGACACCGCAACATCTTCCCAGCCATTCAACTTAATGTTCTTTGAAATAAGGGAATCATAGTTGTTGAAGAAATCAAGATGGACTAACCATTCTCTGTAAACTAACCATTGTGAAATAGGCTTAGTGGATGAAATTTCATGAGATGCTAACTCCGTAGACATTCGGATCTGAAGTCCTCTAAGAAGTTCGAAACGAAGAAAACTGAAGTTCGGAACGGCCTTAAATCCGAGAGGCAGAGATTCGAGACACGAGAACTTGAGATCGATGTGGGATGAGTAATTGGGTTCCCTTTATATAGGCAATGAGATGACTGTTCAACTTCCACAGTTGATCTAATGGTTGGAATAAGCTGAGATTAGATCTGACAGTTGAAATCTTCAATCCGATCTTTTTGAGGTTTTTATTTAAACAAGGAGTTAGGAAAACTATAATCCGAAAACATAGTACAAGAAAATTCCAGCAAGTAAAATATTACTACGAAAACTTGAGTAAGGTAATCATACCTTTCGTATTGGCTTAGGATTATTCGTAAGGGTAATATAACAAAGACAAAAAAAACATTATTTTGAGAAGATAGATTTCGCAAAATTTTTTCTTTGGAAAATAAACTTAGTATGCAAAACTCATTACGAAACATTCATTACGGAAAAAAACTCAGTGTGAAAAAAAAACTTAGTAAGGAAGAAAAACAGTACAAAAAACTTAGTATGTAAAATACATTACGAAGAATTTAGTATGAAAATCACATTATGAAAATTCTAGTACAAAAATTTTCATTCCAGAAATTTTCAATATGAACAATTCTATTCCAGGAGTATTCTGTATGAATATGTCCATTCTAGAAAATTTTAGATCCGGAAGTTCCATTCCGGAAATCTTTGTTCCGAAAAGTTTGAAAACAAATTTTGAAAAACTTTGTTAATCAAAAAATCAAATGTACTGCCCCTATGAAAATGAGTTTATTACTGTAAGGATATTTTTTCAACAGAAAGTTAATTATGAAAGATTACCTTACGGTTATCATTCCTAACTTCTGTTTAATATATTCAAATCTATCATAAGGCAATGATTTTGTGAAAATATCAGCAAGTTGATCTTGCGTTCCGATAAACTGAAGAATAATATCTCATTTAAGTGTGTGATCCCTAAGAAAGTGATGTCTAATATCTATGTGTTTTGCACGGGAGTGATGGGCATGGTTCTTAGTTAGGGCAATGGCACTTGGGTTATCACACAAAATTTGAGTTTTAGTAAAACTCAAGCCATAGTCTGTGAGTGTGTGTTGCATCCACAACACTTGTGCACAGCAACTTCCAGCTGCTACATATTCAGCTTCAGCAGTGGAGAGTGCTACAGAATGTTGCTTCTTGCAGGACCAAGAAACTAAAGAATATCCTAAGAAATGACAAGTTTCAGATGTACTTTTTCTATCCATTCTACATCCACCAAAGTCAGCATCAGAAAAACTTTTTAGAACAAAATCATTTCCAGAAGTATAAAATAATCCTAGATCCATGGTTCCCTTAAGGTAGCGAAAAATTCTTTTTACTGCCTTTAAGTGAGATTCCTTAGGATTGGATTGATATCTGGCACATAAGCATACTAAAAACATTAAGTCTGGTCGACTAGCTGTTATGTATAGTAGACTTCCTATCATACCTCTAAAAGATGTTTGATCTACTGGTTTCCCAGCTTCGTCAAGATCTAAAGAGTTTGAGGTACCAATGGGAGTACTTATACTCTTAGTGTTGTCATAACCATAATTTTTAAGAAGATCTTTAATATACTTATGTTGAGACATGTAGGTTCCTTCTGGTTTTTGAGAAATTTGAAAACCAAGAAAAAATGTTAACTCACCCATCATACTCATTTCAAACTCATATTTCATTAGACTAGCAAAATAGTCAGTCAAAGATTGCTGAGTTGAACCAAATATAATGTCATCAACATAAATTTGAACAATCCAAACATTTTTCTTATATTTCTTTATAAAAAGGGTTGGATCTACATTTCCCTTAACATAGTTATTTTGAAGCAAAAATCCAGTGAGTCTATCATACCATGCTCGTGGGGCTTGTTTAAGACCATATAGTGCTGTGGTAAGTCTAAAAACATGATCAGGATGTTTTGTATCTTCAAATCCAGGAGGTTTTTCAACAAAAACTTCCTCTTGAACATAACCGTTAAGAAAAGCACATTTCACATCCATTTGGAAAAGTTTGAAATTAAAGAAAGCTGTAAAGGCAAGTAGAATACAGATAGATTCAAGTCTAGCTACTGGAGCGTAGGTTTCTTCATAGTCTATTCCTTCTTGCTGATTATAGCCTTTAGCAACAATTATAGCTTTATTTATAACAATGACTACATTTTCATCACATTTATTTCTGAAAACCCATTTTACTCCAATAACAGAGGTTTCCTTAGGACTTTCAACCAAGGTCCATACTTTATTCCTTTCGAATTAATTTAGTTCATCTTGCATGGATTTAATCCCATCATCATCACCTAAAGATTCATCAGTGCTTTTAGGTTCTAATTGGGAAAGGAATGCTAGATGTTCTACTTCATTTCTTAAGGAACTTCTAGTCCTTACATGTTGATTTACATCACCAATGATACTATCACTGGGATGATTCTTAAGAAATACCTGATTTGGGATTTTTAAAACCTGTTCATCAACATAGGGTAGAAAGTCTTCTGGGGTAAATGTTTCAGAAGTATCTTCTAGAAAAATTTCCTTATCAGAATGTTCTTTTATCAAAGGTTGACAATCAGTTTTTGAAAACACATCCAAAGATGTAAGTTGAGATGCTTTAAAAACAAAAGGATCTGATTCATCAAATTTTACATGTACTGTTTCCTAAACAGTGTAGGTATTTTTATTAAAAACACTATAAGCCTTAGAAGTTGTGGAATAACCTAAGAAAATTCCTTCATCAGATTTTGGTGCGAATTTATGTAAGTTATCTTTAGTATTCAAAATGAATACTTTGCAACCAAAAACATTTAAGTAGGATAGTCTAGGTTTTCTACCACTCCATAACTCATAAGGAGTTTTATTACGAAAAGGTCTAATCAAAACTCGATTTATAGTATAACAAGCAGTACCTACAGCTTCAGCCCAGAAATTTCTAGCAATAGAATATTCACTCAACATGGTTCTAGTTATTTCTTGATGAATTCTATTTCTTCTTTCAACTACACCATTCTGTTGAGGAGTTCTTGGTGCTGAAAAATTGTGAGTAATACCTTTCTTACTACAAAAAGTTTCAAAATCAGAATTTTGAAATTCTCCTCTGTGATCACTATGAATAGTTTTCAATGGAAGGTTTTTCTCATTTTTAACTTGAGCTCTAAAACTTTTGAAATAGGAAAAAGCTTCAGATTTCTTTGCTAGAAAATAGACCCGAGTAAATCTAATGTAATCATCAACTAGAAAAAATACATAGTATTTTCCTCTAATACTTCCAGTTTGTGTTGGGCCAAAAAGATCCATGTGCACTAACTGTAATGCATCAGTTGTTGAGACTTCACCAATTGATTTAAAACTAGATTTATGTTGCTTTCCATATTGACAAGGATCACAAACTTTAGAAGAATTAAATCTAAGCACCGGTAGATCCTTAACTAGTTTCTTCTTAACGAGTTTGCATAGGTTTCTCATATTACAGTGTCTTAATATTCTATGCCATAACCAAGAATGATCTTCCATTGCACTTAGGCAAGGTAAATCTTGGCTTCTAAGTTCTTCTAAGTTCAAGGTGTAAACATTCTCTTGCCTGTTGGCTGAGAGAATAAATTTTTCCTTGGAATTGTGTATTAAACATTTATCATTCCTAAAATTCACAAGGTAAACTTCATCACATAACTGACTTATACTAATGAGGTTGTGCTTAAGAACCATAACAAAAAGAACATTTGAAATCAATATTTTACCAAGAAAAACAATATTACCAATACCAACAATCTCTCCCTTAGCATTGTCTCCCAAAGTTACCTTCCCTCCTTTTGTTTTGATAATCTTTTCAAAAAAACTTTTGTTACCAGTCATGTGCCGGGAACACCCACTATCCATGTACCATGTATTGTTGTTGGTACTTTCTTTATTATCCCGAAATCAATAAGAAAATTAGACTTTCGGAATCCAAACTGGTTTGGAACTGAGATTTCCAGACAATAAAATTTTAGGTATCCACATCTTCTTAGAAAAGTAATCTTTGTGAAATCCTAGGGATTGGATTTTTTTTATGGAACAATTCTTTGAACAGTGACCACCACATTGACACTTGGTACAAAACGGGGCACTTTGAGGAATAAAATAATTGTTACTAAAAATAGGTTTCGCATGGGTATAACCAAATCCGGATTTATTTCTTAAAGGTTGTATTTGGGAATACATCTTATCAAAATTTTCTTTACCATGGGTAAAGTTTGATAAAAACTTCTTTAAGGAAAAAATTTCGGACATGAGTTTTACAACCAAGTTTTTATCCTCAAAATCATTAGTTTTTTGAACTAGAGTTAGGCTCGAAAACATTTTTCTTTGAAATTACTTTTTCTAATTCATTAGAAGGTTTGTTCTTCTCAGAACGTACTTCCTCAAGATTTTTTGAAATACTTTCAAAATCAGCATTTTTCTTATCAAGATCTTTAGTAAGATCTGATATCTCTTTTGTAAGAATAGAATTCCTAGAGTTCTCCTTATTATGTTACTTATTGAGTTTGGAATTCTCAATTTCAAGAAGTTCAGATAACCTAGAGACTTCTTCATAAGTAGGTAAAGTATTTTCCTCATCAGAAGATGATTCTTCATCAGAAGAATTATAATACTTACTATTATTAGAATTTAAAGATTCGTTGGTCAAAGATTCATCATTTCGTACCTTAGCCATAAGACAATAATTATCAATAGGTAATTTGGCTATAAGACCAAGATTCTTCTGTCCCGAAGATTCATAATCTGAAGATTCATCTGAAGAGTCACCACTGATGTCACTCCAGGAATCATTAGCTTTCAAAACATTCTTAGCTTTGGCTTTATAATTCTTCTTTCTATTTCTTTCTGAATGTCTTTCCTTCCTTTATTTCTTTTTGAGCATAGGGCAATCAGGTCTAATATGTCCAGCTCATTTACATTCATAACAAGTAACTTCTCCATCTTTCTTATCTTTCCTTTCCTTTTTCTTATACTTAGATTGAAAATTTCTCGGTCCACCTATCTTGTTCATCCTTCGAGCAAGATTTGCTAATTCATTTTCTGAAACTTCACTCTCACATGATTCGGATTGGAAAATAACTTTCTTAGGCTTGGATCTGGTTACTCTCTTAGGAGTCTTAGCTTTCATCTGATTTGAAGTTGTAGTAAAAGCAATAGTACCATTTCCATTCTTTTTCTTGTTGTTGTCAGCATCTCACTTCATTCTAGTTTCGTGTTGTAGAAGAGTTCCAAATAATTCATCAAGATTAATTTGAGTGACCTTCCTGTTCTCATCTATAGCTGTTCTCTTGGATTCCCACTCATTGGGAATAATGTTAATTATCTTGTCCACAAGAGCTTCATCATCTAAACCTTTCTCTCCCATAGATTGTAGACTATTGTCAATAGTCATAAATATTTATTTAACTTTACAGATAGGTTCTCCATAAGGAATGTTGAAGCCATGATATTCAGCTCTAAGCATTGCTCTTTTAGTCTCAATAAATTTAGAAGTCCCATAGTGTGTAACCTCTAACTTCATCCATATACAATTAGCTGATTCACAAGAAGAAATTTGGCTATATATATTTCTGGTCATTGAACATTGTAAAGTGTTGCGTACCTTATAGTTTAGTTGATATTCTTGCTTTTCCTGGTTATTAAAGGTTCTGACTTCCTTGTCAGGAATTTTATAATCACCAGTAAGCATAACAAAGTTGTCTACTCCAGTATTGATAACAAAAGTCTTCATATGATCTCTCCAGTACTCATAGTCATTACCATCAAAGATTGGTGGGCTTGTAGGATTCAGATTGTCAATTGATCCAACATTAATTCATTCCATACTAAAATAACTTTGCACACAAACTTGTTAGTATCAAAGAATCGTAATAACAAAGTTCAGAATGAGAAAAGTTCGGAATGGAAGAATTTCGGAATAGAAATTCAGAATGAAAAAGTGAGCAAGAAAAACTTGTATGTGAGTATAAGTATTTCAGAGACCTTCTCTGATACCAATTGTAGGATCGAAATAGTAATGTAGATGCTCAATATACAAGAGGGGGGTGAATTTTATACTTTAAAAATTCCTTTGAAACTTTTTATGTTAGTTAAGAATAACTATGTTTTCCTTAAGCAAAGTAAAAGGCTATGTTTAACAAAGTTAAACTAAGCAAATTCACAAAACCTCTTAACTCTGAATGAAAACTAGGAAAGAGATTCCGAATGAGGGTTCCAGAAATATGGTTCCGGAAATTGAAAATTAACAAAAGATTACAATATGAGATCCTACCTTAAAGCGTATAGAATCTGAATGAAACAGAGTACAAGTATGGAAGTATAAGAAGGTTATACTTTCCTTATAATACAAAATGCAGTGGAATAAACACAAGTAGTTAAACTACAAGTAACATGATATAAGTCTTTTAACCCAAAGAGAAGGGTATCCAACAACCTTGGATAGAGGTCCCTTGATTTATAGATTCAAGCAAGTCTGTCTTACCCACACCAGGGTAAGCCCTCGATACGAAGATCGAAGTCTCTGTCTTGCTATCCCCGCAAGCCCTCAACTTCAAGGTAGTTGGCAACCTCTGTCTTCCTCATTAAGGAAGCCCTCGAACATCAAGGTAGTCGACACCTCTGTCTTCCTATCCCCGGAAGCCCTCGAATGTAATCGCCAACATTCGGAGTTGCAAGAATCTTTGAGAGTTAATAAGAGCCTCTCCCTCTAGAAATCACTTCAAGCAAATTAGTCAGCCTTTCAGTACTTTCATCATCTATCAGCCCCGAGCTCTTTCAAATGAGCTCCCATTTATAGGTAAGGTCGGCTCCTTCTCCAACGGTCATATTTTCCGTAAATATCGGAGGGACCTGTACATGTGTCACTTAGAAAACGGTTAGTTTATAACAAATTGGAAGACATCGTTTTATAACAAAAAAAATGTAATAGAATGTACGACATCGTTTTAAACTCTAACATAAAAGTTCGGAATGAAAACTTCAGAGTGAAGGTTCGGAGTGTAAGGAACAATAATAAAAGTAAACAAATTTTAGATGTGTAAGCAATATAAAAGTTCGGAGTCTAAAAAATATATTTTTCGGTGTCTGAATTAATTCAGAGTGTATAAAACAAAGATATTCAAATTCTCTTTAATAGGTGAATTCGGAATGAGAATTCGGAATAGGAATTCGTCATCAGAAATCGTAATGAGAATTTGTCATCAAAATTCGTAATGAGAATTCTTCATCAGCATTTGTAATGGGAATTCAGAATGGGATTTCTTCATTAGAATTCGTAATGAGAATACTTCATTGGAATTCGTAATGAGAATTCTTCTTCAGAATTCGTATCCTGAATCTGGAATAGAACTTAGTCAGAGTTCATATATGGAATTCGGAATGAAACATCCATATAGTTCTTATCCAGAATCCGAATCCTAAAACAGAATGCTTTATATCAAAGTTTCAACGATTCCGAGAAAATGAATCTGAATCTCATACTTAAGAAAAATATGGATGAAAATATGATAAGGATAATTTTTCTTATAAAAGCGATTTTCCTTAAGAAAGCAATTTTTCTTATAAAAGCAGCTTTCCTTAAGATAAGGTGTTTGTGATTTTCAAAACAAGAAGGAATGGAAAAGTCATAAGGAAAACCATATTGACTCAAAAATCTCCCCCTTTTTGGAAAGCACAAACATCCTTACGAAAAAAAAATTTAAGAAGAAAAAAAACATTAAGGCTTATCTCCCTTTGCTTTAAGGATATTGATGAATATGAATAACTCCCCCTTAGTCTTTGAAACTCTAAGGATCATATTCAGATTTCCGGAGTGATAGATAAGAATGTCTTCTTTAATGAAAAATCTCCCCCTTAGACAAACTCTTATTAGAGTTTTTCTTTTTCTTAAGGATCTTTTTCTTCTCCCCCTTTGATAAACTCTTATTAGAGTTCTTCTTTTTCATAAGGATCTTTTCCTTCTCCCCATTTGTGATTTTCAAAAAGAATTGGAGGGAATGGAAAAAAAATAACTATGTAATTTAAATATTAGCAATGACAACAAAAGAAACGAGAGGAACAAATTTCATTAGGTTTGAAATCTCGACAACAAAGAAAAAATTACAACAAAAAGATCGGATTTGGTTATTTCGGATCATTTTCCTTTGACATGAGCCCTTTTAGAATAGTCTTGATCTTCTTCAGGTATTTATGATCTTCTTCAGCTTGCTTCTCTAAGACAACTATTCTTGCGGATTGAACTTCAATTTTTTCTTCCTGGGATTTCAGCTCTTCTTCCTGAGCTTTGATCTTTTCTTCCTGAGCCTTCATCCTTTCTTCAAAATCAATACGATGATCCCTTTCAAACTTCCAGTTTTGAGAAACGGAATTCAGCTTCCCATTCAGATCTCTCACTTCTTGAATCCGGAAGTTCTTCTCTTCTATCAGCTTCTCTTCAAAAGATGTAGTTAACTCATTTATCTTCTTGTCCTCGGTCTCAAAAGCATCTTTAACATTGTCTTGAAACTCATCAAGCAACCTCATCTCTTCCACAGTCTTCTTCAACCAATTTGTCATCCTCTTGCAATATTTTCTATGAGCTTCTTAACCAATAAAGAAGGTTTTGAACTGAGCTTCAATATCAACGCACTTGTCCATAACCATCGATACGAAGTCAGTTTTCTGATTTAAATCATGTTGGAGCATCTAGAATCTTGAATCAATCCTTGAGAAGGTCAAAGTGGTTCCCACCAACTTCTTCAAAGACTGAACAACAAAGTCATGCCCCACTGAAGATGACTCCGAATCTGAAACTTTTCTTGGAGAAATTTCTTCTTCAAAACGTTCAAGCTTTCTCTTTGAAGAGCTACCAACTTCCTCCCTCTTCTTCACTTCTGAGCTCGGAGTATCAGCATGGATTTGCTTTCCCTTGTCTTTTTCCGGAATTGAATATTGTTCCGTAGTTCTCTTCTCACTATCAGAAACTTGAACAACATTATCTTCTTCATCAGCGACTTCCTGAACACGAAACCCTATGATTTCTTTCTGAGCAACATCATGTAAAAGATGTTCTTCTTCTCCATGATAAGAAACTTCTTCTTCTCCTTTTTCTTCTTCTATTGCTGGAGTAACTAGCTTCGAAGATTCTGCTTCAGAAGTTCGGAGTGATAAGTGTTCCGAATGTGTCCCCTTGTAATCATCTACTTGTTTCAGCACATCTCCGGTTTCACCACTTCCTTCAGAACCCTCTTCAACTCGTTCCACTTTCTCAACTTGCTCTGCATCCTCAGTATTCTTAGGATTTCACAAAGCTTACTTTTCTAAGAAGATGTGGATACCTAAAATTTTATTGTCTAGAATCTCGGATCCAAACCAGTTTGGATTCCAAATGTCTAATTTTCTTCTTGATTTCAGGATAATAAAGAAAGTTCCATCAACAATACATGGTACATGGATAGTGGATGTTCCCGGCACATGACTGGTAACAAAAGTTTTTTTGAAAAGATTATCAAAACAAAAGGAGGGAAGGTAACTTTCGGAGACAATGCTAAGGGAGAGATTGTTGGTATTGGTAATATTGTTTTTCTTGGTAAAATTTTGATTTCAAATGTTATTTTTGTTAAGGTTCTTAAGCACAACCTCATTAGTATAAGTCAGTTATGTGATGAAGGTTACCTTGTAAATTTTAGGAATGATAAGTGTTTAGTAAAAAATTCCAAGGAAGAATTTATTCTCTCAGCCAACAGGCAAGAGAATGTTTACACCTTGAACTTAGAAGATCTTAGAAACCAAGATTTACCTTGCCTATGTGCAATGGAAGATCATTCTTGGTTATGGAATAGAAGATTAGTAAACTTTAATATGAGAAACCTATGTAAACTCGTTAAGAAGAAACTAGTTAAGGATCTACCGGAGCTTAGATTTAATTCTTCTAAAGTTTGTGATCCTTGTCAATATGGAAAGCAACATAAATCTAGTTTTAAATCAATCGGTGAAGTATCAACCTCTGATAACAATTGTAGGATTGAAATAGTAATGTAGATGCTCAATATACAAGAGGGGGGTGAATTGTATACTTTAAAAATTCCTTTGAAACCTTTTAAGTTAGTTAATAATAACTATGGTTTCCTTAAGTAAAGGAAAAGGATAAGTTTAACAATGTTAATCTAAGAAAATTCACAAAACCTCTTAACGCCGAATGCAAACTAGGAAAGAGATTCCGAATGAGGGTTCCGGAAATATGGTTCCGGAAATTGAAACTTAACAAAAGATTACAATATGAGATTCTACCTTAAAGCGCATAGAATCTAAATGAAACAGATTTCAAGTAAGGAAGTATAAGAACGTTATACTTTCCTTATAATACAAAATGCAGCGGAATAAACACAAGTAGTAAAACTAAAAGTAACAAGATACAAGTCTTTTAACCCAAAGAGAAGGGTATTCAACAACCTTGGATAAAGGTCCCTTGATTTATACTTCCAAGAAAGCATGTCTTACCCACACCAGGGTAATCCCTCGATACGAAGATCGAAGTCTCTGTCTTGCTATCCCCGCAAGCCCTCAACTTCAGGGTAGTTGGCAACCTCTGTCTTCCTCAGCAAGGATGCCCTCGAACTTCAATGTATTCGGCACCTCTGTCTTCCTATCCCCGGAAGCCCTCGAATGTAATCGCCAACATTCGGAGTCGCATGAAGCTTTTAGAGTTAATAAGAGCCTATCTCTCTAGAAATCACTTCAAGCAAATTAGTCATCCTTTCAGTACATTCATCAGCTATCAGCCCCGAGCTCTTTCAAATGAGCTCCAATTTATAGGTAAGGTCGGCTCCTTCTCCAACAGTCATATTTTTCTTAAAGATCGGAGGGACCTGTACACGTGTTACTTAGACAACGGTTAGTATATAACAAAACAGATGACATCGTTTTATAACAAAACAAATGTAATAGAATGTATGACATCGTTTTAAACTCTAACATAAAAGTTCGGAATGAAAACTTCGGAGTGAAGGTTTGGAGTTTAAGGAACAATAATAAAAGTAAACAAATTTTAGAAGTGTAAGCAATATAAAAGTTCGGAGTCTAACAAATATATTTTTCGGAGTCTGAATTAATTCAGAGTGTATAAAACAAAGATATTCTAATTCTGTTTAATAGGTGAATTCAGAATGAGAATTCAGAATAGGAATTCGTCATCAGAAATCATAATGAGTATTTGTCATCAAAATTCGTAATGAGAATTCTTTATCAGCATTTGTAATGGGATTTCTGAATGGGATTTCTTCATTAGAATTGGTAATGAGAATTCTTCATTGGAATTCGTAATGAGAATTCCTCTTCAGAATTCGTATCCTGAATCTGGAATAGAACTTAGTCAGAGTTCATATCTGGAATTCGGAATGAAACTTCCTTATAGTTCTTATCCAGAATCTGAATCCTAAAACATAATGCTTTATATCAAAGTTTCAACGATTCCGAGAAAATGAATCCGAATCTCATACTTAAGAAAACTATGGATGAAAATATGATAAGGATAATTTTTCTTATAAAAGCGATTTTCCTTAAGAAAGCAATTTTTCTTACAAAAGAATTTTTCCTTAAGATAATGTGTTTGTGATTTTCAAAACAAGAAGGAATGTAAAAGTCATAAGGAAAACCTTATTGACTCAACAGTGAATTGATAATCACACTTATGCCAATGATGTGATATGACCCTTGAGGTGAGAGTTTTGTTTGAACATCTTTTTGGAATCGTCGAGGCCATAGGATGTTAGTTTGGTTTTGGAATTTACATCCACAGTTCACACTTAGATTAACTATATTAGGAAAAGAGGTTGTTGTTAATCTACATCACTGGGATGTGTTTTCCTTGGTCAGTGAAAAAGGAAACCCAGGAAGCATAGGATAAACTCAATAATAGGAGAGTGCATCCAATCACTCATGATTCAGCTATCCTCACCCTCGTGGCAGTATAAGTTGACTTTGAGATAGTCTATACTACTAGGCTGGGTAACATGGAAGCAGACTCACTTAACAAGAGGTCGGGCCTGCATCTACTGAGTGAGGCGACATAGAAGCTGGCTTCATTACAAATATCCATTATGGATTGAGATGGAGCAGCCTTCCTTCAGTCTCTTGCAGTCATTCCCCCACTTCTTCATTGTGTCAGAAAGGCATATTATGGGGATGCTGATAGCGAGACATGACATGCTTAGATATCCACAGGGCAGGCACCTGATGGATTTTATGAAGGTGGGGAGAACATCATCCTCTTCAAAGGACGTACTATGGTACCTGTTTCACTTTAAGAAGAAGTGTTGAGGGATTTACACACATCCCTTCTAGTGTTACATCCATGAGTGGCGAAGATGTGCCAGGACCTCCAATGATTTCACTGGTTGCTGGGAATGATGAAATCAGTTGTGAAGTTTTTCTCTCGATGCCTAACTTGTTAGTATGTGAAGGTGGAACATCAGGTACTAGCAGGATTAGTTCATCATTTAGAGGTCCCAGCGTGGAAGTGGGATGGGATATCCATGGACTTCATTATAGGACTTCCACGTACATCCAGAGGACATGACTAAATTTGGGTGATCGTCAGATGACTCACCAAGTCGGCCCACTTCCTACCGATCAGAGAGCAAGGTTCAGTAGAGGGATTGGGACGCCTCTATGTGTAGGTGATTATGTAGATACATGGGCTAAATTTTAAGATTGTATTTGATCGTGATGCATTTTTTACTTCATGTCTATGGAATGGGTTCCAGGAGAGTTTTGGGACGTAGCTTCATTTGAGCACCCGCTTCCATCCTAAGACGGATGGTCAGAATGAGCAGACCATTCAGACCCTCGAGGAAATGTTGTGTTCTTGTTTCCTCAACATCAGTCACAGTTGGAAGGATCACTTACCCTTGTTGGAGTTTACATACAACAATATCATTCACTGCACCTTCGAGATGTCACCTTTCATTGCGATGTACGGGTGACCTTGCATATCACCTTTATGCTGTATTGACCCATGGGAGTCAGCACTCAAGGGACCCAAGATTATATGGGCTACCACAGAGAAAGTGCAGATCATCCAGAAGTAGATGAAGACTGCACAGAGCAGGCAGAAGTCGTCTGCTGATAGAAGATGGAGACCTCTGGAGTTCAAGGATGGCGACCACATCTTTCTATAGGTATCACTGTGACGTGATTTGCGGAGATTTGGCCGAGGTGAAAATTTATCTCTGAGGTTCATTAGACTTTTCCAGGTCCTCAGTAGAGTTGTCTAGGTGGATTATCTCTTAGCTTTTCCACCTCAGTTGCACCAGGTGTATGATGTCTTCCACGTATCCCAGATGAGGAGATATGTTCATGACCCTTCTCACATCATCGACCACGGAGAGTTGGATGTCAATAATGGGGTGAAATTTATAGATGTTCCAGTTGAGATTGAGGATCGACAGGAGCAGGTACTTCGTGGATGGTCAATACCTCTGGTGCATGTTTGTCGACAACACAGGAACCTCTAGGAGATTATATGGGAGCGGGAGGCTCAAATGCATGCACAATACCCTCATTTGTTTCCTTAGTTTGAGTTGTGGCATAGGGGGATGTATATACCTGAGGTGGGGATATTGTAAAGACCCAGAATTTCCATGTAATTTTTTGCTAAATATATAAGAATTTTACGTGTTTGTGAAATCTGACGGTACATGATTCCGAGGCCCAGAGTGCCTGGAATGATCCGTTGAAGATTTTTTAAGCTTATGTTAATGTGTGTAAATATTTTTCCTGAAAAAGTGGAATAACACATAAACAGTTACTCGGATCAAAAATCCAGGGCACCGTTGCGCTCAGGATAGTGGGTTTACCAAAGGGACGACTTATGATTTTTTAGTGCGAGCCTCCTCTGAGAAAAACCAAAAATTACATAATCATAAATAAAATTATTAAATATATTATTTTATATTTCAAATGCTTATAACACAAAAAAGGTAACTCGGATTTAAAATCCGTGACCACCGATGAACTTGTGAGGGAATACTTTTTTTTTGTAGATACAAACTTAGGCCGGTGCGGGCCACTAGAAAAAGTTAGCTTTTGGCCAGAAATAAAACAATTAAGTGAAAACTATTTTGTTGTAAAATTTATAACATCTAAACGGTAACTCGGATTAAAAATCCGAGAGTACCATTGTGTTCATTGGGCTCTGTTTCACCAAGGTGGAGCCTAACCTCGACTGATGTGTGTCTAGGGTGACGAATAATCATTTTATGGACATGTTTTCGGGTAGGTTCAGTAAACATGCAAGTGACGTTTTATAACATTTAAACCGGTGCTCGGAATTGAAATCTGAGGGCACCGTTGAACTCACAACGCCAATATTCTCATAAGGAGACCTTCACATTGATGGCAGTGAGTTGAAAATAAAATATAGTTTTTGGGGTTTTTAGAGTTTTAATTAAATAAAAATACAGTGTGTGACTTTATTTTTATTTGACGGTTAAAATATCATCATGGATGTTAGAGGTGGGAGAACCACAACTTAACCTCCCATGAGAAGTTATGGTGGTGGGGACCACCAAAACGTAACCTCCTACAATGGGTTATGATGTGGGGACCACACGAGGCTAAACTCCCCTATTAATGGGAGGGGAGGAAAACCTATCAACTCTACCTCATTAATGAAGGAGAGCCTCTTCATCTCACCTAATTAATTCCTTGTGCCAACCCCAGGAATTAATTATGGGGAGCCTACCTAATTAATTAGACCAATTTGAATATTCTGACAACAAATTAATAAGATATTATAATATATTAATTTTTTCATATTGATTTTTGTGGATGATTTGAGAGGAGGATTTGTGAGAAATCTCCCAAAAAAGAAAACCATCTCCAAACAATGAACAAAGAATGAAGAACACATACCTTCTTCAACTTCTTCCTCGAAACATCAACTGTCATGATACGTCTTCGACGATCGACTTCTGCATCATCATCAACGAGTCGATGCTGCTCGGGATTGGAAGTGTGTGGCAGACGTGACGAATGTTGAAAATCCTTCGTCTTCTTCCAGTGACTTCAACATCGATGACCAACAATCAAAAGTAGGGGGTTTATTTTTGTGTAACGTTCCATTTTTTTCTCTTCTTCAGATTGGAATGGAATCATTGTGTGGTTGTAAAACTATTGTTGTTCATCGTTCATACACTTTGATGACCCTTGTGTTACCACCCTAAACGTGGAGGGTGCGGGTCAAACTAACATGGCTTGACACCTCTGTCGTTATTGTTTGTGCTGTTTCTTAGCATGGTGATGAAGTGGTGTTGAAGTCAACGAAGGCACAGGAAAACGTCGTGCTTCTCGCGGCCTCCATGATCTTTGTAGCCCCTGCGGCGTTCTGGTGCCCTGACCGAGCCGGCTCCACGGGCCGAACCGCCATCGGCCTCCTGCATGCCCTGGTCAAATTTTTCCGGCCCGCACCGGCCCGAGCCGCGCGGAACCGAGCCACGCCGAATCGCTCCCTCCCTAACCATGCCGTCCCGGCCTCCCAGACTCATGGCCGCCTCCCGTATTGTTCGCGCCCTGCCCGGACGCTCACTGGACCTCCTGGCCGCACCGCACCCGGCCGCCCGCCACCCCGCCTCACGCCCTGCCCGGCAGTACACCGGCCCGCCTAACGCCCTGCCCATCCTCCACCCGGCCTACCCGGCCGCCCGCTGGCCCACCCACCCGGCTGCCTCCAGACCGCCTGTAATCCCACCCTGTCACCCCCTGACCGAACTGGCGCCCTGGCGGCTTCGGCCTCCCAGGCCGGCTAGCGGCCCCCCACACGGCACCCTGAAAAAACCGACTAGGCCGCACCCTCTGGTATGGGTCGCGCCAGGCCACGCCCGCATGACGCAATGGGCGGAACCGGCCCCGAGCCCAAGCCGAACCACCCACACGCTGCTGGGATGCACCCGGTGGGCCGTGCCACCCTAACAGGCTGGCCCGCCCCATGGCCCAGGCCAGACACATCAGGTCTGACCAAGTCGACCCCCACCAGGTCAGCCCAGACTGGGTCGGACCAGATTAGTCTAACTGGGTCGGACCAGACCCAGACCAATTACAGACCCCTTTACTTTCATTGGCCATATCTTTGTACCAGATGACAGTTTGACGAACTGTCAGCGGCGCTGGTTTTCCTGGAGCATGTCGTTCCCATCGAGTATACCCCACTGGAGTCCATGGTAAAGTATAAATATGGTCAGGTTGGATCGTGCACAAATCCAACCGGGCCCCTAGGACTAATGGTATAATAACTCACAGATCGGGCGTCTGATTGACGCGCAGTCTATTTCGTTGAGACCCATTTGAGGAGGCGAACGTTTGAGATACTTCTACATTGGACTTTGTGATAGTTGGAGTATCGACCTGTAGCTCATGGAGTGGATCCTCCTGGAGACGAGCGGGCATGCTGCAGAAATATAAGACCAGTTACGGGTTCAACTTTTTGAAGGGATGGGCATTGGGTTACCCATTGACATTTTTATGGTTTTCTCTTCTAGATGGATTGGGCAGGGTGTTACCCGTTGACCTTTAGGGTTTACCCTTCAGCTGGGATGGGCAGTGGGTTACCCGATGACCTCGTTGGGTTTACCATCCAGTTGGGCTAGGTAGTGGGTTACCCGTTGACCATAGGGTTTACCCTCCAGCTGGGTAGGGCAGTGGGTTACCCGACGACCACTTAGGGTTAACCCTTCAGCTGGGTTGGGAAGTGCGTTACCTGAGGACTTCTTCAGACTCATCCCTTTCTGTGTGGCTACTCAGTGACTTTTTTCAGTTAACATCGGAGCGAGACCGTTGGTTTTATGGTGGCCCACTGTACATGATAGAGGAGGAGTTCTCCAGCATCTGAGGTTTCGACAATGTGACTGGGGATGATATTTGATACTATCCCTAGAATAAAATCCTGGTTGAGCTGAGTTAGTAACTTTTTTTATTTACCTCATGATTGAGATAGATTACTTGGTAACTTAGGTATATGTATGCACATATACATAAGTGGGGATATCTATTGATCTCAAAATTTTATGTTTGTCCTTGTTGGATTTAGTGATACCTTGAGGGGATCGGGATTCTTACTGAGTATCGTTATACTCACCCTGCACGGGATTTCCCCGCACCTCATTGTGTTAGTTGTAGACGACAGACAACACTAACTGAGGCTATGAGTACCAGGACTGGATGGTACCGGGAGGTGGACAATATGACATGTCGGTACACTGAGGAGACGAATGGAAATGGAGTGATGAGGAGCCTATATATACCTACCCATCATGTAGGATCCATGGTGGACGATCTAGGAACCTCTCTTCATCTTTCAGCTTTTTATTTCATTTCAGTTGTACTTATTTCTGTTGTACTTGTATTTTTCTATTGGGCATGTATTCCAACACCTCTACTTTTAGCACACTTTGAATAAAGTTTTATTTATTTTTTAGCTTCCAGCTCGTACTTTGTTGTGTGCATTTTCGTGTTTTAAAGGCAATGCCTTCCCAGTTTTTGGATTTACACCTTTGGTTCCAGTCCCCTATCCCTGGCCTATGGAAGGCGGGCATGGGGTATTCACGACATGGTCCCCGACGGATAGGTCATGAAAAATATGTTTATACGTGATAAAAAAGAATCTATTTATAGAAAAATTTACTATATGTCATAAAATGATCATGTACATATTAAGGATAATGAATATTACTAGAATATATTAAATGGATATAAATTGTATTATGGTTAAATAGAATATAGTTATTGGAATTTCAAATCAGTGTAAAATATAATAGAATATTTTGGATTAATAATTAATTTAAATGGAAGATATCTAGTCATAATATTATTATAATAGAATTTATATAACAAAAAGTTAATAAAATATTTCAAAATTAAAAATATTATCTCGAAATAAATTATTATACACCTCCAATAAATATTTGGTTAAGTAAATGATTCAATAAATTTGACATTAATACTTATTTATTTATTATGTCATAAAAGTTCCAATTTAATGTATATATTTTTTAATAATTACAAAATAATCTTCTTAATAAAAAACAAAATAACCCACCACATTGTAATTTTTTAATTCAGATTAAATAATGTATTTCAATTTATCAAATTTAACTTCTTAAATTTTAAAATATAAAATTCAAACATATTTCGGAAAAAAATAAATCATAATAAAATTATAAAAAAATATAATATATATTATGTGAAATATTATTTGGAATACAATATTTTCATATAATAGATATATCACACTTTTGGAATAATATTTCCATGACACATTATATATGACGTACTATGTACGTGTTGAAATTTATAAAAAAATCATTCACATGAAAAAATTATTTGTAGGCTATCAAAATTGTAGATATCATGATGATATGAATTTTTCATAATTAAAAGATCATATAGCAAAAGAAACTAAAATTGAATTGAAAAAATTATATGTTTTTTATATATATTATAGAATATTTTTTAAAATCAAATATATTTTCTTTTAATTTTTTTTCAACAGGTAAAAATATTACGATATTATATTAATACAAAAATACCCATTAATTTAACTGTTTAATAAAATAATGAAAAAGTATTTCAATAATTCAGTAAATGATATACTATTTTATGAATGGGAAAAAAATTTAAACCTTTTTTTAATTATTATGATGTTACCCATATTAGAAAATGGTATATAAATTATTATTAAAAATAATGATAAATATAAATAGAAATTATGAAAACTAAATCCAACTAAATATTTTAATTTAATAATATGAAAATGTATCTCTCATTGTAACAATATATTTATACATGCGATAGAGATAAAAAATTGATATCACGATTTTACCACAACTATGAAATATTTAATAGAGTAAAAACAATTAATAAATTACTTACATATGGAAATTTTAGTTTTCAAGATACAAATAATAAATAAAATATGATATAAAAAATTGGTATAACCTGTGTACATTCAGAGAAAATTTTCAAACAGAATATATTTGGACTCAATACAAAATATTGAGTGATGAAAAATAATTTCTTGTAATCCCACATGTTTGATAATAATAAAATCATATATGATCAATTTTATTTTTATATTTATTTACTTTTAAATCATGATTTTATTATTTTTACAATAATAAAATAGTATATTTTATTATATCACATTTACTACTAAAACATAGTTAATATTAATAAATATTAGATTGTTGTTTTATATTTCCATCGATTTCATCAATATGGTGGGTTTAGTTGATGCTACGTTAATATATTATCACATACAAATATTTATAACATGATGATTTTGATGTTTCTTCTATTTTTATTATGTAATATGATTATTAAATGGATCATACAAGGAATATTTATAAATAATGGTCAAAATTGTATTATTTTGAATACAATGTACATAAAAATAAACAATCTTATCAATATAAAAATATAAATATATAAATATATATATTTCTATTAAAAATATTAAAATAAAATTCATAACCAATTTCTTGTTTTATTTGTAATCAAACATACCTAATAATCTATATTGTCAATATTTTGACATTTTTTCGATTAGTTTTTAATTAGAAAAAACCAGTGCATGTTATAGTAAATTATGTTTAAAAATATGTTTTTATATTGTTAAAATATCACAGTTTTATAAGAATTATTATTTTAGTATATAATTATTATGTTTTAAATGATTATTAAAGAAACAACAGATGAAGAAGGTAATGAAAATTTTTAATGAATAGTTTACATTTACATTATAGAGTGGAATCGTAATTAATTGTATTCTATATATATTATCTATTGAGGACACTTAATTGTGAGAAATATATCCCAATAATTAAATAGGATTACTAGAGTGTCATATTTTTATGTGATTTTATAATAAATTTTTATATCTCTTTATATGATGGATAATTTAAATATTTATTATTAGTGTAATATTAAAATACATCCATTATTAAAGGTATATGGAATATAATTTTATAAGAAACGTATTTCTAAAATTATAAATATTATTTTTTAATAATTACATACCAGATACATATAAATTTTTTATAATTTCATGGATAATTTATCACATTACCCCTTCGGTGAACTTTTTATTACATTTTATCCTTCGCGATCAAAACACACTTATTACATCAATAATATATTCTATTTATCCAAACTATAATGAAAATATTACCAATGTTCTAAATGATAATTCAGAATATGATATCAATATTAATTAATATATTTTCAAGTAACTATAAAATATAATTTTATACTAAAAACAAATGACACAAATAAAAAATTGATTAAATTAGTATACATTAAAAAAAGTATTAAAATGAATTCTAATTTCAGAATATTTAACATTCATAAATTAAATATAATTCATTTTTAAATAAATAAAAAATATAATTTTCACTAGGATGCATCGTCAATATATGAAAATAATTTATTACAAATTAAAAGATAGTGTTTATAATCAAAATAGTTCTTATTAAACAAACTATATTTCATTTACCATGAAACAATACATTTAAATACTAATAATTCATTATATACTTTTTTGGTTATATATATTTATTTTATTAACATTACATATATTCGATTAGTACATTTTATTAAATTACTACTTTAATATAAATAATTAAAAAAAATATAATGCTTCGAAATAATTTCATGAAAATATCGAATATTTTTACAAATAAAACATTATCCAATTTTTTCAATAAATATTTAATATGTTATTCTCTTAAGAATTTTTTTATTTCTCTAACAGTGTGCAGTTATAATAACATTAATATACTTATTAGAAATATATATAACATATGAAAATTTATATAAAAACTATATATGTAAGAACAAAAACATAACCAATGTCCAAAAAGAAGTTTTATCACATTCTAGTACATTATATTATGTGCTTCCTAAAAGTCAATAAATATATTTCTCCATTCATTATATCTAAAATATTTTTATTGAAGCAATTAATTAACAACTATCATCAGTATCATAGTCTTCGTGAGATATTGTGATGTTGAGTATTTCAATCCTATTGTATTTTTACTTTTTTATATTTATATTAATTTTATGTAATTTTTATAATTATTAATGTTTTAGAATTTATGAAATGTATTAATTATTATTTTATTTAATATTATAATACATTATCTATGTTGAATAATTAATTTTTCATTTTATAACATTATTTTGATTGAGAAACGTTATTTGAATGATATATTTTCATAATGAAATTATACAGTGATACATTCTCACTAAATATCATTAACCATAAAATATGTTTAGAAAAAAACATAACATGGTACATTTTTTAAGAAAACATACATCGTATTTCCATGTAATTTATTTTTCCAACATGACACTAAAGTAAATATGTTTAATTATATTATCCAATCACGGGTAGTTCTGAGTCGTGTTTATTTTAGATCCACAATTTTATGTTTTTTTGGCATGTTAGGTGTAGTTTGGGAAACCTAGACATTTAGAAGAAATCATACATAGACCATGTAGAGAGGCTTCTCAAAGGGACAGGGTCATTATCATGGAATAGTCTAATTCATACATACTGGTCATAGTACATCAGAATCATTGAGAGTGGTTTTAGCCTTGAAAATGGCATGTTCCTGGTTGGTGTGAAATTTGGAAAACAATGCATCTGTGCCATGTAACATCCATGAACCTAAAATGATATTTAAAAATTGTCCCCATCTAATTAATATTGTTATCACCATATTCATCCCCCATATCAATCGTCCAAACCATTGGATACAAATATGGATTTCCACTCACCTACATTATTCAATAATGGAATGTAATTTGTGATTTCAAACTAGTTCCGGGGACAATCCTCCTCTATATCACTTTATATTTCTATATTCTACCTTTTATCGTGGTATTTGATTGTCCCACGAACTATATCACACCATTGGATGACTTTATACTTTTTTGTAAATCTAATTATTGGTTTTTTGTGTTGAAAGTATATATATAACATCTCAATAAATTTTTTTATCATGTCATTGACGAAAATATGATCTGAAGGGTGTTTACTTAATTTTCTTTTCTCTATGTTAGGATTTTCAATGACATGATACAATTTAATTCTATTATGAAATTTTTATGAAGGGTATCTCTTTATAGATACTTGATTTCTAATATAAAATGTAATATTTTCGTTTTATAAGAATATAATATAGATATATAAGGCCCCTTTAAATGGATTTAGTGATAAATATTTTATTTTTATTTATTTTTTCATTTTTATGAGTGAAAACTAGTTTTAATATATAAATTACCTAAAATGTATGGGGTTGAATTTAATGTGGTATTCAACATGGTTCTATAATAAATTAAATTTATTTGTTTGAAATGAGATTGGTTTATCCCCTTTTTGATGTAACATAATGTATTTTTTAAAAATTATTGTAATGGGTTTCCTTTGTCCATGTTTTTTTTCATAGAGGAAGAGAAATATGTAAAAGGGTTCCTTAGAAATATTAAAATTATGTAAGATTAACATTTTCATCTAATTAATAGAATTATGAATTTTTTATAAAATATTAATGTGATTTACATATAATTCCTTGTTTTAATATTGAATGAATATTTGGAACTGTTGTTTTAAATGGATGGTTATAAGGGGTCACTCAATATTGACACATTTGTTTAACCATTTTGTTGGTTTTTTAACACTATGTGTTGATTTTTTCTTCCCTTATGTGGGAAAATTGTAATTTTTTGGTAGAGATATATCATATATGGTTGTATTTAATTTATTGGTTTTAGAGGGAGGAATATATTTCTCTATATTCCATGAGTGATAATCATAGACTTCTTGTTCAGTCACCTCTCTTTTTTATTGTTCGTGGGAACCCATATACATTGTGGAGTTTTATTCTCGTGTTATAGTAGTTTGTTGAAAACCTATTTTTCACCCTATAATATTTAATGTAACACGGTTCAAAAGGGTTATGTAGTATTAATTAGGATTATATTGGGAATTTTAATTTATTTTGGAGGAGTCTTAGTATATACCAATTTTTGGACTGTGAGATAAAATTTATGATCATAGCTGCATGGAACATTGATGATTATATTGCATATCCAATTTAATAGTATATTTCATGTTTAGTTGTTTAAATAATGGTTTCTTCTTTATAATTCTAATATGTCATTCATTATTATATTAGTTTAATGGAATACATGTTTTCATTATATATATTATCAATATTATGAATTATTATTACCACCTTATTAGGATTGAACCATTTTTAGGGTCCTTTTCATTGAAAAATATGTTTGTATATTATATTTTAATAACATATTTTTATGATAAATAATAATTTTTCGGATTTTAATTTGGATAAAAAATCATGTTCTTATTTTGATTACTTCAACTGATTAAAGGTTTATATAGATATTTTTTTATTTAAAGAAAAAATCATTTCTGAGATGTATTATCAATTTTTGTGGTTCAAAATGACATATTCCATTTTAAATTTTTTTAAAATAGAAGGGTTTTAATTTGGTAAAAAAAATATGGATTTTATTATTTTTATTTTTTAATACTTTTTAGATAATTTTATATTTTTAGGTTTTAAATCAAATGTTATAATTGTATTTTTGAAATAGAATTTAATAATTTCTGTTCGATATTTATTTCATATCCATTTCTGGTGGATATCTACTAGTAGTTCTTACTCATACATGTATATTTAAGTATCATGGTTTATATGTGGATTTATTTTTTATTTGTTACTTAATTGTAGAGAGTTGAGTGGTTGTCGATAACATCAGTATTCATAGACATGTTTTCATGTTTCAATCGAGATTATTTTGGCTTTTTTTATATCTTCATTATATTGTATTATCAGAAATGACCATTACTAAAGATATATTACTTTTTTATATTTTATATTAATAAAAAACTTATTATTTTTCATATATTGATGATTAATTTAATTACACAGAAGGGTTTACATCATATTTATGGTTTTTGAGTATTTGAATATATTTTTTACTTTCTATTCATTATTGTATGAGACATCATATATGTACAATATATTTATTGTCCATGATATAATCTTAGTCTATGTACCAATATATTTTAATTATAATATTTTTGGAGAATGATTTTCAATTTGATTCAGATTATGCATATGAACTACTTACTATCCAACGAATATTAGGAATTTAATCCAGTACATTTAGAGAATTTGGTCAAGTGCTATGTTTATGACATCCCACGATGGTTTGAAAAAAATATCACTGATTTGTGTTATTCAGGAACATAAAATTAATTTTTATAATCCAACTTATTATTTCAGAATTTTACATTATAAAATTGACTATGATTTTCCATAGTTGAGAGTTATGGAACTGGATGGTCTGTATTCTATTTATCATATCAAGCCCCAATGTTCATGGGGAATTTGGGGGTTCAGTTGATATTTCATCCTTGTTTTTTCCTGAAAAATTTGGATTTGAAATAATATTTATTTTTTTATTTTGTAAATAACTTATAGATTAAAGGATCTTATCTCAGCTGCGTGCTCTCTTCATGATTCCCAAGAGAGATAGCGATGGCTCCACCATCACCCCTCCATCTCTAGATCCCGAGGAGGATCATCATCCATCAAACACTACATTGTATGTCACATTTCTCCCTTTATTCAACCTGTTTTTCCTCCCTCCTATCCCTGCAATCAATCTCATCCGAAATGATCTATATCTTCAGAATTTATCACCACAACTAGTGAATCCAACTTTTGAGTTTCTTGAGGCTTCATTTCTTATTAATCATACCTTGGTGGATCGATTTAGAAGACACAATCCCTGAGGATTCTCCATTATAATGTTCGTATTTGGATCTTGGGGTCTTCAAGATCGTGCGGTAGTGGTACTTCTATAGAAATGTAATACGATTGTTTACCTTCCAACTGAAGAAGACATGATTCTTACCTTTTTTAGATCTATAATAGTTTTTAACATGTGTCTTATTTATCAATTTCATTTGTCTTATAATATTCACGTGAATCGTGATACACTTATGAAGGCATTGTGTGTATGAATTCAAAAACACCTTCTACCCATTCAAAATATCTCTATTTTACGCATGATAGAGAACATGGTAATAATTTATTTCCGCTCTGATAGTTGGACATATGCTTTGTGTCACCCAATTTCACCACGCATTTATGATGAAGTTGATGTGTCCAGACCACTAGTGGAGTGGATATTGTTTTCTGATGGATAATAAGTCAGATGTAAATAGGTGGTTATGTTTGAGTCCTAAACTGTGTTTTTCTCGGTCTATAATATCTTGGGGCATTATATCCCCTCATACCGGCAAAGACACTAGGACTGAAAAGCTAGACAATCTATTATGCCAGATTCCACTCTTGGTGGACCAATATAATACCATGGATTCGGTCGATACTATCATATAGAAGGCTAAAATACCAATTAATCATAATCTAATGGTGGTGGATATATCCATTAGGCTCCAAAAAAAACCTTTTCTATGCCTATTATGTCCGAGCAGGATGCTCTGGGGTCAGGGGATACCCTAAAATATGAGTCTACTAAGATTAATTCTCAGGAAAAATGTTTCTCCTATTGGAAATGGATTTGTGGATGGGAAAAATAGGGTTCATAAATCATAGATTCGGGAATTTTAAAGAGAATTGGTGAAGTAGTTGACTAATGTGGGAAGGGATAACCTGTAATTGATCATGTCCTCAATTAACATCAGTAATCGATACAAAGGACTCAGATCTGATACTGTTGATCATGATCCAATTGGTTCAAAGTGTCTCTCACAGACAATGTTGGGGGATGGCTTAGTGATGGAAGACATTCATAAGATAGTGAAAATGGAGTACCTAGTAGAAATCTTCACTTTCTAAGGAGGAATAAATGGAAGAAATAAAATATGTACTCAGGAAGCTGCATTATGAGTAATAGGATGAAATAAAAAGGCTATATGGAATACACATACTATCCATGAACTCTGGAGGAAATTTCATCTATAAATACTAGATCGTGGTAATGAAGGTAGATCCATTTTAAATAGATCAGGTGAAGGAGGAAACCTTGAATTTTGTGAGTAGAAGTGGAATAATTGAAGGTTGTTTATCCATGGATCAGGATCTTGAGAAAGATACTGATAAAGAACTGTCTTTAACCCATGAAAATGTTGGGGATTTTGAAAAACCTATAATATCTCCATTAAAAATTTCATGAAAGGAGGATAATGATGGGGATATTTCATTGGATTACATGGTAGGCATTTCTTGTGATGTAGATACAGAGATTAGGGGAAAATCATGGAACCTTATTATGCACTATGTGGTTGATATTCTATAGATAGTCCTGATCATTATTGATTCTGGGGATGATTTGGAAAGGATGAATGCGAGAGTGAACCAAGTATACAAAAAATGAGTAGGGTGATTGGATTGTTAAGAAATAGTTAACTATGAACAAGGAATTCAATTCTAAAAAGATTACAGTTGAAGATTTCATGCAAGAGAGGGAAAATGTGGTTGGTCAACATTAATATGTCATCATAGATGACCCCTATAAAAAGGGAAAAGATATTTCTTGTTAATTACATATATAATATGTATCTTATATGTTTAGGCGTGTGTCTAACAATTCTATCACCTACACTAAGTTTGAAGCTCTTGGTTGAACATGAAGGATTCATACATTCCCCAGAAAATGTTTTAATATTAAAAATATAACATTTTGTTCTAGTAAATAAATTATTATGTGGTTTCACATGGGGTTTGGGATGATAATGTGTGATAACATGAGTTAAATGGTAATAAAACATTCATTTCGAAACCATGTGTGGTTATTAGGGTTTGGGTCTATTGTCATTAAAAATACAAGTGTATATGATTCCAACCCATGTTCCCATAACAGGAATGACACTGTATCAATCCCATAACAATTTTTATACTCCTAAGAATTTGGAATGGATCTAAAAATAATTCTAACTTAATTAATATGGATTTTTGTTTTACATAATGTTATTTGGATATGGTTTATGTGAGCATATTTAAAATTTTTATGAGGTTTTGGTTATAGTATATTATAAAATGAATTTTTTTATTAACAAAATTTGTGGGATCTGTTTAAAATTATTATTGTAAAATTTATTAAGAATCATTAAAGAGGTGATATTAACCTAGTTAATGGAAACCTTTTAATCAAATAGAACTTGACATTATCTTTTTATGACTGTATTTATAAAATATAATTTTCAATTGAAAATAAATTAATTTATTTTGATGAAAATGTGAATTTTTATGATAATTCATATGACAAATCATATTTCAAATTAGTGTGGTGATTTGGTAATAATTTTTTATATGATTTGGTGGGATTATCATAGATTTAATTAATACATCATGGTGGTGTGTGTTTTAAAACATATCTAATAAATTTTAGAAATTCCAAAAGTTGTTTTTTTTATTATGTGAATGTGTTGTTCCATATTTTTATGGTTTATGTTTTTCTTTGGATCCACACTGTATGATGGGATTGATTTGTTTATGCCTTGATACCATCAATTTTGTTTATAATTTATTTTTTCCATAAATATATAACTCCACAAATAGTTAAAATATTATTATAATTTCTAAAATCATCTTAGAATCTATGAATAGAGGAGTACATATATTTTTCATGGTGTGTGGACCCTGTGTCAAAATTCATAAATTAGTATCTTCCTTCTTTATACTTTGATCAATGTTTAGTGTTGGTGATAAGGTTGTTATAATTTGTTGACAAAATCCTCAATTATCTTTAGATACTAAAATATTCATGTTTTATAGTAGTCATGGACATTATTATCAGTTTTAGATATATATTTTTAATTATATGTTACCCTCTCATCTAAATAAATGCATTAGATGGAATTTTATAAGAATATTGATTATCTAGTGGTTTTATATTTAGATTATAAAAATTAATAGAGTAGATAAACTTGTGAGCCTTCATTAGTGTTGTTGATTAGTAAATGTAACACCACAAATTTATAAAGTATATTTCATCTCTAGATATAAATATTTGTCATAATATACTATATAAAATTATACAAACACAGATACTGAAAAAAGGTTTTCCTTAATAAATATTTTTAAATTAACCATACATTAACACACAAAAATTTCCACAAATCACAGTATTTAAAAATTATATAAAATAAAAAGGTGATAATGGGAAAATATGGATTTCCCTAATCAATAAGAATCATCGACCACAATGGCAAAACTATAGAAAATAACTAAATATTTTAAAACCAATAATTATTATAGAAAATGGAAATGTGTAACCTTATGAGGATTTAATATTTCTAATTAATTATAAAAACAATAAGAACCTATAAGTGTAATGGGACTATTTGAATAGTATTGTGACTATTGTTATTGTTACCTAACCATTGGGAATAATAACCTGACAATAGAGAATAATAACCTGACTTTTGGAATATTAATTTTTCCTCACTATAATAAATTGAGATATAAGTAATATTTATCATGATTAATTAATTCATATAAATGTTTTTATTACAAATAATAAATATCAGGATTTATAAACTCAACAAAATTGTAAACTCAATTAAACAAATATACCTTTTAATTTATATTAAAAAAATTATTCAAAAAATTATAATTTTAATAGATTTATTTAGATAAAATGAATATAAATTTTTGAATCTTAGTTTCAAAATTGTCTAATGGTGAATGTTTTTAAATTTTTTTCATACATATTTTTTTGATGAATAATATAAACACACATTTACAAATAACTGCTGAAACATAAATTATATAATTCCAGGTGTAATAATTAAATAATTTATTCTAGAACATGAGGTTCAACCATGATATATGTAATTTCCTAAATTATTCATTATAAATATTAACTTAAATTCCATACCTAAAACAAATTTTCAAAAACCATAAATCAGAAGTGATCCTTTGAAATAAATTTTTTTCATTCATTCCACATTCCAATTAATAAAATTAATTAATTATAATTATAAAGTTCTTTAACTTCAAATAAAATGATTTTATATTTATATAATATATATATTTATAAATATTCAATATTACATGTTTTACCATTGAGATATTATTTTAAATCACATTTTATTCTAGAAATACCCTCTCCTTAAGTATAAAAAAATACAATATATCCCCTTGGAAAGCTTCACATCCCCCAAATGCAAAATTATAAACATTACAAAAATCCTATCACTCGAACTTCTTATAAACTGTATGGTTTTCATGATGTAATCCAAATCCAAAAAATAATACATTTTTAGTCACCTATTGGAGAAGATACACATTGTATTTTGTTTGTATTTATTAAAACATCAATTTATTTATTTTTCAAATAAATTTTAATCCACTATTTCAAAAAAACTTATAATATTAATTTATTAGTTGGATAATTTTATGTTAACCATATGTACGTATCATATTTACTGTATATATAAATTTCAATATAAGATTTCCCTCAATCTTCATAATGTCCTATCAATGGTCGGTTAACCACATATGATGAAAATACCAAGTCAATTTTTATAATAACCATAATGGATGGATATTATGAACTATTTATAAAATAAAAATATATAATTAAATATATAATGTACTTATATGGTTAATTATAATTGTGTATAAATTAAATTTAATGGTAATATTGTAATAGAAACGGTTCAAAAATATTTATTGATAAAATGATATCAAAACAATTCATATTCAAGAGAGTTTTATAAAAAAATTATCCAATAATTATAATTAATAAATATTGAATCAAATGAAAATAATATACTTTCTGAACTATGTTTTCATTATACAATTTTTATTATTCCTAATGTAGGAAAGTGAAAAAAATGTGACATTTTATGTGAGGATATACATGAACCCATTTATATTATTCGTGTTATACTCTACTATATAAGATAACATTTCATATAATGTCCATCAAATGAAATTTTCATTTTCATTCAAGAAAAAAATGTTCATAACATGTTGATAAAATTCTAATAGAGGAATTTTTTCATAATGTTTTAAATTTCCCAAAAATCTTATTTTTATCCTCTTGAAATTATTCTTGTCCACTAAAAAATAATGACATTTCCATTCCTAGTTTGATTTCACACATTTATTTGGTAACAAAAAAGAATTATAAATTGAAATAAATTTTATGAAAACCATATGTATCTCATTCTCTTCATTTTATTTAAATAGGATTCTTATATGTTCTATATAGAAATCCTGATTTTGAGTATTTATGATGTTATTGGTGGGAATATAATTATATATCCCACTAATGCATTAGGAAATGTGATCAACATCATGAGATTATGTGCAATATACATGTGCATGTTTCCATATTTTATTAAAAATATATGGTGTTATTATTTATGCACATATGGTATGCATGGAAATAATGTTATTATTATTCACAACTATCTGTGGTATTTATCAACTATGAATATGTGATGACCGAGACGCTCTTGGTACTTTCCTTTTTCAAAAATCAAAATCCTATAGGGGTAGCGTCTCGGCGTGACCGATCGGGGAGACCGATCGGCGCGACCAAGACCTATCGGTGGGACCGATCGGGGTGACCGATCGGTGAGACCGATCGGCGTCAACCGGCTGTGTCGGGGTTTTTCCAGTAACGTCCGCAAATTGTGTTTTAAACCCTTTTTTGACCCCCCTTAAGCTTGTTTTAAAGCCTGGTAGCACCCATAAATTTTATAATTAAATATTTAATAAATTAACCTAGAGTGTGTGTCTGTTTAAACCACCCAACCCCTTTAATAACGTGTGGGACCGCGTGGTCAACCCACGACCCATGCTCCATACGCGGTTCAACGTTCTTATCTCAACCATCCGCGACTCTAATAAACTAAGTCTTAGTCATGTTTTCTTCTTTTCTCAATCACCATGTGATAAGATTACCCTTCATCCAGACAAGCATCTTTTCATTCATACGAGCCTCATCACTATCCGTCAAGTTCCGCCCCCGGACATAGCTTTGACCGTTGATCAACAAGTAGGGAATTTCTTCGTCTCTCGCTTTTGTGTATCATGTGGGGTGGGCGTGCTTTTGGTTCTGTATAATTGGTTAAACAAGACCTAAATAATGATAACGAACTGATTATATAAATAATGAATGGGGGTCTGTATAAGGCCCCAGCCTTAAACCTTACTTAATCTTGAGTTATTACAAGATTACACATTGAGGATCTTTTCGGGTTTTGAGTTATAGAGAATTAGATCATAAAACATTCATTACATTCCACATATAAACAAAGTGGTTACATAAAGATAGTATTCTTCTTTCCCATCAATGGAAACATATTTAAAATAAAACATGGATTCTTTCTTGACACTTCTTTGACACTATCATCATATCATTTACATTTCCCTTGACCTGTGAAAAACATTTCAAAAAAACTTGGGATGAGCATAAAAAGCTCAGTAAGGGATATAAAAATATTGAAAAGAAACATGAGTACATATATACATAATAATGAAATCATACTTTACCCATAAAACATAAGCACTTTAACATACCACATCAAATCATGAATGAATGAAAGAAATCATAATACATAAAGGTAACTTGAGGCATTCATAACATTCTTGCGTAGGGAGTACCCCTCTTGGTTACGTTTGGAATACTCATCACAGTATATTCCCTAAATCTCTTCGGAGAAAACATAACGTTTTACTCTTTCGCGTTACCCAATGCATTTAAGAGCTATATCGGGCTCACCCGCCCTTAGTCTATCACGGAACCACCCGTCTTCATAATAATGCCCAAGAACCTCAACATAATCGTATCACATAAAACATGCATAAAGGAAACATAACATTTCCACCTTTCAATCACAAGATATCAATACAACACATTGATATAAAAACATTATGAAAACAATTTTCAATACCAAAATAAAATAAAAGTAAAACATGGTATTTATTTTTCTTTTAAAAAAGTATGGCTTTTAGAGGAAGTTAAAACTCAAATAATGGTCACGGCGGCGGAGAAGTCATTATCGCCGCATACGTACGACAAAAACATTCCCTTTTTTTCATTTAGTAAACAATTTGTATAAAAAATCTTCCTTTTGAATAAAAGTAAAAGTAAAAGGGGGTTATACACCGTATAAAAGAAGGTTGTGTATAAAACTAAATATGCCTCAATGAAAGGAGATTGAGACGAAGTCCTATACCTCGGGTCCGACTTGACTCGGTCGTTCTTTAATCTCATGAATAATAAACTTTAGTTAATTTATACTTGTTTAAGAAACTTTTTCAAGTTCATTATTCCTTTTATATCAATTATTTCCATGTCATAAACACTATGTAATTATTTAAGTTAATAACGGTCGTTTTAACGATCATTGGTACTTGATTCAAAAATAAGCCCTTTATAATTACAAGTTGTTCATGTATCCATTATATCCAGAATTTTATTCATGATGTAGATATCATATATTTCATATATATCCATTACATTCATGCATTTATAATAGTACATAATCATTTAGAGGTAAGAAATTAAATGCACCGTTCATGGAGACGGTAAGCCGTACGTACACATGAATGCTAATTTCATTTCTATTTCATATTTTATAGAATGAAATCATAATTATATAAAGTAATATTATAATTCAAGTATAATATAATATATAATATGATAGTTCCATCCTTAATACGTCCCACATATGGTATTTAACGAATCAAATCACTTTGAGGGGGCGGTAGTCTGCACTTCCTTAAATGAAGATATTGCGTTTACCCATAATGGAAACCATAAAGGTATGCCCAAAATGGAAAATACAAAAGCTTATGGAAAACATAAACATATTATATATCATATATAAGTATAGTTACATATTAATGGCCACCTTTGGAGGTGTTAAAAGAATGTTGAACAATCATCGTTTCGGGAGGCATAAATTCACCATCCACGGAAACAGTATGTCCTTTAACCATTAGATGTAGGTGTGTGTAAGTGTAGCTCGAATACTTCTTATAACAACATCACAGTATATTGAAGATACTGGAGCTGTTACAAAAGAAATTAATAAAAATAGTTTATGTGGTTGGAGAAGAAAAATAAAACAAAATGTCTCAAGTGAAGACATTACCTTAAAATCGGGTAACTCCCTTTGGTTTGAGCTCAAAGGCTTCCTTGGGAAGACTTCTTCCCAAAGTGAGGCTTCAAGGAGTAAGAGAGGGAAGCGGAGAGACAAAATGAGCAAGGTTTGGCTGATCCAAAGTCTTTGGGAGTGTGGGTAAAGAGGTAGAGGTGGGGGCCTTTAATAAGAGGAGAGGAGGGGCACACTTGGAAAGTAAGGAAAAGTCACATTATTTTAAAATGGTATTCTGAATTAAGAGGTCCCAAATTGATATAATTCTAGGATAAGGTGATAATGGTTCTAAATACACTCATCCAATAGGTTTTGGACATGAGTATATCTTAGATATTACATTATCTTTCCATTTTTTTTAAATCCTTTATTAATGAGGTAATCACTACATCATCATGATGTCATAAATAAGTTAACAAATTTAATGTCTAAAAATTATTAAAAAAAATATCATGATGTAGGAAATCGTGTTATCTTTCCAATGACTATTTATAATCAAAAATAGGACTTGTATAACCCCATGTAAAAATTGTTTTAGTAAAACATTTCTTGTTGGTGTCGTTTTTACTTTAGCATTAAATAAAAAGTTATTTATGTCATTTCCCAACCAAAGTGGCTCCATGGGGTCCCCAAGTTGACCCATGGATTTTCTTGGTCGGCCATGACACATCCAATGAGGGTAGGACATGTGTCAAGCTCATCTCATATTATTAAAACATTATTTTTACCTTAAACTACACTAATTACCATTAATCACGATTAAGAAATTAAAAGTTACTATTCACCAAAAAATTATTTTAATCTCATTGAAACGCATTTTACTTCTTAATGACAAACAAATATGTCATATTTTTTAAAATCAAATCACAAAAGTTGAAAAGTTTCATTTAAACGAAAAATCAGTTTCTTTAACTACCACTTTGTGGTTTCACTATTCATCAAAAATTAACGTTTTTCAGAAAGATACCAAAACATCACCCTAAGATATATTTTATATTCTTAATTAAAAAATGATTTTTATTTTACGAAATTAAAATCATATAAGATGCATTAATTAATTTAATAATTAATTCCCGTTGTCATGACAAATAGCGTGTTTTTATGAAACAATAAGTATCAAAAGATTGACACTAGTTTAAGTCCAATTTCAAAGTGAAACTGATTCCAATGACCACCATTGGATAAAATGGTAAAAATATATTCTAATTTCACTTCAAAACCAATCCAAAAGATAATCTAATCATATAAATAAATTAGATTAAAAAGAGGTTTTGAATTAAAATACAACATTTTCACTATTCATTAAAAAATGAACATTATCAGAAAAATACCAAAAATTCACACAAAGTAAATTTTTATGTCCCAATCATAAATAATAAGTTTATTTTGACAAACATAGCTTATAAAATTGTCAAAAGATAGATTTAAAAAAAAGTTTTTCCATCAAAAGGCAGTAAAACAGTCTTTTAAGAATATTAGTGTATTCCATGCATAAGATTGTATTTATTTTCATTTTAAGCCTCTAAAACACTATCTTAATCATTAATAGACATAGATAAAAATATCTATTATTCATTACTTACTTGGGATGTTACATCCTTCCCCCTTTATAAAATTGCGCCCCCACAATTTATTTAATTATCGAATAAATGGGGGTACTAATCCCTCATTGCATATTCAGATTCCCATGTTGCCTCTTCCATCATGTGGTTTTCCAAAAAAACCATTACCTGATTAATCACCTTATTCTGTAACACTGTCTCCCTATGGTCAAGAATCTGGACCGGTTGTTCCTCATAAGATAGGTTCTCTTCCAGCTGAACTACCTATGGACTCAAAACATGAGATGGATCTGGCATGTACTTTCTCAACATCGAAACCTGAAAAACATTGTGTACCTAAGATAAACTCGGAGGTAAAGCCACTCTGTATGCAACTGATCCAACTCTCTCCAGAATTTCATATGGTCCAAAGAACCTTGGACTCATCTTTCCTTTCATAACAAATCACATCACACTTTTCCATGGTGATACTTTGAGAAAAAAATGATCACCTACCTCAAAAGAGAGATCCTTCCTCCTATTGTCCGTATAACTCTTCTGCCTACTTTGAGCAGTTCTCATGTGTTTCTGTATCAGCTGAACTTTTTCTGCCAACTCTTCTACCAATTTTGATCCCATCAGCATCCTTTCACCCACTTCATCCCCAGAAAGCTGGAGTTCGACACCGCTTCTCATATAATAACTGAAATAGTTCCATCTGTATACTAGAATGAAAACTGTTATTATATGAAAATTCAACTAAATGAAGATGTTGGTCCCAACTTCCCTGATAATCCATTGAACAAGCTCATAGCATATCCTCCAAGATCGGAATTGTTCGTTCTGACTGCCCGTCTGATTGAGGATGAAAAGTTGTACTAAAATTTAATTCAGTACCCAACGACTTCTGAAGGAATTTCCAAAAGTTAGAAGTGAACCTGGGATCCTGATCTGATACAATAGAGTGGGGAACTCCATGTAACCTGACTATCTATTTAAGATACAAATGGGGAACCTGATCTAGGGAAAAAGTATATCGTATAGCAAGGAAATGAGCAGAATTAGTCAAGCGATCAACAATAACCCAGATTGCATTATTACCTCGAGATGTCTTCGGTAATCCCACAACAAAGTCCATGGATATATTCTCCCATTTCCACTCTGGCACTGGTAATGACTGAAGCATCCCTTTCATTAACTGCCGCTCTGCTTTAACCTGTTGACATGTAAAACACTTCACAGTAAAATCAGCAATATCCCTTTTCATTCCATCCCACCAGTAATACTCCCGCAGATCTCTGTACATCTTAGTACTTCCAAGATGAACCGAAAACGGAGAACTATGAGCTTCACATAACAACTCTCTCTTCAACTGTGAATCACAAGGCACACACAATCTCTTCCCAAATCTCAAAAAACAATCATTATCAATGTTGAATTCAGGAAACTTACCTTTCTGAACCAGCTCTACCTTTTTCTACAACTCACTGTCTTGTTTCTATGCTTGCTTGATTCTATCTGATAGTGATGATTTCACTGATACCCGAAACAAAAAAGAAGATCATCCTGCACCAACAAATTCTATGCCAAAGTTCATCAAATCCTTAACTAAAAGATCACATTCCAAACGCAACATTTCTAATGAAGCATTACTTTTTCTACTCAAAGCATCAGCCACTTTATTTGCTTTTCCTGGATGGTAATGAATTCTACAATCATAATCCTTGATTAATTCTAGCCATCTCCTTTGTCTCATGTTCAATTATTTCTGAGTGAATATATACTTTAATCTTTTGTGATCGGTATATATTTCACACTTTACTCCATACAAATGATGCCTCCAAATTTTTAAAGCGAAAACAATAGCAGATAATTCCAAATCATGTGTAGGGTAATTTACCTCATTAGTTTTCAACTGTCGTGAAGAATAAGAAATTACCTAATCATTCTGCATAAGGACACAACCAAGTCCCTTCAATGAAGCATCACTGTATATAACAAACTCACCATTCCTGGAAGGTAGTTCCAAAACTGGAGAATTCACCAATCTTCTATTCAATTCCTGAAAACAATCATCACATTCTTTTGTCTAGATAAACTTAACACCCTTCCGAGTTAGCTTAGTCATTGGACTAGATAACCATGAAAAATTTCTAACAAACCTTCAGTAATAGCCTGCAAAACCAAGGAAACTATGAATCTCTGTTACATTTTTGGGTCTTGGCCATTCTTCAACAACCTTTGTTTTTGCAGGATCAATGGTTATCCCATCTTTAGAAACAAAGTGACCAAGGAAAGAAATTTGTTGCAACCAAAACTCACACATTCTGAATTTCCCATACAATTTCTTTTCTTTTAAGGTTTGAAAGATAACCCTTAAATGACTTTCATTCTCCTCTTTACATTTAGAAAACACCAAAATATCATCAATGAAAACCACCACTAACATATCCAATAACTCATGGAAGATTCTATTCATTAAGTCCATGAATACAGCAGGTGAATTGGTTAGCCCAAAAGGCATTACTACAAATTCAT
The DNA here is from genome assembly GCA_963277665.1 of Viscum album. Taxonomy (NCBI): domain Eukaryota; kingdom Viridiplantae; phylum Streptophyta; class Magnoliopsida; order Santalales; family Viscaceae; genus Viscum; species Viscum album. The sequence goes on along the minus strand of OY728127.1, from coordinate 418,468,230 downwards.
AATGGCCATATATTGTACGAAACACAGTCTTCGGAACATCTGATTCCTTTACCTTCAGCTGATGGTACCCCGATCATAGGTCAATCTTTGAAAAAAACTGAGCTCCCTGTAGCTGATCAAAAAAATCATCGATATGAGGTAAAGGATATTTGTTCTTAATAGTGATGTTATTCAAGGATCTATAATCAATGCAAAGTCTCATTGAACCATCTTTCTTTTTATCAAATAAAATAGGATCACTTCATGGTGATGTGCTAGGTCGAATGAAACCTTTATCTAATAAATCATGCAATTTCTCCTTCAACTATAAAAGTACAATTTGAGCCATTCGATAAGGGGGTTTTGAAATTGGCTTAGAATCAAGATCTAAGTCAACAGTAAACTCAACTTCCCGATCTGGTATTATTCTAGGCAACTCATCAGGAAAAACATCAGGATACTCATTTACCACTGGCACATCATTAATCTGAACAGTTCTTTTATTTTCAATGATGTGTTCAAGGTAACATTCATTTCCATATTTTACAAGTTTCTCGGCCTCTTGATAAGTTATCAAAAGTAAGGGTTCATTCTTGTACACAAACTTAAAGTCTTTCTGAAAAGAAACTTATTCAGCTCTACAGTCAATCTAAGCATGGTAAATAGAGAGCCAATCCATACCGAGGATAACATCAAAATCTACAAGAGATAGAACAATAAGGTTTGCAAGTAGGTTCTTTCCACAGATAAGGACAGGAAGTTTCTTATAAATTCTTTTTGCCTCAACATTTCTCCCAGGTGTTTTTACCAAAAGTTGGGGAGTCATTTCTTGAGATGTTATTCCCATTTTACTAGAAATGTTTTCAGAGATGAAAGAATGTGTAGACCCCGAATCAAACAACACACTAGCATAATCTGAAAAAACAAACAAATTACATGATACAACTTCATTTGATAGCCTGACATCTTCTTAAGTAGTTGAAAAGGATTTCACCACCCCTTTATGCTTGTAGTCTAACTGCTTCCCATCACTCAAGCTCTTTGTCGGACACTCATTTTCATAGTGACCCATCTCATTGCACTTAAAACATATCACTAACTGTAAATCAAATTTGGTCTTACCTTCACCTTGATCTTTTTCAGTGCAATCACGAGCCTTATGTCCCATATTACCACATCGGTAGCACTTTCCAGAATTCAGAAGACATTCCCCAGCATGCCTTTTTCCACATTTATCACAAACTGGATACTTAGTTTTCTTACCATCAGACTTTTTTGAAGAATTCATACCTTTCTCCTGCCACCTCGGTCTCTTCTTCTATTGGTTGTTATAGAACACTTGATCAGTGGCAAACTCCATTTCCACCTTCTTAGCACATCGAACAAGCTTTTCATAACTTTTAAACTCACGAGAAGCTAATAACCTTCGTTGTTTTGGCTTTAATCCTGAGTAAAAACGTTTGATTTTACTATCAAGGTCTCAGATAATATTTGGTGCATACCTTGCCAATCGAGTGAACCTTTCTTCATAGGTAGCCACTGAGTCTTCCTCTTGCCTCAATTCCAATAATTTCTTTTCCATCCTAAGTCGAACAGCCTTAGGAAAATACTTATCAAGAATCATACCTTTGAATTCATCCCGGTCAAGAGCATCAATATCATCGGCATCCCTGATATTTTTAACCATAGACCACCACTGATCTGCCTCACCCTCCAAACTATAAATAGCAAGACTAACCTTTTGATTTTATGAACACCCCATGACATCGAAAATATTCCCCAGTTCTTTAATCCACCATTCAGCTAGAACATGGTCAGATGATCCTCTGAATGACTGGGGATGTAGCCTCATGAAATGTTCCACCACTGACAAGTTCCTCTATGGTTGATCTGGCTGATCTCGTGCATGGATACCACCACCATTTATCACTTGAGTTAACTGCGCTATTACTGCAACAAACTGTTCAGTTCCAATTCCGACCATCTCAGGATGCTGATTCGGAAGGTTATTTCCTTCTGTATGCCTTCCTAGCACTACTTCCCTTTTTCCTATGCGGAAAACCATTCTGAACAAACATGTCTTAGATGAAGCAACATGGTAATCTTAAAATACTATATCACTTCAATTTGACCATTAAAAAAATATTTTTGGATAATCATTTAATAGAATTATATCTCCTAATGTTATCTAAAACGACCTCTGATACCAACTATAAGGCCCCAGACTTAAACCTTACTTAATATTGAGTTATTACAAGATTACACATTGAGGATCTTTTCGGGTTTAATGTTTTAGAGAATTAGATCATAAAACATTCATTACATTCCACATATAAACAAAGTGGTTACATAAAGATAGTATTCTTCTTTCCCATCAATGGAAACATATTTAAAATAAAACATGGATTCCTTCTTGACACTTCCTTGACACTATCATCATATCATGTACCTTTCCCTTGAACTATGAAAAACATTTCAAAAAAACTTGGGATGAGCATAAAAAGCTCAGTAAGGGATATAAAAATATGGAAAGGAAACATGGGTACATATATACATAAGAATGAAATCATACTTTACCCATAAATCATAAGAACCTTAACATACCTCATCAAATCATGAATAAATCGTAGAAATCATAAGACATAAAGGTAACTTGAGGCATTCATAACATTTTACGTAGGGAGTAACCCTCTTGGTTACGTTTGGAATACCCATCATAGTATATTCCCTAAATCTCTTCGGAGAAACCTTATCGTTTCACTCCTTCGCGTTACGCAATGCATTGGAGAGCTATATCGAGCTCACCCTCCCGTAGTCTATCACGGAACCACCCGTCTTCATAATAATTCCCAAGAACCTCAACATAATTGTATCACATAAAATATGCATAAAGGAAACGTAACATTTCCACCTTTCAATCACAAGATATAAATACAAAAAATTGATATAAAAACATTATGAAAAAAATTTTCAATACCAAAATAAAAGAAAAGTAAAACATGGTATTTATTTTTCTTTTAAAAAAATTATGGTTTGTAGAGGAAGCCGAAACACAAATAATGGTCATGGCGGCGGAGAAGTCATTGTCACCGCATACGTACGACAAAAACATTCCATTTTTCCATTTAGTAAATGCTTCGTATAAAAAATATTCCTTTTGAAATAGACGTAAAAGTCAAATGTGTTTTTACACCATATAAAATAATGTTGTGTATAAAACAAAATATGCCTCAATGAAAGGAGATTGAGACGAAGTCCCATACCTCGGGTCCGACTTGACTCGGTCGTTATTTAATCTCCTGAATAATAAAATTATGTTAATTTCTACTTGTTTAAGAACCTTTTTCAATTTCATTATTCTTTTTATATCAATTATTGACATGTCATGAACTATATGTAATTATTTATGTTAATAACGGTCGTTTTAATGATCATTGGTACTTGAGTCAAAAATATGCCCTTTATAATTACAAGTTGTTCATGTATCCATTATATCCAGAATGGTATTCATGATGTAGATATCATATATGTCATATATATCCAGTACATGCATGCAATTATAATATTACATAATCATTTAGAGGTCAGAAATGAAATGCACCGTTCAAGGAGACGGTAAGCCGTACGTACGCATGAACGCTACATTCATTTCTATTTCGTATTTTATAGAATGGAATCATAATGATATAAAGTTATATTATCATTCCAGTATAATATCATATATAATATCATAGTTCCATCCTTTATACGTCCCACATATGGTATTTAACGAATCAAATCACTTTGAGGGGGCGGTAGTCCGCACTTCCTTAAATGAAGATATCACGTTTACCCATAATGGAAACCATAAAGGTATGCGCAAAATTAAAAAATAAAGAAGTTTAAGGAAAACATAAAAATATTATATATAATATATAAATATAGTGACATATTAATGGCCACCTTTGAAGGTGTTAAAAGAATGTTGAACAATCATCGTTTCGGGAGGCATAAATTCACCATCCACGGAAACAGTATGTACTTTAACCATTAGATGTAGGTGTGTGTAAGTGTAGCTCGAATACTTATTATAACAACATCCTAGTATATTGAAGATTCTTTAGTTGTTACAAAAGAAATTAATAAAAAGAGTTTAGGGGGTTGGAGAAGAAAAATAAAACAAAAGGACCCAAGTGAAGACATTACCCTAAAATCGGGTAACTCCCTTTGGTTTGAGCTCAAAGGATTCCTTGGGAAGACTTCTGCCCAAAGTGAGGCTTCAAGGTGTAAGATAGGGAAGTGTAGAGACAAAATGAGCATGGTTTGGGCGAGCCAAAGGCTTTCGGAGTGTGGGTAAGGAAGTAGAGTTGGGGGCCTTTTATAAGAGGAGAGGAGGGGCACTCATGGAAAGTAAAGAAAAGTCACTTTATTTTAAAATGGTATTCGAATTTAAGAGATCCCACATTGATATTATTCGAGGATAAGGTGATAAGGGTTCTAAATCCACTCATCCAATAGGTTTTGGACATGTTTAGGTCTTAGATATTACATTATCTTTCCATTTTATTTAAATCCTTTATTAATGAGGTAATCGCTGCATCATCCTGATGTCATAAATAATTTAATAACGTTAATGTCTAAAAATTATAAAATAAATATCATGATGTAGGAAACCTTTTTATATTTCCAATGACTATTTATAATAAAAAATATGACTTGTATTTCCCCATGTAAAAATTGTTTTATTAAAACATCTCTTGTTTGTGTCATTTTTACTTTAACATTTAATAAAAAGTTATTTATGTCATTTCCCAACCAAAGTGGATCCATGGGGTCCCCAAGTTGACCCATGTATTTTATTGGTCGGCCATGACACATCCAATGGGGGTACGACATGTGTCAAGCTCATCTCATATTATTAAAACATTATTTTTACCTTAAACAACACTATTTACCACTAATCGCGATTAAGAACTTTAAAGTTACTATTCACCAAAAAATTATTTTAATCTCATTGAACAACATTTTACTTCTTAATGACAACCATGTATGTCTGATTTTTTAAAATAAAATCACATAAGTGGAAAAGTTTCATTTAAACGAAAAATCAGTTTCTTTAACTACCACTTAGTGGTTTCACTATTCATCAAAAATTGAAGTTTTCCAGAAATATAACAAAACTTCACCCTAAGTTATATTTGATATTATGAATTCAAAAATGATGTTTAGTTTACAAAATTAAAAACATATAAGATGCATTAATTAATTTAATAATTAATTCCCGCTCTCATGACAAATAGCGTGTTTTTATGAAACAATAAGTATCAAAAGATTGACACTAGTTTAAGTCCAATATCAAAGTGAAATTGATTCCAATGACCACCATTGGATAAAATGGTAAAAATATATTCTAATTTCAATTCAAAACCAATTCAAAAGATAATATAATCATATAAATAAATTAGATTAAAAAGAGGTTTTGAATTAAAATACAACATTTTTCACTATTCATTAAAAAATGTACTTTATCGGAAAAATACCAAAAATTCACAGAAAGTAAATTTTGATGTCCCAATCATAAATAATAAGTTTATTTTGACAAACATAGCTTATAAAATTGTCAAAATATAGATTAAAAAAAGGGTTTGCCATCAAAAGGCAGTAAAACAATCTTTTAAGAATATTAGTGTATTCCATGCTTAAGATTGTATTTATTTTCATTTTAAGCCTCTAAAACACTATCATAATCATTAATAGGCATAGATAAAAATATATATTATTCATTACATACTTGGGATGTTACAGTGTACGATTGTTGATGTTGTTTTATGTTATGATCATCTTTCTGAATTGTGCGGGCTTATGCCTACTAAAAATGATGGTCGTTGGTGGTCTTTATCTGTTCACTAATGAACCCCTGAGGATGTTTGAAATGAATTTTTTTTGGTTGTGAAAACATGTTGTAAAAACAGCAATTGGTTAATCACGTACACCTGGCTAAATGAATTGAAATCACCAGGATCAACCCTTCTATGATAATCCCCAGTTAAAGCACACGAAAATTGTAGTGACCCAAAGCTTGACGTACATGGACATTACATTACATTTACGGAATTATTAGTACATAACAAAAACAGACACATAAGGACCGTAATAGTTTAGTGTCATTGGAAACATGGAACACAATCTTCTAATCGTGGTGAAAGATCTTCAACATCTCCCATAAAGATCTTCCCTTTTTTTCTTACCTAAAATCTTTCTTTATATCCTGGGAAAAAGAACACATAAAAGGGGTGAGCTCAAATGCTCAGTAATGGTAAGCATTGAGATCATAAAACAATCCTTATACATTTTAATGTAAAAAAACATGAGCATAAAATCTAATCATCAAAATCTTGAGCATTGACATAAAACATGGAAGTACATAAGGTATAGATCATGAAGACACATTAATCATGATAAATTATAATGGGAATAAAACATGTAATTAGGGCAACCATTAAGCACATTATATGATTTCAATAGTAGCCAAGGCATTGCTGCCAAGACCATCTTAGTGGACAAACTCCCTTTCTGAATCGAGTTCACTCCTCGTTCTAGTCCTGTATTACTGAACCGGTTTAACTTTCCGTTCCAGCCATGTCTATCTCATGAGATATAAGTCTTTATCCTATGCATTGGAGGGAGATATAGGTCCCACCCATATAATAATGAAATCATTATTACTTTTTCCACAAAATAAACATACATCATTCATAATAACCCAATAAATAAAAAGGGTTTCATAAAAATCATCCCATCATCACATAATCTATATAAATGAAATGTATATCATTTAATAATAAGAAAGGTGAAACCATGTAAATCATAGAGACATTATACTTGAATCATACACATATGAAAATAATGTCATCTTAGATAGAGAATGGTTTTGATAAAACACTTGAATGAAATTCTTGAGGATAATATGCTTTAAAAAATAATTTTCTTTTCAAAAAATGCCATTAAATTTTAAAAGAAATGGATTTGGTTGAAAATAATCCTGAAATCGTTTGGAGGAAGATTCATGACAATAAGGCTTTACAAAACCATAAAAATCCTTCCATGCCGTATAAGTAAAAAAACATTCTTCTCATACTTTTTCCGGAAAAGTCAAAAAGTACCTCATTAAAGAAATATTCCATACATACCATGTGGTAAAATTCAAAAATGGGTAAAAAGGAATTTAAACATATATGAAAACACTTTTAGAAAACATGGACTTGGATGATTACAATATCCCTAGTAAATACTTACGAATAAACAATCTCGGATAAGAACGAGATAGGAAAGGTTATCCCTTACCATAGGTCTGATATGCTTCATATGTATCTGAACCTCCTGTATAATGATTTAAATAATGTCATTTACTTATTACAGAATCATATTCATTATTATGATATCATATATGGTTCACTTATGTCTTTATATTACCCGTTCTTTTGTAAATTCCATGTTAAAGAACGTTTTTGGGAAAAATCGTTTCATTTGTCATACGTGTTTTGACTTGTAATTATTCATATGATTACATAGATCATGATTAATTAATTCCAGAAAATAAATCATGATTTATATATAACATATATTAAAAATATACATATATATAATAGATCGATAAATGGAAAGAAATACACCGTTCATGGAGACGGTAGGCCATACGTACGCATGAACGTTGTTTTTGTTTCCTCGTTGAATTGAATGGAATTAATTGGATGACATACATATATATATACATAAATCCAGTATCATTATTAAGTAATATATTTCAATATTACTTATTATATATATATATTATAATCATTTATGAATGGTTAATCATTGAGAATGAATCTCATCGCGTCGTGGAGACGGTATTCCGTACGTACGTACGAGCGACGATATTGTTCCCATGATCATGGAATTTTATTGGAGTGTATGTATACTATTATAGAATCAATATCAGTTTACAATAATCATATATAGTTATTATTTTCACAATTATACCCATCAATGTAAGCTGGTGGTGGAAAATAGATTACACCACGGCGTGGAGACGGTATTCCGTACGTACGCATGCGTGGTGACTTCATTTTCTGTAGGATGGATAGATGGTGAAATAGGGATGTTTCATACATAATATAAAATTTCTGTATATTAGTTATACTGATGTTATTACTTCATAATGAAACAACCTTAGATGATGAAGTGGAAGAAGAAATAAAATTGATTGAATCGGTAACGGGCATTACCACTTCTTTGAAGGGCCTCTTTGAGACTTTTCTTAGGGCACTAAAATTGGTTTTTGAAGAATACCGAGACTTCTAGGATGTATCTAGGGAAGTGTAGAAGAGAAATTTTCAGGGTTTGGCCGATAATGAAGGCTCAAATAGGTGTGAGGATGAGAGGGAGGAGGTTCCCTTTTATAAGGGATGAGAGGGGCAGCTTTTGAAAAACTAAAAATATTATTTTATTATAATGTCATATACGGTTTTTAATAGCTCCAAATTGATATATTTCGAAGCTAATTTGGGTATGGGTCGAAATAATTTAATCCAATAAAATTTAGGCAAGTTAATTTTTCTATTTTATCCATATCATTTTGATTTAACCTTTTGTTAAATAATTTTACTTTTACCGTGTCTTCTTGTTTTCTTACACTATAAGGATAATAAACTTACTATAACGATCCAAAAGAACCCCAAGTTGTTTATTATTAATATATATAACCTTATATATGTCATTTGGACAAAACTTATATTTTTAGGAATAAAATTACAATTAATAATATATGACTTGTTTTAAAAACTATTTTTTGTCAATTTTGACACTATTTGGTAATTGATTTTTGTGAAAACCATAACAGAATGATTAGTTATAAAAAGGTTAATTAAATGAAAAAGAACATGTCCTATTAATCTAGAAAATTAGTGAAATTCATAAGAAGTCTCAAATTACATTTATTTGGGTATTTATAACATTAATTATGTCAATATTTCATTAATAAGATAATTACTGCATAATCTTTGTGTCATAAATAAATTAAATTATATAATGTCAAAAATTTTAAATAAAATACCAAAATGTGGGAAATAGTTTTATCTTTCTAATGAATATTTATAGTCGAATTTATCTTATGAATAACTCTTTATTAATAATGATTAACTTATTAAACTTTGATTTTAACTATTTTAACCCTTCTTTAAATAAATTCATATTAAATGTCCTAATCTAATCCATGTGGGCCTAAATGGTCATTTTTTATTCCTAAAGTTGTTTTTAGTCGAATTACACTTATCCAATAGAATTAGTACATGTGTTAGGGTAATAATATTATTATTTTTACACTTAATTATCCTATTTTCATTTAACTGTGGTAAATTAAAGTAACAAGTATCTATTCACCAAAAATTATTTTCATCTCATTGAACCACATTTTAGTCATTGATATTAACCTTGTCTCTCAGATTTTTAAAATTCAATTCACAGATGTGGTAAAATTTAATTTAAATTAAAAAAGTCATTTTTTAACTACCAAGTGGTTTCACTATTCATCGAAAATTGAAGTTTTTCAGAAAAATATCAAACATTCAGCGTAAGAATTATTTGATATTCCTAATTAAAAATTTATTTCTATTTTTCCAAATTCAAAACATATAAGTGGCATTAATTAATTTTAAATTTAATTCATGTTATCAAACAAATAGCGTGTTTTTAAGAAAACAAAAACAATCAAAAGATTGATACTTGTTTATATCAAATTTCAAAGTGAAATTAATTCCAATGACCAACATTGGATTAAATGGTAAAAATATATTCTAATTACACTTTAAAACCAATTAAAAATATAATCTAACCATATAAATTATTGAGATGAAAAAAGTTGTTTTTAATTAAAATATAGCGTGTTTTTACTATTCATTAAAATAATGAAGTTATCAGAATAATATGAAAAATTTATCCAAAGTAAATTTTTATACCCTAATTCCAAAGAGGAATTTTATTTTGTCAAATTTAACTTATATACATGTAAAATACAATATTTATGGTGGGTGTGTCATCAAAAGGCGGGAAAACTGTAATTTTTTAAAAATACATATTTTACACGAAAAATTTATTTTCTTCTCATACCATATTATAGAAAATGTCTGAGATCAAAAATGATGTTATAAAATTCAAAATTTAGTTAATACTATTTATAACGGATAGTCCATAATAATATTATAACAATATATCGTTGAGTAGTGAAACCTGGTATTGCATACAACACATGCTATCGAGGAAGGTCGTGATTGCGTGTAATGCAAGCCAAGTCAGGGTTGCGTGTTGTGCAAGACTCCTCTGTTGTTTCGTATAACATAATCCAACCATATTTCATTTATAAATTTAATATATATATATATTCACTCAATGTTTCGTAGAATAACTACTATCAAAATTGTGTGTAACATGATCCAAGAATAGTGTTGTGTATACTGTAAGCTCATATGGTGTTGCGTATAGCGCAAGGAAATCTATTTGTAGCTTACAACACAATACATCAATTAAATTAAAATAATATTTTTAATAAAATCTCAGGGTGTTACATTCTACCCCCCTTAAAATGAATTTCACCGTCGAAATTCGTCGGGGTTATAAATCGTTTACTATTTATAGAAACCCACATCGTAAAAAGGAATAATAAAACATAATTTTAAAAACTAAAGTACAAAATGTAATGATTACCCAACGTAACTCATCACTATGTTTCTATATAGGCGAACACAGGTGAAAATCTGGATATGGAAGAAAAATCTAACCATTATGTTCTGATGGATAGTGGTAGAGAACTTGGATATGAAAAATCCATCAATCAAAAAGCCATATATTTGTGATGATCTGAGGTACCATCTGATTCATCAGATATAAGGGCACTAGGAAAAAAAATTTGGTTTTCAAGATCATTTCCCTAATGTTGATGAAATTTTGATTAGAAAAAATACTTCCGTGATTTTGGTACAGTCTCACTGTTGGTCGTTCTTTGAAAAATTTCCACTTCAACTCATAAAGAAATGAAGTTGAATTTGTCATTCGTGAAGTGTTAGAAGATTTTGTGATAGAATGATGGGTCATTCCATCTGTCTCAAACAAAAGGTTATAAAAGTTATCAAAAATACATTAGACCATCTATATTGAGATTAATCATATATGGTTCCTAAAATGGACTTATACTTCATATATCATACTTATTAATATAATAAAACTAGTTTCTACATAACAAGGACTTCTTGTAGGCCAATGGTAGGCGATAAAGGCTAGTCTCACTTCGATTGTGCGTTCGATTCCCACAGACTTGTCAGACGTGATGGGCTGTCGCCCATCCTACAGGTTTTCCTTTTTCTAAAACTACATTACTATAACATCCCATCAATAATATATAAAAACATCTATCCTTAATCAATAATAACTTATGTCCAACATAATCCATTCCAATATTTCGGCTTATCCATAATACTGTAGTCCACTCTAATATTATAGTGAAAACGATTACCATAGATTTCCTATAACAATCACGTTAATGCCACTGTTGATCCCCATATATCATAAGATATGTCTTGTTGGTCACATTCCAAACATTCTAAGGCCTTAATCATGTATTATCTTGAAAAAATGAATACCCATTGATTCCTAGTGAAAACATGAGTGCTGTCAAAAGTTAACTCTTTCCACATACCAAAACCCCAAAATTCTATATACTCAAACCATAATATAACTATTTCATTATATAAGTCATGAGCTCATGAATACTGTCAAACATTTCATTTTCACCTTATCCCTTCATTATGCGCATATCATCTTCTTTCCAAAAATATCTCAATCACTTTCCATGGTTACAGGTACCATAAAATTATTGAAACCCACAATAGACCAATACATAAATATTCCAATATTCCATGATACTATATACAAAATTATTTTAGAATCCCATTACATAAACACTTAATCATTCCACCACATCTTTGTCATATTCAACATCTCCAATAGTGATTTCATGTGACATCCCTTTGTCCTTTTCCTTAAGTGGTTGCTCATTTCGAGCATCACTAACCCTTGGATTAGAGAATTTATAAGCATAAATCCCTATTTCCTTGCACTTGAATCATTGAAGTGTTGGTGGTGCATTCTCTGCAGTATTGTCTTTATTCACATCATTAGCAACCCTTTTTCCATTACTTCGACACTCAGCTGCTCGATGACCTTCTTTTCCACACTTAAAACATTTTCTAGTCCCTTTAAGACAATATCCACCATGCTTCATTCCGCACTTTGAGCATAAGGAAACATTCATCTTCTTTTATCCATTATTATGAGATTTCGCCTTGAACTCCATCATTCGTTTCTTGTCAAAACAATGAGATGGATAAGTAACACCAACTTCCATTTCTACCTTGATAGCACAACACACAATTTCATCATATCTACTGAAGTCATTTATAGATAATGGCCTTCGAAGATTTTGTTTTAAGCCACTAAGGAAACGATTGACTTTACTTTTAGGTTGGCTGATAAATCCAGATGCATACCTTAAAAGCCTTGTAAAATTTGCTTCGAATACACAAATAGATTCATCATCCTTTTTCTTTAGTTCAAGAAACTCTTTCTCTATCTTTGTTCGAAGAATAAGAGGGATGTACGTATTGAAAAATAATTTCTTGATCTCATCCCATTCCATGGAATCAATTTCATCTCTTGGCCTCGTATTCTTGATAAGATTAAACCATTTATCAGCTTCACCATCCAAACGATATACTGCTAAGGAGACATTATCATGTTCAGAATGTTGAAGAACTGAAAATATCTTTTCAGTTGTACTGATCCATTGTTCAGCAACAAGTTGATTAGAAGACCCACTGAAAGAAGGTGGGTGTTGCCTCATGAAAGACTCAATAGAATATTATTCCCTTCTCTACTCATTTGGAAGTCTAGAATGATTCATAGCTTGTGTAAGTATAGCAATAATATTTTTTCACTCCATCTCCCATAACATTTGTTTGTTCAGGAGGACAATCATTGCATTGTCCATTGGATTGTTCAACATGGTTCTTTCGGGTTCCATCCATCTTCTAAAACCCAAAAAAATAGCGTGAGAGGAAAAAATCATGCTAGGGAAAACAACATAATAAAGGGGGAGTACCTTAAATATCTAACATATTAGGTTTAATTCTAAGATCGTTACCATAATTCTGGGACTATAACCTATACTTATACTTAACCTTATGGGAATCCCTAGACATACCATAGAAATATCTCTAGGGATCTCCCTATAGTTTTCGCATCCTATTTTCCAAAGTTTGACTAAACCTTTCTTCTGATACCAAATGTAGAGACCCAAAGCTTGACATACATGTACTTTACATTACTTTTGCAGAATACATAGTACAGAACAAAAAAAGACACAGAAGGACTATAATAGTTTAGTGTCTTTAGAAACATGGAACGTAATCTTCTAATCGTGGTGAAAGATCTTCAACATCTCCCATAAAGATCTTCCCCCTTTTTTACCTAAAACCTTTCTTTATATCCTGGGGAAAAGAAAACATAAAAGGGGTGAGCTCAAATTCTCAGTAAGGGTAATAATAGAGAACATAAAACAATCCTTAGACATTTGAATGTAAAAAAACATGAGCATCAAATCTAAACATCAAAATCTTGAGCAATGACATAAAACATGGTTGTACGTAAGGCATAGATCATGAAGAAACATTAATAATGATAAATTAGCATGGGAATAAAACATGTAATTGTGGCATACATTAAGCACATGATATGATTTCCATAGTAGCCAAGGCATTGTTGCCAAGACCATCTTAGTGGACAAAGTCCCTTTCTGAATCGAGTTCACTCCTCGTTCTAGTCCTGTATTACTGAACCGGTTTAACATTCCATTCTAGCTATCTCTATCTCATGAGATATAACTATTTACCCAATTCATTGTAGGGAGATATAGGTCCCACCAAACTCATAATGAAATCATTCTTACTTGTGCCACAAAATAAACATACATCATTCATCATAACCCAATGAATAAAATGGGTTTCATAAACATCATCCCATCATAAAATAATCCATATAACACAAATGGATATCATTTCATCATAAGAAAAATGAAGCCATGTAGATCATAGAGCCATTATACTTTAAACATACACATATGAAATAATGTCATCTTAGATGTAGAATGGTTTTGATAAAACACCTGAAATGTATTCTTGAGGAAAATGTCCTTTCTTTTCAAAAATCATTTTGTTTTCAGAAAATACCATACAATTATAAAAGAAAATTATTTTATTGAAAATAACCATGAAATACTGTATAGTAAGATTCATGAAAATAAGGTGTTGTAAAAATATGTTCATGTCATATAAGTTAAAAAAACATTATTCTCATACTTTTGTCGGAAAAGTCAAAAAGTACCTAGTTTGGTAAGCAAAAGAAAAATTCCTTCCAAACCATGTGATAAAAGTTATAAAAGGGAAAAATTACATTAAAAATACATGGAATAATACTAAACATTTTATGAAAACATTTTTAGAAAACATGGACATGGATGATAAACATAACCCCAGTAAATACTTACGAATAAACAATCTCAGATAAGAATGAGATTGGAATAATTATCCCTTACCTTAGGTCTGATATGCTTCCTATGGATCCGAAACTCCTGTATAATGATTTAAATAATGTAATTGACTTATTACATAATCATATTAATTTTTATGATATCATATATGTTTCACTTATGACTTTATATTACCCATCCTTTTGTAAATTCCATGTTAAAGCAGTATTTTGGGTAAAATCATTTCATTTATCGTATGTGTTTTGACTTGTCGTTCTTGATATTAATAAATATATCCTGTTTTACATAATTCAAGAATGTAAAAAATGATTTATATATAATATATATTTCACATATACAAATATATATAATATAGATCGATGAAAGGAATGAAATACACCGCTCATGGAGACGGTAGGCCGTACGTACGCATGAACGATGTTTTCGTTTCCTTATTGAATTGAATGAAACTAAATAGATAACATACATATATATATAAATAAATCCAGTAGAATTATTATTTCATATATTTCATTATTATTCATTATATAAACTTGATGATCATTCATGTATGTTTAACATGGAGAATGAATCTCATCGCGTCGTGGAGACGGTATTCCGTACGTACGCATGAGCAATGATATCATTCCCCTAATTATTGAATAGAATTGGAGTAGACGGTATAATATATCATAATCAGTAGGATTTTATTATAACCATATATAGTTATTCTTTACACCATTATACCCATCCATGTAAGTTGTTGGTGGAAAAACAGATTTCACCACGGCGTAGAGACGATATTCTGTATGTATGCACGCGCGGTGATTTCTTTTTCTGTAGGATGGATAGATGGTGAAATAGAGTTGTTTCATATTTATAATAACATATCAGTATATTATTTATACTGATGTTATTACTTCATAATGAATCAACTAAAGAAGAATAAGTTTAAGAAGAAATAAAGTTGAAAGAATCAGTAACGGACATTACCTCTTCTTTGAAGCGCCCCTTTGAGACCTCCTGTTATGGCACTAAAATTGGTCTTTGAAGAAGACCAGAACATCTATCATGATTCTATGGAAGTGGAGAAGAGAATTTTTCAGGGGTTTTCCGATCTTGAAGGCTCAATGTGGTGTGAGGAAGAGAGGGAGGAGGTGCCATTTTATAAAGGAGGAGAGGGGCACCTTTGGAAAAACTAAAAATATTATTTTATTATAAAGTCATATTCGGTTTTTAATAGAGTCAAATTTATTTATTTTGAAGATAATGTGGGTATGGGTCGAAATAATCTCTTCCAATAGAGTTTATAAAAGTTTAGGTTTCTATTTTAACCATATAATTTATATTTAACCTTAAGTTATATAATTTTACTTTTACTGTGTCTTCTTGTTTTCTTACATTATAAGATTAATAAACATACTATATCAATCCAAACGAACCCCAAGTTGTTTATTATTAATATATATAACCTTATCTAAGTAATTTGGCAGAACCTTAGATTTTTAGGAATACAATAACAATTAATAATATAAGATTTGTTTTAAAAACAATTTTATGTCAATTTTGACACTATTTGGTAATTGATTTTTGTGAAAATCATAACAGAATGATTAGTTAGAAAAAAGACAATTAAATAAAAACTAACATGTCATTATAACCTAGAAAATTATTTTAATTCATAAAAAGTCTCAAATAACATTTATTTTGGTATTTATAACATCAATTATTTCAATATTTCATTGATAAGATAATTACTGCATCATATTTCTGTCATAAATAAATTAAATTATTTAATGTCTAGAAATTATAAATAAAATACCATTATGTAGGAAATAGTTTTATATTTATAATTAATATTTATAGTCGAATTTATCTTATGTATAACCATATATTAAAAATTATTTACTTATTAAACATTGATTTTTACTATTTTAACCGTTCATTAAATAAATTAATATTAAATGTCCTAATCTAATCCATGTGGGCCTAAATGGTCATATTTTATTACTAAGGTTTTTTTTGGTCTAATTACACTTATCCAATAGAATTAGTACATGTTTTAGGGTAATAATAATATCATTTTTACCCTTAATTATCCTTTTTACTTTTAACTGTGGTAAATAAAATAAAACGTTACTATTCAGAAAAAATTATTTTCATCTCATTGAACCAAATTTTAGTCGTTGATATTAACCGTGTCTCTTGGTTTTTTGAAATTAAATTCAAATAAGTGGTAAAATTTAATTTAAATTAAAAATTTTAGTTTTTTAACTACCACTATATGGTTTCACTATTCATCAAAAATTGAAGTATTTAAGAAAAATACCAAAATATAAGCCTAAGAATTATTTGATATTACTAATTCAAAATTTTTGTATATTTTTCCAAAATCATAACATATAAGTGGAATTAATTAATTTTAAATTTAATTCCAGTTATCAAACAAATAGCGTGTTTTTAAGAAACAAAAACAATCAAAAGATTGATACTTGTTTATATCCAATTTTAAAGTGAAATTAATTATGATTAAAAAAATTGGATTAAATGGTAAAAATATATTATAATTACACTTTAAAACCAATGAAAAATATAATCTATCCATATAAATTATTGTGATGAAGAAAGTTGTTTTTAATTAAAATATAGCGTGTTTTTACTATTCATTAAAATATTAAAGTTATCTGAATAATATGAAAAATTTATCCAAAGTAAATATTTATATCCTGATTCCGAAGAATAATTTTATTTTGTCAAATTAAACTTATAGACATGTCAAAAAAAATTTAAGGTGGGTGCGTCATCAAAAGGCGGGAAAACTACAATTTTTGAAATATACATATTTTACACGAAAAGTTTATTTTGTTCTCATTAAATATTCTAGAAAATGTGTAAGATGAATAATAATGATATAAAATTAAAAATTTAGTTAATAATATCCATAAAGTCTAGTCCATAATAATATTATAACAATATATCGTTGTTTAGTAAAACCTGGTATTGCGTACAACACACGCTATCGAGGAAGGTCGCGATTGCGTATAATGCAAGCCAAGTCAGGGTTGCATGTTGTGCAAGACTCCTCCTTTGTTTCGTATAACAGAATCCAACCATATTTCATTTATACATTGAATATATATATATACACTCAATGTTTCGTAGAATAACTACTGTCAAAATTATGTGTAACATGATCCAATAATAGTGTTGTGTATACTGCAAGCTCATACGGTGTTGCGTATAGCGCATGGAAATATTGTTGTAGCTTACAACACAAGACATCAATTAAATTAATATAATATTTTTCATAAAATCTCTGGGTGTTACAAAATTGAAATCAAGGAGTGTGTTAAATCTTATAAATCTGAAAATACCAACATGACCCTGCTTTGTGTTGGTGGTAGTGGTTTGGTTGTTTTCTTTTATGGGCCGATTGATAGAGATGTGGGAGGGGATTGGATCCCCTATTGATATGGATTCAGTGGTTGTGAGTTTTAAGACTGGGTGGTTACGTTGTTTATACCACGAATTGGGGTGGGATCCTCTATTGATGAGAAACCATTTTGGGGTACACGGTGTAGTGTCTCGAGGGTTTCTTTGGATCTAGTACTTCGATGGATTTCACTTATCCCCTTGTTGTTGTAACATTACAAGAGAACCGAGTGTGGATGTTTAAATTGACGTTTGGATGGATTCTTTCCTTGGTTATGCTTACGGTGTTAGTTTCCCAAGTAGGTGCATGAACTTATTTAAACATTATTACTGAACATGAAAACAAGAATTGGAAAAACGAGTTTTGTTGGCGAGAGTCGTGACTCGGACTTGAGTGTTGTTGTGATCTTTAGACTGTCTAAAGAAAAACCTAACTTTGGTTGAGTGCTTCTTACCTATGTATATACTTGTAGTTTTGTGTTTCTTATTCGTGCCCCACCCACGTTGAGCACTTAGTGCTGAACACCCCCATTTCACGGGGGAGGGTGTTTTTCACAACACTATTCTTAGTGGCTGGTTATTAGCTCATTTTATACTCCCTTTCCCAGATAGCCCAAGTACCTTCGGGTAGGCTGTGGTGGCCTGAGGTCCATTATTATCCCATGAATCATCGGGCGGGGGAGTGTGGAGGTTATGGCCAGGTGTGTGCGGGAAAGTAGTTTCCCAAGTATCTTCAGGATGAGGCCCAAGGTTCTTCAGGCATGGCAATGGATCTTCTAGCCTAGGTGTCTTCGGGCGTGGTGGTAGTTGTTCTAGCCTAGGTGTTTACAGTCATGGTACGTGTGATAGTTGTGGCCTTGTTGTTTGCGGGCGGGATTCGGCAGTGGGACTGTGTGCGGTTGTGGCCCAGGTGTGTGCTGGCGGGTGTGGTAGTGGGACTGGTGTGAGAATGGTGGGATTGGTTCGATGCGTAGGATGTATCAATAACCAGTGGGAAAGTGGCGCGTGGTACAAAAACATCGATGTGCTCTTATTATATATTACTTGGTTTGCGTTACTCGGTGAGTGTAGCCGGTGAGTGGGATGGGTGAACTCATTCATAGTAATGGTTTTCTTCTTCTCACAGGACTTTTGTACGTTCCCCAACTTGTGCACGAGAGTCTTTGGTTTTCCCTACAGAGTGTACTTGTATGCTCACCCTATGAATATAAAACTGCTTTCAGGATTCCAGGAGGACATCAGAGATCGTCCAGGACCGTACTAGCTCAGATCTTGGGGGCAGTCGCAGTTGCTGTTTTCTTTCTTTGGTACTTACCCTTGTAGTCACTTTTGTACCCTGTGTCTTTTACTTTTGGAACACGCATGTGGGAATGGTTTACTTTTGGCTTTACTTTTCTTTTACTCTTGGTGTTGTTGGGTTTCATTATCTTATCTCCCAATCCTATAAAACAAAAAGGGTAATTCCTTCCACTTGTGTGTAATGTCCATACCCTTGGTGCTAGTCTCCACTTCGGGACCTACAGAAGGCGGGTTTCGGGGGTCACTATCTCTACTTCAACTTAAAGAAGGAAGGGCTTGGCAACTTGCTGACCCTTCCCTCCTTTTGGTGAAGGCGGGTCGTGACATTATGGTATCAGAGGTCGAGGTTGAGAGATAGGATGGAGTCTGGAGTTAGGAATAGTGAGGATTGCATGGGATGGAAAGGCAATAGGGTTGGGTGACCTTGGTACGTGAATTAGGCCAGGGAAGACAAGTTAGGACACGGGATTTTAGGGCCCCCCATGATTCAATTCAATGACTCTGGACCTACCAAACGACCAAGTGAGGCCACGATGATTACAGTGTAGAGACCCTATGAAAGGTACATGCATCATAATGAATTGTGTTCTGGTGTTTCTGGGATGTCTTGGGAATTAAGAATAAATTAAAAGTTTAAGAAATTTTAAGAACAATATTCTTCACTACATGGGCGTAGGAATTCCTTGTTTACCTTACAGCTATGGAACCTGGAAGGCGACCATGTGTGGTACAGGCGATTAAGGCCCCATAGACTACTTTGTCCAATCGACAGAGAGCTGATCGAGAGGAAAAGGATGACCAGTGGCAGAAGACTCTTCAGGCCTTCCAGCAACAGAACCTCGAGAAGTATGAGGGTAGCACCTCTGACATGAAGACAGAAGGCTGGCTAGAGGAGCTAGTGATAGCCTTCATCCTGATTCGGGCCCCGACAAAGTACTGGGTTCCTCTGGCCATCAGGAAGATGTGGGGAGCGGCGCGTCAGTGGTAGATGCTTTAGCTTGGGGAGAGGATAGATGGTGAGGTGCCATGGCCTAATTTCGAGAAGGAGTTCCGGGTGGAATTCCTCTCCTTGACGATGATGGCTGAAAAGAGACAGGAGCTACTCTCCCTCCAATAGGGCAGTATGCCAGTGAGGGATCTAGGAATCAAGCTCAAAGACCTCCTACATTTTGCTCCAGACCTCTTTCCTGATGAGGAGTCTCGGGAAATATGTCTAGAGGAAGCGCTCCGACCCTCCCTCCAGTATGTGGTTACCCCCTTTACCCTACCAATGTACTTGGAGGTCCAGAAGAAGGCCGAAGTGGTGGAGGGGATGCACGCTCTAGGAGGTGTGTCACGAGAGGGGATCCAGCTGGGACCATCAAAGGGGAAGGCCGTCAGCACCAGGCCTCCAGCGTCATGACCCTCGAGGTTCCGACCCGCATGGAGCAGGCCGCAACAGTTTCAGTTTCGATCCCCCAGTCCTCGCCCTTTTCCTTCGGGCTGGGCACCGCGATGCTTCATCTGTGGGAGCCATGGAAATCTCCGGAGTCAGTTCCCAGACCAGGTACAGTACGGTGGTGGCAGACAGCCCCAGCACCTACCCCAGCAGCAGCTTCTAGCCAGGCCTTTTCAGTAGCAGCAGCAGGGACAGTGAGCTCCCTCTACTCCGAGGACAGACGTAAGAGGAGGGGGCTGACCACGTGGTGCTCCTCATGGCCCTTGACCAGGGTGTGGTCGGGGAGGTGTCCGACAGCCGAGGGGAAGAGGAGCCGGGCGTGGGCAGCTACACGCCGCGGGGGCATCCGTTTGAGAAGGGCTGGAGGTTGTTCGAGGTACGATCAGTTTTATTAGCACTCTTGCATATTCCTTGTTTGATACCGGAGCCTCGCACTCCTTTGTTGCACCCATTCTATCCCTTGCCTTGGGTCTAGATGCCAAGAGACTTCCAGTGCCGCTGGTGTTGAGCACACCAGTTGGAGGTGAGACTGACTTGATGTTTGTTTGTCGGGGATGTAGACTGATGACAAGGCCACATCAGTCTATTAGGGATCCTCTTCTGCTATAGATACAACCATACGATGTCATCCTTGGCATCAATTGGATATTTTCTGTGTCTATCTTCATCTACTGTTTCTGAGGAAGTTTTGTGTTCTCGGACATGGGCGGCCTGCGTGTTACCTTCATCGATGAGGGGAGATGTCAGAAGGGCAGCAGGCGAGGGGAACCCCTCCTCTCCTTATTGTCCGAGCTATCGGTGGAATAAGTAAATTCTGAGATGGTGGAGGTTCCAGAGGTTGTTAGTGAGCTTATAGATGTCTTTCTTGAGGAGGTAACGACACAACCCCCATGATGGGATATCAAGTTCGGGATAGACCTGCAGCCCAGCGCTCGTCCAATCTCGATGGCTCCTTACCGGATGGCACCTTTAGAATTATGGGAGTTGTGGATCCAGATTGATGATCTAATGAATAGGGGTTATGTTCGGCCGAGTGTGTCACCAGGGGGTGCTCCAGTCTTGTTTGCAAAGAAGTCAGATGGTGGTCTCAGGTTGCGCATAGACTACAGGAGGCTGAATCAGGTGACGATCAAGAATTTCTACCCTCTTCCGAGGATAGATGATCTTTTTGACCAGCTGAAAGGGGCAGGATGGTTCTCAAAGATCGACAAGTGGTCTGGGTACCACCAGTTGAGAGTGAAGGAGGGAGACATCCCGAAGACGGCGTTCAGGTGCAGATATGTACACTTCGAGTGCCAAGTCATGCCCTTCGGTGTTAAGAATGCCCCATCTGTGTTCATGGGGCTTATGAACTCCATCTTATGGGAGTACCAAGATCGGTTCTTAGTTGTGTTTATCGACGAAATCCTAGTCTACTCAAGATCAGAGGATGACCATGCAGAGCACCTGAGGACGGTTCTGGAGGTCCTCCGACATCATCAGCTCTATCCGACGTTGTCGAAATGCAAGTTCTGGACACGATAAATGAACTTTCTCGGGCATGTGGTGTCCGAGCAGGGGGTATCAGTGGACCCATCAAAGGTTGAGAAAGTTGTTTCTTGGTCAACACCCAAGAATGTGGCAGAGGTCGTAGTTTCCTCAGGCTGGCGGGTTACTATCAGAGGTTGGTACCCAACTTCTCCCGAGTTGCAGCCCCTTTGACACCCCTGACCAAGAAAGACATGGTTTTCGTGTGGAGTGAGCAGTGCGAGTCAGCCTTCAGCTATCTGAAGGAGATGTTGGTCAGTGCCCCTGTGCTTAGATTTCTAGAAGAAGGGGCGGCGTATGAGGTGTTCCGCAATGCTTCATGACAGTGCCTGGGATGTGTGTTGACGCAGAAACAAGGGGTGATCTCTTATAGGTCCAGGAAGCTATGTCCTCATGAGCATAATTACGCCACCCACGACCTGGAGCTTGCAGCGGTAATTTTTGCGCTAAAGTTATGGCAGAACTACCTCATCGGAGAACGCTTTTTGGTCTTCACAGATCAAAAAATCTTGAGGTATATCTTCTCCCAGAGGGACCTAAACTTGCGACTGCGGAGATGGGTGGAGTTCCTCCAGGATTACAACTTCAAGGTCTCTTATACTAAGGGAAAGAGAAATTTAGTGGTCGATGCCTTGAGTAGGAGGACACATAAGGATGCGGTACGAGATTCGGCGGATGCCTCGAAGGCAATGCAGGAGTTGGCTACCTTACACCTGGATGTTAGGTTGGATGGTGGCAGAGGTCACCTATAACAAATGGCAGTGTATTCGTCTCTGTTGCAGAAAGTGGAGGAGTCTCAGTGGGGAGACCCCGAGTGCGAAGTGATGCATGACCAAGTTGACCAGGGCAATGCTCCAGAAGGATGGACAGAGGATGGTAAGAACCAGATGCTTTTCCCAGGAAGGTTGTTTGTTCCAGGAGTGATGCGCAACAAGGTTCTCCATGAGTTCCACAACTCACCACTGGCAGTGTACCCAGGAGTTTCCAAGATGTACCAGTGACCGAAGGTACAGTTTTGGTGGCCCGGAGCGAAGTGAGCAGTGGCATATATTGTGTCCAAGTGCTTAGTGTGTCAGCAAGTGAAGGATGAACATCGAGTTCCAGGCAGCCTACTGCAGTCTCTAGATGTCCCCGAGTGGAAGTGGGATGACATCTCGATGGATTTCGTCACGGGGCTTCTCAAGGTCCAAGGGGCATACAACGCCATCTACGTAGTGGTGGACCGGTTGATGAAATTGGCCCACTTTCTGGGGATCATGGAGTAGAGTACTGTGGATTCTTTGGCATGAAATTACATGGATGAGGTGGTGCAGTTACATGTAGTTCCGAGATCAATAGTCTCATATAGGGATGCATGGTTTACCTCGTAGGTCTGGAAATTATTGCATCATGAATTTGACACACAGCTACACCTTAGCATTGCTTTCCATCCCCAGACAGATGGACAAACAGATCACACCATCCAGACCTTGGAGGATATGATGCGAGCATGTGTTCTGGACTTAGGAGGATCATGGGTGCGATACTTGACCCTAGTAGAGTTCACTTACAATAATAGCTATCACTCTACCATCAGTATGGCCCCATTTGAATCCTTTTACGGGAGGCCATTCCATTCACCTGTGTGTTGGTCAGAAGTAGGAGAGGCAGGCATCCTTGGCCCAGAGGTGGTGCAGAGCACGACAGATAAGGTTCAGCTCATACGGGACAGGATGAAGGTGGCCCAGGACCGGCAGAAGTCGTAGTCTGATACCAGGAGGAGGCCCTTGGAATTTGAGGTTGGAGACCACGTGTCCCTAAGGGTCTCCCCTCAGGGTGGACAACAGAGGTTCGGTAAGGGGAGTAAGCTTTCTCATAGGTTCATCGGTCCCTTCGATGTGTTACGGCGGGTCGGCGAAGTGGCCTATCAGCTAGCATTACCACCGCCAATACTGAGGATACATGACGTCTTCCACGTGTCCCAACTCCATTGGTATCTAAACGATGATTCACATGTCCTCAGCTGGGGAGAGCTGGACATCGAGGACGACGTGACTTTTATGGAGAGACCAGTAATTCTCGAGGATCGCAAAGAAAAGGTGCTTCGTGGGCGAACCATTCCCTTGGATCGTGTGTTGTGGGGACATGGTAGGCTTGAGGAGAGTATTTGGGAGAGGGAAGCACATATGTGTGCCTAGTACCTAGAGATGTTTTTAGTTTTATTCTATTGTTATAGCTGTTGTGGTAGGACGTTTTACTTTGTTGGCTATGAAATGCTAGTTTTTTTCCTCTGAATGTGTGTGAAAAGTCTTCGCTATGAGGGAGGGGAGAACCCGACCCCTAATCAAGATGCATTAAGGTGGATGCGATTAAACCCATGCGGGAGAGTCAGTTCCACCCAAAGTGGATAATATCTTCACATGGGGAAGGAGACTCCCCGTCCCCCACATGCCTGGGCAGTTTCACATGATATGTTGCTTGGTTCGTGACAGGAATGTGTTCTTACGTAACAATGAGGTTCACTCTTGAGAGGTATCTTTCAAGGTGGTTGTTCGGACCCGCTCTTTCCTTCTGGGTTGTTTAAATTCTTGAGGGCGAGAATAGTTTGAGAGGTATCTGATGTGATGACCCGGACTCTCTTGGACCATTCCTTTGTCAAAAATACGTATCCTAAAGGGGTAGCGTCTCGGGGCTACTGATCGGGGAGACCGATCGGCACGACCGATCGGGGAGACCGATCGGTGCGACCGATCGGCGTGAGCGATCCGTGAGACCAATCGGCGCGACCGACACCGATCGGTGAGACCAATCGGCGTGACCGATTGGGGAGACTGATCGGCGCGACCGATCCGGGAGACCGATGGGCGCGACTGATTGGTGAGATCGATCGGTGTCACCCGGCTTTGTCTTGGTTTTTCTAGTGACGTGCGCAAATTGAGTTTTAAACCCTTCTTTGACCCCCTTTAAGCTTGTTTTAAAGCCCGGTAGCTCCCATAAATGTTATAATTAAATAATTAATAAATTAACCTGGTTTGTGCGTCGATTTAAACCACCCGACCCCTTTAATAATGTGTGGGACCACGTGGTCAACCCATGACCCCCTCTCCTTACGTGGTTTTGCGTTCTTATCTCAACCATCTGTGACTCTTATAAACTAAGGTTAGGTCATGGTTTCTTCATTTCGTGATCACCCTGTGCTAAGAGTACCCTTCATCCAGATAAGCAGCTTTTCGTTCAGACGAGCCTCATCACTATCTGTGATGTTCCTCCCCCGGCCTTATCATCGATCGTTGATCAACAAGTAGGAAATTTCTTCGTCTCTCGCTTTTTTGTATCATGTGGGGTAGGAAATCTTTTGGTTCTATAGAATTGGTTAAACAAGACATTAATTAAGATAATGAACTGATTATATGAAAAAAGAAGGGGGACAGTGATCGTTGATGTTGTTTTGTGTTATGATCATCTTTTTGAATTGTGCGGGCTTACACCTACTAAAATCCATGGCCATTGGTGGCCTTTCTCTATGCACTAATGAACCCCTGGGGACATTTGAAATGACTTTTTTGTGGTTGTGAACTCCTACTGTAAAAAGGGAAATTGGTTAATCATGTACACCTGGCTAAATGAATTGAAAGCACCAAGATCAACCATTCTGTGATAACACCTGATTAAAGCACATGAAATTGAAATCATGGATTGCATTAAATATTATAAATTTGAAAATACCGGTATGACCCTGGTTTGTGTTGGTGGCAGTGGTTTGGTTGTTTTCTTTTATGGGCCGATTGCTGGAGATGTGGTAGGGGATGGGATCCCCTGTTGATATGGATTCGGTGGTTGTGAGTTTTAAGACCGGGTGGTTACCTTGTTTATATCACAAATTTGGGTGGGATCCCTTGTTGATGAGAAAACATTTTGGGGGACATGGGGTAGTGTCTCAAGGGTTTCTTTGGTTTTAGTATTTCGAGGGATCTGCCTTATCCCCTTGTTCTTGTAACATTACAAGAGAACCGGGTGTGAATGTTTAAATTGACATTTGGCTAGATTCTTTTCTTGGTTATGATTATGGTGTTAGTTTCCCAAGTAGGTGAATAAACTTATTTAAACATTAATACTAAACATGAAAATAAGAATGGGACAAACGAGTTTTGTTGGTGAGAGTTGTGACTCAGAATTTAGTGATGTTGTGATCTGTAGGCTGTCTGAAGAAAAACCTAACTTTGGATGAGTGCTTGTTACCTATGTGAATACTTGTAGTTTTTTGTTTCTTATTCGCGCGCCACCCACATTGAGAACTTAGTGCCGAACACCCCCATTTCATGGGGGAGGGTGTTTTTCACAACACTATTCTTAGTGGCTGGTCATTAGCCCCTTTTCTACTCCCTTTCCCGGATAGCCCAAGTACCTTTAGGAAGGCAGTGATGGCCTGAGGTCCATTATTAGCCCAATAATATTCTGGCGGGGTAGTGTGGTGGTTATGACCAGGTGTGTCCAGGAAGGTAGTTTCCCAAGTATCTTCGGGATGAGGCCCAGGTGTCTTCGGGCGTGGAAGTGGATCTTCTAGCCCAGGTGTCTTCGGGCGTGGTGGTGGCTGTTTCAGCCTAGGTTTTTATGGGCGTGGTATGTGTGACAGTTGTGGCCCAGGTGTTTGCGGGCGGGATTCGGTAGTGGGACTGCGTGCGGTTGTGGCCCAGGTGTGTGCGGGCGGGTGTGGCAGTGGGACTGCGGTGAGAATGGTAGGATTGGTTCGATGTGTAGGATGTCTGAATAACCAGGGGGAAAGTGGCGTGGGGTACCCAAACATCGATGTGCTCTTATTATATATTACATGGTTTGCATTACTTCGTGAGTGTAGCTGGTGAGTGGGATGGGTGAACTCCTTCATAGTAATGGTTGTCTTCTTCACACGGGACTTTAGTACGTTCCACCACTTGTGCACAAGAGTCTTTGGTTTTCCCTACTGAGTGTAGTTGTATTCTCAACCTATGTATATAAAAATGCTTTCAGGTTTCCAGGAGGACTTCAGGGATCACGCAGGACCGTACTAGCTCGGATCTTGGGGGCAGTCGTAGTTTCTTTTTTCATTCTTTGGTACTTACCGTTATAGTCACTTTTGTACCCCGTGGATTTTAATTTTGGAACATGAATGTGGGAATGGTTTACTTTTGGCTTGACTTTTCTTTTACTCTTGGTGTTGTTTGGTTTCATCATCTTGTCTCCCAATCCTATAAAACAAAAAGGGTAATGCCTTCCACTTGTGTGTAATTTCCATACCCTTGGTGCTAGTCTCCACTCCGGGACCTATAGAAGGAGGGTTTTGGGGGTCATTATCTCTCCATAAACTTAAATAATGATGGTCTTGGCAACTTTCTGACCCTTCCCTCCTTTTAGTGAAGGCGGTTCGTGGCAGAAAAGGTGTTTTATTTCACACATATACCACATTAGTTGACTTTTTTCGAAATATTCCTTCATGGTTATTATTAATGATAATATGATTTTGATATTATTATTTGTATCCATATACTTTTGATTTAGTTCCATTACTCGCCCCATGTTATATGTCCCCTTACTATGCTTTTTTACAACCAACTTCATTGATTTATTTTGTTGGGTGATAATTGTACTAAGGAGAACATGATAGTAACTAATATGATAGGGATGAAAGAATTAATTTATAGTTCAATTTTATTAGGTAATATCTATTTTTGCGTAATTTACAGGTGGATCTAAACATTTGGATCCAATATTTTATTGTAATTATGTTATTTATTATAAATATATTTTAATATTTATATAATGAAAAGGACAGGAACTATTGTTGTTATCAAAGTTCTGATTAGTTAATTTGATAATTATGATTATAAAACAATAAAAGAAATCCATAATGATATCACTATGTACTGTTAAATTTCATATGTTATTGTAATTTTTAATAGTTCCTGGATTATGATAAATTAACTCTCCACTATATACTAAACGTGGATGTGTCTCTGGCATATATGTACCTAGGGTATCAACATGGAAAACTAAATATTTTGTTAGACATAATTAGGAACTGGTTTGTTAAAATGGTCCATGTTACACATAGTATTTGACTCACATAGAGGATATTATTTAGATAATATAAAACTCTATTAAAACCCATTATAAATGATATATATATATATATTATTTAATTATTATATTTTAATATTATAAAAATATTAATGTACCTGATTTTTGAAGTTTATTTTATGGAAAAGCCTATTCCTATGTATCTGATAAGATATTCATATATACAGAATTATTAAAGAATTATTCATTCATTATTAACTTATGATTGAACATTAAGATTTATGATAATGGAGGGTAACAAGAGAAACCAGGATAACAACCCCTGTGGGGGGACAATACGTTGATATCATTGATTGCACTCCAAATGTAATAGAAGGGGGAGTACCAAACATTATGGAAGTTGTTAACCATATTCCTTAGTATATGAATATTAAAAACATTGGAATGAATCGTGGAATAATTATACCATCCCCACAGTTGAGGTGGAGTATGAAAATGATTTCGAACTAGGTAAATTTCTTTTCACTCATGAAATGAATGAGTTTTATTTGATTTTTGTGCTTCAAATTCCATTATATCATGCTTGTTTTCTAAAACAGGATTCTGATCCCAGATTCCTAAATGAAAAAATATCCATAAAGACATATAGTGGGAATTTCTATGAATCACAAGTGCTGAACACATCTCCAATTAGTTTATATAGAAAAAATCATTTGGTGAATCTCCTAATACTATACATGGTGGAATATGAATCTATACTAGGAATAAATTGTCCCTTATTATATATAGAAGAAATAAAATGTTAATAAAAATATATATACTTCTATATTATTAATAATCCCATAATCCTTTGCAAATTAAATGAATATATTGAATCACCTTAGGGAAATCTATTATTTTTGTTGGGTTGATACCTTGTTAGGAACTATTCCATTCCAAATAGGATGAGTGGAATAAATGTACTTACCTTGACGAAATCACCATTGTGAGGGAATACCGTGATCTATTTCTATATGGGGTATGGGGACATCCCCTGGATCTTGACGTAGAGTTCTAAGTAAAACATATAACATGTTCCAATCCCATTTTCAAATACCCCTATAGGATGGCTTCTATCAAACTGGAAGTGGTAAATAAATATCAATAAGGTAATTTGGTCAAAATTTTTTATATTCCCTAGTGTATCCCCTTGGGGTGAACTAGTGAACATTTAAATATGATGGATGGGTCGATGCTATTTTTTATAAATAAATGGGAGAAAAAAATATAAATATAATCAATATGTATCCTCTACCAAGGATTGACTACTTATTTTATCAATATCGAAGAGATAAGGTTTTTGAAATTATTTATTTTCATTATAGATATCATCAATAGAATGTTAATATAGAAGATATTCACTAAACATCATTCCATAAAAGGTATATACTCTATGAGTACATTGTGATATCATTCATATTTATTGATGTCGTTTCAATAATCATGTATTTGATTAATTGAATATTTAGAAAAGAACTGAATGATGTTGTGGAAGTCTATATCAATGATGTTCTTATATAATACAATATTTAGGAGAATCATGAAGAGAATATAAAGATTTTTTTATTAATATTATTGATAGATAAAATGAATGATGAAATTAGATATTCAAAATTTTGGCTATGGGAAGTCAAATTTTATGATAAATTTATCACAATTAAGAGAATTTCTATGGACCATTCAATGAAAAAGATAATTCAGAAGTGTATTAGACCTAATACATTCATGGATATACATTTCATTTTTATGTTAGTTGGGTACTGTGGTCATTTTTATGGAAATTAAATCAAGTTTATGATATCCAAATATATTAAAATTTAATATGAATCGTATTTTTTTTGGGGATAAATGCAATTAATGATTTATGGATCTTAATAAGAAACTGATAACCTATCGAGTAATCACACTACCAATAAGTAGAGATGGTATACTGATGTAAAATAATTATTTAATGAAATTTTTGGGTTTTTTACTATTGAAGAACGATAACATGATAGACTATGCCACATTATATTTTAGTATTAATTAGAATAAATACTCTGTGAATTATCTAGAATTATGAGGTGTGATATTCACTCAGAATCGTTAGAGGTACTACCTCTATAGTGCATTGTGTGATATATATACTGATCAAAAGTGCCTAAATTACATCTTCCTATAGAAGAGCCTCAATATGAGTCAGTTAATGTGGTCATAAGTAATCAATTATTATGATTTCCATATTTACTACCATTCAAAAAATAAAATGAAGGAAGGTGATTATCTTAGAAGAAAACAAGTTTCTACTCAACACATGAAGCTGATTGAGAAATAATCCATCATATATTATATTAAAAACAATAGATTTGGAAATAGTAGCTGTATAGATTACAAACATCCTTTTCCAAATGATTCCAAAAGTATTTATCCAAAAGACGATAAAATTGGGATAATGGGTTGATTTGGAGCATCAACATAAGTATAAGGAATTATATGAATGAAAACATCATTAGTTCCACATAAATAAAAAAGGATTCCTTAAATTTGGTACTTGAATTTGTGTTAAACTATCATTGTAGATATTGAATGAGCTGTTACATAATTCACACATCTAGTATTTCTCCATTTATCATAGGAAAACAGAGATTTATTATGATCGTTGAGAGTAATTTTTGTGGGACAACATGAAGAATGAGATCACTAAGTGAACCACTAATGTGCATGGTCTTTCATAAAATAAAATATGAGAGGAAAAATACATGGGGGTGATAAAACCCTTATATATACCCCAAAAAAATGGGACCAAATTTTTATAGGATTTTCCACTGGTCTCCAAAATATATCTAAAGGAAATAATGTGATATGGTATGTGGTGGTTTTTCTGAACAAGCCTGCCCACATAATCTCTATTTGAGAATATATATTTTTTCAATAAAATTTTATGGTATATATAAAGGAAGATGCAAGGCTACTAGGTTTTTAAATTTTGATCGCCTCTGATTGAGATCCAAGGAACATATCTATGATATATTGAACTCTTAAATAGTATTTCAGTATTTAATTAAATTTCAGTATGGCATATTACCCCCAAAATAGTGGCCAGTTTGAATTTACAATTCATTTTCTTGAAGACTTTCTAGTATCCTTCTCAAAGGAATTTAATGTTGAATGCGATAAACATATCCCACTAGTTGTGTTCTCATATAACACCAATATCAACTCAAGTGTTAAAATGACTATATATAAATATCTATATTGGATGTTTTTTCATAAATCCTACTTTTTATGTTGATGTTATTGAATGAAATCAACTTAGACTAGATCATCTAAAATAGAGAAACAAATGTGCATTCTATCCAGCAACAAATTAAATATTCTACATATTGGAAAATGAACTATGCTACAAAATTTAAAATGGAAAGGGAGCATGATTTGGGAGAACACATTTTCCTTCAAATATTACTGTGGAATATATTAATGTTTATTAGAAAGAGAGAAATTCTAATGCTAATGTACATTTTCTCTTTTTAGATCCATTATCAAATGGGATAAATGATCTATTGGCTAGAAATGAAAGAAAATATGGATCACATTCAATAATTTTTAATTTTATTTCTCTAGATAAATTAAATACCTAATCCCTATGTTTTACTGATTTAACATGTAGAGTATGTGGGGAATGACCTCCCATGTGAGGAGATTCTAGTGAAGATCATATAAAAGAGAGACAATGTACAACATATAAAGAAAACTAACCTTTTAATGTTGTTATAGAAAAACCATATATATGAAGAAGCAGCACAAGAACAAGAGGAAACAAGGAATGATATGTCCCAAAATGAATTATCAACAATTAAATGATTTGATATTTTGGGGATGAATTTTTTAATAGGGTGTAATGTAACCAAAAAATATTTTATAAATGATATTGGTCTCTTGGAATAAATTTATGTCATAATAGACTATATAATTTTATAATTCTTTTGAATCAAGAAATATTTTATTTTATTTAGAAATATTGTAACATTAATCACCAATGAAACCAACTAAAATTCCAAACAGAAAAACTAAAACATATATAAAATATAAATGCAGAAATGGTAAAATATGGATCTCCTGAATCTATTATAATCATCATCCCCACTTCCAATACTATAGAAATAAAATACAATATTCATCAAACAATCAATATTATATAACATTGAAATATTTAATATTGAGATTATATGATTACAATAATGAAATAAGGAGTGTATAGTGTCTTATATGAGGTAATGTGACCACTAGAAAATTAACGTGACCATTAGAAAATCAATTGGACCATTTGGATTCAAAACAAGACGATTGAAAATAATTACCTAACATTTAGAATATTTATCATTCCTTTAAATAATAAATTGTGATATAAATATTTTTTATCATGATTAGATTATAAAAATATAAATATTATAATTTGAAATATATATATATCATTATTTAAAAAAATAAATAAAATGTAAAATAATTTTTAATAAACATTATTTTAAGGTATCTCATAAATATAATAATTTTATATTAATGATTAATAATAAAATTTGATAGATTTCTATTTTTATAAAATTAATACCATTTCCAAAATTCTCATGTGGGAATTGTCTATGGTTTATTTTTTCACATTCTTTTGCAATACATCAATTTTTCAGTTAAAAGTAAAAATAATATTTTCACATAGCTAGTTTATCATTAATTAAATAATTCATGATATAATATTGAACTAGTTATTTCTAAAAAAAGATTGTTTTTTATTATATATTTATTTTCATAATGGTGTATTTAATATAAAATAAATATAAATTTCTATCCTAAAAATCATTTTCCAGAACCCAATTCAATAGTGATCCCTTAAAATAATATTGTTTCATTCATTCCACATTCCATTTTAATAGAATAATGAATATGAATTTTAAAAATGTTTAATGTTCTAATAAATTTATATTATATTTATAAATATTAGTTATCTTATAACAAATTTATAACTAGATTTAAATTTAATATACAATTTTATTTATTATTTTATACCAAAAAACAATATCATGTATAATGAACCTAATCCCTTTTTATGGAAAACAACACATCACCCACATTCTATATAATATACTATGAACATTTCATTCTATTCAATCCCATTAGAATCAGAATTGATTTTATAGAGTAATTGAACAATAAATAGAATGGTTGTTTTTTTTGTTTTCCAAGATAATATACATCATTTATTTAGAAAGAATCAATTAAATCTTCTATTTTTTCTATTTCTCTGAAATTTTTTCCAACCCTTCCCAAACTACCCTATCACATTAATATATAGTTTTTTATCATTATGTTAATCTATAATAATAATAAAATTATATATATATATATATGAAAATCATATTAACAATTATTTTTACAATGTCCCATCTCTACATAGTTGACCACTATAGAAAAATTACCATTTCAATACTTATAAGTAGCTTTATGTATGTATTCAATGAATTATCAGTAACGCATTAATATGTATTTAATGTTATTTTCATAATTCAGTGTGAAAAATCCATTATTATAAATTAATTTGATCAAATATATTGAAATTGAATCAATATGGATAATTTAATGAAAACATGATATCAAAAAAAATTCATTTTTACAAAGAATATTATAAAATAGAATCAAATAACATTAAAAGAAAAATAGTCGAAAACTTATAATAAATCAATTTTATAAGTACATTTTAATAATAATATGTTTATTTTCTTTGAGGTATAGATGCATGAAAATAAAGAGTTATTTATGGTAGGGGGATTATTAGACCCAACTCATTTAATTCAGTTTTCCTTATATCCACAGTATGAGATTTAAAATTATGTTCATAACATTTAATTTCTCTTTTCATTCATGGATATAAATTTTCCAACATTTTCAAAACAATTTAAAAAAAATTATGTTACAGAATTACTTTGACTCCCAAAACATAGTATTTTACTCCTCTTGAAATTTATTATGTCAACTTAATAATAATATTGTTTCATGACAATATAAGATTTATCTTATTCATTTGGGATAAAAAAATTTCATTCATGAAATTATGTTTTATAAAATATTTAGGAAACTCATTTTATTTCATGGGTTTATTTAATAACCAGCATTTTTATATGTTCTATGTGGCATGAATGATTATTGGAATTTATGATGTAATGGGTATGCCCAAAATTAAATATCCCTAATATGCATTGATTAATTTGATGATTATAATCATATTATGTGAAATATATGTGGAAAATTTTATTGTTTGTTTCACAATAATGTATGGTATTTGAGTACTGAGATATGATGATTCATTTAAAGCATATTCCATATACCATAACAA
Source organism: Viscum album (assembly GCA_963277665.1). Classification (NCBI taxonomy): domain Eukaryota; kingdom Viridiplantae; phylum Streptophyta; class Magnoliopsida; order Santalales; family Viscaceae; genus Viscum; species Viscum album. The sequence continues at coordinate 418,433,529 of OY728127.1, read as the reverse complement.
TGTACAATGTTTCCCTCGGGTTTAGGATTATTCTCTTATTATTATTATAATATTTTTATTCTCATCAATGTAATTTAAATTTATGTCTATTATCCACACTATGTTATATCTAACAATATATTGATTTTAGGTCACCCCTATCATTGATGTATATCATTAGGTGATTACATGTACTATAGTGAATGTGAGGACCACTAAGAGGGTAGAGAAGGAGGAATTAAATAATCATTACACTTTATAATTTAAAAGTGTTGCTTGCACATAATTTACCCAATTTACTAAACTTGTGGATAATGTATTGCATAATTATTATATTTTTTGTATTAAATATTATGTAATACATAACTAATGGAAAAATTCATGTTTTTATAGGAAATGATTTTTCGATCCCTTCTTTTATATTGTCTAATTTTATCCATGTCTAATAAAATATTATTCGGAGAATTCATGTATCATTTAATACCATATATTCCTAGATAGTGGTAGAGAAATACTTGCAAATACCCTAGCATATTTTTAGGTGGTATCCCACAATGAAATTTGGATTGAATTTGACCAATCTAGGAAAACAAATATTCGGTTTTTACATTCTTCCATCATATTTGGATGAGGGAAACCCTATTGGTTGGGTGAATGAATATACTATGCATGGACTAGAGAAAACATTTTCTTATAATTGGTAGAAAATATAACTCATATGCTTCTATTATGGGTATCTAGGGTATCCAAATCCCCCATTTTTTATTATCATAGATTTTGTCTATATATTGGTCGCATGGGTTGTCATCAATTGTTTTATGTGATCTATTTGGTGGAATTCACTTATTAAATCTTTTTATGGATGGGTTGTTTTGAATAATTTCATTTGATGGTTTTAATTTTAGTTGAGGTTTTGGATATTCATTTATTAATGATTTTTTAAAGACTCGGAATTTCAGTGGAAATTTGTTTCATAAAGACAGGGGAATTTTACGTGTCCACAGCTTCTGACGGCACTTGCTTCAGAGGCACGATATTTCCAGAATGAATTTTTAAAGTTTTTATCGGGTACATTTAGTAAACGTATGAGTAGGATTTTATATCTTTTGAACCGGTGCTCGTAATAGAAATCTGTGGGCACCGTTCAACTCGCAGCGTCGGTGATTTCTTAGTGAGACCTTTACCGCAGTTGGGTTATGATGATTTTGGAAGATAGTTTATCAGGTTAATAGTTTAATTGAATAAAAATAAGTGTTAAATTTATTTTTCATAAGGTGGTTAATACCACCAAGTGGTGCTTAGTGGTGGGGGCCACCACAACCTAACCACCCATGGGAGGTTATGGTGGTGGGGCCCACCACACATAACCTCCCTTGGGATGATGTTTTGTTGGGGACCACCCGAGGGTTGTATCTTCTTGGGACCTCCCATTTAAAGGGGATGAAACCCTCTCTTCATTAATTTGTAACTCTCCACCTCCCCGTTAATTAATTAGACACCTCTCTCTGTTTATTAATTGGAACTCCTCACCTCCCCTTATTTTGAATTTGAACCATCCTCCCCATTAATTATTTGATTTGTCTCATTTAATTAAAAACAACCCTTTGTGTTGTTGTGATAATGAAATTATAGAGAAATTCCACTATTATTTTTGGTGGGAAGTTTCTCTTGGTGGTTCTTTGGAGAACCCTTGGGAGAACTTCTTTCTTCCAATGAAGAACAAGAAAAACATCTCTTCCGCCCCCGAAGAAAGATGACGCCATCTTTTCCGTCTTCAAAAGGGGAAAGAAAAGGGAAGAACTATCCTTGAAGAACGCCCATGACATCTCTAACCTAATCCATCTGTGTCAAAGGAGAAGACGTCACTGTGATGAACGTCGCCAACGACGACGTCCTCCCTACCGCGAATCCGTCAACAATCACCGAACAACAAACGAGGTAGGGGGATTTGAATTGTTTCTATACCAATTCTACTTAATTGAAGTTATGGTTTTAGAATATCCAATTTCTATCACCATAACAAGGAGGTATCGGGCCGCACGTACGCGGCCTGGACAACTCCCCATTGCTTGTTCTGGATAGATGGTGACAGAGGTGATACATGCGGCGAAGACGACAAAGACTGTGAACAAAGGTCGCGATACCCGTGGCCTCCACAAATCATGCCTCCCTAACGGCACCCTAGCGCGCTTCCCGTGCCCCCGGAAGCCTACCCGATACCCCCGCGTCCTATCGGCAGGCTGCCCGATGCCCCAGTACCCCGCTGTCGGTCTGCCCAGCACCTCTGCGCCCCGCCAACGGCCTGCCTGGCGCCCTCGCATCCAGCCGGTGGACTACTAAGTGCCCCCGCACCCCGACTGCGGCCTTCCCGGCACCCTTGCGCTCCAACAGCGGCCTACCCGACCCATGCGGGTGTCCTTCCTGAAACAACGACGCCTTGCCAGACGCCCCAGCGTTCCCCTGCCGTGGTTTGCCCGGCGCCCCGGTGTGTTGCCCGTGCCCCTGCGCGCTACTCGCGCCCCAGTGTGCTGCTCGGTGTCCCAACTCCCTGCCCAGTGCACCCGCAGCCTGCCCATTGCCTAGCCGACCTACCCTCGCCATGCACGGCCTGTCGCTGGCCTCTCAGCGGCCGACCTCCAGAGCTACGCCCCTCACGGTGCTGGCCGAACCGCCCTCGTTGTCTGATGGGCCGGGCCCAGTGGACCGGGCCTAACTTCAAGATATGACCCACCCAACGTGTTAGGTCAGACCCATCAGGTCTTTCTTGGTTGACCCAGATTGGGTCGGCTCAGTGTGGGTTGGGCCGCGTCGATCCTACTGGGTCGGAGCGGACCCGGGCCCACTACCGACCCTTTGCTTATTTTGGCCATATCTTTGGCACTGTATGTCTATTTGAAGAACTGTCAGTGGTGATGGTAATATCAATAAGAGATGATCCCTTTGTTAATACCCCACATGATTTTGGGTATATTTGAGATAAGTTCAGGTTGGTTCATACATGAAACCAACTAGGCCTCTACACTAAAAAGATAATAACTCACAGACCATGTGTATGATTGACACATCGTCAGTTGCATTGAGACTCCTATTAAGTGGAGGACATCTGTGATACTTCTTCATGGCACTTTGAGACATTTGGAGTATTTACTAGTTGCTCATGGAGCAGATCCTTCCTGTGACGAGAAGACAGAGTATGGAGACCTAGTAGTAGACAGACCTGATGACTCCTTGACCGATTTGACATGGAGTGATTCAACTAGCCCAGTGGGGAGAGCCTGGTATTTGACGGCATAACCATGCTGGAGGAGCACCTGGTATTTGGAGGCAGACCCATAGTACTCAATAGGAGGAGTACCTATGCATGCTATTAGGGGGAGCGCCTAGTATTTGGCGGCAGACCCACAACGGAGGAGCACCAAGTATTTGGTGGTAGACCCACAATACTCGACAGGAGGAGTACATCAACAGTCCAGGGTTAGTGAGAAGTTCCTTGGTGTCATGACATGACCACTGTTCATGAAAGAGGAGGATATTTCCAGCATCTGTGGTTTTGATTATGAAAATCGTGGTTTGAGTAGAGTCAATGACCTTTGTGTTTCTCATGATTTAGATGTGTTCTAGATAACTTAGGTATATTTAAGGGAATATAACTATGTAATGGTTAACCATTGTTTACATTACATTGTGGTTTATACTTTCTGGATAATTTGAGACCTTGAGGGTCTCGGGGTCCCTAATTTGTATCGTTATACTCACCCCTACACGGGATATGCCCGCACCTCATTGTGTTGGTTACAGACGACAGACAACGCTGACTGAGGTGGAGTGTATGAGGACTGGACGGTACCCAGAGGTGGATGTCACGACGAGTCTGTACCCTAAGGATACGGAAGAATGTGGAGTGATGAGAGGATATCTGTAGCTTCCCTTCAGGTAGGATTCGTGGTGGATGATCTAGGAGCATCTAGACACATTCCGGCTATTTGTCTTTTAGTTGTACCTATTTTGTATTTTCCTTGTACTTTACTGTTGGGCTTGTTTTTCCAGTCCCCATTACTTTCAGCACTACCATTGTATTCAGTTTTACATAGTTTTATTATTCCATTTTTGTACTCTTATTGTGTGTGTGTACTTTTTATAAAGGCAATGCCTTCCCAGCGTAAGGATTTATGTCTTTTGTGCTAGTCGCCAGCCCCTGGACTATGGAAGGCGGGCCTGGGGTAGTCCTGACACAAGTCCCGAGGATGGGCCATGACAAATAGGTATCAGAGGTGTCAGTTCTACCATAAAACTCAAGAATATGATCATTCGTTTCTATGAAAAAATAGTTTTAATGGTACTGAGTGTGGTTTTCAGTTCAGGGAGTCCAGTGATGGTCTGGCGGCCGACGTATCCGTACACCAGGACCCTGACTACTAATTTCCAACATAGTTCACAAAAACACTAATTGCGTGGTTGTTTCAATTTTTTTATTTCTTTATGTCATCTCAACTAGGTCATATCACTGGGTATAATCGTTTGACCAAGTCACATCTATTTCTTTTATGATGCCTCCCGGCGGACGACCTGTAAGAGCCCCAGCAGTTGTATGAACTGAAAGCCCGCCGAGCGACAAGGCCTCTGTGCATGGCCCCTTTCCAGTTGAGGCAGCAGTGGAGGAACCAACGGTACCACCAATAGTTGGTCCACAGTTTCCCCCAGCCCAAGCAGCAGATGATGCACGCCACTTGAGCGTGCTGGATGAGTCCCAGTGCCAGAGGCCACCCAGGTTCTGGGGAGAGATAGACCCACAGGCGGTTGAGGATTTGTTGGAGGCTGTGGCGAGAGTCTTCAGGATAGTAGGGACACCAGCAGACTACATGGTGATCCTTGCAGCCATCCTCTTTAAGTAGCAATAGGAAGATGGTAGAGCCGGATTCTCTAGGTCCACGACGAGGCGACGCTACTCTAGGAAGACTTGGATAGCCTGTTCTGGGTGGAGATTGACCCAACCACCCTTCGAGCGGTGTAGATACAGGAGCTACTTCATCTGCAACAGGGATGCATGACAGTAGCACAGTACATAGTGATGTTCACTAACCTCTCGCACTACTCCATAGATATAGTACAAGACCCATTCTTCAGGGCCCATACCTTCGAGTAGGGGATCAGGCAAGAGATTAGAGCTCTAATTATCTCACTCAACATCCCATTCTGGGAGGAGGTGCTAGAGAGAGCCCACATAGTGGAGAGTTTCCATGATGGGAAATCTCCAGAAGCGAGACCCACCACTAGACAACAAGCAGTGGAGTCCTCTACAGCTGGCAGTAGAAAGAAGTCACAGAGGTCCATGAGGACTAGATCTATAGGTGGACGACCACACGACTCAAGATCAGTTGTGCGGGGTTTTTGGAGTAGAGACAGAGCCAGTCATACCAGGATCAGACAATATCACTCATTCGGCGGACAAGGGTACATGGATCATGAATGTCCGACCCACTATGTTGATGATCAGAAGTCAGTTTGGGGACCTCCCAGGTAGAGGTAGAGGATTGATTGAGGCAGTCTGCGGGGCGTAGATGGACGTGGCATAGGAGCTGGTCAGGCAGCTGGCGGAGGTCGACATTACTAGGTGCAACCGCCACCACCACCAGTAGGTCCACCCCGACCGTAGGGAGTGGGTGGACATGAGAGAGCTCAACTTCAGACAGATGAGTCATACCACCATGGTGCTCCAGATATGATTCTAGGTACAATCTTAGTCTACTCCACCATAGGTACAGTTCTTATAGACACGGGTTTTAGTCACTCTTTCTTTCCCACATCCCTCGTTCAAATCTTAGAGATTCCGACGGAGCTATTGGCTCTATCCTTATGTCTAGAGACAACTACAGGAGAAGACTCGATGATTACACACTGGTTCTGGTAGTGCGATCACACTCTAGGAGGTGAGAGCTTCGGCTGGGATCTCCTCATAGCGGGGTCGAGGCCTTAGAGAATCATCTTCGGTATGGACTGGTTATCTACAGTCCATGTTCAAATTGACTATATTAGGCGCAATGTGCGGTTTTTCCGCATGGATGGAACTATGTTCACCTTCACTGGAAAGAAGGGAATCATTTCAACATTGGACAAACTTACTCGGAGGAGGGTGAAGCTGATCACTCACCATTTGGCTTGCCTTACCATCAGAGCAGTAGATGTGAAGAGTCCGACATATCCTGTAGTGGTGGACCAGTACGCGGATGTTTTTTCCTAAAGATGATCCAAGACAACCACCTCGCAGAGAGGTGGACTTTGACATTGACATGTACCCCAATATGGCACTGATATCTACTCCAACATATCAGATGGCTCTCGATGACCTTCATGAGCTGCAGGTACAGTTGGAGGACTTGTTGGTGAAAGGATTCATTCGGCCTAGTGTTTCTCCCTGGGCGGCCCCGATTCTGTGCGCCAAGAAGTCGGACGGGAGCTTGAGGCTCTGTGTTGAGTACCGTCTCCGAAACCAGGTGACCGTGAAGAATAATTACCCACTTTTGAGGATTTATAACCTCTTTGATAATCTAATGGGGGACCAATGGTTCTTGAAGATAGACCTCAGATCAGGCTATCACCAGGTGAGAGTACGATACGAGGATGTGCAGAAGACGACCTTCAGGTGTCGGTATGGCCGTTACGAGTTCTTTGTTATTCCCTTCAGTGTAACCAACACTCTAGTAGTGCTCATGAGTCTCATGAACAGGATCTTCCAGCCTTACCTCGATCACATTGTCATGGTCTTCATTGATGACATTTTGATCTACTCAACTACTGAGGAGGATCATGACTACAATTTATAGGTAGTACAAGACACACTCAGGGAGCACCAGATTTATGGTAAGCTCTCGAAGTGCCACTTTTGTATTCAAGAGGTTCAGTTGTTAGGACACGTCATCTTGGAGGCTGGAGTTGTAGTGGATCTAGCAAAGAATGACATATTTCTTGCATGGGAGACAACCAGGAGTGTGATGGAAGTACGAAGTTTCCTAGGTTTGGCTGGAAACTATCAGAGATTCGTCCGACACTTCCTCAGAGTTGCAGTACCAGTATCAGCCTTGACGAAGAAGGGGAAACAATTCGTGTGGTCAGAGAGATGCCATCATAGCTTTTTGGATCTGAGCTAGAGGCTGACTAGTGCCCCCCATCTTGAGGCTTCCAGAGGAGGGAGTAGGGTGTGTATTTTACTATGACACGTCAGGGACTGGACATATGTGTGTCCTGATTTAGGAGAGAGTAGTTATCACATATAGTTCTCGGATACTGAGACAACATGAGCAGAACTACGCTTCCCATGACCTAGAGTTTGTAGGAGTGGTCTTTGCCTTGAAGATGTGGATGCACTATCTGATTGGTGAGCTTTTTACTGTAGAATCTGATCACAAGAGTCTCATGTATATCTTCTCTCATAATGACCTAAACCTGAGACAAAGACGATGGCTTGAGTTCCTCCAGGACTATGACTTTGAGATAGTCTATAATCTTGGGAAGGGGAATGTTGTAGGAGATGATATTAGAAGGAGGACTGGTAATTAGTTTCTAGGAGAGGCGACAGAGCAGCTGGCTGCCTTATAGATACCCTTTGTGGATTGGGATGGACCACCCTTTCTATAGTCTCTTATAATCACTCCTCCACTTCTTCAGTGAGCAGGGGGCACAATGTGGGGACGCTATCTGCGTGACATGACGTGCTCAGATATCCACATGGCAGGCACCTGATGGATTTTCTGATGGTGGGTAGCACGTCATCCTCTTCACAGGACGTCACTGGTACCAGGTGCACTTTGGGAGGAAGTGTGGAAGGAGTTCCACACTTGCCATCTAGTTGTACATCCTTACGTGGCGATGATGTATTAGGACCTTCAAGAATATCATTGTTGGCCAGGTATGAAGAAGTAAGTAGATGAGTTTGTCTTAGGGTGCCTCACTTGTCAGTAAGTGATGGTAGAGCACCATGTTCTAGCATGATTAGTTTATCCTTTAGAGGTCCCTGAGTGGAAGTTGGATGGGATATACATGGACTTCATGACGGGTCATCCACGTACATCCTGGAGTAACAAATCAATATGGGTGATCATTGACTGAATCACCAAGTCGGCCCACTTCTTAGTAATCAGAGATCAGAGATCAGTTGAGAGCTTGAGACGCCTCTATGTGTTGGAAATAGTGAATTTACATGGAGTACAATCCTCGATTGTCTCTGACCGAGACACACTGTTTACTTCTCGGGTATGGAAGGGGTTATAGGAGGCTTTCGGGATGCAGCTATGTCAGAGCACCGCCTTCCATCCTCAAACAGATGGTCAGACCGAGATGACCATTAAGACCCTCGAGGACATGCTCCGTGCATGTGTCCTCGACTTCGGTCGCAGCTGGGAGGACCACTTACAGTTGGTAGAGTTTTCCTACAACAAGATATATCACTCCACAATAGGGATGGAACCTTTAGAGGCATTGAACGGTCAAACTTGTAGATCACCACTATGTTGGACAGACCATGGGGAGTCCACACTGGTGGGACCAAAGATAATACTATCTATGATGGAGATGGTGGAGATCATACACGAGCGGATGAAGACTGCATGGAGCAGATAGAAATCATATGCTGACTAGAGAAAGAGAATTCTGGAGTTCGAGGATGGTGACCACGTCATCCTTCGGGTCTCACCTCGACGAGAACTATGGAGATTTGGCCATGGTGGCAAGTTAACAACACGATTTATCGAGCCTTTCCAGGACCTCAGCAAAGTAGGACATTTCTCTTAGCTCTTCCACCTCAGCTACATCGGGTGGCCAACATCTTCCACAAATCTCATCTGAAGAGACACGTGAAAAACTCGTCCCACATCATCGACCATGGAGAGCTGAACATGGATTATAGGGAAACTTTCAGGGAAGTTCAAGTGGAGATTGAGGATAGACAGTAGTGGGTTCTACGTGGATGGTCGATACCCATGTCCTATTGAAGTTGGGCTTGGGGTAGTCACAGCACGGGTCCCGAGGACGGGTCGTGACAGATTTTAATATTTTAAATAATTATATTATTTAATATTTCATCATGAAAAAAATTCTATTATAGGGAATATACAATTTGAATGGATTAGTATTTTGTTGTTCATGTTTACCTATCAAATTTTAGTGTAGATTTGGAGGTGTTCATTTTTTTGAATATGAGAAATTTCTCTAGTTGATCATTGTGGTAACCAAGATGGGTGATTCTCTAGTTAATTGTTTATATAATATTATATTCTCATTTGGATATTTTTGATCCACCATATAGGAACTATCAAATTTTTCAACATAGGATATTCACATGTGTGGTTTCCTAGGGATATATATCATAAACCTATGTTGTGGTTTCTAGTATTTTGACATCCCTTTACTCGGTTGGGAGGTTATTTAGATATTATAGTTATCTCCACTCCTGGTTTAACAATAATTTTTGGATTGTTTTCATGGTTCAATTCATTGGTTTTAGTATGATATGGTAAATATATATTTTTAGGATACCAAGCAAGGTCTTCTTTTCATAGAAGGAAATTATGCAAGGTTGTTAATTTGGATTTATTGGGATGCTTTAATATTTCATTGATGATAGGTTTTGTCATTTTAAGGACCAAGGTTGGTTGTGTTCTTGGTCTAATAATATTAAGGGATTCTATTAATTTATGTACCCTTTTTATCCTCTATTACTATTTTTCATCTATTTTTTCATCAAAATTATCAGGATGGAAATTTCTATATTTTGAGGAATTTTGGATCCCAAATTTCCCTACATTCCCTAATATTAAATATTTTATCTTATGTTGTTTTTTCTATATCTTGATGATTTTGGGACGGTAATTTTGAAGTATTGTATGTTTTATGATTGTTTTATTTTTTAACCACATGGTTAATACTAAACTTGTAATTCATATGTGGATGGATCTATCATTGAGATGGATTCATATATGATGGTTTGCACATTGTTTTAGAAACAATTTCAATCACCCCATAAATTTTTTTAATTGTTATGGTCTTGGATGAGGCTTATGTGTCGTCATTTCATGGCTTCTAAAGAAATATATATAAATCTTAAAACCTTCCTATAATCACTTAAAATAATATTTTTTCCTATTTTACCATTTATAATTAATATTACTATAACCCCTATCCATTAAAATTAATTTACATACATTACAAATATAGATTAAATATCAATTAGTTTCATGCCGTGTGTTTTGATGATGTTTAGTTCATAATAAGAGAAAAATCATTTGGATGGACATTATTAAAGTGGAAATGGTTAAATTTTCTATATATTTCTAATAGTGATTTTTTTTATTTTTTTTATATACGTATTTATATTCCTTAATTAAATATTAATATTGAAAACAAAACACACAACATGTTTTAGAGTGGAAGCCTCCTCGAACCCATTAGAGGCCTTATCATTGTTAAAGTGTTGAAGGAGAATAATATATGTAATATAAATAGATTATTAAATAAATTTTTTTCCAAAAAAATATATAATTTCCATAATTCCATCATAATTATATGTCTTATAAGGTGGGGATGAAAAACAAAACATATTGCTTAGTGGGGTATCTTTCCACACACACACCAATGTGGTGTTTCAATATCCCTTATGTTGGAGACATATATGATTAAGGGTTATTCCATATTCATAATTCCATATAATTATATTTTATGAATCTATTTTATTTATTAAACCTGATTATCATTGAATTAAAGGAGTTAGAATATGAGATGAAATTAATGGGCTTTGATGATAGTTTTACATATTCTTTGTGAAACTACTTTTGAAATACACAATAAGGCTTCTAGGATTGGGTTTTTTAGAAATAGGGTATCTAGGAATTGATAAATATTATTAAGAAGGGATTTTCAAATAAATTGGTAGATATAAAGGGATATGAATGATTTATTAAGTGAATATATAGTTTTCACTTTTATAAGGTACATGATTAAAACAATTCTAAATATTTTGGAGATTAAAATATAAAAATAATCATAACCATGTAAATTGGATTATAATTGATTTTATATAGAATTCATGGTATAATTAATTAAAAATATCTTAAATTTTTTATATTGACATATTTTTTGAAAGACTTATATACTATGTCCTTTGGTTAAACTATCTCATTGTCCGTTTATAACATTAACCATGGTAACCCAATGTTCACTATTGAATGGTAATGAATTTTTTTTGGGATGATGTTTGATAAAAAATGATACATGCATTAAATTTTTGTTAATTTATTATCCAACATGTCCTCATTTAAATTATATTTAATTTTTAAATGAATTGGAAAATATTTTTTTTAATAATACATCATTAGTAAATATTTTAAGACTATTCAATTCATTTGTTTTAAAAATAACAAAATAGACAGGTAATTTGATTCTAACATGTATATAATTAATTTCAAATTCCAATTATCTATAAAATTAGCATAATAACATAATTTATAAAAACCATATTAATTTCGTTTTAAAAAAACATCTTACCTAGATTTTTTTCTCCTCTCTCAAGAACTGTATTAGTGTTTCATAAGTGGTAATGAAATGTATACTATCACTAAAAGATTAAAAAAATATTAAATATATTAATATTACCAATACCTATTAATAATCAATAATTAATCCTATTTTCCACAGTCAAAATATGTATTATATATTAAAAACAAGATAGTTTCATTTTCTAATTTTAGATTACACAAACTAATATGTAGAAAATTATCAAAAATATTATATAGTTTTTTTCATATTTTATTAATATTTTATGGGTGTGGTAAATTTTAAATTATCAAATAGAATTAATTTAATTTTTAGATATTTGTTTAATATCTTATCATATTATATTTATACATAATTATTTGAGTTTCAATTGACTGTTTTGAAAATTATTTACCTTGGTTACATTTTCAAATTACAACAAAAATTAAATTGGCAATATTTATAAAATTTTAATTAATTATTACAAATATCAAATCCAATATTAAATATTATTTTAGTAAAAAAGTTAAAAAACAATTTAAATATATGTTCTTATAACACAATGGAATAAATTTTTTGGAGAGAATATTTTTAATAATTAATATGATCTTATATACAAATTAAATCATATATTCAGTACAATAGAATAAATTATATAATATTAATTCAAATTGAACTTAGGTTAAATGAAAAATAATTAAAATAAATAATTGTACATTTAAATTTTTTTATAGAAATTAAAATAATTATTTCTCAAAAGACCACATTTTTTACAATTCTTAGTGAAGCCATTATTTTTATAAAAATATAAAAATTAATCCAAATCATAAAATTACATAACACTTTAAAAAAATTAAAAAAAAAATTCAATCAAAATGTTTAATAGAAGAAAAAAATTAATTAAAATAACTCCACTCATAAATAACCAATTCTGATTTTTTAGTGGGAATATTTTAAGAAATACTAAAAACCAAAAAATTAAATGGGAGAAAAAATCAAGTTTTTAAATATTTTTAATTATTTTTTATCCAAATATAATTGGTAAATTATAAAAATATTATTCACCATCCCATGGGGAGAGATTTATAAGTTGTTATCAATAGTTTCATTGTTATATAGGTGAATTTGTAGTCTATATTTTATGGTATTCCATTATACAACCTAATACATCATTTAGATATAGATATTAGTGATTTATATCTCATTTTTTTGTAAAATAAATTCCACCCTTCTAATAGGATAATTACATTTTACATTCATAAGGAATAAAATATTGAGAAGCTCAATATTGGAGAACAAGTTTTGTGTATCTTCTCTTTATTCGTGAATATATTTATTCTCATCAACAAACCAGATGTAATTCAAGGATCATATTGAATTTATCATTATTAGAAATTTATTTTGGGAGAGAAATAATTAAATGGGGATAATTGAATTACCAAATGAGTTGTGAATATTTTACTTTGATCAATAAGAGATTTATAACTAGAAAAGTCGTCAATATTAATATAGGTCATTATTATAAAATGTATCTTACATTTCCTATAGATACTATATGATATATATATATATATATATAATTTTATTTTTAGATTAAAATGTATATAGATGTTGGAAATGAATAATGAGTCGATTCAATATAGAGATGAGAAATAATGATTCTGGATGATTCTTGCTCTAACGGAAGGAGCCTTGACATATAATTATTTCTTAGTTAGGCATCATAATAATAAAAGATAATAGTTTATTGATGCTGAGAGAAATTTCTTAAACATGATACTTGATGAATTTTTATACTAAGTGAGATTTATGATGGATAATCAATTTATGTTTTGGTTTGATAAAGCATAATTTAATATAGTATGCTGAGAGTTGAAGTGAATACCGATCTATATTTTTTTGAAATAAATCATTTTTAAAATAATTTTTTAGATAGTTTAATAATGCTAATTATGTTGATTAAGATGTTTCAAATTTTATTCTAAATTATTAAAAAAATATTTATTGTTTTAAACTACTGAAAAATTTCACTAAATTGATCCCATGATAAAATTGAAATTATCAAATTGATTTTATATTTACCAAAAATGAATTATAAAATTTATTGAATAAATTTTGAATGATTTAAAAAAATCATGAAGTCATTAAATATGTTTCTTATTATATAATATGATTTGATATTATATAGTAATGTATGAATATGTTAACAGATTAATTTAATATGTTCTATAATTCAATGTTGAAGCGTAAAAATAATTAATTTTAAACATTTATTTTTCACAGAAGATGGTTTTTATAAAATATTAAAAAGATCACTATGATTTATATGAATTTATATAAGAGATGTTATAAAATGTAAGAGTCATATTGTGTAATGTAACACATTTTAGAGGGTATATTTGATTTACATTTTATATGAAATATATCCCCACACATACATGTAATATGTTTGTGGTCATGCTAGAATATGGAAAAGGAAATACCATACTTTTATCTTTAAGATAATTAGTGAATAAGAATTTTTTGTTGAGTTATCTGTAATATTTTCATGATGGTATGGAATATTTTTAAAATGATCCACAAGATCATGTAATTTGATATTTGAAATGAATGAGAATTATTTTCATAGATATTATGGATAATATAGAATATATGTATACACATGTTCTATGATTTTTTAATATACTTAAGATTATATTGTAATATTGAATATTGTTATGTAATAAAGTATATAAATTCATTTTTACATGTAACGTATGATGAAAAATTCCTTTTTAATTATGATAGAGAGATTTTAGAATAGTTTACATATTCCATAACTAATTTATCATATTTTTATATGATTTTAACTGTAGAAATATTCCCTAAGAATGTAAGAATATTTTATAATATTAATTGAAGATGTCCTAGAAATCCTATTGGATGGTTAAAATTTTTAAAAAGTATACATAAATACTTCTTAGAGAAAAATATTGGTAATGTACACAATATCATATTGATATATATCATTCTACAGGTGATAAGTAATAAATTATTTGAATCACATTATTTTATGTAAAATTTTCTATATTTAATGTATAATTTTCTTATTGATTCATATTATTTCCTTGTTCATACCCATGATATATGTTGAAGGCCATACTGATGTATGTATAAGGAATCATCATGCTTTTATACAGAATGCTTTTTGGGTAGAATTTTTTGTACATTTATTTATATCATCCTTTTGTGGTATATAAATTTTTTAGATCAAATTAATGATGTGGAAATGTTAAATTTTGAAAAATATAAAATCAACTATAGTACATAAGATATCATTTTAGATGTGAAATATATGAAATTTTATGTGTAATATCTAGTTAAAAATTTTTATGATCATTATGAAAATAAGGGAAAAATTATTTAGGATTGATAATTTACTTTGATATAACATAAGTTTTATGGTAGATATTATTTTTCTTATATATGGGTTTTCCATTTAATTAATACTATATTTATATTAAAATAAATTAGATGATGTTTATATCATCATAATATATGAAATAACATTATGATGGTGTTGATCTGTGTGTCAGGCTTATTCAAGAGGATAAATACATTAGATATAAATGATAGTACCTTTGTTTGATAATAAAGGGAGATCATATAAACATATTTGAAAAATTATATGATGTTCCAAATTAAGGAAAACATAGAATAAATATTTTAGTAATTCTATGAGATAATTAAATTATAATAGTCCACATATAATTGTGTACAATTATAAGATAATAATTTGTGTTGGTATTTTATAACTATTTATATATGGTTCTTAAAAGAATAATATAGAGACGAAAACCAAAATAATAGTACCATGTGATACTTTATTTATTGAAAATCATGGGGTATAAACACACATGTGTTGGTGATAATAATAATATAATATGATATGAATATAGAGGTGTATGTCTGGAATATACTATGAAAAATAAAAGAAAAAAAAATTCCTAGATATTTTGTGTATTAAAATGATAGATATAGAATATCAATATTATAAATTAGACGGTATTTTGTATTAGTGAATAATGATATTTAGGTGTGAAGACCCACCCTGTGATACACTTATATTATAAAAGTTAACTATGAAGCTGATGAAATTATTTGAAGATGACATAATCGAAAATCATAAAATCATTATTATAGTTTCAAGGATCATGATGAAGAAGAATATAGATATTGAGTTGAGATAATGACACTAATATGAATGTTACAATATCAAATTATCAAACTAGTTGTCAAATAAAAAATTGGAGGAAGGGGGTTTTACTAATTGATGTATGAAAAATACAATCAATTTTAGATATCCATGTTTTATATTGATTTTTGGATACCTCATTTTAATATTTAGGGATCAAATATAATGAACCATTCAAAAAATAGTTAAATCATATATGACATTGCATTCTATTATTGAGAAATAACATAATGGTTATGGGGGAAATGTAAGAACCTATACTGACATGGACATTACACAGGTCATGTATGTTTTCAACTCATACTAAATGTTAAAATATATAGATAACCTCAATTGGGATTTATCCTTGTAAAAATATCATATTATATATTGGTTATTAACTACATTAGAAGAGGAATTTTGTGTTTTGAATATATATTTTTATTTATTAATATTAATAGATGTGGGGGTTCAAATATTATTATGTGTTTTTAAAAGATAACAAAAAATTCAATATGATCCTTTCACATTGTTTCACCCACCACTCCCTATGCGTGGTTTCATGATACAAATAGGGATAATAGGAAAACAAATATAAAAAGCATGGTATTTTATAAAAAATATTACAATTTTAAGAATATTATCTTCTATTTAATCAATGTTAATGGAAATATAACAAGAAAAACATATCAAAAACATTATCATTATGGATCACATTTGGTCTCTAAAAAAAATAAAATTACAATGTAATTTAATGATTAAATGTTTGATTAAAATGTCAAGAAAAAAACCATTAACACAAATAATATATTTTATTTTTATTTTAAATTTGATTTATAATTATTCATTTTTTAATAATTTCAACAACCACAAGAAAAGGAATAAATTCTTTCATCAAGAAAAAATTGTTAAAAGAATAGTGGAAAAAATTACAGTTTTAATAAAAGTGCGAAAATTTTGTACATAAAATCATACTGTATTATTCAATAATTTTATAAAATAGAATAATAAATGTAATAAGTTACTCAAAATATCATTCTGGATAATTGATGAGAATTTTCACCATAAAAATGCTGAGAAATGACAATTCCAAAATGTATTGTTGATGAAATTGAGGTAAATAACTCTATAACATTATATATTTTATCTTAAATAAAATATCTGCATTAAATTATCTTGGGAATCATAAAAACCAATATAATGAAATAGATTCATCAAAAATCACAACAAAAAAAAGAAAAAATTTTCAAACTATATGAGGAACTCTTTAATGTAGTGTGGGAACCTGGATGGAAAGTTCACGATCGAAATCATGGAAAATTGAGGAAAAATGTGTTATTAAATATTCTATATTAACTTTTTATATAAAGAAATTATGTTATAATGATATAAGATATTTTAGATATTTACTTGAGGTTGGATTTTAGAAACATATAAAAAAAATTAAATAGAATAAAAATAAGTATGATCATGTGTGTAACCATATAGATCGACATAACAACAAAAATGAGGAATTTAACACAAAAAATAATGATAAATTAAATGTGAAAAATTTTACTCCATTTTTACAAATATTTAGAATTATTTTCTTGAATATACCCAATTATAGAGAAATATATATATTAGTATTTGTTTTTTGTTTTTTCGGAAGATTAATTTTTTATTTTGTTTAACAATAGAAATATAGATCCAAAAATATTTGGTAGTTTTTCAGGGGATCTAATCAATATAAACATTTTAATTTTTTTAATAGATCCAATTATCTTATTTCTGAATTTGGATTAGAAAATTCCAAAAAAAATTTTAACAAAATAGGGTTTTTTATCGTTTAATATTGTAATAATATATCCAAATAAAAATTAAATACGGTCTTTAAAATATATATTGGACAATATCAGGGGTCCCAATTTTCTTTAATTATCAATAACATTAGTATATAGATTCATTAGATAGAAATTTATCCCAAAATAAAATCTCAATGAGTTATATAATATGTAAATATAACATTCTTGTTACATGTATATTTGTATTTATGAAATTAGGTAGGATGTTTCATCCCTTTTTATTACTATGTCATGGAGTAAATTAATCCACATATCTAATATTGGATAAATAAAACGAAAATTAACGATATTTAAAATTTTTATTGTTTGAAACATTAAAAAATATTAATTATATTTGATAATATGAGTTTTAATTTAAAATTTATAATTATAATTTTAGTTAGAATGTTTTTAAATCCAAAAGAAAATATTTATTTTATATTTCACATTTTTTTATTGTTTATTTACTGATAAAAAATATTTTTATTTCCATCCGGTCAAATGTTTGAGTGTTGAAGATAGTAATACATGTCTATTTCATATATTTATTACTAAATAATGTTGACACACACAATTAGAAATCAACATGAATTGAACCATATTTTTTTCATATAATGTATTTCAAAATAAACATTCTCGGTCATAATTACCATTAGTTAAATCCAAAAAAATATTCCTTTTATTCTACACTACAATTTTACTACTCAATTTTCTCATTACTAGTCATACTGGATTTATTTGGTCTCAATCATATTTAATTTACATAATATAAATCAAACATAATTTCAATTGATTATGATTATACATAATTTACATCGGTTCAATTCTTAAATTTTAAAAATGTGTTTTATAAATCATTTATTTTATATCCCATGAATGTTTAAAATGAAAAGGATCATAATACTATGTTAATTTAGAGGGTAATTATGAATATCCCATGATTAATTAATTTTATAAATACTTTCATACTTAAAGATTTCATATTTATAATCCCATAACTCGAAAGGAAAGTGGTTTTGTGGATGAAAAAAATCAAAATCTATAATGGAATTCATGAAATAACTTATATGAAATAAATCGAACCGGGTAATTTTTAAATGAGGTATTCAAAAAAATATGTTATAAAATAATTCTTATTTTCAATAGTACCTTATATAAATACCCCCACAAATAAATAGGAATTTAATTAAAACAGATGTCTCAAATTTGGTGTTCCAAAAATAAATGATTTATTTCCATGAAAACAAAATAAAATTATGAAATTAATACACTCAATTAGTAAATGGTTAATTGTTTAGTACACTATAGCCATAAACCCCTTATTTAATTTCTAATATTGGCAGTAAGTCTAGAGTAGTGTATTTTCATATCAATGTTTATGATAAATTTTCAATGCCTCAACCCCGTTTTAATGATCGAGAGGATAACTAAGAAATATTAATGGTTATTGAACTAAATAATTTTAGTAAAATTAATGTTATGAAAATATACACTCTTATTCCATTTTCTAAATTAGGGGATCAAATAATTTTTCATTCCTTAATTAATGTTATCAAATATTTTCTTTTCAAAACCTAAAATAGAATATGACTTTTATATGTATGTGTATATATAAAACGTTTTTCAGATCAGAATTATTAAAATATTAATGATTCTATTAATGATGAAAATTTATTAGATGTAATGAAATAGTAGTTATTTTAATTTATATGTAATTTTATTTTGATCTTTTCTGAAATACTCTAAGATCATCCCACTACTATTAGAAAATATGAATTTTTGACAAATTTAATGTTCCTGTGAACACAGTTAATGAAAAAATAAACTCTTTTATATAAAAGTTATAATCAATAAAAGAGATATTGGTTATGTGGAATCATATAAACTCATCACATGAAATGATTCCAATAAATTATTTTAAATTGTCTTACAATATAAATTTCAAAAAAATCAGATAAAATTTTAATTTTTTTAAAATATTTATTATTTTTCAAAAAAAAATTTGTAATAAATACAACTAGACATTAAGATTACATTATTTCAAATTATATTCATAATCATCATGTAAAATATATAAAGATTAAATAAAATAAATCTAATATTATATAACCAGATACATATATATTTCTTGATGAAGAATTGAAATGTTTTTCAATGTGATTGCACTATATTATTTAAATAAATCTAAAAATATATTATGGTTTTTCAAATTTTATATATTGAATTTTGTTTTGAAAACATAAATATTCTTGGTGATGTATATTTTTATTTATTGAGAGATTAATTTTTTCCAATATTTATGAGATATGTATCATAATTTCTAATATAAAAGCTATCAATACAAGTTTGGTATTTTTTAAAACAAATAAAAATAATTATTTGTTAATATAATTTAAAAAGGAAATATTTTTTTTGAAATTAATAATACTATGAGTACTTATTAAAGGTCCACATTCATTGAATTTAGTAAAATGGGAAAAATTTATATAAACACGTATAATTAAAGGCCTTATCTGACATACCATTACTCGATTGAACATCATGTTTAATTTATTTTATTCAACTCATTTTCAAGATAATAGTAATAATTCCAAATTAAAACCCACCAATATTGGTTTAAAATTTGTTAATGTATAAAAAACTATTTATTTTGTTCTCAAAACGATAAAACATTTGTCCATATTTGTTTTTTAGAAGTCTATTTTGGTGATGATAAATTTGATAGTAAAAGTAATGCATGGACGTGTTAATTATTTATTAAATCCATAGTTTCATGGATTGATATGGAAAATCATTGATATCTCTATTTAGAACCAAATGGGATTATATAGTTATAATAATTTATTGTTCCTAAATTATATTTATTAAATACTCTCTAAAACATGTCCATTTCTTGTGATCAATCTCCTTTCATGTGTATAAACTAGAGTTAAATTAATAATATTATTAATCCAATACGAATCACAAATACTATGAACAATGGCCATATGCATCACAATTTTTTTATATAATTTTCAAAATATAAATATCATACATGAATTTATTTTCATGGAGATTGATTTTGATCATTTCCTTTAAAAACTCGTTTTATGAGATGTTTTTTTGTTATTAAATGGTTATTGAGACTAGAATTCTTGTAGTCTCACATTTTTATGACTGAACATGAAGGTTAGATAATATTCATTTCATTTGTTATTTTTCAAATATCATTTATAACATTTATAATTTATTTATAATAACCATTAGTATATTTCATTGAATAATTCACTAGTTTATTCATTTTAATTTAACCATATTATGTTTAAATTTTTAATTTACATATATTTATAAATAATAATATTTTTCAGTAAATTTTATTTTTAAGCTACTGGAATATTCTACAGTAATTAAAGAATAATCTTATTTTTATTAAAAATTATATATTTAAAATGATATTATAATTTTATAGAAATCAATATGTTTTATCATGTGCCTTATCTTTTCCCACTAGGCTCATTTAAAGAAAAAAATTATTCCCTCATGATTTGGTACCATGGAGAATCATGTGGTCTCCTCCTACAACCAGGTCGTGGTGCCGAGATTACATGATAGTCTCGTATAGGTTTGGGGTTTCTATTTTAACAATTCTCCCTTATAAATACATTAATGTTATTTATTTAACACCTCATTAAATTTTTATGGATCGTATAATTTACTTTATATTATTTATTTTATTAAGGATGTGTATTCATTACACTATATCCCCATTAGAATTATTATGTGATGTGTTTCTCACTATTTAATCCATAAAAAATATTTTATATGATCCTTAATTTATAAAAATTATTATTCAATATCATCCTTATTATCTTATAAATCATATTTTTTACTATATGAAATCAAAATGTAAGAAATTTTGGATTCTAGATTACAAATTTGAGTGTAAATGTTTTATTTTTTTCATTATTATGATTCTAAGTTGTAAAATTTCTAATTTTTACTAAAATATTATTTCATATTAATTTCCTATCCACTATGTTGGACCTAAAATATTGTATTTTCTATTGTACAAGGGATTGGTGGAATTTTTAACAGTTCAATTTTTTCAGATTAATTAATTAAATATAATTAATTAATTAAATATTAAAATTTAATCACAAATTCATTCTAATATTCCATTTGAATAAATAATCATATTGATATTAAATATATTCAATTGGGTTTGGAATTAGGTTTTGTTTCTAGTTATGAAATAAACTTATCTCACACACTAGGACCAACTCCGTCCCAATTTTCATTTTCTCATATTATTTAATTATTTTTTCTACCTTTTCATTCTTCTATTTTCTTTTCCTTCCATGCCATATCATGGAAACCCTGGTGGTCTTCCTCTATTGGTTGATAATGATAGCTGATAAATATGGATAAGAAAATATATAAATAGATAAGGGTATAGAGAGGTACCACCACAGAGCATAGGAGGATTCCAAATGTCATGCGGGACCCTTGGATAGAAGTAACTGACAATGTTTTTGTAAATTCCACCCCATGTAATGATGTATTTATTTATTTTTTATGAATAACCATAAATTTAAAATTTTAAAACTTCAAAGTATTATTGTTAAAACATATTAATAATTGGGGATCGATCTATTACTTTTGTGGAGAAAATGGGTATTTCATTTAATTGTATTGGTTTCCTATTCAAAAATCTTGATCACACTGTGTGTAGTTTAGGAACACATTGCGTGTGTTATTCACCTCTAAGGAAAATTTTATTTTTATAAGTACAAAATTTTTATATTCTATACACTTCAGATTTTGGGAATCTCCAATGTAGTCAAAACCCCATCCAATGAGCCCCTATAGGGCATAGTGGAATGTGGAGTATACAGATAGCCCACATGTGGGTAGCACACCATGTAGTGGTATATAAATAGAAAAAAAATATGACCATTCAATTTTAGGAAAAAGGTAATGTACTTCATGTCAGTTACAATCTATTTACAATACCTCACATCGTGTACTTGGGATTTTCCACACCATTTTTTACTTGATTACATGCCCTAGTGGGGCGTTGGGGGTACACATCATATATAATGTATACACGATGTGTATTTCCCCCTTGAGACCATTTTGGGGTTTTCGTATATTTTTTTAACAAGATACATAATTAAACAAATGAGTTGTCAATTTTTAGTGTACATCAACAATGAACATGATTTTAATTACCTTGAGGTGATTTGAGGATAGCATGGATGTGTTTCAGGATTTCTCCCAAACTACTAGGTTCTTCCCTAGAATTGGAATCAAGTTGTCTCATGAATGTGAGACCATGATCTCAGATAGGATATGAACCATATGTCATGAAAATAATTTTATATATTACCCAATTATAATTCCTCTCATAAAATAATTATCCATTCTATATGAGTTTGTTTTGATGACAGTTTTATCTAAGGATCCACAATAAGATGCCTTTTATTACCTTACATCCTAGAGGATAATTTTAGGGTGAATCTAACATATAAATATTATTGGGGGCCTATAAGAGATATTATTTCTGACATAAAGTCCTAGAAAATCCCATATAGGATCCCATTACTAGTATACAATTTTAGGATCACCAGTAGGATCCAACAACACGTTATTAATTATTTGAGGATCCCATATATGAATCATTTTTCCTATATAGGGTTCTTATGTCCCCATGTTGGACATTTATATTTACATTAGATTCAGGGATACTATGTTGGACCCCTCCAATTAAATGTTCTATTGAGGATATTGAGTAGGATGAATCCCCCATGTGATGACATAAGGGACCAATTTAGAACCCCAATTTTTGACTGACCTTGATTGTTTCTGTCAGATTTCGTAAGATATGATACTATGTGTCTCCATATAACTCCACAGAAACATTCAATCCAAGAGGATATGGAATGTGTGGTTGTCTTAGGTACTAAACGACAATCAATTCTTATTTATTTGTTGACATGGTTATTATTTATTCATTTTTGATATTCGATAGTGTTTCTTAATTTTTATTTGATGATCCAGATGTAATGCAGTACATAATTATTATTTGGATTCTGAGATGTACTTCCTAATTCATGGATTCTGAAACATCTTATCTAAAATTATAATTTATGTTCCCATACATGCATCCTAGGACATGACAAAGATTTATTATTATTGATTATCATTTTATATTTGTACCTAGATATACATATTAGGAGTCATCTATTCGACCATACCATTTTTGTATTTCTAGAATTCGTACCAAGAATCCTAATTCTAAGCCTTATTCTATTTGGATCCAATATTTCATTCCTATGGAATAGATTCTAAGCCTTACTTCATTGAATATTATATGTGTTCTATGGCCCTATTCTCATTAGCATTCCTCACTCTTTACGGATATGTGGGTATGTTCATGAGTGTTTTCTCATAACCCCTCATATACTAGGTCTGTTATAGCTTGTCTATTCTACAATAATTCTAAAAGATGCAAATGGATATCTGGTGGGTGTATTTCCACATAAAAATCATGATCTAGATATGATCCAAATTTATGGGAGTGATATATTCAATTGGTTTCATGTATACTTACTATTATATGTGGATGCACAATTATAATACCAGTAAAACTTTTTTTAGGGATGGGGCTATTGGGAATGATATTGATTGAATCCGTAATGTCCTAATAGACTATTATAGTATTCTTTACATATATCATAAGGTTCCTTCCAATTATGTATTTTATGTGTGGATATTTAAGGATTATGAATGTTACGATACCATGACATCCCATATCAGACTAGTTAATGTTTTATTGAGAAGTAGAAAACCAAGAAGAATGCCTAATTTTTTGTATTTTTTAGTGATATCCATAATCTTCCATCATAAAAATTTTTGGTGAGTTCAGCTAAACCTAGGTATATGACATGTACCACCCTGTGGTGACATACATTGAACAACTATATTTTTAACACATAATAAACCAAGTATTGTTCATTGGGATTATAGACCTAGGTATTGATATAATTTTACATCCTGTTGGTAGTTCTCCATATTACTAAAAGGATAAGTAGTTTTTGTTCAATTCGATATAATATATAAAATTATGATCGAATATGGACCAATTTTTTCATTATGATGTTATTCATGGTCTCCTTAGTCCAATTCCATGGATCAGTGTCATAATTTTTTGTTTACGTATACATATATATATGTGTGTGTTTTAGTATATATGTATACATATGAATGTTGTGACATTGGCCCTATGAAATTCATAATTATGTAGAAGTAGATATAGTTGATAGGGATTATGGTCCCATGGACATGGATATGTTCTTCTTTATGTTATCGATATCTTTTTTATTCAAGTGTTATCTCATCTTGTGTTAGCATATTTCTTGTACATGAACATTCAACTGCTGGTTTTTATGATCATCATTGTGATGGTCAAATATGGTTGTTTCTCATCGATATACATGATCCTCGGTTTTCATGATAACCTT
Source organism: Viscum album (assembly GCA_963277665.1). Taxonomy (NCBI): domain Eukaryota; kingdom Viridiplantae; phylum Streptophyta; class Magnoliopsida; order Santalales; family Viscaceae; genus Viscum; species Viscum album. Next base: position 418,408,492 of record OY728127.1, on the reverse strand, counting down.
TTGAGTAAATTTCTTTTTTAGTGTTGATTTCGTGATGGGTTGGAATAAGGCCCAATGTTTCTTGATCGAATGGTGCTATTCTTGTGGACATTTAATAATCAGGCCGGAAAAGCATAGTAGTGTCTAAGAGAAAGTGAATGTGGTCTGGCATAATGATTTTTTTAATTCCATGTACATTTATTTTAGTGTCTTTTAGTTAATAATAGATAATTTATCACCCCAATGGGTGATCAGTGGAATATATATTGCATGGTTATTTAGAAAATTATATTATTTCATTTATTCTTTCTCAATGAATTATTTTCTTGTATTTACTTATTCCATATTCTATTTGTTTAGTTCTAAGATGATATCATGTTATTTCCAATGTTTTTACCCTTATATAACCATATAGTCTTTCCCTAGACACACCTAAGTATCTCGTTGATAGTCGGCTTCCTATGGCATGTAGATCGGAGTACTTCAGTCCTTTTGGTGAATTAGATTTGAGAACCAATTTAGTGGTATCCTATTTAGGGTGTTAAACAGAGGTATCATATATTTTCCCTCCTATTGAAACAATTTGTGGTATAGTATAAATGACTATTTCGAATGTGTCAGATCATATGATAGACATCAGAAAACTATATCGTTAACACATCTTCCACAAAGAAATAATGTCTTCATACATTATGTGATTGGTATTCTGATATGGGTTTTTACATTTGAATGTTATTTTCTCTTGTAGTGGTGCACGTGTTATCTTTACAGAATGATATATTTTGTATTTTTAGCTCTTTCCCTCATAGAATGAGTCCAGTGATTGATTTGTATCTTGGAAAAAAAACTCAAGAGGTGTTTTGTAAATTATGTCTTGAATATAAGATTCATAATTATAGGAATATAGGTATGTGATTATTATTAATACGTAGTCTGATTTTTTAAATATTTAATTGAAACCAAAATAGTGTACTCTGTATATTTTTTGGTGTCATTCTACTCATTTTATCCCACTCGTATATAAATATTTTGCTATGATTGAAGAGATGTGGATCTAATTTGAGATGTTTGATGGAGAATATGATGTTTTATTCCTCTTGTATGGGAGGTGAAATTACCCTAGTATGTTAATAGGGCCGAAGATTCCTATGTGTTAGTCCCCTAAGGGGGTGTTTTTTCAATGTCCAATTATTTAATTTGTTAGTAACAACCTATGAAATATTTTACTAGGCATATTGGAATGAAATTATTACTTATCAACCTTATTTTTTTGGTTATCTAGTTACATCACTAAGTATTATTCCAATTAATTCAAGAATTTTTTTTTTGAACTAGAACTCGAGGAGGGTATTATTATACAAAGATTCCTTAAGAATGTATGTTTACCATTATTCCATTGATGGTATGATGGAATCCACCGATATGTTTCATTTGAGGATGCTTAAAGGGGATTGGTCCCTTTAATCTCATATTAACTGTTTAGACCCTAATTTTTCATTGTTGATAATAACATACCGTAATGAAGTTTGATATTTTGGGATAGGTGGATAGGCCATGTGACTGAGTTTATAGACATGATCATTAGGGCTTGGTGGGAGACCTAGTGGTTGTTAGTTTTGTATTAGACCTTTATATTTAGATGTTTTTTTGCTCAAAGTTATACTTATAGTATGTTTAAACTGAAATTATAGATTCATTTTTAGGGACTTATCTTTGTTAAATTCTAATTTCATTCTAATGCATTTTTATTTTTTTGATTTTTGTGATATATGAATGGTAACGCCTTGGGTTTGGGAGAATGTACCAATGGTGATTAATTTTTTAATCTTTCTTTGGTAAGAAAAAATTATAATGTTCAAATACTAGATTATATATTTTTTAGTTGATTCTAATGTAGTTAATGTTTGGGTAGATTCTTGTTATTTAAATGATGTTATGTGAGGGGTGATCAGGGAATAAATTTTGGTAGAAGTTATGTGGTGGATTGTTAGAGGATTTATAATGGATCTTATGGATTATTTCGATTAATGTGACATATAGCGTGATCTTCATGGTTGCAATAGTGGATGAATAATTGTAGTATTATTCATGTGACAAAGTTATATAATTTATATGTGTGGTTACATTATAATTATAAATCTATGGGTGGTTATGTGTGATATTAGGAATGATGATTTAACATAATCTTCATTTCAATGGTTTCATGAAAATAATGGTTAATTAATGAATATCCCACCATGATATAGGATAGATCATAAATAAATCTTGTTACATGATTTGGATGACCCATATCTAGACCTAGACATGCAATTTATTTGTTTTGGCTTCAAGAGTTTGTTAAAATGAAGTATATCCTACATTAATATGAGAGTATCATGAAGGGAGTTGTACATATATATCAATTGAATCCTAGTGTAACTTTAGTTACATGTGATCATACTCTCTCATGAAATATTTGTTAATATGTTGAGAGAGTGACAGATCTACACCACACTTCTTTTAATTTAAATGTCTTTACTATTTTGGTAAATGAACCAACTGAGGTTCTTCTAAAGGATCGATAAGTTGTATGTAATATGGTTGGGAGTACACCATATCACATTTTATGGTGGAGAGTATTATTTTAAAAAGATATTTAGTGTGTGACAGGGCTTTTTTTCAACGATGTATTGTTATAAGGCTGCGATAAGGGTATTCATATAGAGGGGAGTACCAGATCAACCATAGTTATATATATACAATAAAGGAGATTGTTGTTGACCTTATGTCACTAGTCACAATATAGACTTTATTTAATGTTGTTTTAAATGTTATCTACGAGATTAAGGATATTATTAGACAAAGTATTTTTGGGTTTGATAAGGTATATTGAAGGAACACTATCAGAAAACCTGTTTACCAATTTAGAAATTTACGCTGAAAGATGACTTTTATTCCATTAAATGATTTTAAGGGGTTAAATGGTTAGTCTTTCCCTACAAGGTGTTCTCAAATGATTTTTTATTAGTATGTTAGTCCCATAATATGTTTTTTACCGTAGGAAAAGGGATTGTTGGAATTATAAACTTGTAATATTTTAATGGAGTATTTCATAATTAATATCTAATAAGTTAATAATATATTTTTTCGCAGACGTCCATTTCCCTATATATCTTGAATGGATGGTTTTATTGAGATTCCATTAAACAATTGAGTTTATAAATGTATTTTTGTGGAGGGGAATAAAATCATATGAGGAACCAAATATGTTCTAGTCCCCACTTCCTTTTCTTTTTCATTATTTTTTCTTCACATCCATTCGTTTCCTAAATTTTCCTTTACTGTATTCGCATGAAAACACTAGTGGGATTAATATATCATGTGATAGATAAGTAATAGTGAGGTGGATACATAAATAAATATGCATATGGTAATAGTGGTACCATTTTGTTGATAAGGAGGAGCGGAAATTCTTGCGGTAGTCGTTGATCTAAATTGTTGGTGAATGTTCAATGGGTTCTACCTATTTGTAATAATTTTAAATATTTTCCATTGAATCCAAATATATTTATATTATTTATTCTAAATTTCTTATTATATATTTTTAGGACACATTGAGGATCTCTTTATACCTTTTGAAGATAAAATGTTAGAATTTTATCCATTTGAGCAATTTCTTATTTAGAAATCATGAATACATGATGTACAGTTCCAAAACAGACAACATGTGTTTTTCCAATTAATATAAGTTGATATTTCTAGAAAAATACAATGTGTATGGGATAAATATATTTTGTATAATGACTAATCTGGGTATCTATATACATAGAAAATATATTGTGTATTGCAATATAACCTTGTAGAGTATACAACAAGACCCCATGTGGGTTCTACAATATATCGAGTTACATATCCAAGATATGTTCATGTCAATAACATATGATGGAAATGGGAAGGTAACCCATGTATATTAAAACCTAGTACATGAAATCAAGGATCCTTTTCTGAATTCATAAACTTTATTAAATTTTCTTGGATACTATAGAATGTGATCAAATTTCCTCTAATCACCACATACAACATAAAAAATATTTTTTTAACAAAATACGAATGGACCATTTCAGTTTATAGTTTAATAGAATTATGACAAAAATATATCAACTTATATTCTTATATAATATTATTTTAATGATGAAAATAATCTCCCTTTATACCCAACTATTGTAATTTCACATAATGTCATCAACTGAGTCTATATTAAATCTCTTAGAAATTTTTTTAATCCAACCTAATTCTCTATTAATATGGTAAGAAGAAAACATAATAAGTGTGAGATTAAATGATCAATAATGGTAAACATATTTATTAAAAATATATTTTCATCAATTGGTATAAGAGTGCATAAGGGAATGTAGACATAATCAGATTGCCTGAGAGAATCATAAGTTAACTCATACACATTAATAAATTTCTCATTAAATATATAAACAAGGTAAACAAAAGTCCCATCTGAATCAATAATCATGATCCATGTTATATCATTATTGATCAAATTAATCGACATAAACCAATAAAAATTAATTAATCCCCTTTTGTGTAACATGGAAAATCATATTAATAATACCCATTAAAATATTTTTCTAATTATAATCCCCACACGATTGAATTCTAATATACACATTAACTTATGAAATTATATGCTATCGGGGAGAACCTATCATTTAGCTATAACATAATAACTCACTGTTATCAGGTGTACCCCAGGACAAGGTATAACAATATTACCTTGTGTTATCTAGGCGACCCCACATAATGATATAATAGACTTACTTAGTGATATATAGGCCACCCCACATTATGTTTTTCCAGGATTATGTGGTCTTATCTATGTAACCACATTTTTCATATAGAATTTCTAAGAATAAAAACATTATAAATGTACATAGATATTTCACGTCATCATAGAACCCATATACAAATAATTATTCATTCAAAACCATAATAACCCATGGAAATGAAATGTGTTTTGTATAAATATATTTGAAACCATAAATATATACCAATATAATGAATAAGGATGGTATTAATACTTATTATCCTTAGTAAAGGATTACTATAAAAAAGGGATGTTGACATTGATGAATGGAAATACAATTAAATTATCATTAAAATATTTTACTAAAAATAGTTTTTTCACCTAAAAAATAATTTTCACATAATTTTAAAAAATTAAATCATATTCCCCTGAAATTAAACTTTATAATGAGCTTTAAAAAATAATTAAAAACATTCCAATTTTTTTAGAAAATATTTTTTGAAGGAATATGGATTTCAGATCGAAGGGAGAAATTAATGAACATTTTATTAAAAACACTTTCTAATCTATTTTATCAATCCATGTGTATAATAATGGTAAAATTACATAAATATATAATTCATAATAAACATAGAAAACAAATCATGCTAATTTTTAGATTACTTCATCAGATACATAATCGTAAATAATCTGGATAACATTGAGATTATAACAGAAGGCTCATAACACATTGGTTAATTGGAATCGCAATCCCTATGAAATAATAACATTTACGATAACATGATAATGGGTATTTATGATATAATATTTCAATGTTTTTTAATATAAACCTCATAAATTAATGAAATTTTTCAATATAACATACATCGCAATGAATGAAAAATCATACCAAAATATATTAATGCATTGGTAATGTTGAAATTATAAACCACATGAAGGAGTGATCCTAAAGTGTATATATAAATCCTCATTATTTAAAAGATAATATTTAGAATATACATTCATGTGTATTATATTCCCCATACAACAAAAACAAGTGGTTAATAAGGCATACATCTCTTAGAAATAATAGTGATATAAGAAAAACTCTTACCTACCACATCCTTTTGGTCGAATGTTATTTAACCAATTACATAATGGTTTAAAAATGTTATTAATTTATTACATAACCATATTAATATTTCCAATAACATATATTATTTTCTTATAATTTATTTACTTTTTATAAAAAATTCAATGTTAATGTGACGTTTTTGGTAAAAACAAATTTGTTTTTGTATATGTTTTAACATTATATTGTTGGTCCACATACACAAATCAATTTTTAATACTATAAAAAATTAAAACCAAGATATAATTAGAATATATACTCATTTAATATATTTTTATAGAAATTAAAAAATATCGATAGTAAATGAAATACATTGTAAATAGAGATGTTATACCACAAATAGGCAATAATGAAGCCTCTAAATTCATGTCAATTGGAATGAACGAAAAGTAAATGATATATATATATATATTATATTTATTAAGAAATTTTTTTTGTTTTATATATGAATTAATTTTTTAAAACCACCCTTTATACATTCCTTGTAATCTTTGAATGAATAAAATCTCTTTACAAGGTGGTAGTTCGTTGTGCACCGGAAAAATATTTTTGTATATTCATAAAATAGAAAGCAAACAATTATATGTTATATAAAATTTAAATATTAATAATTAAATGATAAAAATAATATATATAATATATAAAAATAATATAAAACATTATTCCCAATCATGAATGTTGGTAAACAAAAAAAATTACATCAGTTCATAAGCTCGTAGTCTGCCGCACACATTAATGATGATTTCTTAATTGATTTTATGGAATTGTGGTCGGATTTAATTAATTACCATATCCTAATAAAATATAATTATATGTAATATTATTTTTAATATTATCCTTATATATAAATAACATAATAAGGTGGGTAATTAAATAAAATAAAAATTATTTTACAATAACATTTCTTCTTATTTGGGTAACCTCCATAATTTTTCTTTAAAACAATGAAAGGTTTGATATATATGTAAAATATTGATTTTAGGGTGAGGTTAGGGAAATTTTTATGTGATATGGAAATTTTATACGATGAAATGAATTGAGAGGTGGGATAAAGTGAGGGGGCTCAGTACCCTTCCATAGTTGAAGAGGAGTGATAATCTAGTAAATACTCAAATATACTCAGTATTGGGAGGAAATTATCAGATTATGTGTTTCAAATACTTGTAATTAATAAGGATTTGGAATTAAATTTACATCCCACAAATGCAGCACATATTAGAAGATATTTTTTAATCATTTTCATCATTAACTCATCTGTTTAACAATTTTTTTCATTTTTATTTTTATTATTGTGACATGTTTTCTGACATATGTAATTTATCCATGAAGCCTTAATTAATGATAAAATAAATTAGAAAATTTATAACCAGTAATTAAATTTTTTAAAATAATTTTAAAATAGAAATCTCGTATGTGATAGAAATTAATTATAATAGAAGCACATGTAACGCCGAAAAACCCTACATTAACCATAATCATGGAAACAATGTGTTCACTATTTATATGTCAATATGTTCATTTGAGAAGATTAATTTTTATATAAATGGAATATATTTTTTTATATTATAATTTATAATTCACTTTGAATATTATTAGATATTTAATAATTTTAAGTCAATTTAATAAAATTTTAATTAGTATATAATAACATTAATATTAATTTTACATTATATATTCATATTAAAATTTTAAAAAAAATAAATAAAATAATTTGATTCAAATATATGATGTTAAAATTATGAAATCATAAAATATTCATTAAAAATGATTTCTATGTAACTGAATTTTAATATTTTTGGTATAATGAATTTTTATTAATTATTATCTATATAATTCATGTGTCAAATTTTTTTAATAATATAATGTAATTATATAATCTATAAAAATTAAAGAGAAATTATTATGAATAAAAATTCATTTATCATTAAAAGTTATTTTTTATATCTGAACCTATATAGTTTTTATCTATCCCCTTAGTTATATAAAAATTTAAATAAATTAAGGAATTATTTCAGTATTTCTATTTTCTTAACTTATTATAAGGGTCACTTTAATAAAAATGTGTCCAAAAATACTTTATTTGGAAGATTAAATTCATAATTGTAAAAATAATTCTAAAAAAAGTTGTGTTTTACTGCTTTTAGTTCATTTTTATGCCTTATATTATATGTTTAACAACTCTGTAACTCATTTTTATATTTAAAGTTTAAATTAATTTTAATAGTTTTCACTAATCAATTTTGTAAAAACAATTATTGACCATATTAGATAACACAAATTAATTTCATTCCTTATATGGATTCCATTTTTTTCAAATTAAATTAATGGAAGTGGAATAATTTAATTAAATTTATCCTTACAGACATGATGAGAAATCCTGTTTTAAATTTTAGAACTTTCAAAATTTAACAATGGCTTTAGATCAAAATTTATTATAAAAAATATTTTAATTACCTATATGGGATTAATTGATATATATTTTTACTATTTGTTTACTTTATAAAAAATTTAAAATTTGATTGATGTTTCTATATAATATAACTGAATATTGAAATATATATTACTATTTTAACTATTCAATAAAAAATATGCATTTTTTAAAAAATTACAAAATATCATTGAATGTAAATTTTAATATTAAAATTTAAAAATAATATTATATTGATGATATAATTATATAAAAGTGTTAAAAATACGTTTTAAAATAATTTCACTAAAAATTGATATTTTGAAAAAAAAAATTAAGCTTAAATTTTTACGTATTTTTAAAACATGTCTAAAAACAAATAGTGTGAAATTAAATCATTATAAAAATATAATATATATAAATTTAATTAATATAATCCATAATTAGTTATTTTATTAATTTAATTTTACAAAACAAAATTGTGCACTTTAAAATGGTTTTTAGATTAAGAATTCCATTTATTAATCGAGGGGTTTTATTTTAGTATATTGTTTAATAGTCTATAGAATATATATATATATATATAATATTTTATAAATTAATTTAATCTTTTACATACTCAACATTAAAATAGATAGGTTATAATTGGAATATATATCGTAGGTCGTTTATCTTCGGTGCTGCGTGTTGAATACGGTAGCGATCATAAAAATCTCAGGGATGTGTGTAAAACATGATAAACTATGTATTTTCTATAATGAATGCTCTGGATGAAACATTTAAATACATGTATGATAATATAAACTAAAGTATTCATTCCCTATAATCTATATAATATAATTTTATTCTTTAAAAAAAGAATAGGGTTTTACACACCCTCCCCAATAAATGTTTTCCTCGCACATTCTACTTTATCACTATAATTAAATATTGGAAAGTTATAATTAATTTTAATGTCATCCCACTTAATTATAATGGATTATAAAAAATCATTTAGTGATATTGAGAATGATGGAAAAAGTTCATATTTAAAAAAACAAAACTAGGTCTAAAAATAAGAGAACTTATGTTGGAATTGTTCAAAAGTGTATAAAATTATATGAGAAACTGAGGTCATTCATCACAACAATGTTAATGATTAATGAAAATTTATGATCTATAATACCATAATTGTATGATCATAAAAAAAACTACTGATTCACTAGATTTAATGTTACTTGGAAAATACACATATTTGAAATCCTATTCCATTATTTATGGATTACAAGTACAATCCAGACAAAGAGAACATGGAAGTATACATTCTTGATTAGTATAATTTTATCCTTTAATAAAATTTCCCCAAAATAACATATATATAATAAAAATATGACAATTCAATATAATTTTTAATATTTAAGAACAAATTTTAACTTTTGAGGACAACATAACAAATAAAGGGATAGTCAAGATATTCCACCAATACCTATACATTAACAAAACAAAAACATTTACACCATTAAAATATAATTCCCAAAATTAGTAAACCATAATCTGATACATTAATCCTAAAATTTAATACGGAGTATTAAAAACAAATTATTCATTAATTACTATCCTTAAAATCATTCAATTATTTAATGATTATGTTAGAAACACTATAATTAGATGGATTTGATCATATAATCTCCCAAGATAAATCAACAATTTTCATTATATAAAATCAAATATTTCCCCCAAATAAAAATAATATTTACATATAAAAAATGTATACAAATCCGGACATGACATAGGATGCTAATAGTTGTTACATCATTTCCACCCTTTTGCTTTGGGTTCAAGACCAACGTCGTTCTAAATGTGATGTGTTTTTATTGGGCTTTTGGTTTTCCTTTCTTCCATTAAACAAGAACAAAATCACTCAATGAACAAATCATCATGTTTATAATATAATTAAAATAACCAATCCTAAAAAAAGTATCCATACCTGACATTACTCACCTTATGATTTCAACACTTATAACAAAAAAAGGGTGTCTAAAACATTGAATAGATTATCATCCTAAAATATATAGACAAAAGCCGGTAATCATAAATATTATGACAACGTCACTTGTAAAAATCATAATCTATAATCTAATCTAAAAAATGTTATAATAACAAATTTAATATACCAATACATGTAGTCCATGAAATGGTGCTAAATTCATAAACATTACATTTTCCTATTTTAATACCAAATATGGTGTAGAAATCTTCTCCAATAAAAAAACACAATAAAAAATAAAAAAATATTAGTTCACATAAATTACCGTAGACCATTTAGGATTAGAGATTAATTTAATTAGGAAAAATAATATTAACATTTATTCATAAAAATGAGGATCAAAAAAATGGACACCATCCCCCATTATAGCCATCACATCTTATATCATATTAGGTTATCAACATTATTCAAATGAAATGATTTATAAAAATAATTCATACAACCTTATCCATTATAAAAAGTCACATAGGAAAACATAATAAGGGTGAGAACATATGATTATTAGGTATAAAAATAACATTTAATGAATGAATGTCATAAATATTCATAATATAGAATAAAGGTATGAATACATACCTAGAGTTAAAGAAAGAATTATAAAATAAATCATACCCATCAATTACTGGATCATTAGAAATGATTACATGAAAATGGATAGAGTCATAATGATTAATATTAATGAGTAAAGTTATAGTAGTCACGATCAAATAAAATTACACAATCCATAGAATGTATTTAGAACTATTTTCAGTAACATGGACCATAATATTAATAAAAACCATTAAAAACCCTTTCAAATCGAAATAACCATACAATGAACATCCAATATAATCGTTACCCAATGCATTGGACTGAAATCATGATGTAACAGTCCATTAAGATATAATGGGTTTTCCATATATATTTGGGCCACCACATTATAGGATATAATAGGATTACATTATGCTGTCAAGGAACCTCATATAATTTTATATCCGGATTCACTGGAACTATTTTTGCCTCCACATGTTATGTCGTAATGGTATTTACCTGATCTATAAATACCACTCCTTTTTTTCAGGTATAATTTACCACAAACAAAACATTAATTAACTACAAAGTTCTTTTACTTCATCATCAAACTCATATAAAAAAGCAATATTAATCAATAACCTTATTAACCCATGGGAAATAAATGAGTTTTATATTAATATATTTGGAAACTATCATTATCCATTCATATAATGAAATTGGATGGTATTAGTACAATATATCTATAGAGGAATATATATATCAAAAATTATTTCTGATTCAGATGAATCAAAAGACATTAAAATATCATTAAATTTTTTTGTGGAAAATATCATTTTCATTTTGAAAATAACTTTTTAAATAATGATACATTTTTTATATATTTTCACCTGAAAATAAATATAAAAACATATTAAAAATTACATAAAGTAAAATAAAACAAGTTTCTACAGATAATTTGTCTAAAACAAATTAGATCCTTGATATAATGATTGTATTTAATTATTTAAAATCATTTTGGAAATATTTTAAAAAAAACTTTTTCTATGAACCCATATTTCAACCCTAAGAGTTAAATGATATCTAGATTTCATAAAAATGAATTATCAAAATATTTATTCACCCAAGAACTGAAAATAGAAAAATTGCATGAAAAAATATGTAATAATTATTATATACATGAAGACAATAAATAATAAGATTTCAACGTTGGATATTTCATTATACCAAATCACTATTAACAATGAGATTATAAAAAAACAAGTTACCAAATTGATGATCTTAAATCATAAGATGCATTAAATAATATCATATAAAATATCATAAAAATTAGTATATTGATTAAATAACATGTAAATGGGGAATAATATATACCACATAAACTAATTTATATTTATAACATAACTTACATCTCAAAGAAGGAATATTCAGGAAAAAATCCCTTAACACATTCGTAACATTGAAACTGTAGACACCACGAAAGAATGATAATAAATAGGATATGAAAAAAAACCAAAATTAAATATAATATTCCTAAAATAAATTCATGAGAACAATATGAAACACAAAAAAAGTTGGGAATAAGGATAAAATTTCCGAGAAATAAATGTAGCACAAGAAAAACTCTTAGTTCACTATTAATTTTGGTCATACCCCCTTTACAACATTTATAGGGATTATAAAAAAATTAGTAACATAATAAGTAACCAAATTTATAATTTTTATATCATATATTTATTCATTAATACATTTCATTTCGTATTTGTTAATAATTCCACGTTAAAGCTATGTTTTAATAAATAACTCCTTCGTTCTTCTTATCTGTATTAACATTATATTTATGGTCTTTATACTTCCATATTTATTTCATACTATCCAATATATATGAAATGATATAAATGGAATTTATTATAATTATATTTGTAATTATATTAATCAATTAAATTTAATAATGTGAAATATATACACCGTTCATGGAGACAGTGGGTTGTACGTATGCATTAATATTGTTTAAATTTTCCTATTATTTTCAATTTAAGGAAAGCAACTAAAATATATTTTGTCATTATAGTAGAATCATTATGTAATATATATCACAAATATTTTTTTTAAATCTTATTTAGTACATTCCATGTAATTCATGAATGAATTGCATGGCTTTGTGAGGTAGTAGTTCGACATGCCCATAAATATTGTAATCATATTCCAACAAAAATTATTAAATGAAGTATATTTTTATATAAAAATAATTGATTTATCATTTAATCATTAAATTAATTTATATAATATATAAATAGTATTTTAATCATTATTCCCAACATTGAATGATATTATTGTAAAAATTAATGATATCGGTTCACGAGATTGTAGTCCACCATACACATGAATGATGATTTCATTACACTTTTGATGGAATTTTTTATTTATTTAGGTAAAATGCAGGACATAAAAACCTATTAATATGGGTATTATTATGTGTTAATTATATTATATATATATATAATTATTTAATGGATCTGGATATTGATGTGAAATAATTTTTTTGACTAACATTTCTTCTTTTTTAGGTATCCTCCATAGGTGTTCACTAAAAAACTAATATATTTTATTTAGTCATAAAATAGTGATTCTAGTGTTATAGGAGAAAGTTTTTATTTTCTTAGTTCATGTTTTATATGATTCCAATTTTATCATTATTATGATGAAGTTAGGTGAATGAGTTCCCATTTACAATTGAGATGATGAGAATAAATTCAATTACCAACAATTATTCACTAGTAGGGGGTAAATATTAACGAAAGTAGTTCCCATATTGATAATTAATAGGTGTTTAAGGATTATATGTTCATGAAAAACCTCCACCACACTTTATAGAATTTTTTTTAATATTTATATTCTTAATATATAGATTTCCCAAATTTTTTCATTATTGTTTTTAATTAGAGTAACAAGATGTATAATTTAAGTATTTTTCCGTCATTGAAAAACTAAAGTGAGAAATATTATGAAATTTATACATACATATTAAAAATATTATATACAAATTATAAACAAAATATAACTGGTGTTTTGGATGATAATTTTAATATATGAACAGGTAACATGCTAATAAACTACATTTACCCAAACCATTCCATAAATGTTTTTATATTTTATGGTAAATATCAATATGTCCATGAATAGATCATGTTTTATATTTATTAAATTTTATAAATCTGTTTTCAGAATATTTTATTTTTAGTATTTTTAAATTATTTAAAAAATATCATTTACTATAGATTATATTTAATGTCAATGTTGACATTTTTCATTTAAATTGAATTTTAGAAAATCTATAAAATATATTTGATGAAAAATATTTTAATTTCTTATATTTTTACCATTATATATTCATCTATAATATAATGTAACAAAAACATTGTTTATATTTATATCAATCTTAACTTTTTTTAGTAACATTTATTTTATTTTATTTATATCTAAATAAATGATTCCTTGAATTTAATAATCATTTCATGGAATTATATCTTCTATGAAAATAAATGATTAATTTTTATGGTAAAAAGAATAAATTTATTTATAAAAAATAATTTTTAGAACTTAACCTCTGTTTTTTCCATATCAGCAACACTTTTTTAATATTAGAAGGAATAATAGAACATTTTTTCCCTTGTTTTCACAACTAATAATTTTTTTCAATTTCATGGACAAGAGTCCCAAAACACATGTTTTTGAAGCATAATTCTAATATGATTGAAATATATATATAAATTGGGTTTTCATATCTTTTTTGGAATTTTAAAATCACATATTAGATTGTTATCCACAATGTAAACTCATTTTCACCATTATTACTATATATAATTTTATGTTTTTTCACCAATTTAATTGGTAATAAATTAATATTAAAATTTTAGATAATATAAATTATGATTATACAAAGTATGGAATCCATTTTTCAAATTTTATTAATATATCTTTAAAAACGTAATTTAAAATTAATCTGTTAGATGTGACGAGAATGCAGATTTTTAATGTAAACACCTTCAAAGTTCACATTGCTTTTAAATAAAAATTAAATATTTAAACTATTAAAATAGTCAATATCGGATTAATATATATATAATTTAACTATTATGAATTTAAAAAAATCAATATATGACTTTACATACTAAATAATTTCGACCGAAATATAGTTTTCAACTCAATTTCAGTATTTTTCATTATTCATCAAAAAATTGATATATTCCGAAAAATATTAACACTTTCCGAAAATTAAATTTTTATATTCCACAACAAAAAATAATAATAATTTTTATTCAAATATATTTCATAACAGTGTGAAAACGTGGATTTAGATTATGTTAAATTAAAAATTTTGAAATTTCTTTTTTTAAAAAAAATCTGTTTTTTAAGAAGAATTTTTTATTGATTTTTATATCATTTCTCAAAAACTAATTGAAACAATAATAAATATTAGATTGAATATACAATATAGAATAAAATTTAATATATTTAATCATGTGTTTTATTTTTAATATATTAGTATTAATGACACACGTGACCATTAAAATAGGTTTTTGGATAAATATATCATTTTATTTAAAAAGGGATTAATTTTTAGTTATAATTAATTCGTTATGAAGGAATGTATGTCAGAATTATTTCAAAATTTAGTTTATAATATTCAAACCTACAATTCCAATGGATAGTGTATAATAGTAATATATTTCATGGTTCATTTAATATTTGTGGTGCATGTTAAATACTCTATCCAACATAAAAACCATAGTGTTACCAACAACACTAGATAAAGTATGTGTTACATGTAAGAAAATATGTCAATGAAACATAATCTTAATATATCATATGATAATATAATGTTTATGCTCCTTTATTCTGTATAATATAATATTATTCTTTAAAAAAACTATAAGTGTTATATGTATTGTGCATTCTTTATAAATTAACCACATTTCGTGAAAATGGAATATTACATGCAGAGATTGACATGTGAACACACCCACACTGTGAACTTAATATACATGGTTTCTACTGAATCCTTGATACCATTATTTTGTTTTCATATCATTGTTCATATGAATCTCAATTATAAAAGTTTCTAGTCCATTTTGAGTATCATTCCAAAAATATCCTGATAGAAAAACCCTATAGGTATTTGAGGGTTCCTCAGAGGTGTTTTGTGAGTTTTATCAAATGGAGAGGTTCATCCTCCTTTAATCAAATAATGTTGTCTTCTATGAGTCAGAGTATAATTTATGGTAGGCCATGAGACATATCCCATAAAAATTTCCGATTTATATTTCATGTTCAGTTTTTCTCCCTTTAGATATGTTCCCTTCTGTCATAAGGGGCTATAATGTTAATTGATTCCAAGGATCCCACTTGTGATGCCTCTAGTTGGGTTCCGTGAAATGGTATCCCATTTATGATTCATCTACCATATAATTATTACTGAGTGTCCACTGTGGGATACATTTTCTTACAAGATGACCTAGGGAATCCGTACTTTACTCCGTTAACTATATACTATTTTGATGATTCTTTATATGGTGTATATGTTTCATACACTAATTTTGAGGGTCATGATAATGATGTTTTTTCTTATATATGGATCTGGAGATAACATTTAGTATTATTATATTTAAATACAATTTTAGGATCCAATGTTGGATTCCACCATTTACATTTTATGCTATGGATTCTGAGTGGGATGCCTCTCCTGTGTTATGACATGAGGGACTCAATATATACCCCAATGTAGGAATGGTAATAAGAAAAGAATGTCATGTTTAGGAAAAAATATTTTTAGGTGTCACCTTAGTACATGTAGTGATCTTGTAATCCATGAGGCTATAGTAGTAGTGGTGGGGATAGGTAGTTTTCCCAACATCCTCTTTATTTATGTATTCACTATATTGATGATGATGTAATTGTGACATCCAGGGGTGATTCCTACATTGTGAGTGATTTTCCAAATGTGATGTTGTATAATATTATTTTTGGGATATTGATATAAATTTACAAGGATATTTATTTTAAACCACTTGATACATTATTAGTATCTGGGTTCCCATACCAACATTCTTTACCGAATGATGAGACCATTCAATTGAATATATTATGTTTAGAATACCTAGATGTAATTCATGGAATTTATATGTGATGTTTTTAAATTTCTAGATTTTTGACCTTGATATCATCTTCAAAGATTAATTGTTTTATGTTTTTTTGTTTTCTTTAGGAAGTCGTGATCACGATCCTCACTTATTTGGATGTCACTTTTACTGATAATACTATTTTCACAAGGATTCATACTTATTCAAGGATATAGAGGTAGGTTGATGAGAGTTGTATTTATACTTCTTGTATACTAGGTCATTAGTAGAATTTTTAGTTTGGTATCATTGCATAGTATTACAATCACTATCTTGTGGGTGAATTTCTCTTGAAAAAAGGTTTAAGATACCCCCCCAAGGACAGAATTGATCTCATCATTTGAATCGAAGGACAATGCCTCTGGTTAGTTGATACACCAAATTAGTGTCACATAGAATTTTGTTTACGATGATTCGATTGAAACAATTATTGAATGAAGATGTGTTGTTATACTTGATTATGACACTATTCCTTATATATCACATAAGGGTTATTCCTTTTATGGACTATCTATGTTTCAATGTCAGTATTACCTATAGGAAAAGACATGGGATAAAAATATCAGACTTCATACATGTGTATTATTTACTTTGAACCCTACATTAATGCCTCATTTTTAACATTATTCATTTGGTACCTATAATCCTACATTTTAGTTATTGGATCCACTTGTGGGGGAACCCAGCTCTAGGACTTTTATCCCATTATGTTGACAAAACATTAATTGAGAAATTTCAATTTCCTAATGAAGAATATATTTTTTTATTAAGATTATCTTCCATTGGTTTGACTTAATTTTAAATGGATTTGGTGATACACCACCAAGATCAGAGCCCTACCAACACGATTTCCAATAAACCGAATCGAGTTTCACATGTTCAACTACGGACAAAGATCTTCTTTATAGTGTCTTTCCTGGACACA
Source organism: Viscum album (assembly GCA_963277665.1). Taxonomy (NCBI): domain Eukaryota; kingdom Viridiplantae; phylum Streptophyta; class Magnoliopsida; order Santalales; family Viscaceae; genus Viscum; species Viscum album. Next base: position 418,390,560 of record OY728127.1, on the reverse strand, counting down.
TTATCTTGATGTCATTGGTATATGTCATTCTCATCTATATACATACATATATATATATATATATATATTTGTGAGAGGGTGTAGGTCCAATGAAATTTGACATAGGTAGAAGAATATTTGTTTGTTATGGATTACAGAACATATGACCAAATATGTTCTTCTATATGTTTTTTATATCATTATTTCCCTATTATTATATTTTCATGGATTCGAATATAACAGGATCACACACATTGGACAATAGATTTATAGGTTCATCAATAGGGTGGGCTAGTGATATTATTTATCAACCATCTATAAGTACCTTGACGTGCATGTAGATAATATGTATTCAAGTCATGATGATCACAGATAACTTGATTTATAGGGATGTGAACCTGAGTTTCATGATTGGTCACAACCTCCCCTCATAATATCTTATAAATTAGAATGAACAGCAAGATATTGTCGTCTATATTGGGCATGTGGTTTGGTTTTATGATAGTAGTAGAGAAACAAAAATTTATATCAGTTTCTTTTTTGTAATCATTTATATATGATTGTTCTAGAGGGATATATTTTTATTATGTGTGAAATGGAAATTTATGTTTTTATAGAATTTCAATTATTAATATTACATGATTTTATTTAATTTACTTACAACATTTGTAATCTCTTCATTTAATATATGTATGATATGTGGTTATTTCTCATGTTGATTACCCATATATGAGGTAATAGTCTCTCTAAAAACACCCTAGGCCCTAACTACTAGTTAAATGACTTTTTCTTAGTTACTAATGCTCTACAAGAATTTTAGTGAACTAGCTAGGAGTAGTATTGTTGGGGCACTCTTGCTAGGGAATTATAGAAAAGGCTTGTGAATAATATAATAATTTTTTAGAAACAAAATATTAAAATTAAATTTCATGAGAATATATTTTTTCATGGTATTATTGTTTATTTTTATTCCAACAAACACTATCTCCATGTGAAAAATAGGGTAATTAATTACTAAATTTATTATTATTTCATATAAAATGAGAGAGCATGAATTTTATCTATCTTTGATTCAACAGTTTTATAAAAATGTTTGTATCTTAAAATAGATTTTGATACCAAATATACCATTGGATATGTTTCCATTTACACGTTCTCCTAACTAGGTATTTTTAATTTCATGACATATCTTGTTCATTATCAAACATGTTCTTTAATGGATAATTTCTAAAAGACCATTCTTTTTTATCCTAACTTTTCTCATGATCTTCTTTGGGATCACATAGATCATACCTTTTTTACAATCTATTAAAAATATTTTCAACATTATTTTACTGAATATTTAATTTGGATAATAATATTATGACATCAAGGTTACCGTGAAATAGTTAAATTCATTTACAATTATATAATATATTTTATGACTCAAAATTCAATTTTAATATTATTTTTCATTTCATTTTTGAATTGAATTAATTTTCAATACATCAACTCCTATCAAATTATTATTTTTATGTTTCAATTACACTAAGAATTTCCCATAGTAATATATATTTAGATAGATATTTGGTTAAAACATTTACTACAAAAATAAATTGAAACATTTTTTAGGGATGTTATATTTGAATGCTTCCATAGTGGAATCAATTTGATTTTTATCAAATAAATAATATTAATATTTTATCACCCCTAATGGGAAAGTGGTACATGACCATAAAATGCCTCCAATTATTGAAAATCATTATCATCATAATGAATCTGATAGAGAAAATAAATAGCATTTCAATAAGGACGTATCAACAAGAAAATAAGTTATATTAAAAGGGTTATGACACTAATAAAGAGGATAGAGATTATAAATATAGGGCCACTAGGGGAGTAACATTGCATAGTATTTTTTAAATGATTATCCATTATATGGTATCATTGATTGAGATCATAACTCACATTAAGTTACATGTGCGGGAGACCCATTTTCCCAAAAAGATTAAGATGACCATCATACTAATTTTTTTTGTTTATGGACCCTTTGAAAAAAAATTAGATCTCCAATATTTTTTTGTTTTTAGGAAATTGTATTTATCATATTTATCTTAATTGAATATATGTTAAATAATATGTTGATTGTGATGGGATAATTATTTATTTATATTTTAACATACCAAGTTTTTGATTTTATTTGTTGAATATATCATATTTTATCTTCTATAAATCATTTGTCATCATTTTTTATATTTTAATGTAAAAAAATTTGTATGAAATATATATTTTTATCAATAAAAATGGAAAAAGGGAAAAATTTAGGAAATATCATGATTATATTAATTTATACTAAAAATATTATGTTATATTATAATAATAATATATAATAATATGTTAAATATATTATAAAAAATTATAAATCTTATTAATTTTTCAATATTATTATAAAATATTTTTTATATTTGAAAAAATAATTTAAATCTATTAATTTAATCATAAATTTCATAAATTTTTTTAATTTTTTTATTTAATACAATTATGTATTAATAGTTTTTAAAACATGTTATTTCATATTATTTTTTTTAATATTTTTAATATAATCATTTTCTTACAATTTATTTTAAATTCAAGAATTTAAATTTTTCATTAAATAATTTTTTTCTATGAATATTGAAAAATGTAATATTATTGCATCTCTCACCTTTTAAATTTTTAAATAATAAAAAATATGTTTTTTTTAAATAATTAATAATATTTTATAAGGCATATTATTTTTTACAGATGATGGTTTTCTGACACATCCAATTTGTACCTCAAAATGATGAATTTAAGACAAAAAGGATGGTTTGTTTTCGCTTAACACATTGAGTAATCACAATTATTCCATATGGTAGATACTAGGGAAGAATAAAAGATAAAAAAAATATATTTTACAAAATAAATCCTATATATATTCAACTTCTACATGATAATATTGAAAACTGATTCCACCCAATGAGTTTCTATGAAAAAGATAATTATAATTACTATAAATTAAAATCTCTTGTTTATATAATTGTTACATATATATTTTTATCCAATTAGTTATTTTAGTTTTCTTATTATTAATAAAAGAAAATAATGTGCAAAATCATATAATTATCACCTCAAAAGGTGTAAAAAATCCATTAAATCATTTTTTCATAGTGTTTATTGAAAAATGAAGATTGAAATCTTAAAAAAGATGAATCATTTTTAATTGATTTTAAGATGGATAATGAGTTATTATGGATTTAGGTAGATTTACAATAAATCTTTAATTTTTAATGAAAACGTTTTTTAGAATACATAACAATAAAGGAGATGATGTTAATATAATTTATAAAATATGAAAAAATATGAAAAAATAACCCAATATGTGTAAGAATATATCATTATACATTATTAGAATTGTTGGAAAAATTGAAAACAAAATATATAAAGACAATTGTATAGTTATTTAAAATAAAATGTGATTATATTTTTAAACAAAATTATTAATCATGATGATATGTAATATTATATGGTAGGATTAAAGGATACATATGGATGATCATGTTGATATATAATATTAATATAGGGGATTTATTTATAAATAGAATCCATCATAAAAATATATAATATTAACATATATTTCCATCTATGCTTAAGGATATGTATCTAGATATATAATATTTATAGGGGTATTTCATCTAATATGTAAAAGTATACTGCATAATACTTAAGAGTAAATAGTTTTCTCTGAATGGTGTTCAGAGATATTTAATAGTTTAGGTTTCCAATGGAGGAATATCACTGTAATTATATTAAATATTTTCAATCAATATTCCAACAGTTTTTTAAAATTGATAATCATAGATGTTTTAATGGTAGTGTGGCTGATGATTCCTGGTAGGATTCTTAACATGGTATTTCATACATTTTTGATTATGTAATAAAAATAAATAAAGATAGTCAAATATCAATAATTGATATTCTTATAGAAAAAATTCCATATATGTCACATTATTCTATAAAATATATTTATATAAAAACGAATAGAATAAATTATATGGTTAAAGATATAAATTTCATGAATTATTTTTGAAAAAAAGTAGACATATGCAAAGAGAAATATATTAATTAAAATTGGAATAATATGGTAAAATGTTTGTTTCATATATTCAAAATAGGGAGTTAAGAATTTATTTTTCTCCATTAAAATTATAGAGATTAATAGATGTACTAGTATACCAATACGTTTTTAAATAATTAACATTTTTTTAAATTAGGAGATAACTATAAATCTATACAAGGTATAATTTATGTGCATTTAATGTAGAATATATAGAAGTTTTATTGGGAGAATAATGACATGTTATTTATGAGTAAATAATTGATTTATCTATTTCCTTATTTGGTTGTGCACATATAGGGTCAGAGAGGACACTAAAATATATAAAAACATGATGTTTTCATAGTGATATTTTTGCATGGGTATATCATCTCGGTATTCTATGTGTCAACACTGACCCCAGCATCAAAGAGTTATGGATTATTTTATTACAATGTAATGAATACAAGATAACACTACAATAATTGTTATTCAATTTAGTACCCATGAGGAAATATATATATACATTGTTCCCTTATTGCATTGGTATTTATAATAGAATGTATGAAATGAATATAAACTGCTTCCTTGAAACTAAATGAATGATTTCATATTCATAAATTGGATAATGAAAACAAATTAATGTGTTAGATAAAAATATTAGTAAAGGGTACATACTATGGAAACATTAATCAATAATAAATTAAATATATTTCACATTTCTTAATCAATATGGAACGGTAAATAATTGGGAAGATGACATTTCATTTATTCAATAAAATGATAATGAGAATACATCCATATATTTTTTCTTTGTGGAAATATCATTGATAACAATAAAATAACAGTGAATGGTATAAATTATTAATTTTATAAAAGAACTTATCTCATACATGATACCACTACCATTAATACCCATCCCATGATGATTTAAAATTTCGTGAATTATCCAATTTAATTTGGCATATTGTTTTTTTAATGTGATCTACTGATTCATAGAGGGTACATATAATGTCAAGCCCTAATAATCTATAAAAATTAAAAAAATTATTTATAGATATATTTATTTAGTTAACAATAATACATATTATAATATTCATATTTATTAGAGTTTAACAATTTACCATTATTTCACTAATTAATAAAATAGCATTCATAATACAGAATATGTGTAAAAAATATATAAATATTAAAAAACAATAATATACATCATAGAGATAATTAAGATAAATATAATTTCAACTATAAAATGATCTCAAAGGAGTATTAAACAAACCATGTGAAAATTATAAGCTGCACAATAACATTTTAGTATCAATGAAGTTGTAATTTAGTTGAAGCCCCTTACCTTACACTTCCCTTTAGTTTAATATTCATAAAACACATGTATTCTGAATTAAATAAATTTATTAATTTTTAAAAAACCATATTCATATTTATGATATTATATATTGTTATCCTTTATAATATTATCTAATTTTTTTATTAATATTTCATCATTACCTTTTTTCTTTTGTTATAACTCGCATTTTCTTATGTGTTTTTTTAAAGTAAGTTCATGTTCATATGAAAATAACATATTTATGTGACCACTATAATTTCATTATAGTAATATATATGACATTTATTTATTGTATATATGTTTATATTCATTCTATAATGGTGAAGAAGTAACATGAATAGCATCATGTCGTAGATAATATTAGTAATATATATGCATGAGTTACAAATCCATTTACTTAATGTGGAAAATGTAAACAAGTGGGTAGTATATTAATTTTTTCAGAATAAATATCAAGTCATAATTATCATATATATCTATTATTTCCATTATTATATCCATCCATTTAATGTGGCGATGAAAAAAAATTACACCACATCCTTGAGACGGTAAGTCATACGTACGTACACACGGTTCTTTTTTCGTATGATGGATCAATTGTATGATATGGTTTTCCCAAAATCATAATTACATATTAGTATATATATAACACTATATTTATTAATTTATAATGTAAAAACAATTTTTTAATAAATAGAAGATGAAATAATCTTGAAAGAGACAACCCAAATGATTAGTTTTTCTTGAACGGACGTGCTTTAGGTCACATCTTAACAATTTAATGGATTGTATTTATGGAAGACCAAGACATCCATATTTTTGTCATTAATTTAAGAATATAATTTTTATGAGGGTGGAAAAACTATTAGGATAATAATTTTGAAATGACGTGAAGGAAGGAGTTCTATTTAATAATTTAGGTGAGGATCCCCCTTGGGAATCCGTTATATATTAAATTATATTCCAATACCACCAAATGTTCATGGATCCCAAAATGAGATTATAGAACAATGTAAAATAATATTCAAAAAATATAGACCTATTGTGACTTTATATTAAACCATACCATTTTTGTTGATCATGGTTAACTTATTTTTGTTTAAATTTTGGTAAACATTTAATTAATATTAAATGATTGAAATTTTTGCTTATAAAAAGTATATTGAACCTAAAGGAACAAATAATAAAATTTTCAAAGAAAAAATAATCACCTTTAGACAAAAATTATCTTTATTATTTTCATTTAATTTACCAACATATTATTTAGATACAAAATCATTTGTTTAATGTTCGAAACTATTCACCACATTGACCTTAAAAAACAAGAAACCTGCATAAAATATAAAAATATTAAATAAAATCATAATATTTCATAACAATACATAAAATTTATTGATAACATTGATAGATTGATAATATTTATTTGTTTTAATATCATTATTTTGAATGATTCATTAATGATATAATTATTGATTTCTCATTGTTTAAAATTTTAATGTAATTATTTTTTCATTTAAAAAAATAAATAAATTAATATTCTATAGTTCAATATTTAATATTTCTATATAATATATATTTTTGATGTTATATTTTTTAATAACTGCAAAAAAAAATTGACAGTTATCAAAAATTAGAATGTGACATCTTTATCTTTTCTGTGAAAAAGATATTATAAATTAAATAACATAATCGAAATGTTCACTAAAAGGCATATATATATATATATATTACATCAAAATAATTTTATGTAGTTCAAAATAGATAGTTATTTTAATTTATTAAGAACATTTGTTTCTATATATACACATAAGTGATTTTTAATCCAATGAATGTGACATATTGTGATTTTTATAAATTTTAATTATATCAAAGTCATTTTCATGGTAATCTATCAATTAAATAACTCAAATTATAAGTGTATCTATTACGGGTATATAAAAATAATCTAATGAAAAATTGTAATATTTTAGTGTAATGTTCAATCATTAACATATTATTGTTACCCAAAATTACTCTATTTACCACTAACCGTGGTAAACAATATTATCAAAAATATTATTCTTATTGAATAAAAATTATTGGAAGATATTTATTACATTTTACCTTTTCCTTCCAATTATGCAATATATTATTTGAAATTAAAAACAAAAAAAATATTCATAATTCAATTTCAAATTAATCCTTACAAATTTAATGAAAAAATTTTTTATTACAAAAAAGGATTTTTAATCCAAAAAATGTACATACATCAAAATAAAATATAAGGATGAATAAAATTAAATGTATTAAATTTTTTTAAAACAAATTATTTATTATTTTCCACTAATATCACATTGAAATTATAAATAGGATTTAATTTAAGGAAATTAATAATTTTTGAAAACATTGATATTTTCATTATTCATTAGAAAGTAAAAATGTTCTGAAAAATACATAAAATACAACCAATGATAATTTTGACTTTAATATTTTAAAAATAATGTTTATTTAATGTAATATAACTTATAATGGTGTCAAAATTAAGAATTCAAAGAAGTCAACCATGAAATGACTACAACACTGCCTTTAGAAAAATATTTCTTGAATGCATATATTTGTTTGTTCTTATCTTATGGAAATCATATATATTGTTTGAGTGTCAAAAAAAAAATTTAATATCAAATATATAAATTTAATAATGGTTTTATACTATTCATTCCACCAAATTTATCATATAGATTATAATTGTCATGTTTAAATAATAATTATTAATAAAATATAATGGTTCGTTGAAACGTAGTGTAGTGTGAAATGTAATATAACATTGATGATTAAGGAGAAACATACTATAATGTATTTGTTGATTTAAAATATTCCATCCTTAAATAAATTTCACCCACACAATTTGAAATTGATCTTCCAAAATCAATGTTTCATACTTGAAATTTTTTTTGGGTTACCCACATTGATAATATGGTTAATAAAACATTCCCTTAACAAGAGGGATGAGGAAATGAATCGATTACCAAAAATTTGTGATTTTTAATTGTTTAGTATCATTAGGAAGTGAGAACATAAATATAGATGAAAAATAAAACAATCATATTTTTATGGAGAGGGATAGATAACATGATCTTTCCCATATTTATAGGATGATATAAAATACATTGACGTGTATATGTGACATATTTTTTTATTATATATATACTAATGACTACAAGTGAAATATTCTTATGAAATGTTTTTATAATAATATATATATATATATATGAACTAACATTTATCAAATAAATTTAAACTAACAAGGATTTAGAATCAATTATTTTAATTCATAGAAATATGCTTTTTTAAAATATTACGTTTTTGTGTTATGTAATCGTATTTTAAAATTTATTCCAAAAAATTATAGAAATTAAATGATAAAATATATATCATAATTTAAATTAAGATTTCAAAATTAGGATACACATTTATTTTTATTTTTTTATAATAAAAAATATTTCAAGGATATATTTTAATTATATTAATAATGGAAAAATTATGTAGATGGGTTTTTCATTGGGGTAAAATATTATAAATTCATTATATATTTCTCTATGTTGATTTATTGAGAATATTATGTTACTACACCCACTATATTTTCAAATTTTACACTTTATTATAAAAATCTCATTCTTTATAATCAATAACTATGTATTTCAGAAAAATGTCTATAATGATCTTCTATAAATGGATACCGCTTCATATAAAAAGAATACATTAGTTTCACCACTTATACCTAACTTGATTATCAATCAAAAATAATCTCCTATGTATGAAAAAATTGGATCACAATGTATTATCCTAAAACATACAATCCTTAGAGGTAATGTAAGAGAAAATCCAACCCTTACACGTAATTGGTAACTTCTCCTATGGTATTTTTCATTCTCTTTGTATAGGAATATTCTAAATTCTTGTTTATCACAATAATAAATTATTTTCTAAATCATTTTTATTCTGTAAAGGTAATATCATGAAAATAAAATGAAATTTTTTCATTCAATCATTTAATATGGTGTGTTATTTTTTTGGTTCTTCAACGAACAAGATTGATACTCTAAATTTTATATCATTAGTGATTTTAAAAACATAAAAATTGGAAATGGGTTCTAATAATGGTGAATTTAAGATCTTTTTTATAATAATAAAATTCTAATATATAAAAATATATCCAATAATGAAATCAATTACTTTTATTAAATAATACCTCAAATAAAATGGTTTTAACATCTCTTAATGAATCATATATATAAATTCCATAAAATTTAAATTTTATTAGAAAAATATTGCATATAAAATTATATAATATTCCTATAAATTTTAAATTTTGTGGATTCATAATATTTGGTATAGTACCGAAACAAACATTTTGAATCTATCATGAATTTCATGGGTCAATAAACACTTTAATTTCAATTTTATCGAAGGAAATTCAATAAATTTTTATTAATATATAATAAATTTAAATTAGAAAGTAAAAAAAAAATTGATAAATTTATATATATATATATATATGAATATTAAATCCAAATTTCTTATATGGGATGTTAGAGTGTGTTTAGCCTTGGGGGAATCCATGATATTCTTTTATTAACTATAAATCTTTTTTATAAGTCACAATATTTATATTTTATCACACTTTTATAAACAGAACCTATTAATAAAATTTCATTTAATTTTTTTTTATATTTAAATCTATAAGGACGATAATTATTTCATCTCAAAATATAGTCCAGGGTATCATTTCATTATATAAATTATATTTCATTATTAAGAATAATTATCATCCTCCTAATGATCTCATTCACTAACATTTCTGTATTCATTCTTAATGAAAAATGTGTTGTTTTATTTTATTAAATAGGATATCTAATATCTTATAAGACTTTAATATTTATATTTATATCTAACATACTTTTGTTTACTATTTCATTAATGTGGTTTTCATAAAATATAATTAAAAATAATATAAAATTATTTAATGTCATATTAATATATTGACATCCATACACTAATATTTTTTATCTTGATTATTGTTATTTAATTTCACAGATTCAATATTTGGAATTATTTATTCTACGTTATAAAATTTTCCTTCTAAAAACTTTTTGTAAGTTAATTTTAATAGTTTCTAAAAATAATATTTTTTTATATAATTAATTCATTTAGAGAATTCATTTTTCTATTGTCTCTATTTTTTCAAATATACTTCAAAATGATAAATGTTTTAAGTAGTTATGTTTCAATAATAAATCCATAAATTCCCTCTCAATATATATTTTTGTGATGGATTTTTTTTTGAATATAAAAATTCTTTATTTATTTTTACACTAAATTGTTTAATATTTTTATAAAATACATTTAACATACAGGGTTGATTCTTGATATGTTATTTGATTGATTTCAGGCCGCAATGATAAATATTTCTTATTATTATGTGATATTTTTGTATGATCCTCTAATGAGTTACATAAATCTATATATATCATAACATATTAATATCGTGTGGGGGTATGATTAGGATTATATAAGTTAAATATACTATAAATTTGAGTGATTTTTCAATTATATGTTAAAAATGTATTTTTTTGTTAATATTTCAATTAGATAAAATCAAATTATTCAGATTTTATATTCTTATTTTTCATGATTCTGTCTATTATGGGCTATTTAATATGAATATTGTGCCTTTATTCCACATTATTATGTCATGGTATATGTTACAATCCCATAATCATCATTTTGAGGTTATATTTCCATATTTATTTATTATTTCAATTATACCATTCCTTATATAAAACACATATGATTCCATGATCAGTTTAACTCTTTATTTCTTACATATTCTTTTTTACCAGCATGTATACAGTCTAATCCTCTATAACTACATGATAATATTTAATGATGAAATGTTTTATAATGTCACTAATAATGTATTTTTATTCATTTTGGCCACACATACTGGAATATTTATATTATGATTTTATGTGTGCAAAATAATGTGGGAAGTTGTAGCATCTCATGATCTTTTGAGTAGGAAATTTCGAAAATATTTTTAATTTTAAAATAATGGACATGTAAACACATATTTGATGACCAGAATTGGAAATTTGAATTTTAGTATGCCTCTAAATAATTATTTAATATATTAAATGTGGCTCACAATGTAGCTCGTTGATTTCAAGAATGTCCTTACATCTTAGGATCTAAAATTTATATTTTATAAAACTAATGAATAGGGTGAACAGTTAGCAAAAAGATGGTAAAATCCTTGCGGCCATGCAATTAAACCAAATTTATATAAATGCATGGGATGAGAAATTAGTCATAAGTGACAGAAAAAATATTTTGTAATCTGTAATTAATTTTAGAACTGCCACGTAGTTAGAAAAAATTCTTTAAAATATTATTCTTTTCCGATTCGATGGGTGTCAGTTTCAAAGATTACATGATCATGTATGGTGCCCAATTTTTCTAACGGTGCATCTAGATCATGTGGAATATTAATAATAGTAAAAATATTTTTCCACAACTACATATAAGAGGTTCAACCCATATTTTCTCTATTTTTAATCCCTTATTTGATCCATCCCTCCTATCCTTTCAACCATTTAATCAAACCCCATGGGGGGGGGGGGTTTATGGTGGCCTATCATAGATATTGTTTTCTTCATTTCCTATATTATAGACTCTCAATATTTCTTCATATCTTCATTATTGATTTCATGAATCTTCTATAAGGGTTTCTATTTTAGATTCCAATAGAGTGTTGTGGAATCCAATACGTGAGTTCATTCATTGAAAATATATAGAAAGAGTGTGATCCCGGAGGTAGTCTCCAATTATTCCCTCAAGTATATCAGCATGATTATATATTAAATATTAAATTCATAGTTTATAATATATTAATTTTTTATTCCTTTTCTTAGGGATTATTTCCATCATGAGGATGACCTTATGTTATGGGTATCTAGTAAGTGTTAGGTATCAATTGTGATATTATAGGTTAATCCAATGCGGTTGTGGGAATTAATCCTTTTAAAATAATTTTTTAATCCTTATTTATGTTATTTTGGTATTTATTATTTAATTAGCATGATTTTATAACTAATTAATTCCCATGTTTCTCACTGAGACATAACCCTTCACATCATGGATGATAATGTATGGGCCATCTAATATGCTTCCATCCCTTTGAAAAATATATTGAATGAATATTAATGGTAGGTGGTCTGTCATAGTTGTCTAGGTTATTTATGTTTATTTTTGGTATAATGAACATTATTGGGATTAGCATTTATGAAAATATCCCTATTAAAATCATTCAAATGAAATTTTATACTAACTAAGTTGCGTTTCTTACTATTGATGAATTAAATGGGTCATTAACAACCTGTGTTCACTTATTTATACGTCAAAATGATATTGTGACTATGACTGAGGGTGTCTGTGGGGATGCCTCTATTTAATGTTTTACCTTTTGTGACCCTATATTCAATTCCTCTATATAATTATGCAATTAAATTACCAAAAGAGGAATTACATCAATTAGGAGTTAAAATAGGGGATCCTAGGATTTATGCCCCCATTTACATGCCTTCCTTGAGGGTCCTGTGTAATATTCCTCTAATGGGAAAAGACTGTGGTGGCCAATTGGTTGTCCTAATTTTTTACTATCCCCATTCTCAGTAATCAAGTGTTTGGGTAGAGAATATTGTGGGTGAAACCCATAAGTTGTACGTAACATATAATACTATAAGGATATTAACGTGGTGGTTCATTTTATGTGTTTTGATACCCAAACTCGTTATTTAATGTAATTATATGGTTATTGCTGAAACAAAAATTACTAATAGATGTGATTTTACGGACCCATAATTTTCAAGGAATTTTTTTTCTTAAGTTCATTGGAATATTACGAGTCCGTAGTTTCAGACGGCGCCTGATTCCAAGGCCCAGTGTGCTCGGAATCAATTTCGGAAGTTTTTTTCACGTATGTTCAGTAAACGTACGTGCATGTTTTTATATCTTTTAAAACTGTGCTCAGAATTGAAATCTGAGGGAACCGATGAACTCGCAGCGCCGATATTCTCTTAAGGCGACCTTTACAGGAATTGTGTTTTATGTGGGTTGAATGTTATAATTTGGGGGTTGTATAAAATTAAATAAAATGTTCTATTGTACAATTTTATTTAAGAGGGGGTTATTTCCTCCAAAGGGGAGTTGGGGTGGGGCCCACGCACCACATAACCTCCCATGAGAGGATTTAGTGTGGTGGGGCCCACAAGAACCCAAACCCTTTCACCTCCCCTCAACTCCCTTTAACTCTTCTTCAGTTTTGACACTTCCCCTCATTATTAGTGGATCCTCTCCACCTCCCTCCTCTCATGAATGTTCCAACTCTTGAGATTAATTAATGACACTTAATTAATCTAGTTTTGAATTAATTTGAAATGCATTACATGTATATAATTTTGGAAAATCCTATTATTACATTTTCCTTAGAAAATATTATAAGGGCTATGTGGAGAAAATATTGGTGGAAATTTATTCATCCTCTCCAGTGAAGAACATGAGGAACATGATCGCCTTCCTCCACTTCTTCAAACAGGGTGAGAAAGGAGGCGACACCCGAAAGAACTCTACCAACCTTCCTCTTCCTTGAACGCTGACGGAACAACACCGTCATCCTCAACGCCCGACCTCCATGATGCTCGTCATCCGCGGCTCGTCGACGAACAAACCATAAATTGAGGTAGGGGTTTTTTATAATTTATAAGTGAATAAATTATCTCGTTTGTGTTGAATTCTTTAGAATGTCTTCGGCCAACTAATGTCTCATAACGTGGAGGGTGTGGGCCGAATGAACATAACCCGATGACCATCCATTAATCCTTGTTATTATTCGTGATGGAGGCAGTAATGGAAGAGGCCACGATGACTGAAAGCAGTGGCAGAAAAGGAAGTGGCGTGCCAACCCATTAGAGGACCGCTGCAGCAGGTGTTGCGCAGGCGGAGGAGGCAGTGGCCCGCAACCGGGTCACTCGGCCGAAGAAGAACCAGCCGGCTTTAGCCGACATGGCTGGAGAACCACGACACCTCTTTGGCACCGCGCTGTAGAGAACCACGGCCCACGCTCCGCTGGCAGCTTCAGCGGTGAACCATTTGGCCGCATGTCGGTCGAGCTGAAGGGAGTCGTGACACAAACTGGTGTCGCGTGCGGAGGAACAGAGGCCCGCCCGTGCGGGCCGCTTGCGCCAGAGGAGGCCGTCTGGCTACGGTTGGCCCATAAGAGGGGTAGCGCCGTTCGACACTGCCATTTCACGAAACCACCCCTCCCCCCCAGCTCCGCTCTCACCTGGCCAAGCTGCGGCTAGCCGCGCCCCACTGGGCCGAGCCGACCCCTCCGCCAGTTCAGACCCACTGAGCCAGGACGGGCCGACCCACCAGCCCACCGGGCTTGACGGGCCGGGCCCATTTCTCTTATATGTGAATATTTCCTTGACCATGAATCTGATCGACACACCGTCTACAGCACTAGGACCCTTGCACCGAGGCGGTCCTTTTGCGATACTCTATGTGAGTTTTGAAAAAATTTGGAAAATGGCCGGGTTTAGAACGAGCGTAATTCCAACAAGGCCCCTGGAACGGAAAATCCAATAACTCTCAAACCGGGAGTCTGATTGACGCATCATCTGTCACTTTGGGATTATTTTAATGAGAATAAACTTCAGGATACATCAACTCTAGACATAATGATAGTTGATGTATCGACCCCATTGCTCGAGGAGTGGATCCTCCCAGAATCGAGCGTGTTGTGTGCCATAACCCTAGAGTAATCTCCGACAATGGCGTCTACTATACTAGAATCCTCCATGGGTTCGGCAGCGACGACTAATTTACTGGAATCCTCTGTGGGTTCAGTCGCGACAACTACTGTACTGGGATCCTCTGTGGGTTCGACAGCAATTAGTACTATTCTTGACTCCTATGTCGGTCTGATAGTATTGACCTCTATACTTGTATCCTATGTGGGTCCGACAGAGTTGCTGGATTTGTATTCTATGTGGGTCTGATAGCGTAGCCGGTCTTGTATCCTATGTGGGTTCGACAGCTTAGATGAATCAGTGACTACATCTGATCATCTCTATCGCTATTCAAAATATGTATACCTGTGTGAGCCGAGTCTTGACTTAAAATCATTATCATCGATGTTATTGACTTACTTTCATGTGTGGAATGGGTTGTTCTTTGTCTCGAGAGATGGAGCCAAACTGTTGTTTATAACATAGTTATTTTATGGGAATATACGTAAGAAGGGTTGGGTGACACTCCGTGATTGTATCTCTCTTTAGTGGTTTATCTTCCCTGGATTCTGGGAGAACATCGGGGGTCGTGGGGTCCCTACTGAGTATCATATAATCAACCCTGTATGGGCTATACCAGCACTACATTGTGTTAGATGTAGAGGACTGACATCAGTGATTCAGGTAGAGCCTTTTAGTGCCGGATGGTACCCGAAGGTGGACCACTTGGCGAGATATACATGGAGCAGTCGGACGGACCTGAGGTGCTGAGGAGGCCATCTATACCCACCCATCTGGTGGGTATCCTATAGGATGACTCAGTAGTTGATGTTTTACATTACTATAGTTGTAATTTCATTTCAGTTTTACTGTAATTACTATTGGGCTTGTATTTCCGGCCCCTTTCCTTTCAACACTTACTTTTGTATTCAGTATTTCCTAGTGATTACTTCTTTTGCATACTCTATTGTGTTTGTTTACAATTTTAAAGGAAATTCCTTCTTTTTTTATCGGTATTTACGCCTTTGGTGCTAGTCGCCTGCCCCTGGACTATGGAAGGCGGACATGGGGTATTCACGGCACGGGCCCCGAGGACAGGTCGTGACAAATTGGTATCAGAGGCGGTCGGTTCTACCGCAGAACATAGACTCTAATTCTTTTATCAGCAATACTGTTAATTGTTTTGGGTGTGGATATCAGTTTAGGGAAATCAGTGTTGGTGCAGCGGTCGACGTATCCATACACTAGGATTATGACTTCTGATTTCCGATTCAGGGCACGAAAACACTAATAACGTGTGTGCTTCCTTTGAATGGTTTTCTTTGTGATTACTTTTTGTCATCTCACCAGGAATATTTTTTTAACCGTGGGGAACCTGTTTCTTTTTAGGATGGCCCCACAAAGGCAGCCATATAGGGTACAAGTCATGTACGAGATGGTAGCCCACCAAGTGACGAGGCCTTGGTGCAGGGCCCCATCACAGTGGAGGCACCATAGGTACCACTACCCACATGGCCACCGATACCACCATCCCCAACAGCAGATAGTGCACGCAGCCTGAGTGTGTTGCACAAGTCCAGTGACAGAGGCCGCCCAGGTTCCGTGGAGAGACGGACCCATAGGCAGCTGAGGATTGTATGGAGGCTATCTTCAGAGTTTTCAGATTGGTAGGGACACTAGCCAACCATATAGTGATTCTTACCACGAGTCTCCAGCACGCAACAACAGATAGATGATGGAGCCTGATGCTCCAGGTGCATGATGGGGAATCTTTACTCTGGATGGCCTTCGAGAGTCTCTTCCACTCAGAGATTGTTCCTTCCACCCTTCGTGCAGTGCAAATTCCAGAGTTACATCATCTATAGCATGGCATCGTGACAGTAGCTCAGTTCCCAGCGAGGTTCACCTACCTCTCACGCTACTCCACAGATATGGTACTAGACCCATTCTTCAGGACCTGAACCTTAGATTAGGGACTCAGGCATGAGATCAGGGCTTTGACGATTCCCCTCAGCATCCCGACAGAGGTGGGTGTGCTGGTGTGAGCTCTTATAGTGGATATTTTTCACGCTGAGCATTCACCAGCAGTGAGACCCACCATAGGGTGACACGTAGCAGATTCTTCTGCAACTGGTAGTATAAAAATGTCATAGATTCCCATGCAGACCAGACCATCAGGTGGGCAACCTCAGGATACATGTTCGGTTGTGCAGGGAACACAAAACAGTGCCAGCCTTATGAGGAGCCGGAAGTGCTATGCATGCGGCGGGCAGGGCCACATGGCTTGTGGCTTCCCGACCCACCATGTAGATGAGCAGAAGACGGTAGAGGGACCTCCTAGGTAGAGTAAGAGGTTTGAAAATGGTGGTCAGTCAAGAGCCGACAGACGAGGCAAAGGAGATGGCCGAGCAGCGGGTGGTGGGCGACGTTTCGAGGCTCTACCACCACCACCACCATGAGGTCCAGTCTGACCATAGGAAGCTGGCGGACAGAGGTGAGATCAACTCCAGACAGTCAAGGACTACGACCACTGCACACCTGAGATGATTCGTGGTACTATCTGTTTCTACTTCATTATTGCTGCAGTACATACAGACACATGTGTGAGTCATTCATTTATTGTAGCTACCCTTGTTCGGTGCTCAGAGATTCCGACGGATCCGTAGGCTTGATACTTATGGCTACAGACTCATACGAGATACGAATCGATGATTATGCACTTGTTCTGGCAGTGTGAGCTTACTCTAGGAGGAGATATCTTCAGATGGGATCTTCTTGTATCTACATCAGGGACTTATGACGTCATCTTGAGTATGGACTGGTTATCTATAGTCCATGCTCAGATCGACTATTTTAGGGGAAATGTGCGGTGTGTCTGCATGGATGGGACCAGGTTCACCTTCATCGGAGAGAAGGGAGCCTTTGCAGCACAGGATGGACTTATGCAGAGGATAGTGTAGCCAATCACACATTAGTTTTCTAGTCTCATCCTCAGAGCAATTTATGTGTAGAGTCTGAGTTTTCTTGTTGTGGTGGATCAGTATGTGGACATTTTTCCGAAATAAATTTGAGGAATACCTCCTCACAGAGAGGTAGACTTATATATATACATGTACCTCGTGATAGCACCGATATCTACTCCAGCATATCATATGGCTCCCGCCGAGCTTCGTGAGCTATCGGTACAGCTGGAGGACTTGTAGGGGAAGCGATTTATCGAACCTAGTCCTTCACCCTGGACATCTCCGATTTTGTTCACCAAGAAGGAGGATGGGAGATTAGGACTATGTGTATACTACCGTCGCCTAAATCAGGTGACCGTGAAGAACAAGTACCCACTTCTGAGGATTGACGACCTCATTCATCAGCTCAATAGAGCACGAAGTTTCTCAAAGATAAACCTCCGGTCAGGCTATCACCAGCTAAGAGTTCGAGACGAGGATGTGAAGAATATGGCCTTCAGGTGTCGGTATGGACACTACGAGTTCTTGGTTATGCCCTTCGGCATAACCAATTCTCTAGTAGTGTTCATGAGTCTCATGAACAAGATCTTATAGCCTTGCCTTGATCGATTTGTCTTAGTCTTCATCGACGACATATTGATTTACTCGACTACTGAGGAGAAACACACCAACCATTTGTGGGTAGTACTAGACACACTCCTATAGCACCACCTTTATGGTAAGATATCAAAGTTCCAGTTATGGATTCGAGAGGTTCGCTTCATGGGACTCTTCATCTTGGAGGCTGGGGTAGCAGTGGATCCAGTGAGGATCAAGGAAGTGCTTGTTTCGGAGCCACCCAAGACTGTGACAGAGGATCAGAGTTTCTTTGGCATGGCTGGATAGTATCTAAGATTTGTTCCAGACGTCTCCAGAGTTGTAGCACCGCATTCATCATTGACGAAGAAGGGGAAACCCTTCACGTGGTCAGATATATGCTATAAGTGCTTTCAGGAGATGAGGCATAGTTTGACCAGTGTGCCCATCTAGTGGATTCTATAGGAGGGTCTAGGGTAGGTAGTTTATTGTGGTGCATAATGTACTGGAATCAGGTGCGTCTTGATGTATGAGTGAGTGATGATCGTGTAAGATTCATGATAGTTGAGGCAGCACGAGTAGAAATATGCTACAGATGACCTGGAGTTAGCAGCAGTGGTGTTAGACTTTAAGATGTGGTGGCACTATTTGATGGGCGAGTGTTTTATAGTATACTATGACCATCAGAGTCTCAGGTATATCTTCTCGCAGAAGGACCTGAACCTGAGACAGTGGTGATTTATTGGATTCCTCCAGGACTATGACTTTGAGATATTCTATACTCTTGGGAAGGGGAATGTTATAGCATTTTCTCTCAGCAGGAGATCGGGAATTCAAATACTAGGAGAGGTGAAAGAGCATCTGTCCGCATTGCAGATATCTATTGTGGATGGAGATGGAGCATGCTTTCTTCAATCTCACACAGTCACTCCACCACTTCTTCAGCGATTCAGAGAGGCGCATCATGGGGATGTTGATTCTGAGGCATGACATTCTCAGATATCCATAGGATAGGAACCTGATAGATTTTTTGAATGTGGGGAGCACATCATCCTCTTTATAGGACGTACCATGGTACCAGTTGCCCTACAAAAGGACGTGCTGAGGGAGTTTCACACTTCCCCTCTAGCGGTACATCCAGGAGTGGCGAAGATATATCAGGACCTCAGATGACAGCACTGGTGGATGAGTATGAATAAAGATGCAGCAGAGTTATATTCATGATAACTCTATTGTCAGAAAGTGAAGGCGAAGAACCAGGTACCAAAAGGCTTGGTACAACCCTTAGAGGTCCTAGAGTAGAAGTGGGATGAGATATCTATGGATTTAGTGATGGGGCTTCCACATACATGTAGAGGACACAACTCTAAATGGGCGATCATAGACTGACTCACCATGTCAGCCCACTTCCTACCGATCATAGAGCAGGGCTCAGTAGAGATATTTGAATGCCTCTACATTCAGGAGATCGTACAGCTTCATGGTATGCCATTGACTATCATCTCTGATCGAGATGCTCATTTCTATTCCCAGTTATGGAAGGGATTACAGGAGGCTTTTGGGATGTAGCTTCGCTTGAGTACTAACATCCATCATCAAACTGATGGCCAGACTGAGAGGACCATTTAGACTCTTGAGTACATGCTCTGTGCATTTGTCCTTGACTTTGGTCGCAACTGGGAGGATCACTTACCCTTTGTGGAGTTTGTGTATAACAACAGATATCACTCGACCATCGGGATGGAACCTTACGAGGCAATGTACGACCGACATTGTAGATCACCTCTGTGCTAGACTAACCTAGGGGAGTCACCACTTGTAGGACCAGAGATGGTTCAGGCTATGACGGAGAAGATGAAGATCATCCAGGGGAAGATAAAGACTGCACGGATCAGACAAAATTCCTATGATGATAGGAGAAGGAGACCACTGGAGTTCAAGGATGGTGACCATGTCTTCCTACGGGTCTCATCTCGACGAGGTCTACGAGATTTGGCCAAGGTGGAAAGTTGTCACTTTGATTCATCGGACCATTCGAGGTGCTCAGAAGAGTTGGTGAGGGGGGTTACAGCCTGGCCCTTCCACCTTAGTTGAATTTGGGGCACGAGGTCTTCCACGTATCTCTTTTGAGGAGATACGTGCATGACCCATCCCAAATCATCGATCACGGGGAGCTGGACATCGATGACGGGGCGACATTCACAGAGGTCTCAGTGGAGTTCGAGGATCAACAGGAGCAGGTCCTACGTGGATAGTCGATTTCTCTGGTGTGCATTCGCTGGAAGCATGGGAACCTCTAGGAGAGCACATGGACGCAGGAGGCTCAGATGTGTGCTCAATACCCCCATATGATTCCCTACTTTGTGTTGTAGCTTTACAGGGACGTAAATCCCTAAGGTGAGGGTAATGTAAAGACAAATAAATTTTAAGGAAAATTATTTATTAA